>CM061070.1:52202647-52838147 GCA_030762895.1 Sophora flavescens
AGTTTATGTTCCAAAGCAGAAGGTTGATGATCCCAATATTGGAGCATTGGTTGGTAAAACAAATAGCGTTGATGGTGAAAATAATAATCATGATACTTCTGATCATAATGTTGTAACCAATGGTCAAGATATCTCTTCTATGGGGAATGAAAATTTCAATGCAGGTGTGCAGGGAAATAATTTGGATAATCATAACAGTAATGATATTGTTGTTCCTGAGATTCCACTCCTCACTAGGCAAGACAGTATTCTTCCTGAGGTGCTTGTGGTTTGCAAAGAAAAGTCTAATGAAGTTGTGCAGGGAAGTAAGGTTTCTGTGGAGAAAGGAAAAGAGGTCCTTGGTGATCCTACAATCCTTTCTATTCAGGATGTTGTTGATAGGAATCATTTCACAGGTGTTAATAATATTTCTTGGTCTGGAATGGGAAACCAACCAGTAATTTTAGGTTTTGATGTTATGGTTCAGGCTATTCCTAATCAGATTTAGGGTTCTTCTGCTGCCTCTTCTTCCAATGATCAAAGAAAAGGTCTTTCTGTATCTCACATTTCGGATTCCTTATGCCCTAAGTCTCCATCAGATTTGCATGAAGGTGGTTCTATAATTCATGCCTCTCCCTCTCCTCTTGGCAATTTTTCTTGCTTTCCAAGTCAAGTTGCTCAGGATTTGAGAATTATTGGAAAGTTCCGGGGAGATGATGATGAGGAAGCTACTGCAGATGGTGGTTTTTCTAATAGGACAGCTCATTCAGAGGATAATGATGGTTCTTTCAAGGCTGTTCTTTCTAAATCTCAAAAGAAGAAACTTAAGCAGAAGCAGAAAATCCAGTTAAGGACTGAGCAGTATCAAACCCGATCAAGGGCTCGTTCTCAATCTGTATCCTTTTAATCATGAAATTTTATATTGGAATGTTAGAGGTTTAGGCAATCTTGAAACTAGACTGGTTTTGAAAGGGTTGTGTTCAATTCATAAGCCTGAATTCCTGTTTGTTTCTGAACCTTGGATCTATTTGGATCAAATTCCAATTCATTTTTGGAATCATCTCAATCTGAAACATTTTGCTTCTAACAATAGAGGGGGTCATATTCCTAATCTGTGGTGTTTCTGCTCTACTTCATTCTCCCCTATTTTAGTTGGTTCTTCATCTCAGCATATTGCTTGTTCTGTTTCTATTGATAATCAAAATATTTTCATAGCTGGAGTTTATGCTAGTACAAACCATGTTCTGAGAAGACAATTATGGTTGGACTTGGCCTCACTGTAGCAATCCAATCCTGCACCTTGGGCTTTTATTGGTGATTTCAATGCAGTTTTGGGAGCTCATGAAACTAGAGGAGGTTCTCTTCCCTTGAGAGCTTCTTGTGATGAATTCAAGGCTTGGTCAGATTGTTGTCATTTGACTCATATTTTAACTAGAGGGGCAAATTTCACTTGGTCTAATGGTAGGAATTGGAGACATATTGTTGAAAGAAGGCTGGATAGATCTTTGTGCAATGATGAATGGTTTTCTTTTTGGGATAATGTGGCTTGTTGCACTCTTACAAGAAGTCATTCTGACCATTACCCCATTATGCTTGTTCTTAAAAAAGGTATCAATTTTTATCCCGCTCCATTTAAATTTCTGAACATGTGGACTTCCCACCTTGACTGTAAAAGGTTAGTAGCTGATGTTTGGAACAGAAGCCTTGTTGGTTGTCCTATGGCCATTATGGTCCAGAAATTAAAGGTTCTCAAGTTGGAATTGAAGAAATGGAACAAAGAAGTATTTAGCAATGTGCATACCAGAGTTGAAAAGGCTATGGCAGCTGTTGATGAAATTCAAGCCACTATTGGTTCTTCTGGTGTTTCTGATT
The DNA here is from genome assembly GCA_030762895.1 of Sophora flavescens. Lineage (NCBI taxonomy): Eukaryota > Viridiplantae > Streptophyta > Magnoliopsida > Fabales > Fabaceae > Sophora > Sophora flavescens. The sequence continues at coordinate 52,204,499 of CM061070.1, forward strand.
CACTTTTACAGCAGGAAACTCTTGCTCAAATTGAGCTACAGCAAGCTCTTGCAGATCAGGAATCCTTTTGGAAAGATAAGGCAAGGTTGAACTGGGCTACCTATGGAGACAGAAACAGAGCCTTTTTTCACAAAATCACTAAGATCAGAAATGTGTCTAAGCAAATGTCTGTTTTGAAGGTTGGTGATGATGTGTTGGATTCAGTTCCTGAGATTAAAAATCGTATAATTGAGTACTTTTCCTATTGCCTAATTGAAAGTGTTATTTCTTCTTTGGTCTCTTCTGCTGATAATTTGATGCATACTTGTATTCCTTCTGTTGACGAAATCAAGAGTGTAGTGTTCTCAATGAAACATAATTCTGCCCCTGGCCCTGATGGTTTTGGCTCCTGTTTCTATCAAGCTTATTGGGACATTGTAGGGGCAGATGTTTGCAAATTTGTTTTGCAGTTCTTTGATACTGGTAGTATCCTTTCCAACTTGAACTCCAACATTGTAGTTCTTATTCCTAAAGAGAAGGGTGCAGACAGAATTGAAAAGTAAAGGCCAATTGCTCTTGCCAATTTCCAGTTTAAAGTCATAACTAAGGTTTTGGCTGACAGGCTAGCAATCATTGCTCCAAAAATCATCTCGGATCAGCAAAGAGGGTTTATTAGAGGAAGGAACATTGCTGATTGCATAAGCATTGCTTTTGAAGCAATCAATATGCTTGATAATAAGTCTTTTGGTGGTAACTTGACATTGAAGCTGGACTTTAAAAAAAGCCTTTGACACATTGGATTGGTGCTTTTTGTTAAAGGTGCTTAAGTCCTTTGGCTTTGATGACAAATTCTGCTTTTGGATCCAGACCATGCTTCAATCTGCTAAGCTTTCTATCTCTGTGAATGGTCATTCTTGTGGTTTTTTTGGCTGTTCTAGAGGGGTGAGGCAGGGCGACTCCCCTTTCTCCCCTTCGTTTTTGTATAGCAGAAGAGGTTCTCAGTAGAGGGATTTCTTCTTTGGTCTCTGATGGGAGGTTAAAGCCAAAGTCCAACCCTAGAGGTTATTATACTCCTAGCCACATCTTATATGCTGATGATGTTTTGATCTTTTGAATAGGGAATAAAAAAGGCTTGCAAAATTTTATGGAGCTGTTTCACTCTTATGCCGAGTCTTCGGGCCAATGTCTTAGTATTGACAAATGTAAGTTTTTTGCTGGCTCCATTTCTCCTAGAAGATCTGCAGAGTTGAGTAACTGGATTGGTTTCAGGCAAGGTCGGTTGCCTTTCTCTTATCTTGGTGTTCCGCTTTTCAAAGGGAAGCCAAAGAAAATCTTTCTCCAACCTATAATAGATAGGATCAAGAACAAGCTTTCTCTCTGGAAGGGCAGTCTTTTATCCATTATGGGAAGAGTGGAGCTAGTTAAATATGTAGTTCATGGAATAGCCTCTTATAGTTTCCATGTTTATGCATGGCCTATAGCTCTTTTAAAGCATATTGATAGTTGGATTCGAAATTTCATTTGGTCCGGAGACATTAATACTAGAAAATATGTCACTGTAGCTTGGCATAAGGTTTGTTCTTTAGTGGAGGATGGTGGTCTTGGGTTGAGATCTCTTAGATCAATTAATGAAGCTGCAATGTTCAAGCTTTCATGGGAATTCATTTCATCTACTAGCCAGTGGGCTTGTTTTCTTCGAGCCAGGTTTCTTAGGAATTTGTCTCCAATTGCTCATTATGCAAAATCTTCAATTTGGCCTGCTTTGAAGTCCTGCTTGAATAAGGTTCTGCTGCATTCTTCTTGGATGTTAGGAGATGGAAAGTCTATTAATTTTTGGACTCCAAAATGGTTAGATAGGACTGTGGTTGATATTCTAAACATTCCATCTCATATTCATCACTCCCTCAAAGCAATTGTTAATGACTTTATCTGTAATAATGCTTGGAATTGTCCTCAATATATCCAGGATAAGTCAGCTGATCTTAACAGGAAGATAAAGCATGTTTGCATCCCTTCTGTTCCTGGCCCCGATAGATTAGTGTGGAGTGACTCCTCTTCTGGAGATCTTTCTTTGAAAGAAGCTTTCCTTTCATTGAATCCGATTCCCAATGCTGCTGCTTGGACTAAAATTATTTGGAGTTCTTGTGTCCCTCCTTCAAATGTTAGTTTGGAGAATCTTCCATCACAAACTCCCAACTGATAATAATCTAAGAATGATTGGCAATGTTGTGGTTTCCATGTGTGATAATTGTGGTGCTACAGATGAATCTATTGACCATTTATTTTTTCAATGTACTTTTGCCTTAAGGCTTTGGCAACGGCTGAGTTCTCTCTTCAAGTGCAGATTCAATTTATCATCTGTTCAAGATGATTTCAATTCAGTTTCCTGCTGTAACTGTCCTCAAATTAAAGATATTATGGTTGCTGCAATCATCAATGTTTTCTGGTTCATTTGGTACAATAGAAACCAAAGAAGATTCCAGAATAAGAAGTTGTCCTTTTCTGCAATCTGCAGTAGAGTCATTGCTGCAGTTTCTGTTTCTGGAAATGCTTCCAAAGGAACTTTTAGCAATTCAATTGATGACTTCATAGTTCTCAAGTTCTTTTCAGTTTCGGCTAAAGTCAGGAAAGCTCTTGTGATCAAAGAAGTTTGGTGGCATCCTCCTTTATATAACTAGATCAAATGCAACACTGATGGGGCAGCTCATGGTTCTCCTGGTATGGCTGCTTGTGGAGGTATTTTCAGGGATAGTTCAGCTGTTGTTCTTGGTTGTTTTGCTGTTAACATTGGGGTCAGGTTTTCTTTGATTGCTGAACTGAATGGAGCAATGCATGCTATTGAAATTGCTTCCAAAAAAGGTTGGAGAAACTTGTGGCTTGAGTGTTGCTCTATGTTAGTGATCCATGCTTTCAATTCCCTTGATGTGGTCCCTTGGCATCTTCAAAATCGATGGAAGAATTGCATTGCTTTGTCTTAGCAACTAAATTTTGGAGTTTCTCACATTTTTAGAGAGGGTAATTGCTGTGCTGATAGACTTGCCTCTTTTGGTATTCATAATATTGGTTTTTCTTGGTGGGATTATTTACCCAATTTCCTTTGTAGTGATTTTAGTCGGGATAGACTTGGTTTACCTTCCTATAGGTTTTGTTAAAGCTTTCTTCATGGGTTTGGTTTATGTCCCCCCATGATTTTGTATTCTTTTTATTCTTTATTAATATTAATTTTGGATCGTGCTTTATATGATTGATGGGGTTGGTGGTGCCAACCTAGTTGGGGTGGCCTTCCTCATGGTGATGCCTTAGCATGCTTCTTCATTAAAAAAAAAAATACCACTTGGACCCTTTGCCCCTCCATTTCCCACGGCCCAAACCCCCTCAATTAGGCCATCTCACTCATTTAGTCATCACTTCATCTTCTTCATCAACATTTCTCTCATTTCTCTCAAAGTTCTTAAGTTTCCTACAACCAAATTTATGAAGCAACCACTTGATCCTTTGCTTTTTTTTTTCAAATTCCAAGAGGTATAACTTACTTCTCATCATCAATAAGCTATATGTTCTTCATTTATTTTCATGATTCAAGGCCATGATCATCATTTTCCATTCTAGGGTTTTTATCTTCACAAATCTCTAGAAAATCATAGAAAAATCCTATGATCATGAAACCAATTTCTATGAACTTATTATCATCTCTATGTTTATATTCCAAGAGTATGAATCAAGCAAATATTTCCTTCCTATTTTCCTTTTTTTTTATGAAGGCTGAATCCTTGTTCTTAGGGACTTGGATGATTTTATTTGATTTTTAACCCATGATCTTTGTTCTAAACTCTATAATACTCTAGGATCATGAATCTAAGAGTAAGTGAAATTTTGAAATCCCTAGCAAAATTTGCTATTTCATGGTCGAAACCTACATGTAAAGATAGGTTAATATAATTTTTGTTGATTGATGATTTTGTTGTGGTTTGTTGAAGGGTGATTTTGTGTGAATCGTGTATGAGTACCTGAGGGATTTTTCCGATAGCTATATGCTATTAGTATGTGGTCTGTATAATTTAATTGGGCTTGTTTGTCGTAGTTTAAATTATCTTGCGTAGTTAATTTATGTGCTAATATTATATGCTTTTAATTGATTACCTGCGGTTAATTGTTATATCATTTTAATGCATGTTATACTGTGTTATCTGCTATAGTATTGATATGAAATTATTATTGACATTGGTTGTTGATGTGGGCATGGACACACAAAGCCAAGGACCTAGCATTGAAGACTTGCATGGACCTATGACAAGGGCAAGGCTTAGAAGAGTCCAAGACACACTCAAGAAGATGGTGGTCAATAACTTGTCTCATAGGCAACTTCATGAAGAGGGCATCACTTTGAACCTCTTATGCATTGAGCCATTGACCACCTAGTTATGGATAGGACCAAGGACCTTTGTATAGATTAGACTTCATGTAATAAATATAGGAACGAGGACCTTTGTATAGATTAGACTTCATGTAATAGAAGTGCTTATTCATAAAAGCACTTAAGACTAGTTTAGGAATTGGGCCTATTGGGCCATTAGCATCTAAATAGGAAACATTAGGCCCAAAACAAAGCCCACACTTGGGTGGATGAGGTAAAAGGGCGCTACTTGCTACTCAAGTTAGAGTAACTTGCAATTCAAGTTAGTCTAGCTTGCACCTTAAGTAGGATGAGCCTATAAATAGGCTTCATGTAATTATTTTACAAGTTTGAATACATTTGAGTTATCTCACACTTGAGATTGCTGGAGAGAATTGAGAGTTCTCCTCTTCTTGGTTCATGAATTGAACCTTTGATTCTTATCTTGAATATCCTTATTCAAGTGGTGAATCTTCCCTTGGCTTATCAAATTCAATCTTTTTCTCCAAGAAGAATGCATTTGTGGATCATTCCCCTTCCTCTTCTTCCTATTCCATTTTCTACTTTTTTTGTTCTTTAATTCTTGAAATTTAAATTCTGCACTTTAATTCTTGTTCTTGTCATTTCAATTCATATATAATTGTGCTCTTCTACTCCTTTTTGTTTCTCTTGATTCTCATTTGAGAATCAAGCTTCATTCTATTGTTCTAGTTTGTGTTTGATCTTGAATTCTTAGCACTTGAAATCAAAGAAAGATCCTCAAATGTTTAGTGATCAATCCTTGATCATATCATGTGGTATCTAGAGCTACTTCTTTGATTCTTCAATTGTTTTGAATTTTTGATCAATTTTTTTTTCAAATTCTATGTTGATTCTTGAGTTGGAGCCAAACTCATAATGAAATTTTCCTGCTAGTGGCGCCATTTACCACTTTAATTGGATAATGAAATTCAATTTGAATCCAATTGTGGTCATGAATCTAGAATTTGAAATTTGTTTGAATTGTTCATGCTTGAATTTTGGTGAAAAATTTTTCCCCTCCACTTTTTCACCTTGCTTTAGGCGCCATTTTTGCCTTGTGTTCATCCATCACATGTGCTTTGTGGTTGCATCTTGAAATTCAAGCATAAAACTCTTTTACTTTGTGAATTTGAACAATTTCAAAATTCAAATTCAAATTTCAATTCACAATAGTAAGCTTGATTCATATTTTAATCAAAAGTGCTTCAATGATTTCATATTATTAGAACCTCATAGATCTTCATGAAATTCAAATTGTGGAAATGATATGTTTATCATCCACTTGAATGAAAGATCTAGGTCTCTAATCTCTTGATTTGTGCTTCATTACTTGGAAATTTATTTTACACTACTCCAATTGTTCATATTTCCAAGTATTACACCAATGTTGCTCAAGTTTGTTCATGCTTGAAGGATTTGTAATTCGAAATTTTCATTGTAATTGTTGTGGAAGTGTAATTACGAAAATTCAAGTGGCTGTAATTTAAAAAAAAAAAACTGGTGTAAAAATAAAAAGTGTGCCAAAACCATAAATATACAAAGTTTCGAGGCAAAAGTGCAAAATCTGAAAAAATTCAGCAAAGGTAAAAGACTTGCCACCATTCCACATGCTTATATTTGTATTGATCCTTCACATATTGGTGTAGCACAATTCACTTTGATCATTACTTGTTCACAAAAACTTTGATTAAATTTGAATTACACTTTGTTGAAACTCTTTCAACTTGTCTTCTTCACATCAATTTGAGTGTTCAATTCTTCTTGAACCTTTTCTTGTTTGTCTTCTAAACTCCATTAGTTTTGTATTAGTTGTTTTCCACTTTCTTGACCCCTTAAAATTAATTTGCTTATTGGTTGCTTTATCACTTGTTTGTGGACTAATAGTTGAGAATCTTGTTTCAATTTGTAGATCCCTTGAGGAGGAAACTCTTGAGTGGAAAGAGACAAGAGTGAAATCATCTTGTAAAAGTCTACTTGAGTGATATACACGAGTGACCATCTTTGAGTGAATGGTGAGTGAGTGGTGAGGTCCTTGTACTTTCATTTTTCTTGTAATTCTTTGTTCTTTAAGTGTAATTGTTTCTAGTTTGGTTTGTACTTAATTCTTTTGATTTTTGGTGATGTAATTGTTCTCATTGGTGTAATCTTCATTTGTTTTGTGTAATTTTTCTCATTTGCTGGATTTTGTATGTAATTTTTGAATTTGTAAGTGCACCATGACTTCCATACATGAAGAAGACATTGAAGATTCTCCTACATCATCACCAAGGACAAGTAACTTGAATAGGAAGTTGGATAGAATGACAAACCACATGGAAAGAATGTTTGAAAGATTGGAAATACTTGAGAACAAAGAAAGATAAAGGCATACCAACTCTCATAGAGGTTCATCACATTCCGAAGACAACCATGAGGAAAGACCTAGATTTGATAAATGGAGACCTAGACATGAGCATAGAGGAAGAAGGCATGACAAGGATGACAAGTTGCATAATGTGAAGGTGAAGATCCCTAGCTTCCTTGGGAAGAGTGATCCGATGCTTATTTAGAATGGGAAACCAAATTAGAACATATATTTTCTTGTTACAATTATAGTGAAGAAAAAAAAGTAAAAGTAACAAGTTTAGAATTTCAAGATTATGCTTTAATTTGGTGGGATCAATTATGTAAAGAGAGGAAAAAGTATGATGAGGAACCCATTAGTACTTGGAGAGAGATGAAGAAAGTCATGAGAAAGAGATATGTTCCTTCAAGCTATACTAGAGACCTACACCATAGGCTACAAAGCTTGAGGCAAGGAAGCATGAGTGTAGAAGAATATTACAAAGAGTTGGAAGTCATATTGATTAGAGCAAACATAGAAGAAGATAGAGAAGCAACTATGTCTAGGTTCTTGGGTGGACTCAACCAAGACATCCAAAATGTGGTTGAACTTACAACTATGTTGAATTAGAAGATTTGATGCATCATGCAATCAAGGTTGAAGCTCAAGTGAAGAGGAAGAAGTCTTTCAAGAAACCTTTCTTCGACAACAACAATTCATCTTGGAAGGACAATTCCAAGAAGGAGGGTGACTCATTCAAACAATTAGAGGGCTATGCTAAAAGTAGATCCAAGGCCACATCTACTAACTCTAAACCTTCTACTTCTATCCCCACTTCTTCTAGAGCTAGAGACATTAAATGTTTTAAATGCTTAGGAAAATGACATATTGCATCACAATGTCCTAACAAGAGAACAATGATCTCTAGATGTAATGATGATATTGAGGTTACTAGTGCCTCTTCTTGTGAGTCTTCTAACGAGAGTGGTGAAGATGAAGTCTTTCCACTTGAAGGAGACCATTTGATGGTGAGAAGACTCTTAGGAGTCAAAGTGAAAGAGGAGGATGAGAGCCAAAGAGAGAATATTTTTCACACTAGGTGCATGGTGAATGGAAAATTATGTGCATTGATAATTGATGGAGGAAGTTGCACCAATGTAGCTAGCCAAAGATTGGTGACCAAACTTGGTCTCAAAACCAATCCACGCCCTAGGCCATACAAATTACAATGGCTAAGTGAGAAGGGTGAAATCTTGGTGAACCAACAAGTGTTGTTGAGTTTTGCTATTGGCTCTTATCATGATGAAGTGATGTGTGATGTGTGATGTGGTTCCTATGAAAGCGAGACATGTTTTTCTAGGAAGGCCATGGCAATATGATAGGAAAGTGACACATGACGGCCTTTCCAATAGATTTACTTTCATGCACCACAACAAAAAAATTACTCTTGTACCTCTATCTCCTAAAGAAATTGGTGAGGACCAAAAGAAAATGAGAGAAAAAAGGGAGCTTGTGAGAAAAGCCAGGAGTGAAAAAGAAATAAATAAAGAAAAAGTATGCCACAAAAAAATATAAAAAAGGCAAATGGCACAAGTGGGCAAAATGTTTTTGAAAACCAAAAGGGTAAAGAAAAAGAAGGTAAAGAATGCTTATTTCTAAAAGAAAAGGAAGTAAAGAAATTATTATTGACACATCAACCAATTTTTTTACTTTACACAAAAAATGAATGTGAAAATTCTACACCATCTCTTTCTTTACCAAAACCCTTTGAGTTTCTTTTGGATGAGTTTAAAGATGTTTTTCCAAAAAAGCTTCCTAATGGTTTGCCACCTATGAGGGGGATTGAGCACCAAATGGACTTAATTCCTAGTGCATATCTTCCTAATATGTTGACCTATAGGAGCAATCCCAAAGAAACAAAAGAAATTCAAAGGCAAGTTGAAGGATTGTTAGAAAAAGAATGGATAAGAGAATCACTTTCTCCATGTGCAATGTCCGTTATTTTAGTACCAAAGAAAAATGGTACATGGAGAATGTGCACGGATTGTACATCCATCAATAACATAACCATCAAATATAGACATCCAATACCACGATTAGATGATTTGTTAGATGAGCTACATGGGTCCCAAATCTTTTCCAAAATGACCTAACAAGTGGCTACCATTAAATAAAATCAGAGAATAAGATGAGTGGAAAACCACTTTCAAAACTAAGTATGGGCTTTATGAATGGCTTGTGATGCCTTTTGGTCTCACCAAGGCACCAAGTACATTCATGAGGCTCATGAATCACGTCCTCCGAGAATTCTTAGGAAAGTATGTGGTTGTCTATTTTGATGACATTTTGATATATAGCAAAACACTAAGTGACCATCTTAAACATTTGAAAAGTGTTTTGTTAGCTCTAAGAAAAGAAAAACTATTTGCCAACCTTGAGAAATGCACTTTTTGTGCCACCAAAGTGGTATTTTTGGGCTATGTTGTTAGTGCACAATGTGTGCAAGTAGATGAGGAAAAAATAAAGGCCATCCAAAGTTGTCCAACACCTAAAAATGTTGGAGATGTTAGGAGTTTCCATGGATTGGCTAGTTTTTATATGAGCAGGGGCAGCCGTATCTTCATCAGATACTCCTGCAGAGGATTGGGGTGATCATCCCGATCTCCCCAATGGTTATCACTAGTTCGACCAGTTGTAGTTAGAGTTTATTTTTTTTTGGGATAGTGACTTCGTCGGTCTACTTATGGCTACTGAGAGCCATGATTTTTGTTAGATGGTTCTAGACTGGTCACTACATAGTTGGTATGTTTTATTTTCTTTACTTAGTTCTTTTTGTATATTGCCTATCCTTATAAAGGCCATTTGTATAAAATTGTTGATGCATGTGTGTGTGTGTGTGTGTGTGTGTGTGTGTGTGTGTGTGTGTGTGTGTGTGTGTGTGTGTGTGTGGTGTGTGTGTGTGTGTATATACACTATGTTTGACTATGTTGTTGTATGTTAAAGTAAAAGAAAAAATGTTTATCACCATTTTTGTATTAAGAAAAGTGTTAGAAAATCTTATTTTCCGAAAGTAACCAGCATAATTAAAGTTTTATTTTCCGCAACGAGTTACTATGTGATGTCCTAAGAAGGGGTGTCGCATTTGTGGTATCAGAGCTGGTCAAGTCTTTCGGGAATCCTTGGGAAATATGTCTGTTGTGTTGATGTTGTGTGTTCTCTGATTAAGATTTGTTTGAATTACTTCTTAGAAGTAATGTGTGTTAATAAGTAAGTAAGCATTTCATTTTCTGGTTGTGGTTTAACTGATTTGGTCTTGTAGGTCAGTTATGGAACCCGAACCAGAAGGTGGACGTGGTCGTGGACGAGGACGTGGACGCGGTTGTTGAAGGGGTTGTAGGGGTAGTCCCTTTGGTGGTCGTGGTAATGTGAATGAGGACTATGATGGTGGGGTAGATTATACTGTACAAGCAATGGAGAACATGGCAGCTTCTATTGCTATGCAGACAACTGCTATGGCTGCTCAGAACCAGCAAGCGGAGGAAGGTAGAGGTCTAACTACATTTTGACTCCAGAATCCTTCACAGTTTCACGGGGATGCTAAACCGGAGAAAGTTGACTTATTAATCCAAGAATTGGAGAAGATCTTTGAACTCATTCTTACCCCAGAAGGAGTTAAGGTTTCATATGCGACGTTCTTACTGTAGGAGATGCGGAGTACTGGTGGAAAGGTACTCGACAACTGCAAGAAGCTAATCATCAGGAAATTACTTGGGATGTGTTCAAAAACGCATTTCTGGACAAGTATTTCCCATAAAGTGTTAGAATTGAGAAGGAACAAGAATTTCTGCGGTTATACCAGAGAGATCTAACTGTTGGGGAGTATGCGCAACCTAATGAGAGCTAGAAATGTGAGAGGTTTGAAGCAGGCTTGAGGTTTGAGATTAAAGAATCAGTACTGCCACTGCAACTCATAAATTTTTAAGCTCTAGTTGAGATGAGTCGGAAGATAGAGCAGATGAGGAAAGGAAGAGACAATAGAAGGAAGGAATACTGGAGGACCTTCTCGGTTCAAGAACCAATCTCAAAACAAGAATCAGAAGGGGAACTAATATCAGAGGAAGCCTTATTTCCGACCACCAGGAAACAATCAGAATCATCAATAAAATTGACCGATTGTTTCTGCATCAGGAAGTGGGGGCCAAAAGAATCAAAGTCAAGGTCAAGTTAGAAAATGTTTCAAGTGTGGGGACCCAAATCACATGACAGATAAGTGTCCAGTCAGAGGAGTTAAATGTTTCAACTGCAATCAATGGGGACATTTTGCTAGGGATTGCAATGCACCAAAATGTGGATCTGCTGTCAACAACACCAGGACAAATAAACCGACGGCGAAGGAGAGAGTTTACAATATGAGCGGCACCGAAGCTTCAAACTCCGATGATCTCATACAGGGTGATTGCGACATAGATGGTAATCTCTTAACTGTACTTTACGATTCGGCTGTGACACATTCATTTATTTCGATGGATTGTGTGAAACTGTTGAAATTACCTGTTTCTTCATTACCATATGATCTAATTGTTTCAACTCAAACCGCTAAGCCAGTTACTGTCAATTTTATATGCTAGAACTGTCCTATTATTATTATTATTATTATTATTATTATTATTATTATTATTATTATTATTATTATTATTATTATTATTATTATTATTCAAGATAGACATTTTCTTGTAGATCTGATCTGTTTGGCTTTAATACAGTTAGATGTTATTTTAGGCATGGATTGGTTATCTTCCAACGATATTCTTATAGACTGTGACCACAAAACAGTAGTTTTTCCTAAGGATGAGATTTCTGGATTTTTGTCTGCTAATCAAGTAAAAGCTTCTTGGAAAGAGGGAGCTCAAGGATACATGTTACTGTTTTCCTTAGACATTAAGAATGAGTTAGACTTACAGTCCATACATGTTGTCAATGAGTTTCTTGAAGCTTTTCCTGAAGATGTTCCTGGACTACCGCCTGTTCAGGACATAGAGTTCGTGATTGATCTGGTACCAGGCACTGGACCGAATCCATGGCACCATATCGTATGTCGCCATCATAGCTAGAGAACTTGAAAGAGCAATTGGTGGAACTGATGAGAAAAGAATTTATTAGACCTAATGTGTCACCGTAGGGAGCTCCAATTTTACTGGTAAGGAAGAAAGATGGGACTTCTCGTTTATGTATAGATTTCCGTCAGTTAAACAAAGTGACGATCAAGAGCAAGTATCCGCTTCCAAGGATAGACGACTTAATGGATCAGTTACGTAGAGCAGCTGTCTTCTCAAAGATAGATTTACGATCGGGATATCATCGAATTCGTGTGAAGGAGAGGGATATGCCGAAAACAGTGTTTCAAACACGCTACGGGCATTATGAGTATCTTGTGATGCTGTTTGGAGTGACGAATGCTCCTGCTATATTCTTGCATTACATGAATAGGATTTTTCGTCCTTATCTAGATCAGTTTGTCGTTGTCTTTATAGACGACATTCTAATCTATTCTCCTAGTGAAGAAATGCATACTGAACATCTCAGTGTGGTTCTTCAAATTTTAAAGGATAAACAGTTATACGCGAAACCCGAAAAGTGAGTTTTGGTTAGATCAAGTTCAGTTTTTAGGACACGTCATCTCGAATGAAGGAATTGCAGTGGATCCGTCAAAAGTTGAAGTTGTTTCAAAATGGGAAAGACCAAAGACGGTAACAGAAATCCTTAGTTTCGTGGGTTTAGCTGGATACTTTAGGAGATTCATCGAGGGATTTTCCAAAATAGTAGGACCTCTTACCCAATTAACTAGGAAGGACCAAGCATTTACATGGACTGAAGCATGTGAAGAAAGTTTTCAAGAATTAAAGAGAAGGTTGACTACATCACCTGTGTTAGTATTACCTGATCCTAAGGAACCTTTGAAGGTATACTGTGATGCTTTGCATCAGGGGTTAGGTTGTGTACTTATGCAAAGCCGGAGATATGCAGCTTATGCTTCAAGGCAATTGAAGATTCATGAGAGGAATTACCCTACTCATGACTTGGAATTAATAGCGCTGGTTTTTGCTTTAAAAATATGGAGGCATTATTTGTATGGTGAGACGTTCAACGTTTTCAGTGATCACAAAAGCTTGAAATACCTGTTTGATCAAAAGGAGCTCAACATGCGACAGAGACGCCGGTTGGACTTTTTAAAATATTACGATTTCCAACTCCAGTATCACCCTGGAAAAGCAAATGTAATAGTGGATGTCGTGAGTATAAAATCAATGCATGCATCTATAATGATGGTTAAAGAACAAGAGTTGTTAGAACAATTTCGAGATATGTGGTTAAAAGTTAAGATGTCGTCGGGAAAGCTTTGTTTAGGTATGATTACTATTTCCAATAAATTGATGGAACAGATACGAGAGAAACAAGGAAGTGATCAGTACCTACAAGGAGAAAAGGAATTAGTGCGACAAGGAGCAGTATCGGAATTCAAAGAAGGATCAGATGAAATCTTAAGGTTCGGTGAAAGAATTTGTGTACCTGACAATGCCAAGCTTAGAAAGTTAATTTTGGAGGAAGTTCATAAGAGTAAATTCGGTTTACATCCAGGAGCCACCAAGAGAGCTTGATCAGCTCATTGATAAGGTGTTGGGATCTCCAGAGATTAAATACAAAATTTAGATGGTGAATATGGAAGTGTCATGCATTTTTTTTTAAAAATGACGATGACTGTCATGTATGAAACCCTTTGATAAACTATTTGTTTATTTTTGAACATCTATGTTGTTATAACTATACATGTTATATGATGTTTGTGTGTCGCGCATATGGTTATCGTTTTAAAATCCATATATTGGTTCTCACCCTTGCACGTTTTATTGTTGGTTCCTTTTCCATGTGGCATATATTTATATCTGAGTATAGATGGACCCGGAGATGCCTCTGGCCCATTCGAGGATCCGTTCCATCACGTTTGAGAACGTCGGGGACGTTGGTGCGTGGGTTATTAACCTAGGGGCACAAAGCGCCACATACACAGGCCCCATACGAGAGGTTGTCGGCACACTAGCTATGGGACCTCAGAGATGGACTCATCTTGTAGAGACGATTGAGGTATCACTACCACCAGCATGACTTTTTCTATAGCACATGGTCGAGCAGGGATAGCTAGAAGTCCATCCTCCATTGGCACAACCCTTACAAGCAGCAACACCAGACTCACCTACTTTATAGGTTGTTTTGGATCCGGGGTTCGAGGAGGAGGACCCTGAGGAGATCGTTGAGGAGGAGCCAGAGTACCACCCTCTCGATGATGAGGATGATGATTCTCCCGACGAGGGAGCAAGGGCAGCCGTATCTTCACCAGATACTCATGCAGAGGGTGGATGTGATCATCCCGATCTCCCCAATGGATATTACTAGTTTGACCACTTGTAGTTAGAGTTTATTTTGGATAGTGACTTCGTCGGTCTACTTCTGGCTACTGAGAGCCGTGATTTTTGTTAGATGGTTCTCGACTGGTCTCTACCTAGTTGGTATTTTTATTTTCTTTACTTAGTTCTTTTTTTATGTGGCATATCCTTATAAAGGCCCTTTGCCAAAAGTAACCAGCATAATTAAAGTTTTCTGATTTTGTTCAACAATTGATGTACTAATCGATGTTCTAGTCTTTCTAAGTTTAAATAGCTTGGATCAATCGATTGCACAATCGATGCAAGGGTACTAAAATCATATTTCTAGGTTTGTACACGGATTGCACAATCAGTGTACTAGCTATGGGATATAGGATTTTACCTAGTCTAATCGATTGTCAAATCGATGTACAAACATCAAACATCAAACTATCATGCATTCAACATTCAAAACATCAAGCATAGGTAGGATCAATTATTCCCGATTCTCTTCTTATGTAATAAAAGCTTTCCTTAGCCAATGGTTTAGTGAAAATATCAGCTAATTGCTTAGATGTATCAACATATTCAATAACTATATCTCCGCTTTGAATGTGATCCCTTATGAAATGATGTCTTATTTCTATATGTTTGGTTCTTGAGTGCATTATAGGGTTCTTAGTAAGATTTATAGCACTAGTGCTGTCACATTTGATTGGCACTTTCTCTAGGATAACACCATAGTCAATAAGTTGTTGTTTCATCCAAAGGATTTGAGCACAACAACTAACTGTCGCAACATATATTGCTTCGGCAGTTGACAAAGCCGCACTTGTTTGTTTCTTACTAAACCAAGAAACTAATGAGTTTCCCTGTAAGTGGCAAGTTCCACTAGTACTTTTCCTATCCAACTTGCATCCAGCAAAGTCACAGTCAGAATATCCTACTAAGTCACATGTTGATCCTTTAGCATACCAAAATCCCATTTCCTTAGTTCCTAGCAAGTATTTCATGATTCTTTTTACAGCAGTTATGTAACACCCTGCTTTTTATATATGTTGTATTATAGGTAAAAATATATCTGTTTATATTTTACCAATGACCTAGAAAACGATTTTGAGAAAAACAAATCATATCTAGACTCTATTTTATAGTAGAAGGCTACGGTTAAAATCTGGGTTTAAAATTCAAACAGAACCCAGTCTGCGTTTTCACTGATAGTCATATTTTACTAGTTAGAAAACCTAATTTTGACTCGAAAACGAAACATTTTAGATTTTTATTACCTTTACAGTGATATAATCTATTTTCGAAATTTTCGTTCAAAAATAAATTATTATACTTTGTTTGGGCGAATTTTCAAAGAAATTACAACGTAAAACCTAAATCGGGTAATCGACGGAGTCGGGAACGGAACTGCAGAGATAGAACCGGACACCCGATGGATGTCAGCTTTCCACCTAGGGGTGGTGAGTCACCACCATCACTCACTAAGAAATGATGACAACTTTAATAAATATATAGATATTTGTAATGTAAAAAGACTATTTTACCCCTAAGTCTTTAAGTAATTCCTTTTCTGTCCTAAACTTAATCCTACCACCTCTTTACTTGTTCAAGTTCGACAGCCCCTCCCGATTTCCCACATCCATTCATTTTTCTCTTCTTATCAAAGTATGACACATAATTCAAAATCCATTTAATGCATG
The DNA here is from genome assembly GCA_030762895.1 of Sophora flavescens. Classification (NCBI taxonomy): domain Eukaryota; kingdom Viridiplantae; phylum Streptophyta; class Magnoliopsida; order Fabales; family Fabaceae; genus Sophora; species Sophora flavescens. Next base: position 52,220,342 of record CM061070.1, read on the forward strand.
GTGAGTCATTTGATCTTGCACATGGAGTAGAGTATAAATCTCAAATTCCTTCCCTATTGGACAACAGCCATTCGATAGCCCTTCCCCTCTAACACTCATTCACATCATTCTTCATTTGCAAAGGAACAAAGAGTATTTGTTTTCTCCAAAAATTCAAGGAACAATACCTAAGCCTTTTCTTGTTCAATAATTTGGAAGTGAAACTTTTCTTTTCCTTCCTTGACTTTGAAGAGTTCAACCAACCCCTCCTCCCTCACTTAATTATACATCTTTCATTTCATTTTCTCACATTTTCTCACCAAAAACCCTAAGAACTCCATAGTAAAAAGCTTGTGATGTTGATCAATTTCTTCACTTCTTTCATCATCTAGATGTAAATCCTCATTTCCTATGATCATGATTATTCTTCCATTCATTTATTTCCATTCATCCTTGTCTAGAATTCTATATTTACATTTTCTTTGATTTTATTCAAATAATTCTAGAAAAATCATAGGATGAGAAATTTTTGAGGTGTGACAGTTTTCCCTCACTCTCTAATACTCTAGGATCAGGGATCCAAGAGCTTGAAAAAAAATGAAAATCCCTAACCTATTTATCTATGCTTGGCCGAACCCCATACAAATGGGTTGGATGAAATTTTCTTCAACCTTTAACTTGTAATGTGTTTATTTGTGTGAAGGAAATTGATCGATCGATTGAGGTGTTGAGTAAGTAAGAGGAAAGAAAATCCAAAGGACTAAGTTCAAGGAGGAAATCGAAATTTCAAAGGTAAGGAGAGCTTACCTGAGGAGTTTGGATAGCTACATGCTATATGTGTGATGTGTGTAAATGTATTCGTAGTGATATGTGGTGTGAAATTTAGTTGTTATATAATTGTTTATGTGATTTTAAATTTATCTGTGAAAGCATGTCATAACTGTGATATATGGATATCTGTATGTATGAATAAATTGTTGGATGACTGATTGACTGAAAGCCTGACAGTGGTCAATGCTCCATTGTAATTAAGGATAAAGCTTTAAAAAGCTTGGGGAGAAATTTAAATGTTTTGATTTTTGTAAGTGGAAGAAAATGTTGAAAATAATAATATTTAATGATATTCGATTGAAGAGTAAATCAATGAGGGATAATGAGGACGAAACCGTCAAAAATTTTTATTGACGATAAATTTTCCAAAATAAACTCAAAAAGAAAATAAATAGTAATCATAAGAAATTAAGTTTCAAAAACATTTTAATGTGGATGGTGAAAAACTTTTTGGAAAATAAAAAGTCATTTGATTCATAAATGATTTTATTCTAAACGAAAAATAATTTACAAAAGTGACTTACAGCGAAACTATGAGAAATAGTTTTATTATTTGGGACAAAAACTTGTTAGAAATGATTTTCAAGGATTTGATGTGTTTTCGGAAAAGAAATTTCAAAAGAAAATGAATTTGAGAAAAACGATTTCTATTTTGATTTAACGTTTTTTAAACGAATTTCAGTTGAAAAGATTTTCGGCAAAAGTGTTTTAAATCAGCGAAAATATTTCAGATAAACTTGGATAAGTTTCGGAGTTTTGTTTTGGTATTTGTTGTTTCACAGAACGAAAATTATGTTGAAAAATAAAAGTGAACCTAGTGGCCAAGACATCGGGATTCTAGTGTTATGTGAGAAAAACAGTAGATCATTGATGTGATGTGGTGGACTTTGTGTCCCATATCGGTGAATCTTGGACCGATGCATCTACCTAGAGTTTAGTCTAATAAGCACTCGGACTGTTTGTCATGTGTTGAATGTTAATGGCCTTGATGCCTGAGTACGAATAGTCATGAGCTTTGAGCCTCGACAAAGAAAGAATGAACGAAAAAGAAATGTCGCGAGAACAAATGTTTTACATGCATGAACTGGTAGACGTGCCATTGTGTGACGAGCTACAATCCATGAGTGGATTGATAAATTGAGGAAGTCAAGACCAAGGTAGGTCTATAGGGACATCCGGGTTCATGAGCCGCAAAGACTGGGGCCTCACGATCTCTAGCCGTGGACGTAATGATGTAAAACATGTATGTACTCAATCAGGGACTACTTAATATTATGTAGGTGCTTGAGTGTGATACCCATGAACAATTGGGGTTCAAACCTCAGTGAATAGGCCGACCTCACGGAAATGATTGTGTTATGGGGATATTGCAGCCTATACTATTATCTATGTGTCGCACATGTAGTTATCACGATAAATTAAACTCATATGTCGGTATCTCACCCTTGTATTAAATCTGTTTGTGGTGTTGCTATTGTATTTTATATACGAGTACAGATGATGCAGAGGAGTTCCCAGCTTCATTCAGGATATTAGTTCCCTTTTTGAAGAAGTTGTTGACAATGGGGATGATCACGGGGTCTTCCTAGTGGGTATTTTGTAGAGTGACCAGCTTAGGATTTTCCATGGGTGGTATGTTTGAGGAGGTCGGTATGTGTGATATGTGAACCTTTATTTGTTTTTAATTTTCAGTTTTAAATATCGAAGGCATTTTCCATAAAACTTGTGCACTGTGGCGGTTTGATTATGAATACAATCAGTTTATGCGTGTTGATATGTAATATAGTTTTACTGTTTTTAATATGTGTGTCACATTTTCAAAATATTCCGCATAAATTTTTTATATCCAATTTTTCTGACTTATAGAAAATAATTTTCCGAAAGCAACCAGCAAAATTTATATTTACCTAATAAGTTTTTCCGCAATTGTGAGTAAGGACATGTGGCGTCGACGGGGTGTTACATGTTAAGTATGAATCCTTAGGATTAGATTGATATCTTGCACACATACAAATACTAAACATTATATCAGGCCTACTTACAGTTAGATAAAGTAAGGAACCAATCATACCTCAGTACTTGGATACATCTACAGTTTTACCATTCCCATCTTTGTCCAAGTAACGTGATGGATTCATTGGAGTTGCCATTTCCTTTACATTCTCCATGCCAAACTTCTTCAATAGTTCTTTGCAGTACTTTGTTTGGCTTATGAAAGTCCGATCATCACATTGTTTGATTTGAAGCCCTAGGAAGAAAGTAAGCTCTCCCATCATAGACATCTTAGACTCATTTTGCATCAACTTAGAAAATTCCTTACACAATGAATCACTGGTAGCACCAAATATAATATCATCAACATAAATTTGAACAACTAGTTTGTTTTGTTCTTTTCTTTTAGTAAAAAGAGTTGTGTCAACCTTGTCTCTTGTAAAACCTTTTTGTAGCAAAAAGTTACTTAATCTTTCATACCAAGCGCTTGGAGCTTGTTTAAGTCCATACAAGGCTTTAGTGAGTTTATACACATGATTAGGAAAATCATTTATTTCAAAACCAGGTGGTTGACCAACATACACTTCTTCTTGTATATAACCATTAAGGAATGCACTCTTAACATCCATTTGATATAACTTGAAGTCTATGATAAATGCATATGCTAGCAACATTCTAATAGCTTCTAATCTAGCCGCAGGGGCATAAGTCTCATCATATTCAATTCCTTCTTCTTGATTATAGCCTTTGGTTACTAATCTAGCTTTATTCCTTACTATGATACCATTTTTATCAAGCTTATTCCTAAACACCCATTTTGTACCAATTATTTGTTTATCCTTGGGTTTTGGAACAACTTACCAAACTTTATTTCTTTCAAACTGATTAAGTTCTTCTTGCATTGCCATAATCTAGTTTTCATCAACTATATATCTATGGTTTTAGCTTCCCTGGAGAAATTCTATTATATATTGATATCATAAATTTCAGCGGGAATGATACCAAGTGATAGAGCACGACTGCACGTATTCCTTTTCTCCATCTCTACTAATATTGTAACTTCTATTAATGATTTCTCTTTGATTACGCATGACTGCACGTATGTCTTCCTCTTCTCCATCTCCACTAACGTTGTAACTTCTATTAATGATACCATCTTTGAAAACGCACGACTGCTTTTCTTCACAGGTCTTCTCTAGAAAAAGGAGCTCTCTGGTAAACCACGGGTCTTCTCTAGAAAAAAGGTTGTCTCTGGTAAACCAAGTAACCATTCCTTTAATTCATTCTCAGAATAATTAACTTCCAAAAATGGCCTCCAAGTCTTCTATGCATAACATTATAACCATCAAGGAAATTGATCTTCAAAAGCTCAAAACTAATGGATTTGACGTTAGTACAGAGGTCGAGGCTCAAGGGTGGAAATATTTATGCAAAATTGATCATCCCATCCCTGTGATAAAACTTCAGGAGTTCTGGTCCAACGCTGAGATCAAAGCCAACAGATCCATCAATGCGGAAGTAGCTGAAAAACTAGTGACAATCACTGAGGGTTATATTGCTTCCATAACAAGTGCTCCACAAAGCGCTTGGATGAGTTACAGAAGCATGGAGTGGATAAAGGAAGACCCGAGCCTTTCTTTGAAGAAGGTTTATCTGGTCATATTTGGGAACATTGTTGAAAAGAAGAAGGCTCGAAGACAATATATGACCAGCAAGGCTCAATTCTTCCTTGAGTGTTGCCGTATTTCATTGTTCCTGCCGCCCACTGTCCTCAAGATGTTTCAAAAACTGAATTGACCATCATTTACCACTTCCTTACTTGCTCTCAAAACAATCTTCCATTTGTTGTAATGGAACACATGAAATACTGTCTTCGTAGGAATGCTGATATCCCATATGGACATCTCCTAAGAACTATTTTCCGGCGTCATTTTTTTCACATGCATGATGTGCCTAAAAGGATACCTTCATGCAAACCCCTCACCTCTAACTCCCTCATTAATCAAAAAATTAAACCATGGGATGGGATGGAAAATCTTAAATCTATCATTCTAGATTCTTCTCAGAATCTATGTATCCCGAACCAGAGTCACCAATGTCTCCAACTGAATTTTCTCTTGGGGAGATCCAGTCAAAGAGAAGGCGTGCCTATAGCGAGGTGAGAAAACATGATGTCCAATTAATGAACAACCCTAATTAACTAAACCTTAACCCATTTTATTAGTGTTAGCCCGAATATAAACTGGAAAAAAATATAAGCTGCAGAAGCTGGAAAATTAAAATCATTTAAAAACATGCACAACGGAATAAAATAAACATGATAGATATATACATAATAGGTACACCAAGTATCCGGAGTATTGTTGATCCCAACAGAGGTATCCTGATCCTATAAAACTATACAAACTAATAAAAGTAAAAGAAATGGGAACAAGCTGGTCTCGGAAGATACAAAAGACGAAACAGACAACATATACCCGCCCATCTCTCCAAAATACATCAAAAATATAAAATAAGCTCTCAGAGGCTCTCCCCTAACAGACGCTACCGACAAAACCATATCAAAGACGATATGCATTTGTTACAATGGAGAGCCTTGAAGATACTAAATCTGTAAATCTTATACACTGATAAAATTATTATGATGTTGACTTTCATATAAGTGATTCATGTAACACCCCCTGGGTGTTACTACGTAACACATGCGGAAGTAAATTAAAAAGATAATTTGCTGGTTGCTTTCGTAAAATTGTTTTCTTTTAAGTCAGAAAACTGAGGTATAAAATTTTTCTTTAAGGATAACTCTGAAATCCATAATACATACATTTAAAATGTAAAGTCACATTCGTAACAAAGTTACCAAGACACACAACATTTCTCTAAGTTTCAATTTTCAAAATAAAAAGTTTAAACTACAAATGGAGGTATATAACACTACATTTACCAACCTCTTTAGATATACAACCCAACTCAGACTCCTAAGTTGGTCATTCTATCAAATATTCATTGGAGAGACCCCCAATCAGAATACTTTCCCAACCTCTAACACTAGGTCTTCAAGTGACTTAGAAAGACTCCTTTGCAACATCGGTACTAGAGTACCAAGGTACTACAGCAAAACCAAAGAGACTTGATATAACTGTAAGAGTGAGACACCGGAAAATGGATATAACATACAACAACCATATACATGATACATACAACACATTGGCATATTAGAATTTAAGAATTATTCATAGATAAAACAACAAGTGTTATATAAGTGGGTCTCATACCTGAATCAATCAGTTTTATAAAGATAATGCATGACACTTCATTCATCAGGCTCTGAACTTAATCTCCGGAGATCCCAACATCCTCAAAATGAGTTGATCAGGCTCGATACACCGTCTCATTGGCTAGCTAAGCACAACGACAATACACCATCTCATTGGCCACTTAGGCACAATGATTATGCACACGGTTTCATTGTCCATTTAGGCACAACGATACACGTACACCGTCTCATTGTCCATTTTAAGAACAACGATAATACACCATCACATGATACCTTTCCTGTTAAGGTCTCATGTTAAAACCACGTCGGGCACGTCTGCCGTAAATACAAATGTAAAACATTTAGTTCTCGATGTTTTCTTTGTGTTCGTTCTCATTCGTTGTCGAATCTTAAAGGCTAGCAACTATTCATAAATTTCATCATCACCTGAAAATCAATAACACAGGACGTGCAGTCCGAGTGCTCAATCACAACACCTTAGACCGATGCCGTAGTCGAGGTTTGTGGTCATAGAAATCATTTATGATTTTATCCATGTTTTATTCTAACATGATAAAGACTCCTAGTCCGCAGCAACGAAATCATGATGCACAGTCCTCAATTCCGAGAACTGGACTATTAGCCCATAACATCAAGATTAGGACCCTTGGTCCATAATTCTTGACACGGATCCTAGATCACGTGCATATCACGGAAAACTAGAGCGACATCTAGCAACTAGATTCCTATTTATATGTGCTTACTTTTTGCTCAGTGAAAATCAAATCCAAAACAAAACCTCGATCACTTATCCAAGTAACCGGAACGTTTCCAAATCATTTAGGAGAAAATCATTTTCCTTTGCAAAATCTTTTATAAAGCAATTAGGAAATTCGTTTGTTTTTTAAATCTCCGATGGAATAAAGTCAAATATTTTCAAAGGGTTTTTCTTTCATAAAATACATAGTTCGAAAAAGGTTCTCTCATACAAAAATTTAGATCATGAAAGGGTAGTTTCCGTTGACTTGAAATCACTTCAACATTTCTTTTAAAAATGAGAATCTTATTCTTTTTGAAGTAAGCACTTTAAACACAACTTTTATAAATGAAACCAAAACTTTCAAAGTTCTATTCAATGCTTATTAAGGCTTTTAATCCTTATAATTATTGAGCATAGCACAGACTCAAGTCCGGCTTCTCAAACTTCAATCAACAATAATATCACAGGTAATGACAGTTCATCACATATATATAATTCACAATACTATAAAGCAAGTAATAATCAACTTCAAGTAATAATCACAATAGCTCAAGTAAACAAGTCATTCAAGTATTGGCTCCATATCATAATAATATTCAAATCACTCAAGTTAAACACATACACACATGCATATAGTCATTGAATATCCCTAGGCAATCCCCTCTTACCTTTGGTTAGGTAGAGATATGAGATGCTTGGATAGAAGTACCGCAAACATCCTGGCTTTCTCCGCGATAGAAGTCTAAGGTTATAAACACAAGATCACAAGTTAAAATCAACCAAGAACACTAAACCACAAGGTATTAGGTTCGGCCAAGACAATAAATTAGGGTTAGAGATCCCAGAAAATTATACAACTCATGGATTTATGATCCTTAAGTGTTGGGAGTTCATAAACAATGATCATTTAACAAGGTTGAATTAAAATCCCATGAAGTTATAAACTTAGGGTATTCGGCCAAGGCTATTAAAATAGGCTAGCATTCTCTAAACTTTCCAATCTCTTAGGTCTAGCATCCACACATAGTAAGGAGATCAAAACCATGATCATTTTGGAAAATGAAAAACAAAGTATCCTAGGTCCATAACCTTCTAGGTTCGGCCTTCATAGGATTTATAGGCTAGAAATCTCTAAACTTTCCAATCTCTTAGACTTAGCATCCAAATATCTTATGGAGCTCAAGTCCATGATCATTTTGGAAAACAATGGAAACTTAAACATTCCAATCTCTTAGAGTTAGCATCCAAATATCTTATGGAGCTCAAGTCCATGAACATTTTGGAAAATAAGAAATAACACATCCTAGGTTCAATAATTAGAATAAACAGGTTAGAAATCCTTAAACTTTCCAATCTCTTAGACTTAGCATCCTTCTATATTAAGGAGCCTTAGTCCATGATCATTTTGGAAAATGAAACTCAAACATCCTTGCTCTAAAACATTTAAGTTTCGGCCTACATAGGATAATGAGGAAAAATATTCTTTGTTTGATAACAACTCTTAGGTTTAGAATCACAAGGTATTAAGAGTTCTAAATCCATTATCATACTTGGAAAGTTGAAACATAGCATCATAGGCTTACTTATACATATTTTCGGCCATCATAGGAAAACAAGCTATCAAACCTTTCAAGATTTATAGATTTAAGATCAAGGAATAGTTAGAAACACAAACACATGATCATATTCCAAAATTTGAAGCAAAAATCTCCTAGGCCACATATGCTCAGCATTCGGCCTTCATAGGAAGAGATAGGTAGAGATTTTTGTCTTACAAAACCTTTTGGTATGTGAAAATATAAGTTAATACAAGACTATAGGAAGTGGTTTCAACTCAAAAGGAGTTTTCTACCATTTTAGAGAGATTTTAGAAGTTTCAAGCATATAAAGAACATATAAAGCAAAATAAGAAATAAAAGATGAAACTTGCAAAAAGATTCATATGAGAGCATTACCCTTAGTATAAGGAAGAACTTTAATGAATAACTCAAGTGGAAAAGACTAATAAAAATGGAAGCTTTAAGTGTTTGAAAAAAAAGAAGAAATGGAAGAAGTTGAAGAAGTATGAAGATGGAGGAAGAAAATGAGAGAATGAAGATGAGTGATGATTATATAGAGGAGGGAGAGGGGAGCACGAAATTTTGGAGAGATGATGAGCTTGGAGAGCAAGTTTTGTCTTTAAGACTTGTTTGGTTGAAGAGGAAAGAGAAAAATAGGTTTTTAAAATATAATATGATATAATTTGAAAAGTGTGATGATTACACTTTTGGAGTGTGTCATAAACCTTTCCCATCATGTCCCATCAAGTCACTTCACTTATTTTGTGCTCCCTAATCTGCTCCATTTCGTACCAGGTTGCATTTCCGATCGTAATTCTTTCGATGTTTTCGCCCGAATAAAATATTCTACTTTATTTTTGAACGAAAATTTTCAAAATAACCAAAGTTGAAGGAAACATAATAAAAACAATAACCGTCTCGTTCACAGGTCAAAATTAAGTTTTCTGCATAGTAAACTTGTACTGGCAGTGAAAATGCAGACCAGCTTCCGTCTGAATTTTCAAACGAAAATTTTACCGTGACTTCATATGTTACAACAACACAAGAAATTTATTTTTGTTTAATTAAAATCATCCTCTGAGTTTAATCTAAAATAAACACATTTAAATATGTATTTACTGTTACAGAAAGCATAAGAAAAACAGGGTGTTACAATTCATTGTACTTTAAAAATAAAAGTTACTGCAATATTATGGTTAGTAGTCATTATATGACATTTGTCTTTTTACTTTTAATGATCAATGTCTTGAATGTCAAAACCAGCTTTTGATTGAAAGTTCTCTAAGTTTTAATATACATGATTTTTCTTGACATTTTGTTTAAAATTATTTTGAATATGTATTACTCTCAGCCAAAGAGTTTTCTTACCTTCTAAGGATGCCAATATCAACTTTATAGGGGAAAAAAGAAAAGAAAGGATGTTAATATCAATGAGGTAATATCATATAAAGGTGTCATTCTCCCATTCCTTTAAGTGATTGAGTTTTTGGCTATATCCATGTTTTCTTGGGTTCAACTAATCATTTGGAGTAACTGCTAATTAAAAGTTCTTCTATTTTTTCTTCTTCATTTAGGCGACTCTAGTTTCTTTTCTTTAAATAGCAAACAAAAAGGCATAAACAACCAAATATGAAACTATTTGGAGATGTGTGGGAATTATATAAAATTTGCTGACTATGAATTTATTTGCTCATCTTCAGTATGGTTTCCTCCATGAAACTCTTATGACACGTATGTGTTTTAAGTTGTCATTTTCATTTTCTAGATCTGTATTCTTTCGTAATCCTACAAAGTTTCCTAATTCTATAATATTTAGCATGTTTCTTTTCTCTTGGAGGCAAATTTTATGTACTGTATTTTGCTTGCTACCTTAGCACTAGTAGTCCAGTAATATATTGGTATGTGTATTAGTTTTTTTGGTTTTAAAAAGTTTTTTTTAATGATTTTGGATTATTATGTTGATAAGTAAATTACATTAATAGTCTTGGAAACAAATGGGAGAAGTTGCACTTAGGACCTAGGATCTTGAAAAAAATTGAAGCAAGTATTTTAGATTTTAGTTTTGAAGAAACAATCAACAAAGTTGTCTCCTTATGATCCACGAAGGGAGACACCAAAGAGTTTTAGGCAATAGGTAGTTTCTCATTCATATGTCAATATGGTATACTTTTAGTATATGGGATAAATTACCAATCATGAATTGGTTTATTTTATTCAAGTAGGTTGAACTTGGTATATAATGATTTAATTTTTGGCCATAGAATGAGAAAGAACTGGCTACTGGGACAGATGTTGCTCACAACGCACTCTTGAAGGATGCAGATAAATATTGTAAGTTGATATTAGGAAGAGTTTCATTGTGTTTGGTTTTGTTTCCCTTTAAATATGTGTTATCCTTTATACTTTTGTAAATCTTAAAAATATGATAGATCCGTTAATCAGTGTTACACAAAATGGTTTTTTTTTCAAAGAGAAATTTCATACATTAGCATTGGAAGTCTTCCCAGTTTGTTGGGCTATCCAATAAATCAGCTGCGTATAGATTTGTCATTGTAAGTCCTTTCCATGTCTTGAATGTGTTGCTCATGTTTAAACTTTGTTTGTTGCAAGTTTGATTAATAATTTTTGTCAAACCTTTTGTATTTTAAAAGTTCATTCTTCAAGTTAAATCCTAACTGTAAGGAAGACACAACCTTGTGGGTTAAGAAGAGTACCTACGTATATCTAGAATAATCATCCACCATGGCAAAATCATATTCTTTCCTTCCTTACTAGCAACACTTACTGGACCAAACAGATCCATGTGCAACAACTGTAGTAGGTTACAAGAAGACGCCAGATTTTTAGATTTGAAGCTAGACATAACTTGTTTGCCTCTCTGACAAGAGTCGCATATGACATCCTTTTTGAAACTAATGTCAGATAGACCTTTCACAAGGCTATTTTTCTGAAGCTTGGATATTAGTTTCATACTTGCATGTCGCAGCTTCTTATGCTAGATCCATCTTTCATCTTCCCTTGACACAAAACAGGTTACACTTTGATCTGACAGTTCAGTTAGATCAATCTTATATAGATTTTGTTGCCTGTGTGCTGAAAATAGAACTTTTACAATTTGTGTCCTTGACTGTACAACCATTCTTGGTAAAGGAGACATTGTATCCATTATCACATAATTGACTCATGATAAGCAGATTATGCCTTAATCCTTCAACTAGAAGAACATTAAAGATAAATGGTGGAGGAAATCTTCCACCAATTTTTCCTATCCTTATAACTTTTCCCTTTTGGTTTCCTCCAAAGGTGACATGTCCTCCTTCTTTAGGTTGGAGGTCTAGGAACATAGACCTTTCTCTTATCATGTGTCGTGAGCAACCACTGTCCAAGTACCATGATAGGTGTGCTCTTTGTCACATTTATTGGTATTAGAGTCGTCCTGTCCTACAGGCCGGGGTATGTGTTTGTTGTGTTCACTTCTGTGTGTTCTTGTGTGGTTGTCTATCTTTAGTGTAGACAATAATATATGGTACTAAGTACCAATAACTTTTTCTTTCTTGATTCTCTGTATTAAGTGGTTTACCTTAGGCGATGCAAGAATTTATGGCAGGGAGAGTTAGGAACTTTGTAGTTGACCTTGTATGCTTACCCCTAAAACAGCTGGACATTATTCTTAGTATAGACTGTGGAGTTTAAGGATCCGAGGTTTCTTTCTGCCAACCAAGTTAAGGCTTCTATGAAAGAAGAGCTCCTAGTCTACATGATGTTATCTTCCCTGAGAGTAGAGAGCAAGTCTAATGTTGGGAATGTACCAATAGTGAGAGAGTTTCTTGAAGTGTTCTTTGAGGATGTTTATATCTTTTCCCCTGAGAGAGATGTTGAGTTCACCGTAGACTTAGTACCTGAGACTAGACCTATATCCATAGCACCTTATAGGATGTCTCCTCTAGAGCTAGCAGGGTTGAAAAAGTAGTTAGAAGAGTTGATCCTGAAACTAATCATTAGGCCTAGTGTGTCCCCGTGGGAAGCACCAATGTTGTTGGTAAAGAAGAAGGATGGTAGCATGAGGTTGTGTATCGATTATCGACAACTCAACAAGGTGACCGTTAAGAATAGGTACCCTCTCCCTAGAATTGATGATCTTATGGACCAATTTGTAGGAGTTTGCGTCTTTTCTAATATAGATATGAGGTTAGGATACAATCAAATTCGGGTCAAGTCTGAGAACATCCCAAAGACTGCGTTTAGAACGCGTTATGGCCACTACGAGTACTTGGTTATGCCTTTTGGTGTGACTAATGCTCTTGTTTTGTTCATGGATTACGTGAAGACCTTTCACCCTTACTTGGATAAGTTTGTGGTGGTTTTCATATATGACATATTAGTATACTTTAAGACTAAAGAAGAGCATGAGGAAAACATAAGGGTAGTCTTTCAGACCCTTAAGGAAAAGCAGTTTCATTGTCGTCGATGAAGACAGGAGAGTAGGGGCCCTCACCACTCAAAGCCTCATCCTGTGAGGCACGTGATATGGCATCGTCCTTCTTCTCGTTAAAGTTGACCTGCGAAGTACAATTGAAGAGATTTAGTTTGTAATGCCTTAACTTAGTGTTTCAAAAGTAATAGAAGACATCCACTCAAGTTGAAAATCAAACTGATAGTCTTAGCACAATGGTCATAAAAGACCTTACAAACTCAAAATAAAAGCATTTCATATAGAAACTACTCTCGAACTTCAATAAAACAATTTATGAAGCTGACAGTTACATATTAAAGATTCCCATGAAACATTGAGAAAAAAATAAATTCCTTCTTTATCTATTTAATCCTCCGAGGGACCTACATCCGCTTATCTGAAACAATAAAGAGCCTAGTGGGAAAAATAATTCTCAATGATCTTTGCTTCAAGCAAGGATATATGAACAATTAAAACCCATTAAACAATCAAAAATGAGTATGAGCATGGGTACTTTAACTTAAAACATTCACTAGATAACTTCAAGTGTGAGGGACTTTAAGTACTCTAGTTTAAAAGATTTTTTTTTGATATGACAGTCAGAGATCTATGACAACAATCAGGCATCCCTTAATTGCTAGTAGCATATCCTAGCCTTCAAGGAAATGAAGGACTTACAAAAACATATCTCACCCACAATTACTCATGTGGCCTTAATGGCTAGATTGGGTTTTGAAACAAATGTCTCACCAAATGTAGACCATTTTAGATTTTTAATGTCCTGCTATACTTCATTTTATCATGATTAAAAATCCAAACACAATTAGGACAGCAAGAGTAAATTACAGTAAGTAACTGAAACCATCAATTCACAATAAACAAAATAAGGCTATCACAATTTGGAGGATGATGCCTAAAGTTACCATCCACACCATTTAATCCACAGTCCAAACATCCAATCTCAAACAATTAGGAGCTCATATGACACTAATCAGAACTGAACATATCAACAATGCATTGTAAACAAATCTAAAGTGTCCACAATCAAGAAAAATTATGCAATTCAAAGTGTTATCATATACAGAAACTAACAGCAGAATTTTCAGCAACTTGCAACGGAGATTTCTACACCAAAACCGAATCAAATTTAAAATTCCAAAGCCTATATTGTTACAAGAATTAACTCAAACCAATATTTGCACAGGAATTAACTCAAACCAATATTTGTACAATTTACTAAAATTTAAACACTATAACAATATCAGTCCAGAATTCCCAGTATGAATAGTAAATTGCATATCATTTTTCTCCCTCTATACTTAATGGAATTGAACCATTCCAGGGTCCAATTCGAAGGAAAACGAGTCTAGTTTCTAATGGTACACAAATCCCTTCGAAACAAGCCTTGTGGAGGAAATTATGGGTGAAATACCAACAACGGTACATACGGGTTTGAAAGATTTTTACATCCCCTTGACAATTTTTCATCATAAACAACCTCTAATTCAACATGCAATCAAAACCCAATTGTTTAAAGTCATATATTAATTCAAAACAAGTATTCTACAACGTTAATTTAAACATTTAACAAGTACTTGGGATTTATGATCACCCAAGGTTACAAACAACAAAACTCACATTGCTTGGTAGAAGAATCAAGGTTGTAAAATGTAGATCTTTCTTGAGTTCTCCCTAAACTGACTTGGTTCTCCTATTTCGAAATTTTTGAGGGAAGCTAGAGGTCTTGCATGTTGTTCTTCTTGCTTGATTTAGGTTTTTATGAGTAGTTGAAAGTGAGAGGTAAAAGATTAGAAGAAAATTGATGTAGAATTCATAGAAGATTTTGAAAGAATGAAGAAGGGAAATGATAATGGGAATAGTGTGTGTGTGGTCGAAATTTGTGAGGGAGAAAGGGAAGGAAAAGAGTTGTTTCTGTTGAGGGAGGAATAGAATGAACTACCCAGTTTCCCCACTTCTTGTTTTGGCCAAAAAAGAGAGAAGGGAAGGTGTATGGCTGTTTGCTTTTTGGTCTTAATGAATGAAGAGGAAACAAGGTGCCCAACCTTGCTCTGGCCGAAGTTAAGAGGGTGAAAGGGAAAGGATTGGCTGACCAATGGAGGTTGGATTTCCTTGAAAAGTATTGGTTACTTAGGGGATTTTAGGATAGAGATAAATAAGTTGGTTTAAAATAAGTGGGTGTGTGTATGATAAAAAAAAATTCCATTCCATTTCAATTCACAAATAATTAACTTCATAATTCAATCAATCAAACAATTGCACATTTATGAAATATAAAATGATTGAAACACACCCATGGTAGAATTATAATGAAAAGACTAAAATACCCTTGGGAAAGGATATTACATTTCTATCCTCCTTAAAGAAATTTTGTCCTCAAAATTTTAGACGACTTACCTACTCAAACAAGTAAGGATACTCCTCGCGTAAGTCATCCTCAGGCTCCCAAGTTGCCTCCTCAAGAATTGACCCTTCCCAAATAACTTTCACCAAAGGAATTGTTTTGCTTCTCAAGGTTTTCAAGCTACGGTCAATCACTTGAACCGGCATAGATTGAAAAGTTAAATATGGTCTTAACTGGACAAGATCATGATTGAGGGGTTGACAAGGATCAGGAGTATACTTTTTGAGTTGAGATACATGAAAGACATTGTGTATTCCTGACAAGGAAGGAGGTAAAGCAAGTTGGTACGCTACTGGACCGACTCGGTGAATAATTTGGAAAGGTCTTATGAAACGAGGATGGAGTTTCTTGGCCCGAAGGGCTCTTCCAATGCCTATTGTGGGGGTTGCTCTCAGAAACACATGGTCACCCTCTTCAAATTCTAAGGGTCTCCTTCTTTTGTCGGCAAAACTCTTTTACCGACTCTGCACAACTTTTAATTTATCCCTAATGATTCGGATTTTCTCCGTAGTCTCCTGGATTAACCCAGGCCCTAATATCCCCTTGTCACCCACTTCAGCCCAACAAAGAGGAGTTCTACAATTACGGCCATAGAGTGCCTCATATGGCACCATACCTATGCTGAAGTGATGACTATTATTGTAGGCAAACTCCACTAAGGGTAGGTGATGATCCCAACTTCCTCAATCCTCCAGAATACAGGTCCTAAGCAAATCCTCTAAGGTTTGGATAGTTCTCTCTGTCTGACCATCTGACTGGGGATGGTAGGCAGTACTAAAGTTCAACCGAGTACCCCAAGGCTTGGTGAAAAGTCTTCCAAAACCTAGAAGTGAACTTAGGATCCCTATTTGACACAATATTGATTGGTACACCATGCAACCTCACTATTTCTCTTATGAATACCTTTGCTAGATTAGCCGTATTATAAGAGGTCTTAACATGTAGGAAATGGGCGAACTTAGTCAATCGGTCCACTATCACCCAAATGGAATCATGCCCCGACTGAGTGCTAGGAAAACCCACAACAAAGTCCATGGATATGTTCTCCCATTTCCACTCAGGTATTTCTAAAGGTTGTAGCATGCATGAGGGTCGTGGATGCTCGATCTTGACCTTTTGGAACACTAAACAGTGAGAGACAAACTTGGCAACATCATTCCTCATTCTTGGCCACCAGTACATCTTTCTAAGGTCTTGATACATCTTAGTAAAACCAGGATGTACTGAAAAACCACTTTTGTGGGCTTCCTCTAATACCTGTCTTTTAATCTCTTCATCATTTGGAACACATAATCTCTCATGAAAGCGGAGTGTTCCATCCCTGGCTTCGAAGAAGCCAGGTTGATTCTTCCTAGCTTGTAGATCCTCGTCCCGAAGTTGAGCTTGTCTAATTCAAGATCTAAAATCACAAGTGATCTCAAGGTGGCTCAAATAAATGCTACGGGGACCCACAACAACATTCAGGTTTAAGTTGTGGAAATCCTCCAATAGTTTCATCTCATGTAACATCATGGATGAAACATGAAGAGACTTCCGGCTTAAAGCATCCACTACCACATTTGCCTTTACTGGGTGATATTTCAACTCAAACTCATAATCCTTGAGGAACTCCATCCACCTTCTCTAGCTAATGTTGAGTTCCCTTTGATGAAAAAGATACTTCAAGCTCATATGATCGCTAAACACTTCGAATTTTGCTCCATAAAGATAATGTCTCCATATCTTTAGAGCAACAACTATGGCTGCTAACTCCAGATCATGGGTAGGGTAGTTTTCTTCACGGGGTCTCAACTGACGAGAGGCATAAGCCACTACCTACCTATCTGCATCAAAACATGCCCTAAGCCTTTTAATGATGCATCACTATAAACTTCAAATCCTAAGGCTGGGTTAGGAATGGTCAACATAGGAGCAGAGGTCAAGCAGGCTTTGAGTTCAAGGAAACTCCTTTCACACTTTTTATCCCACTCAAAAGGATTACCCTTGCGAGTTAAGAGGGTTAAGGGTAGAGCTAACTGTGAAAATCCCCTTATAAACCTTCGGTAATATCCTGCCAAGCCCAGAAAACTCCTAACTTCGGTGATGTTCTTAGGCCTTTCCCAATTAAGGACAGCATCAACCTTACTAGGGTCTACTGCTACTCCTTGTGAAATTACATGTCCTAAAAACTTCACCTTGGTCAACCAAAATTCACATTTTTCTGGCTTAGCAAACAACCTCTTTTCCCGGAGTATGTGCAAGACGACCCTATGGTGTTCTTCATGCTCTTGAGGACTCTTAGAATAGATAAGGATATCAACAATGAAAACTACAACGAACTTCTCCAAGAAGGGCCGAAAGATGCGGTTCATGTAGTTCATGAATATTCTTTTATGTTAATTCTCTATATATACTCTCATTTATCCTATTTTTCCCCAGAAACAACTACAAATAAATTGTAAATAATTATTTTTCAAACTATTGAATTGATTTCCTATTTTTCATGTTTACTCAATCAAATATATATGTTATTTATCAAAACTTTTAGCAAAATATAACTTCAAGACGTTAATATTTATTCTAAATAATCTCATATATGTCATTCCAACAAAAATATTATAAAAGTATGAAAAACAATGTTGGAGTATGAGTAATACTATAATTTAAAAATATTAGAATATGTCTATAGTACTTAGGTTTGGATTGGGTTTGATTTCACTAGAGGATCCAAAATCCGATCCATTCCATTGAAAAAAAAAACAACAACTTTTTCGGTTTTCGGCTCGATTTTTGCGCTTTGAATCGATTTGCATCGGTTGATGAACACCCCTAAACTAAACAATTGGCCTATTGGTCAGTGCTTCTAAACCACTATATTAGGTTGTTCAATTGTCGTTTAGTTACTAAAGTTTTATTATTTTCACCACCCACCTTGTTTTTATAAAACGGTAACCAAAAGTGACAAAGTTGAGGCTCGAACCGGGGACATATTCACGTCATCACAAAATCTCAGGATGCGGACCATCACACTACGTAGCCAATAGATTGTAGTCTATGACACTCATTTGAATTTAAAATACAAAATGAACGTTCAGGAATTAAGGAACTTCTTCTTCCTCGACCGACTGCTTAAAATTGGGTCTTATGACCCATGAAAATGACCCGGACATATCTCTCCATTCAGACCACTAAATTCTTTGATTTTTCAGTATAATATTCGTATAATACCAAGGAAAGGAAGCGTCATTCCCGTTTCAACTATATGAGACATGTTTTTCGGTTTCATTTTTACCAAATCTAAATCATTGTGAGCAAAGTAAAGCTATTTAACTTGGTTTATCAATGGACCAAAATGGTACCCTTCAATTCTACCATAGTTCAAAACGCATTCTGGTGGTTTATCAAAAAAAGAAGAGAAACTTGGTTCATTAATGGACATCAAGAAACCCACCCACCAACTCACTAGATCTCCCATGGAGCAGAATGACATGAGAATGGGTGAAGGAGGAGAGGAGAGGAATTGGAATGAAAATCAAAAATAAATTGTTTTGCTTTTACAATTATCCGCTTCAGAAGGATTGATCAAGATATATTATAGATAGCTGTCAAATTTTAAATGATGTGACATTAGTTGTCATGATCTGATTGGGCCATATGAACATGATAAAAGTTTACCCAAAATATTGCCTTGGTACCAAAGAATTCACCTTACTCTTATTTTAATTTTCATGGGTGATTGGTTTCACAACAAACCATAAAATGAATGCAATGTCTTTTGGTCTTAGTCTTTGGGAGGAAGTTTCCCTGCCATTTGCCAAGAGCAAAAACAGAAGAAAAAAAAAATGACAAGCAAATTAATAAGAGGAATAAAACTTGTGTTATCCCAATAAATTTCATACCTCTATAGATTAGTATAGACTGAATGAAACAACTAGTATAAATTTTAACATGACTCTCAAACTTGTTGGGATATGAAGAATTTCATACCTCTATGTTTTTTTAATAAAAAAAAAATACATGACTTCAAACTGTGGATATATAAATCTTCCTATCTAAGTCTTCTCCTTTTGATGTCATTACCTCAGTTTTCAAATAAACATTGGAAGCAATGTGATTAATTATCCCGCTAAGAAAATTTGTACCCTTTTTGGCCTTAAGGGAAATCAATATGCATTCACTTAAACAAATATTTTTATTATTCCTATATGCATTTATATATAATTTTTGTCTTGCAAAGTAAAAATAGAAGCATAGTCTTTGCTTAGAAATAGTTGTGTTAGGGAACCCAACGAATGAAACAAAATAAGAATACTTTCTATCATTTTTTTTTATTTTTTTCAACTTTTTGGATTTGTTATCATTTTAACAAATTTCAATATAAGTACAATTTATATAAAATTTTAATAGGATTTTATGCTTTAAAAAAAATTAGGATTTTATTATAAATTAAATTGAATTGAAGTGATCAATACTCATATTTCGAACAAATCCAAAGTAATTTAAGGATATAAATTGATTTTCTAGCCTGAAGAGAAATTGTGTGTTTCTTCTATAACATTTGGTCCAAATTTTTTTTTTTTTTTTACAATATGTTGTTGCAGTGGCAAATGTACAGACAAACACAATTACTCTGAGACACGTTCAAACTAAAAGAGGTGGAATTGCACTTATAGTTCACCTAACGAGAATCCTGTTCATGATCGTGTACTTTATATTGACCATAAATAAATTTACACAATGTCTTGGTCGTCCCTCAACTAGCCATTACCGTGGCAATTGGGCACTTGACTTGACTATTCAAGAAGAAAAACAGTAAAAAATCTCATGTTATCATCCAAGTAATTTTCAAGCCTAAATATAATTATTTTCCTGCAAGTCCCCATCGCACTTTTGACTCCTATTTTCCCATATTTTGAACCATACTCTAATTTCATTTTCAGTGTTCAGTAATTAATATTGTTTTGTAAATCTCCTTGTATTGATTCTTTGATTATGAATGAAATGTATTAAGTTTTTGCTCTTAAAAAAATATTGTTTTGTAAATTATACAGTTATACCAGCGCAATATATAAACCTCATATCAAACATCTTTTTGAGTAAATGTTTCACTAGCAGTTCACCCAACTATGGTTCATCGACATTGACAAGAAAATAATATCAAGTATTTAGGAGTGACCATACCATGGAAATATTAATAAACAACTGAAGTTCAATGCATGACTCATTCCACACATGAATAATTCAAAATCTGAAAATAATAATAGTTGAATGGAAAATTTAAACCGTCCCGAATTTCCTTCAAGTCCACATTAGTTATCATGTCTATATGATGATGATGGATTTTAAAAGTAATAGAATAAGCTTAAAAAAACTTTAGAGAAAACATATTTTAATTTATGAAAATAGCTTATTATAAAATGATTATGGAAATAGTTTAAAATCCTCCTATATATATATATTTTTTTATTAGCTTATATATATTTTAATAAATTTGGAAAAAAACTGATAATGTGAGATTTTTTTTAGCTTATTTTAAAACAACTTATTGAATAACTGTTTAATTAAACTATATACGCCAATTCCTCTTAAATGTTTCTCTACTATTGAGTACCGACTATAAAATTTTTTGTTGACTTTTTTTTTTGACTAAAAAAGGATATTGATTCATTCAAATTGGTAAAATACATCGAAAACAACACAAATTCAACATCGCTAAAAATCGAAAAGGATGAATCTGCGAACAAACTCACAACACCTAGGTTAATAGCTTAACACGGTAAAATGCCTACAAATGTGACAAAATAAAAGTGGCCGGAATACCCATGTCTCTGGATCAGTAACATTGATGCCCAAGTCTTGATTGAATCTGTAATGGATCTAAGCTGATCTGCCGATTTGAACCAAACTAACACCACAACAAGACGGGAAACCAAACGACGCTGCAATAAGACGACGAACCAAACACCGCATCATGCAGATGAAGAAAACACGGAAAAACACGAAACAAAAACCAGGTCTATGTGGAAAAACTACTTATTTAAATAAAAGAAGAGAAAAAGTGATGTAGAGGGATGATTCCAAGCCAAAAAATGCCCCAAAACAACCCCCTTCCGGTGGATGAGGAAGGAAGAAAAGAGGAGTAGAGAGAAAGTTGATGTTGATTGTTCTACTATTGACTATAATTTATTGACATTGACAAGGAAATAAAATCAAGTATTAAGAAGTGGCCACTAAATATATCACTAAAGTTCTATGTATGACCGTATTCCATACATGAATGATACAAATTCTGAAAATAAAAATGGTTGAATGGAAAATTAAGGCCAACCCGAATTTCATCGAAGATCACAAGTCCAAAAGCTTTTATTTTTTTGTGACAAAAATAAGTCCAAAAGCTTGGTGGACCTTAATTTGGATAGAGTGTGGATCAACGTTTAATTGTCATGTGTCGTGTCGTCTATTAATATGAGAAGTACCTAACACGATATCTAATAATTGATAAAATTTCCTTCTTGACTGACTTGTACATGAGTAGTGGTATATTTTTCAAAAAGGAAATAATAAAAATACAATATATATATATATATATATATATATATATATATATTAAAAAAATACAGTTTTGTGAATAATATCTTTTATAACATAATAACAAAGAAAACAGTTTATTACTTTTCTGTCACATCATGCTATCAATTTAATTAATTTAAAATACCACGGTCAAATTATAAAAGAGCATATGAAAACAAAGCATATTTAGTTTCAATAGTTTGATGTCTATTCATACATGAATGATACAAATTCGGAAAATAATAATGGTTGATTGGTTGAATAGAAAATTAAGGCAACCTGATTTTCTTCAAAGGCCACAAATCCAAAAGCTTGGTGGACCTTAATTTGGGTACAATGTGGATCAATGTTTAATTATCATGTGTCGTCTATTAATATAATAGATAAATATATTTTTCAAAAATATTTAACTTGGATGGGAAAAATAGGAGATCTAAATCAAATAACTTTCCTAGAGAGAAGAAAAAATAATATGCTGGATATATATTTTCTAAAAATGGTTAATTTGCACCAGGAAAAAAGAAGAAATAAATTAAATCGATTTTCAAGAGAGAAGAAAAAAATTCATATCATTACAAAGATCACAACGACATATTTAGTATTAGTGTTTAAATAGATTATATTTATAAGAGTGAAGGCCCAAATTGGTCCCTGAAAAATTTTGGGGACCCACTTTTAGTCCTTGAAAAAAATAAATTAATCATTTAGTCCTTCAAATTTTCAAAGCGGGACACGTTAGTCCATAGATTAGTTTCAATGTCTATTTACTTGCTACGTGTCTCATTAACCAACCTACTTGACATGTTAGTGGTCTTGCGTGACTATGACGAATTTCTACCATGAAAAATTAAAGAAAAGTAAAAAAATGCATAATTTTCAGGTATTTGAATTTTAAAATTATGCATGTTTTTCACCTTTTATTTGTTTTTCACAGACAAAATTCAGCAGAAGTCGTGCAGCACCACAAACGGACCAAGTATGATGTTTAATGAGACACATAGACAAGTAAATAGATGTCGGAACTAAATCAAGGGACTAATGTGTCTCGCTTTGAAAATTTGAGGGGATAAATGAATTTATTTTTTTTAAGGAATAAAAGTGGGTCCCTGGAAATTTTGAGGGACCAATCTGAATCTTCACTCATTTAATAAATGATTATTCAGGTTGAAAGTAGTGGTTGCTTTGAAAATATATATTTACTATTAAATGTTCAAAAAAGTGTGATACTAAAATAGTGAGAGAATAAATTGTTAATGTTAACATTTTGCTTTGAAAAAAATCATAATAAAAATTTAATGGCTATTTTCAAATATTATATTTTTTATATTCTCCATAGAATTTACATAAAATTTTAATAGGATTTTATTATGAATTAAATTAAATTGAATTGAAGTGACCAATACTCATATTTCGAACAAATCTAAAGTAATTTAAGGATATAAATTGATTTTCTAGCCTGAAGAGAAATTATGTGTTTCTTCTATCACATTTGATCCAATTTTTTTTTTTTACAATATGTTGTTGTAGTGGCAAATGTACACACAAACACAATTAATCTGAGGCACGTACAAATTAAAAGAGGTAGAATTGCACTTATAGTTCACCTAACGAGAATCTTGTTCTCTTGTTCATGATCGTGTACTTTATATTAGGGTGGCAAAATGATCCATTTGTCCATCATCCATCCAGTCCATCCATGAGAAAATCCATCCAATCCATCCATTTGGAAAAAAATAATATAAATGGATTGGATGATTGGATTATTTTTTTAGTGGATGGTTTATGATCCATCCAATATTTTTTAAAATCCATTGGATCAACAATCAAAAATATAATGGATCAACTTTTATCCATTCCAAAACCAATTTATTTTTTTTATATTATTTTTCACCAAATAAAAAAAACTTCCATTTGTAACAAAAAAAAAAACACTCCATCTAATTTTCTCTTCCGTTCCCTATTATTTTTTCTTCACTATTTTTTATTTTACTTATCTGCATTTTTTTTCTTTTTTTGTTACATTAAGTATTAACTAATTAATTGTTCTCAAGCACCGATTGTAGTCCACGTTATCACGTACGTTTTCTTTTTTTCGTTGCCTTTTTTTTTGCTGAGAAACTTTAAAAAAAATTAACTAATTGAAAGCACAGAAAGTTGTAACAAGTTCGTAAAACAATGTCATGGAACGTTGTGGCAAAACAACCTCTGTAGATGCACATAATCAATAATTCCCATATAATAATAGAAAAATGGCCGTGATACAAAATGGTCGTGAGATAGAGTGGAGAGAGAGTAAAGATAGAGAGAGAGTAGGAAAAAAGGGAGAGAGAGAAAGGGTAGAGAGAGGAAGAAAGAGGAGAGCGAGGGTGAGATAGATATAATATTTTAATTTTTTTTATAAATTATTTTATTTTTTAAAATATTTTATGAATGGATAAAAGAGATATAAAATTATTTAATTTCTTAAAATAAATTTTAGTGGATGGATTGGATATCCATCCATGAAAAGTTGTTAATGGATGGATCAGATGGATTTTATTTAATGGATCATGGATGGATTGGATTTTTTTTAATGAATTTTTAATGGATTATAATGGATTGTTTTTAATCCATCCATTAAGATCCGAATAAAAATTTATCCGATCCATCCATTTGCCACCCTTACTTTATATTGACCACAAATAAATTTACAAAATATCTTGGTCGTCCCCCAACTGGCCAGTTGTCGTAGCAATGGGGCACTTGACTCGACTATTCAAGAAGAAAAACAGTAAAAGTCTCGTTATTATCCAAGTAATTTGCAAGCCTCAATATTATTATTTTCCTGCAAGTCGCCATCGCGCTATTGACTCCTATTTTTCCAGTCGTCGCTTTCAAATATAAGTTGCATATTCTGAAACGTTGAGTTTGTTATTTATCTTATCTTTAATTTTTCTGTTAGCTAAATCAGATTGTATTTTGATAAGTTAATTATCTTTAGTTAGTTTATCTTTAATTAGCTTTAGTTATTTTTAGTTAGACTTATCTTATCTTTCTGTTATTGTTACTGATCAATGCCTATATAATGGCTTGACTTTTATTCAATAAAACATTCATTCTCCAATTTGTTTAAGAGAGACTTTGCAATCTTTACAAATTGGTATCAGAGCTCCATCCTGGTGCCTGATATAAAAAAGCAGCAGACTTTGAGTGATTCAAATTGAGTGAGGAGAAGAACTTCATGCAACCCATCACACCACGTTTTGATGGTCACTATGACTATTGGAGCTTGCTTATGGAAAATATTTTGAGATCAAGGGGTATTGGAGTTTGGTAGAGACTGTTATGCAAAACCAGCCAATGGAGTGGAGTAAACTGATGTGCAGCAGAAGGAGTTGGAGGATTTGAAGTTGAAGGACCTCAAGGTTAAGAATTATCTGTTTCAAGCCATTGACAGAACAATTCTTGAACAAATTCTGGAGAAAGGCACATCGAAACAGATATGGGACTTAATGAAGAAGTTTGAGGGGAATGCAAGAGTGAAACGTTCAACTTTGTAGGCACTAAGGAGGGATTTTGAAGTTTTTGAGATGAAAGTTGGTGAGACCATAATTGAGTACTTTACTCGAGTTATGGTCTTAGCCAACAAGATGAGGAGCAATGGAGAGGACATAAAGGAAGTTACCATCGTGGAGAATGTCCTTAGAACTTTGACTGAGAAGTTCAACTATGTTGTTGTCTCAATTGAAGAATCTAAGGACATTGATAGACTCACTGTTGATGAATTACAAAGTTCCCTAGTTGTTCATTAACAGAAGTTTATCAGACCAAGTGCAGAAGAACATGCACTATCTGTGAGTAATGATAACTCCTATGGCACAAGGGGAAGAGGCAGAGGACGATGAAGAGGGAGAGGAAGGCAAAGCATTAATCGAGCCACAATTGAATGCTTCAAATGTCACAAGTTGGGCCACTATAAGTATGAAGTCCATTATGGGACAAGGAGGAGGTGAACTATGCAGAGTTTGATGAAGGAGAAGAAATATTGCTTATGTCCTATGTTGCCTCAATAGCATGCAAAGGATGATGAAATCTGGTTTCTAGATTCAGGATGCTCGAATCACATGTGTAGGGACAAATCAAAGTTCTGTGAGATGGATGAAGTTTTCAAGCATTCAGTAAAGCTTGGAAACAACACAAAGATGAATGTTCTTGGCAAAGGAAGTGTGAAACTGAGTATCAGTGGTGTCACTTGAGACACCCCGTTGTGCCCCATTGTATTATTACATTAAAACCTTAATATTTATTTACTTAATCACGCGCTTATCGTTGAAAATACGTAAAAATTAAAACTTATTTAATTATCATATAACTTCTGCAGATTTAAAACACACCAACGTTAATATATATAAATACACACCTGTTTATTTATGACAATACCAAAACACTGTTAAGGGTACCCTCTCAGTAGGATCCCTCACAGGTATAAACTGCACTACAGACATACTTAACGGAAATATAAATACTCCTTAGACACACTGGCCATAATGTGTATACTCTAATCGCCATGGATCACAGCTCGACCTCCAGCATTCAGTTCATACGGAGTTCCATCTAACTCCTCAGCAATTGGTTCCTCCATCGGGTCTTCTCGTACGATCACATCAGAAATAAAATACAACACACAGAAAGATAAAGGGGATAAGAAATAGTTCTATCATCAAAGCGGAAAACAATCATAGCATAAAATATAATAACCGTCAACCACACACATCACACCTAACTAGCAATCATCCTCAAATTACGATATCACCCTCTACTTTCAACTCCTGTAATTCAACATTTATACTAATATGGCAATCTATACTCCTGTCACACTAGTCAGTAGTCCAGAACTATTTAGGGTCAAAACTCGGTGCGCCACTATTCCCTAATCTCTCATAGGAAATAGTGCATCAGCACAATATGCGTCACTATTGCCCCCATTGGAAATAGCACATAAGCACATAATAAATAATAACTCGGTGCGCCCCTATTCCCTTACCTCTCATAGGAAATAGTGCATAAGCACGATATGCGTCACTATTCCCCCCATTTGAAATAGCACATAAGCATAAAAGACCTTATAATTCGGTGCACCACTATTCCCTAATCTCTAATAGGAAATAGTGCATAAGCACGGTATGATTCTCACTGACTTTTATCAATACCAACCTAGTACCTCAAGCTTTTCCTCACAACCTCCACTTACATTCTATATCACATCACTTCTATAAAATAATAGCGAGGCACCTCTAATTCATATTCAAAACTCTCACCCAAAACTTATCTCCCGAACAACATATATCTTTGCTTAAAATCATCTAAGCATAGGATTAAACCCAGGCAGATCATTCATAACACATTAATCAACAGAATATTCAAATATCTCAATATCATATACAGCAATTTATCACAACCAACTCATAATAATCAAACCAAATAAATAACAAAGTCAGACTCTGTCACGGCCAGGCCGTGATAGCCATCACGGCCGTGACAGACAACCAAGGCAAGAATTCTACAAAACAGAACCTATCACGGCCTGGCCATGACAACCATCACGACCGTGACAGACACTGAACATCCTTAATATCATAAATATTCAAACACCGCAATAATATGTCACATGCAAATGGAATACCTCAACCAGCGTATCACAGTAAATTTGATAACATAAAATCAAACATCCTCAAATACTTAAAATCAACTTAATGTCGATAAACCTACAATCCCCGAATCACCATTGGCTTTACAGAAAAGGTTTCCAATGGGATTTTGGTCTTGTCGATTACTCGACTACTAGTAGGGTTTAGGTCGCCCTACACAATTATTATAGAATATAATACTTATCGATTCCGATGATAGGATGATTCTTTTCCCCACCTGAGCTAGCACCGAAATCTTGAACTCGACGTTCCTCGCTATCACACCACAGCTTAATAGTTTCACCTTGAACCAAACAACATAACTATAATTAATCAAATAACAACCATCTATGACACTTTAGGGCTAGGTTCGGCCAAGACTTAGAAAATAGGTTTAGGATTATCTTCTTAATGCCATCTTTTGGATCCTAGTTACTAGAGTCTTAACTAACATAGATTACTTATTACAAGACTAAAATTTGAAACAAAATCCTCTAACCTTTAGGGTTAGGGTTTCGGCCAAGGGCTGACTTTTAGGGTTCAAAATCCTTAAAATTTCTAATCATGATTAAGTCATAGACACTACAAAAAAAAACCTATTTAGCAACCGAAGATTTCGATCGCTAAACATGATAATTCGGTTTCTATATAGTTTAGCGACCGAATTAGCGACCGAATTAAGGGGGTAGCAGAAACCCTGGTGGCTAAATGTTTAGCGATCGAACTTGTATTTCGGTCGCAAATTTGCGACCGATATTTCTGTCACAAAATTATATATTTCGGTCGCCGTATAGTTAGTCGCATGCTCAGGTCACCTAATTTGGTGACCGATATTCGGTCGCTATTTCGGTCGCAAAATTTATTTATTTATTTATTTTTAAAATTTTCCTGTAACTTAATCCTACCGACCAAATTTTGTTTTTCAACTATTACCCCATTGATTTTTAATTTCTGATATAAACAAAATACACCAATATTTTTTTTGAATAAATATAAAACGTAAATATGATGTACTAACGATCCAAAACACCACAGTCAATATGATCAAGAAAACATATACATTAATTAACGCAAGTTTAATAATTGTTTATAAAAAAAAGTTTAATAATGTACTAATTAAGGATCAAAACATAAAAACACACCACAGTCAATAAGTACTAATCAAAATATCAAAACTCATCAATCTTCCAAAGGGATGAACATGTAGAAGCGAGAACCCCCAAGGTACTTAAACTTTGCCAATGCACCAGTGGACAACAAATACAACTCCCTGATACCATTTGTATCTGTTGCAAAATATGGGCGATCCTCATGGATTACTATATTCCCATTGAACAGATTTCCGCTTTTGTCTTCAATAGTCACAACACGAGGTATTTGTTGTCCCCACCGACGGTAGAATGATTGCAGGATTGAAATCAAATCCTGCAAATACACAAGAACAATTTATTAAATGATTAGTTTATGCCTTAACCATCATTACGTGAATCCGATCATTATTCTTAAGTTGATGAGATACTGTACCTGGTCATATGGATGGCTGTCTCAAAACATTTAGTCGGATCCATTTTCTGATAAAACGATAAGGAAAACAAGTCATATGTCTAAACTTCATCAAGTGATAATAAGAAAAGATGGAAAGATCCATGTCGCATACTAGCATATTAAAATAAAACAAAGAAATGCAACTTCACATGCAACTTTACAGATTAGCAAACATAGTAGTTTTCAGGAAAGCAGATGCTTTTACGTCGTTTTGAAGGATGGTCACAGAGAGGAGTGCCTAGATAACCTAGTAAGGATGGTCATCAACAACTATTTCTGGAAAGCTCCATTTCCTAGTGAAACAAATGAGTAGAAAACCAGAGTTGCTTTTATAATATTATGTACAGAGCTGCTTTCTAATGTGAATAATGTTTGAATGATGACGGCATGTCATGCATGTGCCTGGCAAACTGTGCCTAGCCCTTCATTTTATCTAACCCTATACTTAATCCTTCATTATTCACAGCAAGTAAACAGCTGCATCACAGAGGCTATAGATCATACTATTGTGAGATATTCCCTGAGGCAATATAACAGAACAATGAACAGCCTTCAAACTACACCTATTTTGACAATGAACATATTTACAGTTTGAACCATGATAGAGGAAAGATCACATTCATAAGGAGACAACAATGAACTATGATGCTAGTTTGAAGCTCCCATTGCACCCCTCATTCAAGAAAAAGTTCTACATGCCTTCAAAACTTTATTGATGACAACAACTGAAACATAGCATTTGGCAACCATAATAATTTTGTAAAAAGGCAAGGGAGAAACAGGCCAAGGGTGGGTGGGAAATATACGCAACAAACCTAGCAACAGAAAGAGCAGACAGTCTTAACTCCTAAACATGATGCACAAACTAAAGGCAAGCTCCAAAAAATTAAATTCACAGATAAGAAGTATGCGTCAATCGTATTAAGTAGGGACGAGATATCAAATATTGGCCCAACATATCCGCCGTCAAGTAAAGACCAAAGACACAGCTTATTGCAACAGATAATAACCTCTAAAGAACTTGGATATCTAAGAGACTATGACTCATTCTGCGTAATGGAAAGAAAATATCAACAGCATATCATGATTGCCTCTTAATTATCCAAAATCAATATGTCCATCAAGAATATCCTCTCCCAACCAAGAGCTTCCTGATGCCCTAAAAGTATTATTAAAAAAAAATCTTGCTAAAAAACAATAGAAGATAATGCACGGTGGGGTCTCAATTCTCAAACCCAAACTAAACCATGCAAAGAAATTTTCCTCCAATTAGAAATTCCCTTGATATCCATTCATACCAGCAAACAAAAAGACCACATTTATCATCCAAATTTGAATAAATGAAAAGCCACCCTCAAATTTCTACCGTAGGATCATTAGAATCAGCACAGCATTGCTATATCCATTGCAAAAGACATTTACATTTCACTTAAATTGCAACATTTTTATTTCTTGACATTTCCAAACCGGTACTCAATTCAACAATTCTTATAATCATATTACCTCTATTCATTACTTTTCAACCAAAAATGCAAAAAAGTAATCTTCCAATGAATGGGTCATACAAATTACATGAAATAAAATAAAATTAAAATAACATAAATCTCCCCGAAATACCAAAAAAACAAATGATCATCAGAACTCACAACTCACATGAAATACACAAGTAGCTCTTCTCAGTAGTAAGCAATAAAGCAATGAAGTTCAAGTTACAGGATGTTCCGATATTAGAAGCAGCGAAAAATCGGGATGTTACAGGATCAAATATATCAAAACTGGTCAAGTCATGAGATCCAAACACATCATCAAAACCAGTTCCATTAACATAGTAAATGTACAAAACAGAGAAATAGAGAGAGAGAGAGATAGAGGCGAGGAGAGACGAAAACATACCAGAGAAGGAGGTGGACGGCGGCGCTGCTCTGGTGGTGCCGGTAACGGTGGTAGCCGTGCGGAGAAGGAGGGAACTGAGAAAGAGAAAAAGTTAGAAACAGATAGAGAGAGAGAGAGAGGAGAGCTTACCGTGATGGTGGTGGTCGGAGGAGGGGCGGCAAGCGCGAAACCGTGGTGGCTGGAGGAGAGAAAGAGAGATCGAGTGAGAGAGAGGAAGAGAGATCGCGAAATGGAAGAAGAAAGGGGTTTCTGTGTTTTTAGGGAATTTAATTTTTAGCGACCGAATATTTCGGTCGCTAATTCGGTCTCAAGGGTGCCATTTCAAAATTTAAATTCATAAATTTAGCGACGGATTTTCAAATCGGTCGCTAAGACGCGCTCTTTTAGTTTTTTACGCGCCGTTTAGCGACCGAATTAATATCGTTCGCAAATGTAAATAAAATTTAACCGCTGCATTTAATTCGGTCGCCATTTCGGTCGCTAAAAAGGCATAAAATTTATGACTTTTAAGTTCCTTTATTTAGCGACTGAAATAGCGACCGATAATCCTGCTACGCTCTATTTCGGTCGCAGTATTAACTCTAATCAGTCTTTCATGTAGATCCTATAATCGGTCGCCATTTCGGTCGCCAAAAGCAACCAAAAAATTCGGTCACTATTTTCGGTCGCTAAACAACCTTTTTTTTGTAGTGAGATTAATAGTCCTTAATCAACCAAGATCATGGATTAGTGACTAAACAACTAAATTTTAAACTCAAAACTTCCTAACTCTCATATACTTAGATTCGGCCTTGACATGTTCATGGGGCTAGGGTTTTTAGTTTGATAAACCAACTTGGGTTTATTAAGCATACATACTAATAGCTTGATTACCAAGATCATTAATGAAAACTCTGAACAAAACTCATCAAATCTCATCCACCTAGGGTTCGGTCAACATAGAGATTTTGAGTAAGGCTTTTCATTTTAATAAACTAACATGGATTAGAGTGTGTAGACATACATGTCATATGAAATACATGATCATACATGAAAACACATGAACAAAATCCTACCAAACCCATCCTCCTAGGTTCGGCCCAGTCCAGAAATCAAGGAAGGAAATTTCTCATGATCATATACTTCTAGATGATGAAAATAGAGATGATTATAAGATCATATCAATTGGTTTCATGTCAAAAGGATTTTTCTAGAATTAGTTATGAATTTTCAAAGTTCTAGATCTAGAAACTTAAAAGTGATGAACATAGATGAAATAGACTTTGAATCATGAAAATTATTGAAGAACATAGACATGATTAAGGAAGAAGAATAGGATTCACCTCTTGAAGATCAAAAACAAGTGAAGATTCAAGGACTTGCTTCACATAGTGATGCTAAAAGACTTATAACTTGAGAGTTTTTTTAAAACAAATGGCAATAGGAATAAAATGAAATGTGAGGGAGGGTATTTATAGGAGGGTGGCTGCACCACTTTGGAAGGATCTAGTAGGAATGAGTTGGCTTGTTCAAAGGATTAAAGTGCAAATAATTCCTATGGACCATTTTGCAAAGATTCCAAAAGTATAAGGACTATTTTGCAAATTGCCAATAAATTGAAATGATGACCATGTGCCACATTAAATGTGGTCTCATCTTGACTTATCTTGGCTAATTTTTCATGAGATATTTTGAGAAGAACCTAGAATGTTGGAGAACATGTTAGAAAAGTGTAGAACATGGTAGACCATGGTAGAATGGTGTGGAACTTTGGAGAAAAGTGGAGAACTTTGTAGAAAATTCTAGAATAAAACTTGGCTCATCCAAATCAAGGCAGCCCCCCACTCCTTATTGGGCTTGCGCATGGCCTTGAAAACTTGGGCTTGAATTCATCTTTGTGGGGCCCACCAAAAAGGCTTAAAGCTTAAACATGACATAGGAAACTTATATGATTTCTAATGGGCTTTATGAAATTTAATTCATGGACAAGGAATTTGGGCTTCATGGCCACGTCCACTAGTGGTCTAGGAACAAAGATTTTGGCCCGGTTCACTTAGAAAAACATAGAAACTAACTTAGGGACCAAAGTGTAATTAATAGAAAGTTCAGGGACTTAAGCGTAAAATTCATAAATTTTCACTTTAACCTTGTAGAACCTTCTAGACTTAAAAGTGTGATTCATCCCCATGAATCATCTCAAAATCCTAAGATAACCTCTTTATCTGCTCTTGGAAACTCCGAAATCCCTTCTGTCGTTTACCCGATTACGTATTCCGCCCGAAAAACGTAAATTATTTTATTTTTGTCTGAAATAATTCTAAAAATACAGAATTGTAGGAAATAAAATAAAAACCTTAAGTCTTTTGTTTACGAATTAAAATTAGGTCTTTTGAGAAGTATAAATATACTGTCAGTGAAAATAGCGGGTCGGGATTCGCCCGTCGTTTCAACCTAAATTTTAATCGTAGCTTCCTACATTCAAGTAGGATTGAGTGATGAAATCCGTTTATTTAAAATAATTTTCTAGTACTCATATAAATATATACAAATAATCGTTCGCATTTCGATTATTTTGAAACAGTGAAAATCGGGGTGTTACATCACTCATGTGATACAAGATGTCTTTTATGTGCCTGAACTCAAGAATAACCTCTTGAGTATAGGACAATTACAAGAGAAGGGGCTAACAATCATGATCAAGTCAAGAACGTGCAGCATCTATCATCCTCACCAAGGGTTGATTCTACAGGTCAATATGACTTCAAACAGAATGTTCATATTGTCTTCTAGAACTCTAGAGAAGAAGGAAGCATGTTTCAACACCACAACATAGGATCTTCCTCACTTGTGGCACTGCAGATATGCTCATCTCAGTCACAAAGGGTTGCAATTGCTGCAAACATGGAATATGGTTAGTGGTTTGCCTCAGTTATCTGCCTCTACAACTGTGTGCTCTGATTGTGTTAAAGGAAAGCAACATCGTGAGCCAATGTCAAAGAAAAGTCAGTGGAGAGCAAGCCAGAAGTTACAGCTGGTCCATTAAGACATCTGTGGTCCAATCACTCCTCCATCTAACAGCCAAAGGAGGTACATCTTATGCTTCATAGATGATTATTCTAGAAAAGCTTGGGTATATTTTCTATTGGAAAAGTCAGAAGCTTTCTATCACTTCAAGTGCTTCAAAGTACTTTCTGAGAAAGAAAGTGGATTGCCTGTTAAATGTCTTCGTACAGATAGCGGAGGAGAATTTAATTCATTGGAGTTTAATGAATTTTGCAAGCTGAATGGGATAAAGAGGCAGTTAACTACAGCCTACACACCACAACAAAATGGAGTAGCTGAGCGCAAAAACAGGACTGTGATGAACCTGGTCAGATCAATGTTATCTGAGAAAAAGGTTCCAAAGACTTTTTGGCCTGAAGCAGTGAAGTGGACAATGTATGTTCTTAATCGATCTCCCACATTGACTGTTAAAGGGATGACACCAGAGGAAGCTTGTAGTGGTGAGAAGCCTTCAGTTGAGCATTTTAGAGTATTTGGATGTGTGGGGCATGCACACATTCCGGATGCTAAAGGGACAAAGCTAGAGAACAAGAGTGTTAAATGTGTTCTTCTTGGTGTTAGTGATGAATCCAAGGGATACAAGTTGTATGATCCTGTCTCAAAGAAAGTTTTGATAAGCCGAGATGTGATCTTTGAAGAAGAAAAACAGTGGAGCTGGGACCCAAGCAATAAGGAGGTATTGCAAGAAAATCTAGAATGGGGAGACAGTGAGTTTGATGATGAGCAGGTTGATGCAACCGTAAATGAGGAGGTAAAACAAGGTGAAACTGATCATCCTGAAGCTCAATAAATGCCAAATCAGAATGTTGCAGAGGGCAGAATGAGACATGCACCATCATGGATGGAAGACTATGTGACAAGAGAAGGATTATCAGAAGAAGAAGATGTGATCAACATGGCCTTGACAGAATCTGTAGATCCAATGTGCTTTGAGGAGGCAGTAAAATGTGCTAAGTGGAGGCAAGAAATGGAAGCTGAGATCACAGCTATAGAGAAGAAACAAAACTGGAAATTAGTTGAATTACCCGAGGGTGCAAAGAAGATACACTACAAAAAATCAACTGTTTAGCGACCGGCATATTCGGTCGCTAAACCTGCTAATTCGGTCACTATTTAATTTAGCGACCGAATTAGCGACCGATTCATGGTGGTGGCTGATAACCTGGTCGCTAAGATTTTAGAGACCGAAATATAAATTCGGTCGCTAAATGGCGACCTTATTTTCGGTCGCTAAATAATAAAAAACGGTCGCTACACGGTTGGTCGCATTGTTTGGGTAACCATTTTTAGCGATCGATAATCGGTTGCTAGTTCCATCGCTAATGTTGGTTACAGTTAACTTATATTAGCGACCGATATTCGGTCGCTAGACCACAATTTTTTAATGTTAACTAAAGTTTAGCGACCGAATTATTGGTTGCTAATTCGGTAGCTAAACTGGATTTTATTAATTTTTTTTAAATTTAATTTTTAAAATAATACTTTTTTTTTGCTTTAAAGTTTAGCAAAATTACTAATAAAACACACCAAATTACTAATGAAATATACAATCATAAGAAATAATGAATATATATAAAAAAAATAATCCAAAGTGTCATACAAGAATCATTTAAAATCAAAAAAATGAAAAAAAAAATCAGTCATGATGAGGGGGAGGTGGAGAAACCCAATCATCCTCACCGTCTGTGCCGCCGACGTCTGCTATCTGATCATCCTCTGGAGTAGCAGCATCATTAGCTGGCGGCGGAACTGGAGGAGCTGCAGCAGGCGGCACAACCGTCAGAGCATCACCCTGAGCAACTGGAGTCTGGATCCTCA
This sequence comes from Sophora flavescens, assembly GCA_030762895.1. NCBI lineage: Eukaryota > Viridiplantae > Streptophyta > Magnoliopsida > Fabales > Fabaceae > Sophora > Sophora flavescens. The sequence goes on from CM061070.1 coordinate 52,256,107, forward strand.
TCTGCTCCAACACCAGCCGTAGTGTCTGGCCCTTCTCGATGCTCATCTGCATCAGCTGTTGGTGTGCCTGAGCAGCCTATGCAATCTAGTTCACCATCTGTTTCTCGCTCTCGCTCTTCTCCCGAAGCTCCGCATTCAGCTACGTGATGGTGTCCTGCATTTGGTTGAACTGCTCCTGAGGGACGGTATCGGCGTAGGAAGGAGCAGGTGTGCCGGATGATGAAGCGATAAACTCACCTCCCAGGTGTCCGAGGCCATACACGTGCCCCTTCTTGTTCCGGCCCCCGACGACCTCCAAATAAATGGCATTATCGTTGACGGAGATAGGAGAGCTGGGCCCATCACCAGTCAAGGCCTCATCTTGTGACTGTGAGGCACGTGATATGGCATCGTCCTTCTTCTCGTTGAAGCCCACCTCCAAAGTATAGATGAAGAGATTTAGTTAAAATTATAATCAATATTAACAAATCAATTATAATAAATTACAAGTAAAGACTAAATTGTTTTTTGCTTACAACATAGTTACGGGCCTTGTCGTTGACCCATGTCCCCGACTTCAACTTCTTTGTCCTCTCCACCAACTCCATAGCAGTGGGGGCCCGTTGTTTCTGTGCTTTCTGCACATAAAAATATAATCTTAAATTCATAAGAATATTTAAAAATGAAAACTCATTAAATAGTATACTAAGTCAAAAGTTTTAAGTATTACCATCTCGTCGTAGTGGGCGGTGGCTGATTTAGACCCGCCAGTCCAAGCACATGCGCCACCATCAGAAGCTCGATTACACCGAGCTGTGGCCTGGATCTCCTGGAACTTCTCAGTAGCCCAGTACTGGTCCAGCTGCCTCCTGATCTCAGGATTCACCCACTTCCCCTTATTCTTACCCTTCCTCAGCTTGTTCGTCAGATTCTTCATGACTAGTGAGCCTTTATGCTCAAATATGTCCCTGACGAGACCCTCTAAAGCTGCGTCCTACCTATACTCTTTCTGCAACTTACAGTTGTTAGGAAATTTGTGTGTATATATATATATATAATGTAAATTTAATTTAAATAACTTAATAAATTATTACCTTAAACTCTTTAAACAACTGATCCATATGGCCCCCTGGGATGGCCTTCCATGTAGGCCATGGACCATCAAACTTGCGTCCCAGGATCTACGATATCGAATCAGAAGGGCCCTTTGCGGGCAAAAAGCTGCAGCAAAATTAGAGCATTAATAGATGTTATAAATAAATAAAAAAACAAGTAAATAGAAATTAACAATACTTTATATATATTAAAAAATTAAATTAGCTTACTCGTTATCCCCCCTGGGGATCGGATAAGAAGAATCCTCCTGTCGGATGGACCACGGCTTTCCTGTCCCGATGATGATGATGGTCCTGTCATAGGTGTGGATGATGACGGTGCAGTCTGTGTCCCGACCACATGAGGCTGGGTAGGGGGTACAACTCCATCACCCTGATGTGTCCCGTCCACAAAGGTGCTGGTAGGGTGGTATCAATCTGAAGGCTGTGGGTCGACCGGCGAAGGGACTCTCGCAGCACGACCTCTACCACGACCACCACGACGACCACCACGTATCCCCCTACCTTTAGAGGAATCTGCCATCTGTGTAAAAAATGAAAAGATGATTACACAACAGTGTAAATAATACAAAAATAAATTACCTAAGTAGAATGACATTTACACAATGAAATATGACATAAATAAATTATCTAAGTAGAATCTCTGTCACTAAATTCACCCTCACTCTCATCATTCTCACTTGATCGGAATGTGCCTTCGCTAGATGCGTCCAACTCAGATTGATCCATTAACTCTCTTTCAACTTCTACCCCATTTCCGGAAATGTCCGCCAGAGAATTAACAATAATGTCCGGCGTAATTTGCATCGGTACGTGGGGTCTTGAAAACTCATCATCTTGGTACGAAGCATCTTTTTCAGGCTGGTTGACTACATTATCAGTAATTATATTGCGAGCCTTTATCTTAATAACACCCAACCAGCCTTGATGTCCTTCGGGATATGGTGAGTAATAAACCTGATCTGCTTGTTGTGAAAAAATGAATGGGTCGTACGCCTTATTATACCTATGAGACAGCCTAACTTGAACAATACCATATTTTTTTATCGATTTTTGTCCCTACGTCAAGAGTAGGATCAAACCAATCACACTTGAAGATAGCTAACTTCATCACGGGGAAACCGGTATAATCGAGTTCAAGGATGTCAGTTAGAACCCCATAGAAATCATCCTCTACATTGCCATCAGTGGCTCGCACACAAACACCATAGTTACATGATTGCATTCCTTCATTCCATGTTTTTGTGTTAAATTTATATCCATTTACAATGTAAGTATTCCATAATGTAACCCATCTGCTAAGCCCCTATGCCAAATTTGTCAACAATGGATTTTGAACATTGTTTTCTGGATCTAGTACCTAAAAAATCGAATATTATATTATTCTTATACATGCTATATATTTAAGGAGATAAAATGTATTGCAACAAATGAAGATGCTTAACCTACATATTTGCTGAACCACGTAGCAAAGTGAGAAGTAATTTCTCAATCAACCTGATCGTTTGAAATGTCAGGTTGGAGATCCCTTAGAAAATTGCCGTACATCCTACATATGGGAGACTAGCAGCAGGACGATTAATAATCATAAATGTCAATTGAACTTATAAAAGACATTGTAGAAACTTACTCAAAATATGGTGCCACCTCTTCACAATTTTGAAGGATATATAGATGAGCAGCATTAATGTCACGATGCTCCAAGAAATATCCTTTTGATTTGACACTAAATCTGCTCGGATAGTTGAATATTGATATAGGAGGAGTAGTTGAACTTCCTTCGCCCGAATCAACGTTTCTAGGCATCCTTGTCCTTCTCGTGTTAACTTCGTCCGGATAGTAATAAGAGGCAAAAGTGGAAGTATCCTCTACTAAGTATGCTTCACAAATGGAACCCTCCACTCGTGCCTTGTTCTTGACTTTGTGTTTAAGGGAGTGCAGGAACCTATTAAAGAGGGATACATACAAATAATTACTAGTTTTAGGGAAAGCTAAACTACGATATCGTTTTCGTGAATTTCATATGTATTAAGTAAAATAGTTGATTTTTTTACCTCTCAAATGGATACATCCAGCGGTATTGGACTGGACCACCAACTCTTGCTTCGTAAGGTAGATGAACTGGAAGGTGTTCCATTGAATCAAAGAAACTCGGCGGGAAGATTTTCTCCAGCTTACATAACAAAACGGGTATCTTGACTTCCATATCCTTTAATTGATTCACATTTAGTGTTGTTGATGTAAGCTCCCTGAAAAAAGTGGCTATGCTCAACAAATGGTTCCAAACTGGTTTCGGTAACGCGTCGAACGCAATTGGAAGCAACTGTTGCATGAACACGTGGCAATCATGACTCTTCATTCCATGTAACTTTGCTTCCTTAATGTCAACACATTTACCCAGATTGGAAGCATACCCATCTGGTAACTTTAGTTCTTTAACCCACTTACAGACGGCCACTTTCTGTGTTTTCCTTAGTGTATAACTTGCCTTAGGTTTGATAAGTCTGCCATGACCATCGTCCTGCAACTCAAGCTCCTTCCGATTACAAATTTTAGTCGGATCCAATCGGGCTTTATTTGTATCCTTTGTCCTCCCCTTGATGTCCATCGCAGTGTCAAACACATTCAAAAACACATTCTTCTCAATATGCATGACATCAATTTTGTGACGGAGTAGCTGCGTCCTCCAATACGGCAACCTCCAAAATATACTTTGTTTTGTCCAATTATGGTTGATGCCATAATCAGGAATATGTTCACCTTGGGATTCATGGACAAGCGGTCAATACTGTACTCTCCGCCATACATTAGGACCAGACAAACGTGGTGGAGGCGGTGTTGTCTCCGCACAACGCTTCTTGAATGCATTCTTGTTCCGCCTATAAGGATGAACTTCTGGAAGGAATTGACGATGACAATCAAAATATGAGATCTTTTGACTGTTTTTAAACGTGAATACTGGTGATGGATTGGCAAGTGCACCAAATCGCGACAAGTAATAATAGTGTGAGTAGAGTATCGTCCCACGAGGATTGAGATTAAGTAGCAACATAAACTAAGTAAGTGATATTTGAACCAATACAAATCATAGTTCCAAAAGAGTAATTGAATTTTATTTGTCCAAAATTCTATCCGAAGTGTTGTCACTAACAAAGATGAATGAATTAGGTTTTTCTTCTTTACCACACAATTAAGTAATTGAAAGAATGAACAAATGGAATGAAATCAAGTGTTTAAGACGGTTAGGAGTCAGAATTCTTCAATTTTCACTTAATGCAACCTTGTTCAACCCTAACTCCAATTCAATTTATTCATTTAGCATTCAAATCACTAATATAGGTTTATCCCTAATTCCTTAGGTGATATCCTTTTGTTACTAATCAAGAACCCTAATTCCTTAGGTGATTCAGGAATTAGCACAAACATTAAGCATGAGATTCATAGAAATGTACTGCAATGAACTTCTACTCCTAGAATCAACATTACAATAGTAATCTACTTCAGATCTAGCATGAACACAAATTTTCCAATTATGCATTCACACTTATAATCAATTCCATAGATGGCCAATTAAAGAAATGCATTAAGCCTAGAAGAGATTACCTACTTGAACGAATTTGAATTGAAATCAAACGTGAAACAACTTACATCAAGATCCAAATGAGTTCAACCTATCCTAACCTAAAAGATTTATAAACTCATGGTATGAATCTGAAAAATAGAAGAAGTAGATGAGGATTGAGATAGAGAAGCCATGGAGTCTTCAATTCTTCTTTCCAAAAGATCTCGAGCCACCACGAATCTCGAAAACTCTCCAAAATGGAACTGCCTCGCACCAGAAAATGATCCAAAAGTCCCTCAAAATAATTGTCGAACACAATTTATAGCAGTAGGAAATGAACCCAGCCCTGGGCGGTGAGATTGGAGTGTTGGGCGCCAGAAATTGGGCTTTTTGTCCCAGCTGAGTGCTGGCTTTGGAAACTGAGCACTGTAAATCATGCTTTCTGTCCCAGCTGAGCGCTAGGAATTGAGATTCCTCTTCTCTCTGTCTGGCTTCTAGTGCTGGGCGCTGAGATTGGGGTGCTGGGCGCCAGAAATTGGGCTTTTTGTCCCAGCTGAGTGCTGGCTTTGGAAACTGAGCACTGTAAATCATGCTTTCTGTCCCAGCTGAGCGCTAGGAATTTGGGCTGAGTGCTAGGACTTGAGATTTCTCTTCTCTTGCATATTTCCAACCAATATTTAAGTGTGTTTTCCTCAAAATTATGAAATCTAAGGGTCCAACTCTAGTAAGAAGAATTTGTGTATTTTTTCTATCCATTTTCCTTTAGTTCCTAAGATTATATACATTTTTACTTTTATTTTCTCTATGAATCTGCATATGTTGCTGATTTATCACAACCCCAAACTTAGAGATTTTTCTTGTCCTCAAGCAAACATTTAGGCACAGAAAAGGGGTAAAAATAGATGGAGTTTTATGTTCAATTCTCTTGTGAAGCACATTACTCCTATAAGACTTCAACTCCTTAACACTTTTGCAGAATACACATGCATCACACAATCAAACATTAATTCCACTTGACCACAAGTTCCATGCTTTAGAATAATCAACCACACTATAAAATCAGCTCTATTGCATGCCTAAGAGAATCCCTTGCAACCTCTCTATTTAGTGTTTCACACATCCTCGCTTGGTGATATTTACTCTCAATTCCAATCATCATGCACTCCCCAATCCTAATCTTGACAAGACGCTAAGCACACACATCACCAATGTTAATGCAACACATATCATGAGGTCTTTTATTTGGTTGTATTGGGGCTAAGGTGGGGGTGGATAGAATCAAGTATATAGGCTAAACTACTTTGACTTTAAGGAATGTGGACTCTTGGAGCTTCTTCCCTTGCTTCGCTAGTTCAAAAGCACATAAGCACACAATTTTTGCTATTTCCATTTTTATTCATTTCCAACTCTTTCTCTCTTTTTTTTCTTTTTCTTTTGTTGCTTCTTGTTTCATTTTCTTTTCTTTCTCTTTTGCCTTTTTCTCACTTTTGTATACTTTCTTTGTTTCTTTTTCTCTTTGGCTTTTTCTATTTTTCTTTTACTTTTTCAGTTTTTCTTTTTTTCAATTTTTTTTCTAGTAGGCATCTTTAGTGGCCTACTCTCACCCCAAACTTTATTTGCTTGCTTGTCCCTAAGCAAGAGAACAACCCCAAACTTAAGTCCAAACATTCCTCTAAGCCAAAGTAGAAGGACAAAATTGTTTTTCCGATTTTTAGGCTTGTAATGAGCTATCATACCAAGAAAAATAGGCCACGGCTCAATCGGGCTTAACAGTGGTAAATGTTAGGTTGGCTGATTTGGCCCTGGGCTTAGCAAGAATTGGTGCCTCAATCATTTATGCATATACAAGAACAATGTAACAGTGACGAGCATCAAGCAAGAAAAAGTGGGAGTATGCAAGTGATGGATAAGCACACATGAAAGAAATCAAGTAATATGATGTGTTTGGGCTCAAAAGCTCACAGTTCATGGTTATGTGCAAGAGAAAATCCATGCATCCAATATTGCATCAATTATAGCATAAAAAATTGCCAAAACAAGTTACAAGGATCAAAGGTCTTTAATGAAATCACATGCTCAGCTGGTGTACAATGCATGATGTCAGAAATTTCAGTCAAGCACAAGTTCTATGCTTACAAGAGACTTGACACAAATTGCACTCAAAACACCCGCGTGCAAACAAATTTAAGAGTTAAGATCACTACATTTCACACACGCACTCCACAGGCTATAACAAAATTGATTTAAGGGGTAAAGGGTAAAGAGTTAAGAGCACTCCCTCTTTTTCCATGCATGATCTAGCCTGTGGAAGCTACACACACTGCAATGCAGCTGGATGACACTATCAATTCATCACTACAGCATATAAAAGCATTTGTCAGCATGCCCTGAGTCATTTGTTTCAAAATCCACACATACTAAGCAGTGAGATATACGACTCTACACACCCAGATAAGTTTTTAGATCCACACAAACTTGTGATAGGTTCGGACCCATAATAACAAAACAACACAAATAAAGTTCAACAACAAAGCAAAGCAAAGTCCTAGGGCTATTGTGGTGACCCCCTATGGATCATCCATGGCAGAATCCGATTCTTCTCCCTCCTCCTCAACCTGGGCCTCTTCCATTTCATCTGTGGTTGAATCATCAAAGTTAATCATCTCTAAGATCTGTTGCTCAGTCAACGGTCCTACAGGAAGTCCTCCCAAAGTCTCCATGTCTACTCCTTGATTCTCCGCCATCCGGCGGAGCATAGATTCCAGCCCTTGCTGGGATTGCAGAATGAGGGTGTTTAGGCGACACATGGCTTGAACATTGCGGTCCAATCGTCCTTGGCAAAGTGATACCCGCTCCAATTGTTCAGTGACCCTTGTAAGGCGAGTCTCCACATTTCCGGTCCTCTCTGTATTGTCAGCTTGTTGCTGTCCAGCGGGTGGGCCCTACTGCTCTGGTGGATCAACATCATCAGCTTGTTGTCCTATGGGTCCCACTTCCAACTTCTGAATATATTTTGTAGTGATGGAAATCATGGGCTTCACCAATATTTCTTCTCTTGAAGCTTGCACACCAGCATTTTCACACAACAACGCAATCACAGCATAATGGCCTAGAGCAGCGGTAAGAGATTGGGCAATTTCAAACATATCCTAAGCAAGTATCTCACCCACATCAATCGCCCTTCCCTCAACGATGCAATAAACCAATTGAGCTCTAGGTACGATCATATCAGATACATTGGCACAAATTTGCAGTGTGTGATGCACAAAGGTGCACCAAGCTCTAGGAATAGGCTTGAAATGGGATGCCTTCAACTTCCTTGGTATCCCACTCTTAGTGTAAGTCCATGATGCACCGGGACGGCATAAAGTAGCCAGTAATGTAGCCTCATCAACCTCTTCTTCCTGAAGTTTATAATACTCACATTCTGTAGGTGCTGGTGTTCGAAGGAGAAAATTGAGGATATTGGCATTGTACCTAATTTCTTTCCCTCGAACAAAACTCATATACTTATTCCCCTTTGGTGGTTCGGTTATGAAGGCATTGGCATAGAAATCCTTGACTAACTCCTGAGACACCAGCTTTGGGAAGCTAACCAATGTATTCCATCTTCAATTCATAATCTGCTAAACCATTTCAGGGCACTCATTCCTTCCCAGCCGCATTGCTTTCGCATTCCGGATGCTCCTGTGGTTGATATGATTAACATATCGCTGCTCATGAGCGTGAGAGCGAAACAGGGAAGCATTATAGGAAGGGGAAGTTGCAGCCTTCTTTATTTTCTTTTTGGGTTCAGTGGGTGCCATGATAACCTGTTACCAAGGAATAGACCTAATGAGTGTGCAAGTAAAACAGAATGCAAAAAGGTTGTGTAATAGTGTAAAAGCCTAAAATTTTCCAAGATTTGAATCTGTCACATGCAAGTCACTTAAGTGGGGAGAAATCCTATCCATGCATAAATAGTGACTTACAAAAAAAAAAATCGAAACAAGCACAGTGACATCAATTCAGCATACCTTCTAACATCAAGGCTTATTACATTCCTAATTTTCTCACTTTTTATTTCAAGTTTCAAAGTGGTCACTATCCATACAAGAGATTCACATCAACACACATATACAAGTCATTGAAACATTTCATCAAACATGTGGTGTGTGTGTACTTGTTCAATATAGTTCCACAACTTCCAAACATATCACATTCACATTAAAGGTTAGTGCTAATTGTATTTCATGATCATGTAACTTACCCTAGCTCATATAAATGTGATACACTATGATTCAAGTCCATTTTCCTTACAAATTTTCAAGTTACATCCATAGAAACATTTCATCGAACACTTGTGGTGCTAAAAATTTTTCTTTGGATTCAATGGTTCACACTTAGAGATGCACCCATGATGAGTGTGATTCCACATCATCTTTGTCTATCATTTTGCATGCATTTTCATGTAGTTTAGGCATATTTTTATTAGATTTTAGGTTAATTTTCCTTTGGAACGGGTAAGGCGGTTTTCGTGTGTTGTTTTGCAGATATAAAGGGTAAATTGCTCAAGATCAACCATGATGAAGTTTGGATGAAGATGGAGCTTTAAAACTGAAGAAAATGAGCCAAACAGAGCCCATCACGGCCTAGCCGTGATGCCCATCACGGCCTAGCCGTGATGCCCATCACGGCCATGATCGAGCAAAACTGAAAAAGAAGAAAGGCTGAAGTCAGAGTCTGTCACGGCCTGGCCGTGATAACCATCACGGCCGTGACCCAAAACTATCACAAGTCAGAGCACATCACGGTCCAGCCGTGAAATTCTTCACGGCCATGACAGAGGGCTCGCGTCGCGAGCAGTATATTCGCGTCGCGAATGAATGGAATTTTCCAAAAGTGCCAGAGGCAGAGACCGTCACGGCCTGGCCGTGATGGCCGTCACGGCCGTGACGCGCATTACTTGGACCTGAAGAAACCGAAATAGATCAGATTTTGAGTTGGTTTGGGACTCTAACTTCCCCATTTCTATAAATATGGACCAAGGCATCAGATACAGAGGGGAGATGGGATCATCCATAACAACTAGGACTTAGGCATAGATCTCTCTTCTCCTCTTCTCTTCTCTTCTCTGATTTTTGTATTTTCATTATGTTGTCAACCCAGCTTGTCATCTCCATGGCAAGACTGGAGTAGTAGTTAGTTTCTGGGGACTAGGGCTCTGCCCGAGGTTTGTAAATGATGTTGATTTGATGTAAAAATCGTTGTTGGTTTCGTTATTGTTTTAGATCTGATTTCTAGCGTGTTAATCACTCATAAATTTCGGCAACCGTTTATTTGCGTGACGTAGACGTTCTAAGGAGGAACCTAACGGTGAACTTAGGATTTCTAGGGTGTTTCACTCGTAAAGCCCGGCAGCCACTGGTTTGTGAGATGTGAATGATCCAAGGAGGAACCTAGCGGTGAACTTAGGTTATTTGCATGACTGAGACATTTCAAGGAGGAACCTAGCGGTGAACTTGGGTGTCGGACCTATAGAAGTCAGACTTGGGACTGAAATCACGAGAGTTAGAAGCCGTCCCTCGAGGAGCAACGAGTTGTCACGGAACGCAAAGGGTCCAATCTGGGATCGACTACCACGAGAGTAGGGGTCGGGCCAATTGGGCACGGCTTTTGTAACCCGAGAGGGAGCTTAAGCTATCAGAGGATAAACTCGCCTTCAAGGCAATTTCGGTAATCAACAAAGGTAAATCAGATTAGCAACATAAACAACCTCAAAGGTAACCCAAATCCCTAGGAATCCATTTAAATCGAAAATCCCAAAAACATTTGTTTTCTGCTCATCTATCTTTTAACTTTCCAATTCAAACATTTTTTTAAAACCATTTACAAAGTCCAGATCTAATCGATTCGAAAACCGATTGCGATTCGAGAACACAGTCTCTGTGGGTTCGATATCTTTTATTACTTGACGGCAGTCCGGTACACTTGCCGGAATCGCACGAGCGCGTGCATCCGCACGACATCAAGTTTTTGGCGCCGTTGCCGGGGACTGTGCCTTTTCGAATCTCAATTCAAATTTTGAATTGATTTTTCTGGACCTTTTCTTTTCATTTGATTTTTATTTCTGAAAATTAAAAAAAAAAAAAATTTCTTTTCCTTCTATTGTATCCATCTCTCTGTGAGTTATATGCAAAGATCCCTAAGTCTTTGGAGCCTTAGTGAGATTGATCCGGAGATCGAGAGGACCTTCCACAGACGTAGAAGACTACAAAGAGAGGGAGAAAGGTTGAGTCCCGTTCCACTCATGGCGAATCAACCGGATACAAAGCCTTTGAAGGACTACGCAGCCCCTAATGCGAGAGGCTTGCGAACTGGGATTGCAAGGCCAGAGATTGAGGCGGAAAACTATACCATACCACCTATGCTAATCAACATGATTAGGCAACATCAATTCGGAGGATTGCCTTCGGAGGACCCGACCGATCATATAGAAACATTCTTAGAGTTCACCGACGCAATCAGGATTAATGGAGCCTCGGTCGATGTTGTGCGTTTGAGATTGTTCCCCTCATCTCTCACTGGAAAGGCAAAGGCCTGGCTAAAGCAAATTCCCGCTAATACCTTGTCAACTTGGGACCAACTGGAGCAGGCGTTCTTGGAGAAATTCTTCCCTCCATCCAAGACGGCCTACATAAGAACCCAGATCACCGGCTTCTTCCAAAAAGACGGAGAATCATTATCGGAAGCTTGGGATCGATACAAGGGACTGCTGGAGTCGTGCCCACATCACGGACTCGAGAGGTGGTTAATAGTGCACACCTTCTATAACGGATTGGACTACTCTTCGAAGGTGTCACTAGATTCTGCAGCCGGTGGAGCGTTTATGAATAGGCCTCTCACTGAGGCATTCAACATCATCGAGAATGTCGCCACCAACTACCACCAATGGGGATCCGAAAGAGGTAATAACCCGAACAAGATTTCGGGGGGTAAGTTTGAGGTAAATAGCACAGATCTTATTATGTCAAAGATAGACTCACTTAATAAACATTTTGATCGGCTTGAAAGAGCTAATGTGAGTGCATTAGGTGCTACTAACCTTGTTTGTGAGATTTGTGGAATGCAGGGACATGACATGATGGGATGCCCACATGGATCCGGCGCTTCGGGTGAACAAGTGAACTCTTGTAACAACTACTATGATACGAACCCGAAGCTGCCCCAACTATGCTCCCCCAAATCCCTACAACCAAAGAAGAAACAACCCTTACCTCTCCTACGGCAACTACAGCAACACGCTTAATCATGAGTTCCAAGAGGGTCAAGGTAATAAGAGAGCAGCACCGGGGTATCCTCAGGTACAAAGATCTAAGCTCGAGACTTTATTTGAAAGTTTTGTTGAAACTCAGACAAAACAGAATGAGGAGTTTAGACAACAAGGAAGGGCAGTGAGTGAGGCAATAAAGGATCTAGCATCTAAGGTAGACAACTTAGCAACTCATAACAAGATGCTAGAAACCCAGATTGCCCAACAAGCCATCACGTACTCGAGACCTAAGGGTACATTCCCGGGGCAACCCGAAGCAAATCCCAATGAGCATTGCAATGTCATACACTTGAGGGATGATAAGCTTGGGGTGGGGGTAGCTGAAATGGACGTGGAACCGGAGGAGGACACGAGCGAAAAGGAAGAGCCAGAACCGAAGTATGTCCCTCCACCACCGTACCAACCCCCGATACCTTTCCCGCAGAGGTTGGTCAGGAAAAAGCAAGTAGATGTAGAGATTAAAATGCCTACTAAACTGAAAGACCCAGGTAGTTTCTCCATCGCTTGCTCGATTGAACAAGTGCAAATAGACCAAGCCTTATGTGACTTAGGGGCTAGCACGAGCTTGATGTCCCTCACTATCATGGAAAGGTTGGAAAGTAAAGAGTTGAGACCATTCAAATTCTCCTTACAATTTGCGGATGGCTCAACTAGGACTCCTCTAGGCATACTAGAGAATGTTCCTGTAAAGGTAGGGAAAATTCTCATCCCTACCGACTTCCTGGTATTGGACATGAAAGGGAATTCTAAATTCCCCATCATTTTAGGAAGGCCATTCTTGGTAACCGCTGGAGCATTAATAGACGTAAGGAATGGCAAACTCTCTCTAAATGTAGAGGAAGGTAGGGTAAATTTTCAGTTGACTAACTCTTGTAACAACCCTCCTTTTGAGAGCCATGTGTGCAGAATTGATGTAAAGACTCCAGCGGTAGAGAAAGAACTTAGCATGGAAGCAACCCCAAAGATACGCATGGTTGAAGATGCACCCAGTGGTGAAGTTGGGATTGCTGTCCATGCAGAAACAAAACTTCCGCCGGAAGGAAGGAAGGCTAGGAAGCTCCGAGAGAAAAGAGCAAAGCGGAAGCATTATTGGCCGTATGAGCAGAAACGGCTATTTGAAGGAGCTCCATGGAAGAGAAGTGTGCCTGAACTTCTACGCCCAGCCGACCCCGGTTGATTTAAGGAAGTATGGTCAAGCTTAAGACCATAAATAAGCGCTTCTTGGGAGGCAACCCAAGTTTTCTTTCCCTTTTTCCTTTTGTTTTTGATTTAACCTCTTGAATAATTTGAGAAGATCAAGAGGCAAAAATATCATTAATAGGTTTGTCTAGTGTTTTCAGGTTGAGAAAGAGAAGAAGAGCATAAAAAAATAAAGTCAGAGGCCATCACGCCCTGGCCGTGACAGTGGTCACGGCCGTGATGAACTAAACAAGAGCACAGAAAGGATCACGGCCTAGCCGTGACAACCATCACGGGCGTGATGAGTAGGATGCCAAGGCCAGAGAGCATCACGGCCTAGCCGTGATGTAGATCACGGCCGTGACAGGGCAACTCCTGAGGACCAGAAACGATCACGGCCTGCCCGTGATGAGCCTCACGGCCGTGATACTATTTCCACCCAAGTTTTGACTGGAATGTGAAGCCAACACCCGCTACCGATTCGGTAAGTTGTTCCATTTTTCTCCTCTCTCCGACTTGATTATTTACATTGGAGACAATGTAAGTAATCAAGCTTGGGGTAGGGGTATTTATTTTTGCATTTGCATTGTTGCATTCATATTGCATTCTCATAGGCATAGATTGGTATGATCACATTCTCTAGGTTGCCTCTCACTTAGAACATGCATCCGATTGTAAGAACTTGGTGCCAAATGAATTGAGATAGTGAATTTTGAACCCAATTTTTCATTATTCTTGTGATATGGCTAAAAATAAAAATTCTTGAGATAGTCATTTGATAGTTGATAATTGGCATGTGGTTCCTTAAGTTTGTATACCTCACTGATTTTTGAACTACTAAATGTAAGATTTTGAGCCAAAAAGGGGTATTCACTAAATCTACCCCATTTCTTGTGATAGAGTGATTTAATTCCTCTTGGACTGTATTTTCTAGAACTTGACTTGAAACCATTTCAAAACTTAAAAATTTCTGAAAACATTTTTGAAAATGACTGAGGCACTAGGTATTTTTCCGGCCTCCCGAGCTTTGAATGATAAATGCTACCCCTTAGTTGCCCAATTTTGAGCCTAAAGAAAAAAAAAATACTTTTCTTGGTACCATGAATTAATTTGATAAATAATGCTTGGTATGGCACCTTTTAAAGTATTACAAAAAGGGTAATTGGTAGTTGGAAAAAGTATGGGAAGAAAAAGCTAGAAAGTAATTTCTCTTGAGCTATAAATCTCCCCTTCTCCAAACAAATAAAAATGAAATAAACAGAAAAAAAATGGAGAAGGGGATGACAAAGAAAGTGAGAAATGAAAAGAAAAAGAAAAAGAAAAAAAAAATAATAATAGAAGGAAGAAAGGTGGAAGAGTAAACCAAAGCCCAAAAAGGGGTATTTTAGAAGGTGTCATGCTTTGTAATGTTTGATAATCTGTCTAGCCTTCTTGAAATTCCCTTTTCCTTGATTTTCCCACCTTACAATAAATCCCGTGGCCACATTACAACCAAAGGAAAAGACCTCTTGATTCTTAAGTGTTTTCATTAATAAAGTGGAGATTTGGTTAATAGCCAAGCCTATGGTAAAATACTATCCTTGAGGAAATGGAGTGAATCGTCATAAACCCTAAAACACTTGAGTGAGGTGAGATGAGTGCCCAAATCAGTGAGAACATGAACTTGAAGAACCTAAGCTTCTAATTGGACTTGAACTTGATTATCTCTTGAGTGCTTATTAAAAATGCCTATTACTTGGATTAGCTTCTAGGGTTCTTGGTTCACTATCCATGCTTTGAATGATTTATATCTTATGGCCTGAGTAATTGCTTAAGGACAAGCAAAGTTTTAAGCTTAGGGTGATTTGATGAGTGTGATTCCACATCATCTTTGTCTATCATTTTGCATGCATTTTCATGTAGTTTAGGCATATTTTTATTAGATTTTAGGTTAATTTTCCTTTGGAACGGGTAAGGCGGTTTTCGTGTGTTGTTTTGCAGATATAAAGGGTAAATTGCTCAAGATCAACCATGATGAAGTTTGGATGAAGATGGAGCTTTAAAACTGAAGAAAATGAGCCAAACAGAGCCCATCACGGCCTAGCCGTGATGCCCATCACGGCCATGTTCGAGCAAAACTGAAAAAGAAGAAAGGCTGAAGTCAGAGTCTGTCACGGCCTGGCCGTGATAACCATCACGGCCGTGACCCAAAACTATCACAAGTCAGAGTACATCACGGCCCAGCCGTGAAATTCTTCACGGCCATGACAGAGGGCTCGCGTCGCGAGCAGTATATTCGCGTCGCGAATGAATGGAATTTTCCAAAAGTGCCAGAGGCAGAGACCGTCACGGCCTGGCCGTGATGGCCGTCACGGCCGTGACGCGCATTACTTGGACCTGAAGAAACCGAAATAGATCAGATTTTGAGTTGGTTTGGGACTCTAACTTCCCCATTTCTATAAATATGGACCAAGGCATCAGATACAGAGGGGAGATGGGATCATCCATAACAACTAGGACTTAGGCATAGATCTCTCTTCTCCTCTTCTCTTCTCTTCTCTGATTTTTGTATTTTCATTATGTTGTCAACCCAGCTTGTCATCTCCATGGCAAGACTGGAGTAGTAGTTAGTTTCTGGGGACTAGGGCTCTGCCCGAGGTTTGTAAATGATGTTGATTTGATGTAAAAATCGTTGTTGGTTTCGTTATTGTTTTAGATCTGATTTCTAGCGTGTTAATCACTCATAAATTTCGGCAACCGTTTATTTGCGTGACGTAGACGTTCTAAGGAGGAACCTAACGGTGAACTTAGGATTTCTAGGGTGTTTCACTCGTAAAGCCCGGCAGCCACTGGTTTGTGAGATGTGAATGATCCAAGGAGGAACCTAGCGGTGAACTTAGGTTATTTGCATGACTGAGACATTTCAAGGAGGAACCTAGCGGTGAACTTGGGTGTCGGACCTATAGAAGTCAGACTTGGGACTGAAATCACGAGAGTTAGAAGCCGTCCCTCGAGGAGCAACGAGTTGTCACGGAACGCAAAGGGTCCAATCTGGGATCGACTACCACGAGAGTAGGGGTCGGGCCAATTGGGCACGGCTTTTGTAACCCGAGAGGGAGCTTAAGCTATCAGAGGATAAACTCGCCTTCAAGGCAATTTCGGTAATCAACAAAGGTAAATCAGATTAGCAACATAAACAACCTCAAAGGTAACCCAAATCCCTAGGAATCCATTTAAATCGAAAATCCCAAAAACATTTGTTTTCTGCTCATCTATCTTTTAACTTTCCAATTCAAACATTTTTTTAAAACCATTTACAAAGTCCAGATCTAATCGATTCGAAAACCGATTGCGATTCGAGAACACAGTCTCTGTGGGTTCGATATCTTTTATTACTTGACGGCAGTCCGGTACATTTGCCGGAATCGCACGAGCGCGTGCATCCGCACGACATCAACCCACTCATACTTATCCAAACTACATGGCTTAAGCTTAAGGCAAGTATCATTCAACAACAGTCATGAGATCAAAACATCATAATCACATCCATTAGCCATGGTTCAAGCAATTCAAAGCACGTTTACTCAGAAAATCAAACTTGCTCACTCACTGAGACTTTTCATCAAACACGTAGTGTGCACACCGTTTTTCAACTTTTATGTACTTGGCTTATGTCCCTATTCTTTCCAGACTTTTCAAGTATGAACATATATCTAAATTGGCTCCCCATATAGCACAAAAGAGACGGATTCATGAGTGAATGTGAGGTGTGTGCTTGTGACTTTGTGTTCTTAGTGATGTATATGGCAACTGATTCCTTTTTAGCACGCATAATAGGGAAAGGATGGAGATGAAGATTCATACCTGTTGGATTGGGAAGGAATACACGCACTTGACCTACAATTTGATACTTTACCTTGCGACGCATAAAGAGGGAGAAGAGCTAGGGTTTTGTTCTGAGTGGAAAGGGATCCACGTGTGGTTTGGGTTTAAAAACCCCAAACCAGCGCCCAGCGCTACAACATTGGCGCCCAGCTCCAAACTTCCAGGATCTTCAGAACTTTCAGTGCTCAGCCTCACTTTGTGGCGCCCAACACTGGTCCTTTCAATCCTGGCTGACCCTGCTTCCACGCTCAGCGCCAGATTTTAGGCTCAGCGCTATCAGAGGACTCCTGCAGCATTTTTCACAACACTGATGCTATCCCTATGACAGTTCTGCACACAAGTTCGGACCAAAATCTTCACAACAAAATGTATTACTAATTATCAAAGAAATCACAATAATGAAACAAAAAATTGAAAAAATGAAAGTAATTCTAATCTACTGTTGGGTTGCCTCCCAAGAAGCGCTTCTTTAACGTCACTAGCTTGACGCTGAATTTCTCTTCAAGGTTCTTGCAAACTTAAAGCCGCTTTTTCTCTCTCAAAATCAGCTCCAAAATATAGCTTCAACCTTTGACCATTCACCTTAAATCTCCTTTTGAATTCCGGGTCTTCCACCTCAACCGCACCATGAGCCATAGCTTCTTTAACAATGAAGGGTCCCGACCATTTGGACTTAATTTTCCAGGGAATAGCTTCAAACGCAAATTAAACAATAGCAGCTGTTGCCCCTGATAGAAGACTCTATGCAATATGTGCTTGTCATGGTATGCCTTCACTCTTTGCTTGTAGATTGAAGCATTTTCATAGGCCATTAGTCTCATTTCCTCCAATTCATTCAGCTGATCCAATCTCTTTTCACCAGCTAGAATAGAATCAAAATTGAGAAATTTTAGAGCCCAATATGCTTTGTGTTCAAGCTCCACCGGGAGATGGCATGACTTTCCATAAACCATTTGATAGGGAGAAAGACCAAGTGGAGTCTTAAATGTTGTCCTATGAGCCCACAATGCATCATCTAGCTTTCTTGACCAATCTTTTCTTGAAGTTGCAACAGTCGTTTCCAAGAATTTTTTGATTTCTCTATTAGATACCTCAACTTGGCCACTTGTTTGTGGGTGATAAGGGGTGGCCACCTTGTGTTTCACATTATATTTGGTCAAAACACTTTGCAAATGATTATTGCAAAAGTGTTTCCCTCCATCACTAATCAACACTCGGGGCACTCCAAATCTAGAAAAAATATTCGTTTTGAGAAATATAACCACTATAGCTCCATCATTTGCCGGTGAAGCAATCGCTTCTACCTATTTGGACACGTAGTCCACTACTACAAGGATATATTGATTTGAGTATGACAATGAGAATGGTCCCATAAAGTCTATCCCCCTGCAATCAAACAATTCTACTTCAAGAATACTTTGCAATGGCATTTCATTCTTTTTTGACATTCCTCCGGTTCTTTGGCATTTGTCACATTGCTTGGCATATGTGTGAGCATCTTTGAAAAGTGTCGGCCAATAAAAGCCACAATGCAACACCTTCGCAGCTGTCCGGTCCCCATTATAATGCCCTCCATACGGGGATCCATGGCAATGCCAAAGAATACTTTGGGCTTCATCTTGATCAATTCACCTGCGAAGGATACCACCCGGGCAGCTCTTAAACAGAAACGAATCATCCCAAATATAGAAATTTGCATCACCGAAGAACTTTTTCTGCTGCTGCCATGTTAAACCTTCCGGAACAATATTTGCCGCCTTAAAGTTTGCCATATCCGCAAACCAAGGCCTCTCCTTGACCATGAGCAGTTTTCGTCCGAGAATTCCTCTCTAACTTCATTCTCTTGGACCGTGACAGCTTCATTTTCCAATCTGGACAAGTGGTTAGCAACCACATTTTCACTTCCTTTCTTATCCTTTATCTCCATATCAAATTCTTGCATAAGGAGAATCCAACGGATTAATCTAGGCTTTGATTCCACTTTAGTCAAGAGATATTTAAGTGCAGAATGATCACTAAAAACAGTAACTTTGGAACCAATCAAGTAGGACCTAAATTTTTCTAATGCAAAGACTATGGCAAGCAATTCTTTTTTAGTAGTTGTGTAGTGAATCTGATTTTCATCCAAAACCTTGCTTGCATAGTATATTGCATGGAAAAACTTATACTTTCCCTGTCCCAAAACTGCACCAACTGCATAATCACTTGCATCACATATTAATTCAAATGGTAAGTCCCAATTTGGTGCAACAGTGATAGGTGCAGTGACTAACTTATCTTTTAACATAGTAAAAGCATGCAAACATTTATCATTAAACTCAAAAGGAGTATCCTTATTCAATAAGACACACAAGGGTTTATCAACTTTAGAAAAATATTTGATGAAGCGTCTATAAAACCCGACATGTCCTAAGAAACTTCGGACTCCTTTGTCGTTTGTAGGTGGTGGCAGTTTCTCTATGACATCAATCTTGGCTCTATCGACCTCAATTCCTCTAGCTAAAATTTTGTGACCAAGGACAATTCCTTCATGTACCATAAAATGGCATTTTTCCCAATTTAATACCAAGTTGGTCTCTACGCATCTTTTCAAGGCAGCAGCTAGGTTAGTGAGACATAAATCAAAAGTAGAGCCAAAAACAGAAAAATCATCCATAAAAACCTCAATAGATTTTTCAAACATATCATAAAAAATGGATAGCATACACCTTTGGAATGTGGCCGGTGCGTTGCACAAGCCGAATGGCATCCGACGATATGCAAAGATCCCAAAGGACATGTGAAAGCTGTCTTCTCTTGATCTTCCAGATTAACCACAATTTGGTTGTAGCCGGAGTATCCATCTAGGAAACAATAGAAAACTTGGCCAGCCAATCTCTCTAACATTTGATCCATGAATGGCAATGGGAAATGATCCTTCCGAGTGGCTTGGTTGAGCTTGCTATAGTCAATGCACATGCGCCAACCCGTTACCGTTCTTGTGTAAATGAGCTCATTCTTATCATTCTTGATAACCGTCATTCCACCTTTCTTAGGCACCACTTGAACCGGACTAACCCATTCACTATCGGATATAGGGTAGATCATGCCTGCTTCAAGAAGTTTCAACACTTCTTTCCTCACAACCTTCTTCATGGTTGGGTTCAATCACCTTTGGGGCTTCACAACCGGCTTATAATCACCCTTAAGCAGAATTTTATGCATGTAAAATGATGGACTAATACCTTTCAAATCAGCTATGGACCATCCTATGGCTGTTTTATGCTCTCTAAGTATCCTCACAAGCTTTTCTTCCTCCAACTTTGATAATGCACTGCTCACAATGACAGGATTTTCAGCATTTTCACTAAGAAACACATTTCAAATGTGCAGGCAGCGGTTTGAGCTCTAGTTTGGGCTTATCTTGCACTCTATTTTTCTTAAGCTCTTCCTTCTCTGTGTGGACAGCAACCCCCTTTTTTTGGGCTTCCATACTGCGCAAGCATTCTTCTATTTCTTTTTCCTCTTCTTCATCAAGATTTTCAATAGAATGCACTATTATCTTCTCAAGAGGTGACGAAGGATGTTGCTGTCCTAAAACTTCTCTAGCCATCACCTCAACTTTATCCATGCGAAAACAATTCTCTTTATCACTTGGATGATGCATAGCCTCAAAAACATTAAAAGTGACTTCTTCATCTTGCACTCTAAGCCTGAGTTGACCTTGTTGGACATCTATTAAAGCACGGCCAGTTGCTAGAAAAGGTCTCCCCAATATGAGTGGTATCTCTACATCCTCTTCCATATCCAAAATAACAAAATCCACCGGGAAGATAAATTTATCCACTTTTACCAACACATCCTCCATGATGCCATATGGATATTTGATGGACCAGTCCGCTAATTGGAGTGACATTCTTGTAGGCTTCACCTCTCCCACTCCTAGCTTCTTCAAGATAGACAATGGCATGAGATTAATTCTTGCACCCAAATCGCAAAGGGCCTTGCCAATAGTCATACTCCCTATAGTACACGAAATTGTGAAACTACCGGGATCCTTGAGCTTTGGAGGTAACTTCCGCTGTAAAATAGCACTACATTCTTCCATTAAAGCGACTGTCTCATCTTCTTTGAACTTCCTCTTCTTCATAAGCAACTCCTTCATTAATTTAGCATATGTTGGCATTTGTTCCAATGCTTCAGCGAAAGGTATGTTGATTTGTAGCTTCTTGAAGATGTTAAGAAATCTTGCAAATTGTTCCTCCTTCTCCTTCTTCTTACTCACATGAGGATAAGGCAATTTCACATAAGGGGAGATTTCTTGCGGCTTACCTTTCTCTTTCTCTTTCAACAATTGACTCTTTGTTTTTCTCAAATGGGATTCCTCATCAACTAACTTTGTCTTAGCTGAAATTTTGTTCTCTTCTTAATCAATCGCCCCTTCTTCTTTGGTTTCTTCCATCTCACTCTTCTCATCTTTTATTTTTTGATCAACATTTTTCTGCTCAAAAGATGGTGTAACCACTTTACCACTTCTCAACGTCACCGCCTTGCATTGCTCCTTCGGATTATTGATTGTATTTCCAGAAAAATTACCATTTGATTGATCCGCAATTTGCTTTGCTAGCTGCCCAATTTGGTTTTCCAGTTTTTGATGGATGAGTTGGTGTTTTTGAAGTTGGATTGAGTTACTTGAATGAATTGAGAAAGTGCATCTTCCAAAGATAGATTTTTCTCTTGAACTTGCTTTTGTGGTGGTGGATTATTAGCTTGAGGACCTTCTTGTCTCCAAGGGACATTAGGGTGCTTCCTCCAACCTTGATTATAAAAGTTTGAATACAAATTCTGCCCTTGTCTTGAATAATTCCCAATGAAATTTGCTTCCTCTCTAGAGCCAATAGTTGCTTCACAATTACCATTCTCATGTTCTCCTCCACAAAAATCACAGCTCATTGCTTGATGTGCTTGTATTTGCCCACAACTCGTAGCATTAAGTTGCTTGGTTATTTCTTCCAATTGATTTGTGATGAGTTTGTTTTGAGCTAGTAATGCCTTTTGAGAGTCAAGCTCCAATATCCCCTTAGTCGATGTGCCTCCTCTATCACGATTCATGAGATAATCATTAGATGTCATGGCTTCAATCAACCTTAAAGCTTCTTCCGCTGTTTTTGAATTCATAGATCCTCCCGCCAATGCATCTAACATTAACTTTGTCCGAGGTCTCAATCCATTACATAAAATTTGCATTTGTTGAAGATCATCGAAGCCATGATTAGGACACTTTCTTAGGAGCTCCTTGAATCTTTCCCAAGCTTCATATAGAGTTTCACCATCACGTTGCATAAAGCTTGAAATATCACCTCTCATCTTCACAAACTTGGACGGTGGAAAGTATCGTGCTAGGGACTTTTCTTCCAAGTCATCCCAAGTAGTGATGCTTCCTCTTGGTTGAGATTGGAGCCAAGCTTTGGCTCTATCTCTCAATGAAAAAGGAAATAGACGCAGCCTTATTGCATCATCCGTAGCTCTATTAATTTTGAGAGTCTCACATATCTCTAGAAAATTGGAGACATGACTATTCGGATCTTCGACTTTATTCCCTCCAAACTGATTTTGTTGGATGATATAGAGTAATACCGGCTTAATCTCAAAATTATTGGCGGCTACCGATGGTCTAACAATACTTGAATGATTCCGGTTGACTGGACCACTAGAGTATTCCCCCAATGTTCTCCGGTTTCCATGTAAATGTTCAGCCATGACTTCTTCTTGTTGAACTTGCACTGTAGAAGAATTTGCTTTTTATTTGTTTCGCTTCTTCCTTTCTTTTGATTCCTTTCGATTCTTCTTTGTGGTCTTTTCAATTTTGGGATCAAATAATATCTCACCTATAGATTTACCTCGCATACACTGTACAATATCTCAAACAAGGTGAGAATATCCAAAATATTAATAATCTCACAAAAACGGAAAACTCACAAAGAGAAAAGAAAGAAAAAATAAAATGTTCAAATTAACAATGCTTAGCTTTGTTGATATTAATCAACAATCCCCGGCAACGGCGCCAAAAACTTGGTGATGGATTGGCAAGTGCACCAAATCACGACAAGTAATAATAGTGTGAGTAGAGTATCATCCCACGAGGATTGAGATTAAGTAGCAACGTAAACTAAGTAAGTGATATTTGAACCAATACAAATCATAGTTCCAAAAGAGTAATTGAATTTTCTTTGTCCAAAATTCGATCCAAAGTGTTGTCACAAACAAAGATGAATGAATTAGGTTTTTCTTCTTTACCACACAAGTAAGTAATTGAAAGAATGAACAAATGGAATGAAATCAAGTGTTTAAGACGTTTAGGAGTCGGAATTCTTCAATTTTCACTTATTGCAACCTTGTTCAACCCTAACTCCAATTCAATTCATTCATTTAGCATTCAAATCACTAATGTAGGTTTATCCCTAATTCCTTAGGTGATATCCTTTTGTTACTAATCAAGAACCCTAATTCCTTAGGTGATTCAGGAATTAGCACAAACATTAAGCATGAGATTCATAGAAAAGTATTGCAATGAACTTCTACTCCTAGAATCAACATTACAATAGTAATCTACCTCAGATCTAGCATGAACACAAATTTTCCAATTATGCATTCATACTTATAATCAATTCCATAGATGGCCAATTAAAGAAATGCAATAAGCCTAGAAGAGATTACCTACGTGAATGAATTTGAATTGAAATCAAAGGTGAAACAACTTACATCAAAATCCAAATGAGTTCATCCTATCCTAACCTAAAAGATTTAGAAACTCATGGTATGAATCTGAAAAATGGAAGAAGTAGATGAGGATTGAGATAGAGAAGCCATGGAGTCTTCAATTCTTCTTTACAAAAGATCTTGAGCCACCACAAATCTCGAAAACGCTCCCAAATGGAACTGCCTCGCACCATAAAATGATCCAAAAGTCCCTCAAAATAACTGTCGAACACAATTTATAACGTCAGGAAACGAACCCAGCGATGGGCGCTAAGATTGGAGCGCTGGGCACTGGACTTGGGACTTAACTGGCACACTCTGTCTGGCTTCTAGTGCTGGGCGCTAAGATTGGGGCACTGGGCGCCAGTAATTGGGCTTTCTATCCCAGCTGAGTGCTGGCTTTGGAAACTGAGCACTGGAAATCATGCTTTCTGTCTCAACTGAGCGCTGGGAATCTGGGTTGAGCCCTAGGACTTGAGATTCCTCTTCTCCTGCATATTTCTAACCAATCTTTAAGTGTGTTTTCCTCAAAATTATGAAATCTAATGGTCCAACTCTAGTAAGAAGAATTTGTGTATTTTTTCTATCCATTTTCCTTTAGTTCCTAAGATTATATACATTTTTACTTTTATTTTCTCTATGAATATGCATATGTTGCAGATTTATCACATGCCTTCGATCGCTCCATACATATTGGGCAACCAAGCTTCCCCGCGGTCATCCAACCCGACATCATCCCATAGGCGGGAAAGTCGTTGATCTTCCACATTAAAGCTGCTTTCATCATGAAATTCTGCCTCAAAGATACGTCATATGTCAACACACCATCATTCCACAGCATCGTCAACTCATCTATCAGCGGCCGCAAGTACACATCAATCTTACCTTTTGGATTAGACGGACCCGGAATTATGACTATTAGGAACATAAACTCCCGCTTCGTGCACATCCCCGAGGGAAGATTGTACGGAGTCGCGATAACCAGCCAACAAGAGTATGCTTTTCTAGACTGCCCAAAAGGATTAAATCCATCCGTAGATAACCCCAATCGGACGTTCCGAGGGTCCTGCGAAAATGCCATATGAACCCTATTAAAATGCTTCCAAGCTTCTCCATCTGATGGATGACATAAGACATCTTGCTCTCTCTCTATGCTCACTATGCCACCTCATGTGAGCTGTAGTGGCCATCGAAGAGTACAATCTTGTAAGTCTTGGCACAAGCGGAAAGTACCACATCTTTTTTAGCAACCTCTTCTTCTCAATGCCCATCCTAGTGGTTATCTTATACCGATCTGCACCACAAAATCGACAACATGTTATGCTCTCCGCTGAATCATCCTTATAGTACAACATACATCCATTCGGGCAACAGTTAATTTTCAAACACCCCAGACCCAAATTTTCCACAGACTTCTTTGCATGATAAAAACTAGTAGGCATCCGATTGTCTTCCGGCAACGCCTTGGACACTGACATGGTGAGGCGATTAAAACAGCCTTCTTGCATATTGTAGTCAGATTTGATACTCAACCATTCCATACACATCGACAACTCTGTGTACTCCCGACATCCTTCCCACAATGGAGATCGTGCAGCACTCAGCATATCATAGAATCTTTGAGCTTCGGGATTCAGATTCTCCTCTATGTATTGGGAACCCATTCCACCATTTTCTCCCCCATCTTCTTATAGTACAACACCAATCGATGGTCCAGCATGATCCATTATCATCTGCTCGTATGGATTCAATTCTTCCCTCCGGTCACCACTTCCATAGTACGAACCTTCAAACACAACCGGGTTTAAATCAGGCAACGTCTCACCATGGTTACTCCACCAATAGTAATCAGGCATGAAGCCCTTCTCATAAAGATCGGCTACAACTCCATCCACGCTTTTGAAAGATTGACACTTGCATCTTTTGCAAGGACACCTCAAATGATCACCGCCCAGCCGTATAAATCTCTCCTGGCTAACAACAAACTCTATGAACTCGCCCACTCCAACTCTATACTCTTCCCAAAGACGTTTATTCCGATCCAACCTACGATACATCCATTTTCGATTCTCCGGAATATCCATTGCTGCCAATTAAATAGCCTGACCAACCCTACAATAACACTTATATATTACGATGCATTTCAATAACTCCATCAATCTCGTTCTTATGACAAGGTATGAACATATCCCATTCGAGAAGAAACCTTTACCACACTCGGTTAATAATAGTTATTCCCTAATTCAAATACCTTATACTTAACAAAATTTCGGCATCATTTCCTATCGGTCTCCAAGTACACGACTCGAGCACGATGAGAATCACCGCGATCAAGTATGCACCAGGAGAACAAAATGAAATGCATCAGACCGACATTTCAACAAGTATATATATAAGGCATTTGAACATGGAAATGACTATTGTACGAGTGTGAAAAAGTTTTTTCCCAAACTGTCCCACTTGGACAATTCAAGATTCAATACAATGAGCATGCGTACCTTGATAAGTTACGCATGCTCATTAATATTGAATTTCAAATAGGAAACTAAGGCTTTCGTAAATTAATTATTAACTCTAATAGAAAATAAAACCATTAACCTATAAATATTGCAACATAGTTGAGCTTATATAAATTGCAGCGTAAATCAATACAAACTTAGATAAAATATTGTGGCAAACATCCTATTGAGCTCTGCTCTCCACTAACAAGTAGCAATTAATTGTCAAAAACATGCATAATTTCTAAATTATTAGCACACAACCAACATCCCGCCTTTCGGACAGGATCACATCCTATTGAGCTCTGCTCTCCACTAACAAACAACACATATTGATAAACACATGCATAAACATTAAATTATCAGCATACAATCAGACAAGATCACATCCTATTGAACTCGGCTCTCCACTAACAAACAACACGATAATTCCAATAATACATTAGAAGCACCACACAATCAGTACCTATTAGACAAAGCAAAACCTTCAAAGAGAGTACTGAGAGAACATACCTATTCGATAAAGAAAAACCAAGTAAGGATAAGGGAGGAGCTGCAGACAACGAAGATCAGACAAGGACCTATAATGTATAAATAAAAATAATCGTGTCAGAGCTGAAATGCCAACATTTGATAATATTACTTTAACCTTATACTAATTTGATATATATTTTTGAAAACCAAATTTCATATTGAGATTTTTACTTAAAAGAGTTATAATTTACTTCTCGATCCATGCAGAGTTAGGAAGTTATCATGGTACTGCAACTGCTTATTAAAAAAAACATTGAAACACAGAAAAATGGTTTGGTTGATCTCATTCGTTGATGACACAGATGCCCATATCCCTCTCTCTTCTTCGCAAGCCATCTCTCCCTATCTGTCGTGCCATCATTCCCACTCACCACCTTATCCCTTTCTCTCTCCTCCCAAGTGGATATATTATTCTATCCATTTATCAAATTTTATAGCTTAGACTTTTCTTTTTCTTTTTATTATTGCATTAAAATAACATATCATATCATCCTTTATCTTATTTATGTATAAAGACAAAGAAACACCAACAAAATATTTCCTATTCAGGAAACTGAAACTCCTCCTCTCTTCCACAACTCATGGAACCCTCTGCCATTGAACGTCTTGATTTTGGAAAGATGGGATATGGATAATTCTTCTGCTTCCATGCTTCTTCTTTTTCTATTTAAAAAAGTGTAATTTTTTTATTCAATTGATTTCAAATATCATTGTTTTTATGGTGTTGGTGACCTTTTGTGATAGGTGCAAGCATTACAGAAGAAGATGCAGGATATATAAACCTAAACATGAACATACTTTTAACCTTTTTGTGATAGAACATGAACAACAATTAGATTTAGCATATAGAAAAACCAAAAACCAAAGAAGAATCCAAATCTACCAACATAGCATGAAAATTGTGATCAAGTTTGTGTGAGACTGTGAGGTAAGCAGAGAATTATAATTTGATTTTGCCAAAAGGGAAGAAGACTTACTGTGCTGCGGTGGTGATGGTGGTGCTGCTCTGGTGGTGCCGGTGGTGTCGATGGTGGTGCTACTCTGGCAGTACGAAGGAATACAGACCAGAGAGAGAGAAACGGTTAGAGACGGGGGGAGAGAGAGAGAGATGGAGATGGAGAGAGAGAGAGAAACGGAGAGGGAGAGGGAGAGAGCTTACCTAACGGTGGTGACTGGAGGCTGGTGGCTGGAGCTCGCGAGGAAGAGAGAATGAGTGAGAGAGAGAGAGAGAAGTTTCGTGAAATGGGGAAGAAAGGGGGGTTCTGGCGGATTTAGGGATTTTAATATTAGCGACCGAAACATTCGGTAGCTATTTTGGTCGCTAAATGAGTCTGTTGAAATTCAAATTCTTAAAGTTAGCGACCGAATTAGCGACCGGTGTAAATTTTAACCGGTGGCAACCGATTTAGCGACCAAAAATTCCAACAAATTCTGACTTTTGATTTCTACCATTTAGCGACCGAAAATAGAGATCGAATTTCCTTGCCACCAATATTTTCGGTCGCTATTTCGGTCGCCAAATGAATTATATCAATTGTTCTCCTAGATCCTAAAATCGGTGGCTATTTCTGTCGCGAACTGCTACTAAAATTTTCGGTCGCTAAATGACATTTTTTTGTAGTGATAGGGGTCAAATGGATATACAAAACCAAGTTAAATGAACATGGTGCAGTGGACAAATTCAAGGCACGACTAGTGGCAAAGGGGTATTCACAAGAATATGGAATTGACTATAATGAGGTGTTTGCACCTGTTGCTAGGATGGATACGGTCATAATGGTATTAGTACTTGCTGCACAGAGAGGCTGGAAGATCTATCAACTTGATGTGAAGTCGGTCTTTCTTCATGGAACATTGAGTGAGGATGTGTATGTTGAACAACTAAAAGGATATGTGAAGAAAGGAAGTGAGCATATGGTTTATAAACTGCACAAGGCTTTGTATGGGCTAAAACAAGCACCATGAGCTTGGTTTAGCCGCATTGAGTCTTACTTTATTAGTGAAAGATTCCACAAAAGTCCGAATGAGCAGACACTCTTCATCAAATGGAGTAATTGAACTAGTTCATTGTGGAACACAAGATCAAGTTATTGATGTGATGACCAAGTCTCTAAAGTTGGATTCTTTCCAGAAACTTCGAATATAGCTTGAAGTGTGTGAGATTCCAGAATTAAACAAATTGCATGACTGCAATTAGTTTAAGGGAGGGTTTGTTGAGGTTGTTATTTATCTTATCTTTAGTTTTTCTGTTAGCTAAATCAGATTGCATTCTGATAAGTTAATTATCTTTAGTTAGTTTATCTTTAATTAGCTTTAGTTATCTTTTAGTTAGACTTATCTTATCTTTCTGTTATTGTTGCTGATCAATGCCTATATAATGGCTTGACTTCTATTCAATAAAGCATTCATTCTCCAATTTGTTTAAGAGAGACTTTGCAATCTTTACATGAACCTTACTCTAATTTCATTTTCATTGCTCAGTAACTCATTAATATTGTTTTGTAAATTATACAGTTATACCAGCGCAATATATATATATACCTAAAACAATTATAATAAGGCGTATCAAACATCTTTTTGAGTAAAGTGTTTGACTAGCAGTTCACCCAACAATGGTTCATCGACATTGAGAAGGAAATAATATCAATTATTTAGGAGTGACCATACCATGGCAATATTAATCAATGACTGAAGTTCAATGCATGACTCATTCCACACATGAATAATTCAAAATCTGAAAAAAATAATGGTTGAATGGAAAATTTAAGCCATCCCGAATTTCCTCAAGTCCACATTAGTTATATATATATTTACACAAGAAATCTAATTCATTTCATTAATAAGCACAGATTCAATACATGTAGGAATATCATCAAAGACAGTCATGTCTATATGATGATGATGGATTTTAAAAGTAATAGAATAAGCTTAAAAAAAACTTTAGAGAAAACTAATTTTAATTTATGAAAATAGCTTATGATAAATGATTATGAAAATGTTTATGAAAATAATTTATAATCCTCCTATATATTTTTATTAGCTTATATGTATATTTTAATAAATTTGTCAAAAAAATTGATAAATGTGAGATTTTTTTAGCTTATTTTAAAACCGCTTATTAAATAACTGTTTAATTAAACTATATACACCGATGCGTCCTAAATGTTTCTCTACTATTGAGTTCCGACTACAAATTTTTTGTTGAGTGTTCTACTATTGACATTGACAAGGAAATAAAATCAAGTATTTGGGTTATGTTTGGGAAAGCTGGAAAAAATAGATTATGCTGATAATCGATTATTATGATAATCGATTATTGTGATAATCGATTATAATCAGAATCTGTTTATGTTTGGGTACATTTGCTGAAAAGTGATTTTAAGATAATCTATTTTGTTTGGATAGTGTAAAAAAATCAATTTTTCATAGTGAATTACGAAAAATGATATGAAGTTATTTGTTTATATTAATAATATTTGATGTTTTTTTAACATTAAAACTTGTTGAAATGTTTATTTTTTATATTTTGTCATCAATTTTTTTTCTATTATAAAAAATTGAATAAAATTTATAACATTTTCTCATGACTATGAAAACATATAAAAATATATTATTTTAGAATATTTAAATATAATTAATCAATATTTCATTTAAATAAACTAAAGATTTTTATGTTGGATATTTAATTTAAGAATTTTTTTCAAAAAGAATTACAAATAAAATAACAAATGTTTCAAAACCAAAGCTACAGGAGTTACGCCTACGTTGATGTTGATGTTGATGTTGTTGTTGTACACGCTCCTTTTGGAGAGAAAGTTCAACGAGATATGTTGGGGTCAAAACCGAAAGAAAATAGTGAAGTGAAAAATAATCTCATCATGCCAATCTAACTGTCCTTCCTTGTAGATGTTTCAAAACAACTTTTATTTTTTTTTTTAAAAACTTTTGTAAAATTTAAGCTAAATATCCAAACACATCAGATTATTTATAAAAAGCTTTTTAGGAGAAAAAACATCTACAACTCAAACAATCCATCTTTCCCAAACACACACTTAGAAGTGGGCACTAAATATATCACTAAAGTTCTATGCATGACTCATTCCATACATGAATGATACAAATTCTGAATTTCTTCCAAGGCCACAAGTCCAAAAGCTTGGTGGACCTTAATTTGGATAGAGTGTGGACCAACGTTTAATTGTCATGTGCCGTGTCGTCTATTAATATGAGCAGTGGCAAACACGAGATCTAATAATTGATAAAATTTCCTTCTTGATTGACTCGTACATGAGTAGTGGTATATTTTTCAAAAAAGAACAATAATAAAAATAGAATATATATATATATATTAAAAAAATTACAGTTTGGTGAACAATATCTTTTATAACATAATAACAAAGAAAACAGTTAATTACTTTTCTGTCATAGCATGCTATCAATTTAATTAATTTAAAATACCACGATCAGATTATAAAAGAACATATGCATACAAAGCATATTTAGTTTCAATAGTTTGAGGCTATTCATACATGAATGATACAAATTATGAAAATAATAATGGTTGAATAGAAAATTAAGGCCAACCCGATTTTCTTTGAAGGCCACAAATCAAAAGCTTGGTGGACCTTAATTTGGGTAGAGTGTGGACCAACGTTTAGTTGTCATGTGTCGTCTATTAAAATGAGCGGCAGCAAACATGACATTCTAATAATTGATATAATTTCCTTGCTTGACTGACTCATACATTTTTTTTAAGAGGACTCGTACATGAGCAATGGTATATTTTTAAAAAAATAAAATAATAAAAATACAACATATATAATATTAAAAAATATAGTTTTATAAATAATATCTTTTGTAACATAATAACAAAGAAAAAAGTTAATTAATTTTATGTCATATCATGTTATCAATTTAATTTAATTAGAAATACCACGGTTAAATTATAAAAGAACATAAGCATACATAGCATATTTAGTTTCAATAGTTTGAGGTCTATTTCACATGTAAAAAGGTGTCACTATTTTTTATTATTAGCTTTCGCATAAATTAAAACATATTTTCTAAAATAATATGAGGGTTGGTAGTGGTGGAGGGACGAGGTGAACGTGGGGCAGCGGGATGGGATGGTGTAGTGGAAGTTAAGGTGGCGGTGACATTCGTCCAAGAAAGATAGATGAGATACCCCGTTGTGTCTCGTTGTGCCATTATATTAAAACCTCATTAATTAATTTCTTAATTAATCATGTGCTTAACGTTAAACGTATATACCGAAATACGTAAAAATTAAAACTTAACTATAAACATACAGCGTATGAAATTTAAACCATCACACCATATATGTAACATACATACACACCATATGTTTATGCATCAGAGTACCAAAACACTGTCTAAGGTATCGCAACAGTAGGATCCCTTGCAGGTGCATATTTAAACAAACTAACATTTACGGAAATATAAAACGTCTTATAAGACTCGCTGGCCCTAGACACTGAACAACATTGTTGGAGTCCACAGCTCGTCCTCCCGCATCCGGTTCATATGGAGTTCCATCTAGTTCCTCGGCAACTTGTTCTTCCATTGGGTCTTCTCAAACGATCACATGATAAAATATATACCAAATACAGAAAATAAGAGATAACACAGTTCTATCATCAAAAGCGGAAAAGAATCATAGCATATAAATATAATAACAGTCAAAGACACACATTCCACATAACTAACAACCATCCTTAAATCGTAATATCTTCCTCTACACTCAATCTCATTAGGGATACAACTTACTCGTCCAAGCGAAGCGTCCACAAACCTCAGTGCATACCACATTCTCGTTAGGATGTTCATTCAGTGAATAAGACACACCCTCATTCCCGTTAAGGCGTTTATTCAAAGAATGACACTATTTCCCCATTCCCGTTAGGGAATAGCTACACAATACAAAAGTATCCGTTCAATCGGAGTGTCCACAAACCTTGGTGCACACCCCCATTCCCATTAAGGTGCTCACTCAAAGATGACATTATTCCCTCATTCCCGTTAGGGAATAGCTGCACAGTACAACAATATCATCATTCCCGTTAGGATACGGGATGACTCAGCTAGAACTACAAGGATATCACAATAGTTTCCCCCATTCCCGTTAAGGAATTGACCCGTGACATCCAGTCTCCGTACTCGGACACTCTGACCTCGTGTGTTCTATTCGCACGACTGTGAACAATACTATGCAAACATATGAATATCACTGACTCGCATCAATAACAACCTAGTGCCTCAAGCTTTCCTCACAGCCTCAACTCGCATTCTATTTCACATCTCATCTATTAAATAATAACTTTAGGCAAGGCACCTCTAAGTCACATTCACTCTCTCACCCAAACAAAATATCTCCGAACAACACATATCTTTACTTAAAAACCAACTAAGCATATTATCAACCCAGGCAGATCATGCATAATACAATACTCATAAAATACTCGAACAACAAAATCAAAAGTCACATGTTGTAGAATACATCAACCAACGTATCACAAATAATTTAATAATAAATAAGTCAGCCATCCTCAAATATTATAAAATTATCCTAATGGCGATAAACCTACAATCCCCAAATCATCATTGGTATTACGGAAAAGTTTCCAATGTGATTTTGGTCTTGTCAATTACTCACCCGCTAGTAGGGTTTAGGTCGCCCTACACCATTATTATAAAATATACTACTTGTCCATTCCGACGACAGGATGATTCTTTCCCCCACCTGAACTTATCACCGGATTCATGAACTTTTCGATCCTCGTTACTACACCACGATTATCAATTAACCTCCAACCAAATAATATAAAAATAAATTAATCAAACAAAATCCACCTAGAGTCACAAGGACTAGGGTTCGGCCAACATATGCAAAAATAGGCTAGGGTTATTTTCTCAACTCCATCTTTTGGATCCTAGTTACTAGAGTATTAACTAGCATAGATAAATTATTACAAGTCACAAAATCCTCTAACCTCTAAGGTTAGGGTTTCGGCCAAAGGGAGTAAAATAGGCTAGAAATTCCTTTTTCTCACATACTCTTGGATCTAGAATCTAAACACCTTAGATAGTTTATACAAGTCATTATCCAAGTAAAAATTGAACAAAACTCATTTTGCCTACATCTATAGAAATTCGGCCAAGGCTAAAAGAATTAGTTAGAAACTTCTTTTGTTTTCAAACTCTTGGATTTAGAATATAGAAATCCTAGATAGCTTATTATAACCAACCTCATCTAAGTTAAAAATTGAACAAAATCTCATTTGCCTACAAATACATAGATTCAGTCAAGAGGGAGAATTTGGGCTAGAAATTTCTTTTTATCTCATGCTTCTAGATCTAACAACTAGAGGTAGTAGAGAGTTAATATCAAGTGGCAGAACACTCAAAACATTTTTCTATGATTTTTGGTGAATTTTTGAAAAACTAGATCTAGGAATTGAAATTTGAGAAATAGTTGATGAAAATGGAAATTTGTAGAAGATTAATGAAGATAAGATGATGAGGAATGGAATCCTCACCTTGGAATGAAGAGATTTGGTGAAGAACTCGAAGAAAATTGAAGAACTTATCAAGAACAACTATGGAGTTCTTAGTGTTTTTGGTAAGAAATGACTTAGAATGAAAAATGAAACTTTGGTTAAGTGTAGGGGAATGGGCAGCCACGAAATTGGCTAGGTGTGGGAGGTTTCTAGCCAAGTAAATTGAGTGGTTGAGGGATAGGAGATGCGTCCTTAATAACCATAGTTGATAGTAACCAAAGCTTGGTTAAGAAAATACAATATAATAACTTAACTATAGTTAATGGTAATTATAAGTAGGAAAAATATGTGGTGAATGGGTGAAGGGATGGTGTGGCTGCTGTTTTCACCACCCATGAAGAAGAAGAGATCAATTTGTTCATGACTTGTCTTAACCATGGTTAACATTTAACTAGGATAGGTTAGGTTAAGGGTATTTTGGGCATTTTACCTACAAGACATGATTACTATTATTAAATGCTTCATAAATGCTTGGAGAGTCATGGTGGTGACTCACCCCATGACTCAGCTCCTCCGGTGTCCTGTTCTATCTCTGCAGTTCCGTTCCCGACTCCGTCGGTTTCCCGATTAGGGTTTTCGTCTGTTTCCCGCCAAAATTCATCCGAATAAAATCTAATATTTTATTTTTGAGCAAAATTTTAGGAACTAGACCTCCTCACGGACATAATATAAAAATCTACAATTTTTCAGTTTCGGGTCAAATTAGGGTTTTCTGCTGGTATAAAATTATATTGTCAATAAAAACGCAGACCGATTTCCGTCTGAATTTTAAACCCAAATTTTAACCAGAGCTTCCTACCATAGAGTAAGTTCTAGATATGATTTTGTTTTCTCCAAAATCATTTCCTAGGTCGCAGAAAAAAATATATAAATCATTATATTTTTACTTGTAATACAGTGTAATTAAAAACAGGTTGTTACAGTAGACAGTGAGAAGAAGGAAAATAAGAATTAATATATAGTTAAATATTAACTTTTCAATGTGTTTTTAAAGATAAAAGAAATATTATTAATAGGATATAAGGGGTACCGAACTCCACGCAACTATACAACCAAAGCACGAAAGCCAACAGCTGAAAACCATCTCAATAAACCTCCTACATAACCAAGGCCCCAAACATCTCAATTAACTTTTCAATGTTAGTTTCTATCCAATTTATAGGTAACAAAACTTTTCACCACAGTTAGATTTCAATATGAAATCAATGGTATAGAGATAGGGCACCACGTGCACACATTAATTTTCTAGGTGTATCCATAAAACTCTCCCCAATATTGTAGCCCTCGTATCACACTTATCGATTGTTTGGTAGGCGTAAGGACAATACCACTTGCACATTTGACTTCTCCTATGGATTCATTGACAATATGGTAATTGGTCCTCGTTCCACATCCATCCTCACAAATAATAGGTAACCACAACAACTCAAATACCTCAATCAACACCCTATGAATTTCATGATACAAAACACTAACATTTTCTATCTCCGCCAACGTCTTATTTACCAAGGTGTATGGCTAGACAACGGTCAGGTTTAGTCAATTTCGGACTGAAAAAAAAAACCCAATTCGAGGAAAACCAAGGTGGATAATACCTAGCCCACTCTCGCCTGTTTCTACCATCGGATTGGGCAGGTGGCGGGTTGGGCGGGTTGGCGGGCAGATCTACACGGTTTTGGATTAGAAGAGAGAGAGAACAGAAGCAAAGAATTCCATAATAATAGAAGAAAAAATCGACTCGAATACCAAATACAAGAGCAGATATGAGTGGATCTGCAACTACCAAGCAGTAAGAACCAAGCACCGGACTAGATCTAGTGTAAAGGAACAACCAGCAGCAGGAAGAACCAAGCGGCAGAACAGAACAAATCGGCATGGTTGCAGATCAGAGAATGCTTCTTCTTTTTGGCAGATCTGAGAGGAAGACGCGTGGATGGTGGCAGATCTGAGGGCGGCATACCACGCATGTTACGGAGAAGATGATTGGAGGGGGCGGCAAGGGGTGAAAGACGAGTTACGACAAGGGCAGTGGGTTTACGGCGGTGAAGGGTGGGAGACCCGGGGAGCGACGGCTACTGTACTGGAGGGTGTGGATATATGCCTTGACAGGTACTTTACTTTTGAGGAATGACAAAAGGAGAAGTCAAAAGGACTAAATTGCAAAAGGTGGCAAAAGGCCAAACAATCAATACAAGACGGGTTAAGGGATTTTCTTTATTGTATTGTTTGTTTTAGAACTTATATGAGTGGTTCATATTGCTCTCAAATTAAATTGATCACACACACATATAAATGAGTTTTCAAAATTAAACTTAAATGGGTTTTATCTGAAATCAAATAAGTAATTATTTTTGGCCATTAAGTTTTCAAATTCAAATTTTGAAATGAGTCAAAATCAATTATACTAATCGATTATCTTTAGAATAAATAGCTCTTAATGTGCTTTTAGGAGTAATCAATGTTTAGAGTTATTAACAATTTGAATCAGTTGATTTTGAAATGTTTTAATTGATTACCCTAATCGGTTATCTATAGCAGAACATGTTTTTAATTAACTTAAATGGCTATAAAGAGTTTTAATGAGTATTAATTATTTTTTAGCCGTTGATTTTTTGAATTTGAACTTGAATAATCGATTATAAATCTTTTAGAATCGATTATGATCTTTTGAATTACAAGACAGAGAGTTGCTGATCGATTATGATAATCGGTTATGATAATCGATTATATACATTTTCAGTTCGCATGATTTTAAACAGAGAACATATAATCGATTATGATATGACTGTCTCAAGAAGCGCCTTTCAATTTGAGTTAAAATAATCAATTATACATTTTAAATAATCGATAAAAATGAATTTTGAATAAGGTTTGATGTAACACCCTTCTCGAGCGCTACATTGTACGTGACATTTTAAGGCCGAAAAGTAGGTTAATTAAAATTCGATGTAATACAATGGGGTAATTTTTCTTTATCACCAGACATAAATATAAATACTTGGGATCAAGTAAATGTGCGATAAAATATTTCATAATCATAATTAAGGTTATAAGTTCGAAAGTCACTTCCATAAAAACCCAACCCGACTCATAAATAGAAAACATTAAGATATATAGACCCCACATAAAGGTAAGAAGACGCAGCTCCTAAAATATAAAATACTTGGAGTCCCAGCTCCATGAACGATAATACTAACTCCCAGACATCCCAAGCTGGTCAAACTAAAATATAAAAGACCATCCTCTCTCGTACATCGTGAGAAGGGAAAACCCAACTGACGATATCCAGTGGAAACTCTATTTGAGTCCACTACCGATGCGTCACATAACACACTATTGGAGCCACTACAAAAGTAGCTCTCAGACTAAGTCCTTTCCCTTTCCAAGAGAAAAGTCATAGCCTACAGACCAACGATAATCATGCCTGTCTCAAGAAAAGAAGGGTCAGGCATGACAGGAACACCAACACCATCGTCGTGGACCATTCGAAAGCTGGAAGACGTCCCCTAGAAACTCCACCATATCGTCCACATGCTTGAACCTCAACCTCTACGATAAATCAGTCGAGCGATATCTTGACATCTCAGTCTTCTCAAAAGAACACAGAAGGCACATAGTCAGCCGACATAGGTAATATAAAATTAGGAGGTGAGATTCCTGAACATCACAGTGTAACATCCCGTTTTCTCGATTCTTATTTAAGGAAGGGATTAGGCATATTTAAGGGCTTGATCTTATTCCTTAGGTATTGATGAGCTTATGTTTCAAATTTAAGGTCAATCATACTTCAAACGAGCTCAGAACGTGATGAAACGTGCGAATGAAGGTTTGCTGAAAGGATTGACACGTGGCTGACTGAATGACGCATGGGAGAGGTCACGCTCGAGTGTGGGCATGCTTGAACGTGGGAATTTTTGCGCTCGAGCGTGCATAGTGCTGAAAGGATCCCTTGTTTCTTTTAAAAAGTAAAAATTGGAGAAAAAACATCAGTTATGAACTCAGAAACCGAGAGCTCGTGATAGAGAGATAAGAGAGAGGTTAGAGAGAGAAAGTGAGGTCGGGGAAGATCCGCCCATCCGATCGCGATTCCGACGACGATTCTGTGATTAGGACAACGAGTACTACAAGTATCGACTATCGATTCTTTGATACAACTTAGGTAATGCTCGAATCCCTAACTTGTTGACATGTCGACATTGTCATTTCCTTCTTTTTCAATTATTGCTTCGATTCTAGCTTTGTTTGAAAAACTGTTGTAAGAACAGGGTTTATGACATTGTCAGGACTCTGTCCATGTGTTAGGGCAAATTTCAGAG
Organism: Sophora flavescens; assembly: GCA_030762895.1. Classification (NCBI taxonomy): domain Eukaryota; kingdom Viridiplantae; phylum Streptophyta; class Magnoliopsida; order Fabales; family Fabaceae; genus Sophora; species Sophora flavescens. The sequence goes on from CM061070.1 coordinate 52,294,781, forward strand.
CACCAAGGAACCCCGAAGAGTATGTGGCAGCGGCTGTGAGTGAAGGGAGAACATGATTCTAAGCTTGAGCAAGTGTACCGGATAAGCCAAGGTGGGGAAAAAGTAACCGACATCGTTGGGGAGGCAAGCATAGAATAATAGTTAGCAATTTTATTGTTGTCTGGATTGTCGAATAATAGACAAATGCTAAACCCTAATAATATAATATTTTAATGTTGTCTTGGGTCTAGTGGTTGTAGGTTTATTGACAGTAAGCCTGATACCCTAAGTTAGCAATTTTATATTGATTGAGGTTGTCTGGATTGCATGTTAATGTGCTACTTGAATTATACATGATGATATGTGATCTCTGATATATTTGATATGTTAATATGAATTTATGATTATTTTATATTTGTATTTGAGAATTGGTGATAATATTTGTCTAATGGATACATGTCAGTATGGAGGAATTAAGGGTTAACACCATGGTAATGCCTTGAGACCGTGGTTTTGAGGCCGGGGATGTATGGACATCCGTGATGAGAGTGTGAATGTGTAAGAAGGTTCCGGTATTAACAGTCCCAATTCCACTAAAACAGAAACAATTTCATGATTAGAGTAAGATAAAAAAAATTAGGGTTTTGATGAAATTAGGGGAATCCGAAATTAAGAGAGATTTTAAACAATTGGCATGAGGAATTTGAAATTGGCGTACCCAATTTAATAGCTATACCCTCAATTTGGGGATTTAGGTTCTAATTTAGAACTTAGAGTTAGGGTTTCAGAATTGGGGATTTAGGGTTCCAATCAATTTGGGAAAACTGTAAGGAAGGTGAAAAGAGGAGAATGACTCACCAAAGAAGAAGGAAATGGTGCTGAATGGTGGTCCGACAGTACTCCGACGTGGCGGCAGGCGGCGGAGACGTGATAGCTCCGACAAGGTGGCACTGAATGATGGCTTGAGTAGTGGGTTTTCACGCGGACACCATAAGGAAGAAGGAGAAGGCGACGGCTAGAGGTGCGGCGGCGAAAGCCACCAAACGCAAAACCAAACCGGCCAACGCATGCAGGCGGCGAGCAGCGATGCGTGGCCGTCTTCTTCCCATTGTGCACGGTCGGACAGGGATCCATGGCAGCCGGACATGGCTGGTCTTGGGAAGACCACCTTAAACTTGGGAGGAAGATGAGTCTGATGTAGGAAGGGAGAAAAAGATGAAAAGAAATGTGGGGGAGGGGTGTCGAGTACGGGAGAGGGAGAGAAGGAAGAGAATGTTTTTTTTTATTATTTCTTTTCTTTTGGGTAGTAGTAGGTAAAAGGTGCGGTTGAGATTAAGTTTAGAAAGAAAAAAAAAAAGAAATAACATTGGTCCTTGGATCTAAAAACAATGAGGGAAAAATATATAATTTCAAAATTCAAATTAGAGTAAATATTGATGGTTGAATTGGTCAAATAAGGAAATTAACGTTCCAAAATTAATACTAAACCAATTCATTTTCAAGTCTAAAATTAAATAGAGTAAAATCTGAAAATAAATTTCTTTCAATCATATTATTTAAAACATTTTTCTAAACAAAGAATAATATGGATAATATCATGATATTATTGCCTTGCAAGTGCGTATACACTGTAGTAATGCAGTGTTAACGCACCCAATAAAATATTTTAAATGAGTAAAAAAAATTATTCAAACTAAACCACAAAAAAATAAATAAAAATAAACATCCAGATAAATAATCACTCCAATAAAATAATTAAACATATATAGGAAAACATGGATGTTACATTTGACCTAATCTTTAGAGGTTCTATTTTAAGGACTCTTAGAGAAAAACACAAGCACGAAATCCTTATTATTCTGAACTGTGTTTTCTCTCTGTAATATCAAGGGGATCTGACTTGCTTCAAGTGTGGAGGGCCACAAATGTTCAGAAACTACCCTCAGTTGCAGAATGTTGTCTGCTACCAATGCGGACAGACAAGACATATGGCAAGATCTTGTCCTTGGAATAATGTAGTTAGAAACTCAACTCTGCGGCAAGGCAGAAGAGCCTAAGGAGGAGGAGGAAGAGCTTAAATAGGAAATCAACAAGGAGGTAGACCTCAAGTTAGTGGAAGAGTGTTAGATGTGAGAGGGTCCGAGTCTTCTCGAGATCCGGATCTGATACAAGGTAAGAGCCTAATGTTTAGGAGGCTATTATCTGTTTTGTTTGATTCGGGGACTATGCATTCTTTTATATCTTTAGAGTGCATGAATCATCTTAAATTTCCCGTTTCATCCCTACCCTATGATTTGAAGGTTTCTTCCCCTACGGGTGATTCCTTAACAACCTTATTTTTTTGTCGAAACTGCCATATTGTCTTAGAAAATAGATAATTTATTGTATACCTTATCTGCTTTCCGATGCAGCAGATTGATGTTATCTTAGGCATGGATTGGTTTTCGGCTAGCCATGTTGTGTTGGACCTCTCAGAGAAAACCCTTCCCTTTTCAGAGCAATCTGGGTTATTGCATGTCAGTGACAATAGTTCGGGAGAAGGACTTTCGAGAAACTGTGTGGTGATGAATTCTCTGGAAGCCATGGAGTTTCCAAAGCCGAATGTGCTGCCTGTTGTATGCGAGTTCCCGAGTGTTTTCCCGGGTGATGTTCCAGGATTTCCACCCAAGAGAGATATGGAGTTTACCATCAATATCATACTAGGGACCAGACCGATATCGATAGCACCATATTGAATGTCCTCAACAGAGTTGGCAGATATAAAAAAACAGCTTGATGATATTCTCAAGAAGGAGTTCATCAGACCAAGTGTTTTGCTGTAGGGAGTGCCGGTTTTGTTTGTGTAGAAGAAAGATGGTAGTTCCTTTTTACATAATAATGAAAAGCTACTTGCCCTATCATTACATGTTTTGTTCTTTGTGATGTTGACTTGCTCCTATTAGTGGTAATTGGTTATCTAAATTAGGGGTGGCAAAGCGGGCCAACCCGCCCCGCCCCGCCGTCAACCCGCCAAAAACGGGGGCGCGGCAGGTTGGATTTCGGAAGTGGGTTGAAAATCAACCCCTGCCCTGCCCCGTGGCGGGTTGGCGAGTTGGCCCGCCAAAAAAAAACAAAAATTTAATAGTTAATTACTTAAACTAGCTTTAAAATAATCATGTTTCCACTTGAAAATGATTTAACTTAATGAAAAATTATCAATACAAAGACTTGTTTAATTATGAGAACCTAAATTATACATGGCACCATTTTTCTAACAATCACTTCGCCATGTACTCATGTAGTGACTATTAAAATGTGACTAACATTAAAACTTAAAAGGCTAAAAATAAAATTGCCATTAGTCCAATAAGTCCATAACCACACAAACACAAATTAGTTTCAAACTTTCAATAATCCAAAAGTACTAACTAGTAACTACTAACCAAAAGTCGAATAATCCATAAGTCCATAACCACACAAACACAAATTAGTTTGAACATTTTAAACCACATCCACACAAAAAGTAATACACAAAACATGAAATTATTCTTCATCATCTTCCAAGTTTAGAACATTGGATTCTTGCTTAGACATAGTCACCCCTACTTTTTTTGCATCATCCTTATCCTCGTTGTCTTCATCTACATATCACAATTCCAAAAGAAATTAAATAAATTAACAAACAGTTATCAAAATTCAAATTAAAACAACAAAGAATGATTATGATCGAATTAAACAAATTACCATCGATAACAAAACCGTGCAACCAATTGCGTGTACATATCAAAGCGTCCGCATTTTTTGACAAGTGACGGCTTCTATATTTGTTTAGGACAATAGAACCAATGCTAAATGCAGACTCAGAAGCCACGGTGGTAATATGAATGCTCAATAAGTCACAAGCCATTAATGATAAATCTGTAAATAGACCCTTATTATCTTTCCACCATTTTAATACATCCAAGGTTTCATGTTCACCATAATCCAAAGTTGGCTCATCCAAATACATATCAAGTTGATTCTTCCCAGTTCTGGTAGCAAGCTGTTGATCGTGCATTTTCAATCCCTGTAATAGTTCACAAGTGAAACACATGAAAAGAAAAATATTAAAGCAAGACAAGATTTAAAAATTACAATAAAGAAAGTAATCAAAACTATTAATTCATTAAATTTATACTTACATTAATCAAGTTCTGGGAGAAATACGGGGGATCCTTAAACCCACTAGAAGAGGGGGTATGAGTAGATTCTCGCTCTCTGAGAATAGTACTTCTGGTAGAATATTTCTCAAACAGCATGTAAAGGTTTCTCTTTACTTCATTTGTCTTTGATTCACTTGTAATTTCATCAACACTTGAGTAACAATAAGTCAAAGAAGAAAGCATTATTCGCGGGTCAAGAACCGCTCCCAATGCAAGCACAACACTATAATCATCCCAATATTTGTCAAACTTAGAAGCATCCTTTCAGACATATTTTTTATGACTTCATATTCATCACGCAAGCTATTAAGTAGAACACACTGAATTTTCCAAACTTACAAAAACTACAAGTTGGAAGTAGGATATGATGTGCCAGAAATCATATTTGTGGTTTCATAGAAAGGAGACAAAAATACACAAATTTTTTCTCCTCTTTTCCACTCTTCTGTTGATGGACAATACACATAATTATCATCTTTAAAATGAATATGAGCAAAAACACCACAATATTTGAGGGCACATTCAAGCATCAAATAAGTTGAGTTCCATCTTGTAGGAACATCTAAACACAAGCCAACAGAAGTGTCAACACCACCAATACTTTGAATGCATTCCATGAATTTTTGCATTCTACTCTCTGAACCCCTCACATATTTGATGCTGTCTCTAATTTTATTCAAGGCATCACCAAATACTTTCAACCCCTCCTGAACAATGATATTTAAAATATGTGCAGAGCAACGCACATGAAAGAATTGTCCATCACATAACAACCAATTTTGAAGGACAAGCTGACTCTTCAACTGATCTTGCAAAACATTATTAGAAGCTGCATTATCTAGAGTAACAGAAAAAATCTTCTTCTCAATTCCCCAATCAGTCAACAACTCAAGCAACTTCTTAGATAACTCAGATCCAGAGTGAAGGGGAGGTATATGACAGAAGTTGAGAATTTTACTTTTAAAATTCCAATTGAAATCAATATAATGTGCAGTTAGACATATATAGCCCTCAGTGGTACAAGCAGTCCGTAAATCAGAAGTTATTGAAATCCTATATCGAATGCTAGCCATTTCTTCTTTGAGCTTCTCTTTCTCTCTTGCATAAATTTTTAGTACATCGGCCTTGGCAGTATTTCTAGTAATGGGAATTGAATCAGGATTCAAATACTTTATCCAACTCTTAATCTTCTTAAACTCAACAAATTTGAAGGGAAAATCATGTGCAATGATTGCCGCAGCACACATGTCACGCGAGACCATTTGATCTATCTTACGTGCTTTCACTTTTCCTTGCATATCAACAATCATTTGACCTACATCTTCATATTTAGTTTCTTTACAATTTGTGACATGACGATTTAAAGTTGAGGTGCCATATTGTTTCCCACCCACCTTGTACACTTTATTACAAGCATTACATTTAGCTCTTCCTATTCCATCGTTTCCTGGTCCTCTTTTAGTGAAAAATTTCCAGCAATCAGATGTGTTTGCTTTGGACTTTTTCACAACAGGTTGAACCTATTGAGATTCCTCAACCACATTCTCATTCTCCACATCTTCCCCATCAACATCAGGTTCATCATAATGCAAGATATTGATGGATTCAACAGGTTCACTCATACTGAACAAACAGATAAACAAACAGATAGCTAAAAAAATGCTAAACAAAACAAACAGATTACTAAATACTAATACTGAAAAATATTCAAATAAATGAAAATTGAAAAGTAAACAAAACAAAAAAAATAAAAACAAACAAATACTGAAATAACAGAAATACAGATCCTCATACTCAAACAGAGAAGACAACTAGACAAGTGTTTGAACTTTGAATCAGTTTGATAGAAAGAAAAAAAAAACAGAGAATAGGACTAGAGAAGTAAATGAAAGAAGTCAAGATAAGAGCAAGAGAAATGAGAATACATACCTGCATAGAAGAAGGCCGACGACGACGAGAGAGAGAGAAGGATGGACGGCGGTGCTCCTGTTGCAGCAGCGTTTCGCGATCTGTCGGATCTGAGATGGGGGAGGCGAAGACCGTTTCACGATCTGGCTTGCTGCTATCGTGATCTGAGCGGCACCGTCGGAACCCCTTGCACGACGGTCGGTCTTGTGGGTGGGGGAGGCTGGCTGAGGTGAGTGAGACTATGAGAGTGATGGTAGTGAGGTGAGTGGGTGTGAGATGAAGGTGAGAGTGAAAAGTGAAACCCTAAAAGACTAAAACTAATTAAAAGTAAGCTATGTAAAAATTTTAAAAACAAAAAATCAGAAATTAAAAAATAAATTAAAAAGACTTTAAAAAAAGCGGCAACCCGATGAGCTAACCCGCCCCGCCCCGTTTTCATGGTGGGTTAGGCGGGGCGGGTCACTGCGGGTTGGCGGGTTCAAATATCTAACCCGCCTCGCCAAAAAAATTGGGTTAGGCGGGTTGGCCCGTCGGGCTCAACCCACTTTGCCACCCCTAATCCGAATGCATATAATTTGCTAAGAGGATAAACAACCAAGTTTTGTAGGTGTTGTGGAATAATGTAGTTTCTAAAAAAATGATGAAATACCAAAAACAATCTAAGTCATTCTTTCATAAGTATAGGATCAAGTTTAGAGTGATTGATGTCCCTAGCTATCAGATTCATAACTCGTTGGTGCACTGATTTATCTCTGATTTGCATAATTTGTTACTTAATTTTTTACCACTATGAATATAAACTTTCTATTATCATGATGTCATGTGTTTCAATTGATAATTGTTGTTTTACTTTGATAATTTTTTCCTATCACAATCTATAACCTGGCTCATGGAATAAATGTTGTTCTTGAAGCAAGGATTGCTTGTTGGTAGTGGCTACGATCTCAAGAGGGGGGGTGAATTGAGATATTGAAAACTTTTTCAACAATTTAAAGCAAAACAGTGTTTCTTTAAAGAAAATTGGTTTTCACTCAATTTTAATTCCCAAGAATCAGGTTATGGAACAAGTGATGATGTTAAGAAGAATTATAAGAAGTAATAACAAGTTTAACACAGATTGTAGATCAAAGATTCAAGTTAACAAGTATTCTTAAAACTCATTCACAACACACAAGTGCATATAACAAGTATATGGAGTTTAGCAATGAGAAGAACACGCAAACCGATTTATCCTGGTTCGGCTACCTCCTCTGGTAAGCCTACATCCAGTCCCACACCTCTGTGGTTTTATCCACTATAATCAGCAATTACAAAATTCCAATTACAGCAACACAAGGATAACCTCCTTGCTCAAGAATTCACCATAAAGCACGCTTACTTTTCTACACCCAAGGATCCATTTTATTCTTGTTCAAGCCTAAGAGATACCCTCTCTTAATCACACTAATTCACGAAAAGAATTAAGTAGAAGAAAGACTCTAAAAGTCTGATTATACAAATTGAAGTTCTAACTAATATCACACTTTTCTCAGAGATGAAGCACTTTTGGATCTTTCATAGTTTCACAATCAGAATGAGTTGTGCTGTTGTTATTGTGTTTTCAAGTGTTCCTTTGATCCATCTTTATATAGAAGACAAATTATAGTCATTGGGATCAATTAAAACAGATTTGGATCTAATTTAACAAAATCTGTTTTCTTGATTCTTGTTCTTGAAATGAGATTTTGTTGATTCTTGTAAAGTTTGCGTCCTTCTCGAAAAATAACCGTTTCCATCTGAAAGGATACCCAAGTCTAATTGAAGAGTAAAATATTTGTTTCTATCTGAAAGAATAGCAAATAGCCGCGTCCAGTTTGCCACGTCAGTAGATGGGAGTGCTAACACAAGTTATTGGACGTGCTTCAACTGGTAGACGAGCTTCATATGCCATGTTAGTGGACGAAGCTTCTCGTTAAGATCTTAGTAAGTCCAAAGCGCGTATCATTAGTAGACGAGCTCCAATTGCCACTTTTAGAAGACGAGCTCTCCTTTTTACTTCAGTAGACGCGCTCTTCTGTTACTTTCAGTAGACGAGCTCCATGTGCCACGTCAGCAGACGAGCTCTTCTGTTATACTTTCAGTGGACGCGCTCTTCTTATTAGACGAGCTATATGTGCCACGTCAGCAGACGAGCTCTTCTATTATACTTTCAGTGGACGCGCTCTTCTTGTTGTACTTCAGTGGATGCGTTCCAAATGGTACTTTAGTGGATGAGCTTCTTCAGTAGTTTATTGGACGTCAGCTTTTATCCCTTCGTCTGCTTGTTTTACTTTATTGGACGTCTTCTTAGTTCACTTCATTGGACGAGCGCTTATATTATCCCTGTGTTGGACGAGCGTTTGTTTTGCTTTGTTTGGACGTCGGCTTGTTTTGCTTTGTTGGAGAGTGATCTTGCATGCAACTTAACACGTAATGAGTACATAATCAAAATCAAAAATATTATGCAAAATACACTTTGTTTGTCATACATCAAAAAATGAATGAGGACTTAGTCTTACAAACTCCCCCTTTTTTATTATGACAAACCTTACCATACTTAACCTTAGTTATTAAGAAATCAGAGTACAGCTATTCAGTAAGCATGATTCTTGAATCATTTTCATCCTCCCCTGTGTCATTGATATCTTTCAAAAGATCAAGTGTTATCATATCATTATCATGAAAGAAAAAAAATCATCTTGCATTTATAAATTCAAGTATGTCTTTTCAATGCAGTTTATACTTAGGTATCAGTGAGAAAAAAAATTTACATAGCAGAGAAAGAATTTACAGCAAATGCAAGATAGAATTAATAGTTGTATGGTTCATCTTTATGGTTCATCTTTCTGGTTCATCTTTCTCCCCCTTTGTCATTATAAAAAAGAAACTGTGGAGAATATTGAAATCAAACTGAAAAACAGTCTTGCATTCATTGATAATAAATCATTTCAGAACTTATGCAATACATCAAAACATCCAAAACACTAAAATAATAAAAAGAAATTACAGACACTTAAGGGCACTTAGTCTAAACTGAGACTAGATGAAAGCATCTTGCCCATGTCCTTCATAATTTTTAGCATCTTGTGCTGCCTCGCTTGCCATATTGACTATATTATCAAAAATAACATCTGATATCAATTATTTTGAGGATCAATTATGCCAAGTTCCCTTCTTATAAAGAAGAAACTCTCCTTATTTAGTGGTTTGGTGAATATATCAGCTAATTGCTTGGTTGTATCTATATGTTCAATCACAACATCACCACTTTGAATATGATCCCTGATAAAATGATGCCTAATTTCAATATGCTTGGTTCTTGAGTGCATAATTGGGTTCTTTGTTAGATTAATTGCACTAGTGTTATCACACTTTATTGGTATATGATCCAGATAAATGCCATAGTCAATTAATTTTTGTTTCATCCATAGGATTTGAGCACAACAACTCCCAGCTGCAACATATTCTGCTTCAGCTATGGATAAGGCCACACTAGTTTGTTTTTTACTAAACCAGGACACTAGGGAATTTCCTAATAAATGGCATGTTCCACTTGTCTATCTAACTTGTATCCAGCAAAGTCAGAGTCGGACTATCCTATTAATGTGCAAGTGGATCCCTTGGGATACCACAGCCCCATTTCTTTTGTTCCTAAAAGATACTTCATGATTCTTTTAACTGCAGTAAGATGTGATTCTTTAGGATTAGCTTGATACCTTGCACACATACATACACTAAACATTATATCTGGCCTACTTGCAGTGAGATAATGTAAGGATCCGATAATACCTCTATACTTGGATACATCTATAGATTTACCATGTTCATCTTTGTCCAAGTAGTAGGCTGGACTCATTGGTGTTGCCATTTCCTTTGCGCTTTCGATTCCAAACTTCTTTAGTAGTTCCTTGCAATACTTTGTTTGGCTTCTGAAGGTTCCATCTTGGCATTGTTTAATTTGAAGTCCAAGAAAGAAGGTAAGCTCTCCCATCATGGACATTTCAAATTCACTTTGCATTAGTTCACCAAATTCCTTGCATAAAGACTCATTAGTAGCACCAAAAATAATGTCATCAACATATATTTGAACAAGTAAGATATTGTGTGCTTTTGTTTTAGGAAATAGTGTTGTATCAACTTTTCCTCTTTTAAAGCCTTTCTCTAGGAGAAAATTGCTTAACCTCTCATACCAAGCTCTAGGAGCTTGCTTGAGTCCATAGAGAGCTTTAGTCAGTTTATAGAGATGATTTGGGAACTCACTATCAACAAAGCCAGGGGGTTGACTTACATATACTTCCTCTTGTATTATTCCATTTAAAAAGGTACTTTTCACATCCATTTAGTATAGTTTAAAGTTCATTATACATGCATAGGCTAAGAGCATTCTTATGGCTTCTAATCTAGCAACGGGAGCATATGTTTCATCATAATCAATTCCTTCTTCTTGATTATATCCCTTACTACTAGTCTAGCCTTGTTTCTTAATATTATTCCATTCTCATCCATTTTGTTTCTAAACACCCATTTAGTTCCGATTATTTGGTTACTTTTGGGTTTTGGAACTAAATCCCAAACTTTGTTCCTTTTAAATTGATTTAACTCCTCTTGCATTGAAATCATCCAATGTTCATCATTAATAGCATCAGCAACACATTTTGGTTCTATTTGAGATACAAACGCCATGGTATTGCAAATATTCCTTAAAGAGTTTCTAGCGGTTACCCCTTTGGCGATCTCACCAATGATATTGTCTAGGGGATGATTCTTTGAAGCTTGCCACTCCTTGGGAAGATATTCTTGTTGAAGTTCTGCTTGAGGTTTTTTTTTATTGCTCTCTTCATCTTCCTTTTCCTTGTTGCTCTCTTTTCCTTCATCAGATTTCACTTCATCCTTAAGAGTTTCTGCATCATCAAAAATGTCCTTTCCCAACCTTGTAGCCTTTATCACATAATTGGATTATACTTAGTAGATTGTGTTTGAGCCCTTCCACATAGAGAACATTCTCAATCTTGATTGCTGGACTTTTTCCTATTGTTCCAACGCCAATCATTCTTCCTTTGTTGTTGTCTCCATAGGTGACGTTTCCACCTTCTTTGGGAGTGAAAGATGTAAATTTTGTGATGTCTCCGGTCATGTGTTTGGAGCAGCCACTATCTAAAAACCAGCTTGAGGTTTTGCCCTCAAACACACCTACAAAACAGATTTTTTTATACTTTTCCTTTAGGTACCCAAATCTGGTTGGGTCCTTTGGTGTTAGTAGCAACATAAGTTCCTTTTGGAACCCAAATTTGTTTAATGCCAACATGAATGTTCTTTCTAAGTCTACAAGTAGCAGCTGTATGACCTTTCTTTAGACAATAATAGCATTTAACAAAAGGACTAGTTGAGGAAATAGGTGCAACAAAAAGCTTCTTAAAAGATTTTTCATGTACCATTGGCTTATATCCAATTCCAGCTTTGTCATACACACCCTTTTGCTGTCCTAATATGGCATTCAAGTTATCTCTACCCAAAGTAAACTTAGACAGAGTTGTATTCAGTTTTTCAACTTCCTTTTCTAGTGTAGTGCATTTGGTGCAAATTGATCTAGATGTAAGTAATTTTGAATTTTCAGCTTCTAGTTCTTTAAGCTTTATTTGTAAAGATGCAGAGTCACTACATTGTTTTACGATGATCTTCCTAGAAGATATAAGTTGTTTACCAATTTTAACATAATCTTCATGCAATTCATCAAATTCATCTTGTAACTCATCATAGATAGGAGAAGAATCATTTAACTCGGTTTCACTATCACTTTGTTGATTTGCCATGAGACATAGGTTGGCTTCTTCATTTTCAGATTCACTACTAGTGGAATCCATATCATTTTCTTCCCAAGCTATGTATGCTCTTCTAGGCTTTCTTCCTTTCTTCTCTTTGTTGTCATTCTTCTCATACTTTTCTTTCTTTTGTAGCTTTGGACATTCATTTTTGTAGTGTCCAAGCTTTCCACATTCAAAGCATTTGATTGTTGAGGAAGAGCTTTCACCTTTGTTCGTGTTCTTTTTGGTAGGAAAACTGAATTGCTTCTTGTTTCTATTCTTTTTTATGAATCTTCTAAATTTCCTCATAAACAATCCCATGTCTTCTTCTTCGGATTCTTCACTTTCATCAAGGTGTTCATCTTCATCACTTTCTATTGATTCTTTGGAGATATGAGCCTTGAGTGAGAGTCCTTTCTTCTTTTTCTCCTTATCTTCATGACTTTTCAATCTATTGAGTTCCAATTCGTGTTCTTTCAACTTGCCAAATAAAGTAGCAATCTGCATGGTGTCTAGATCCTTTGCTTCAGCAATTGCAGTAATTTTTGGCTACCATTCACGACTCAAACATCTCATTATCTTGTTAATCTTTTTCTCATATGTGATTGTATGTCCGAGTCCTTCTAGCTGGTTCACAATATGTGTAAACCTCTTTTGCAGTTCATCTATCTCCTCACCATTCTTCATGTGAAAGAGTTCATATTCATGGACTAGTGCATTCATTCTTGCTCTTTTCACATCGTTGGTTCCTTCATGAGTGAGTTGAAGAGTATCCCACATTTGCTTTGCCGTTTTGAAATTGGAGACCCTGAAAAACTCATCATAATTCAAAGCAGCTGTTATAATATTTTTTGCCTTAGCATTATAACCAACTCTTCTTTTATCATCATCATTCCAGTCATCTTTTGGTTTAGTTTGTTTATTTCCCTTAGCATCAAGAATAAATGGAACATAGGGACCATTTTCAACAGCATCTAATACATCTAAACCTGCAGCCTCAAGAAAGATAAGCATTCTCTCTTTCCAATACATGTATTGGGAGCCATTAAAGGCAGGGGGTCTAGTGAGTGAAGCCCCATCACCCAGGATATCATTTGTAGCCATATCTTGAAGCTATTAAGCTTTGTAACAAGAGTTTTAGCCCTGATGCCAATCGTTGGTAGTGGCTATGATCTCAAGAGGGGGGGGTGAATTGACATATTGAAAACTTTTTCAACAATTTAAAGCAAAACAGTGTTTCTTTAAAGAAAATTGGTTTTCGCTCAATTTTAATTCCCAAGAATCAGGTTATGGAACAAGTGATGATGTTAAGAAGAATTATAAGAAGTAATAACAAGTTTAACACAGATTGTAGATCAAAGATTCAAGTTAACAAGTATTCTTAAAACTCATTCACAACACACAAGTGCATATAACAAGTATACGGAGTTTAGAGATGAGAAGAACACGCAAAGCGATTTATCCTGGTTCGGCTACCTCCTCTGGTAAGCCTACATCCAGTCCCACACCTCTGTGGTTTTATCCACTATAATCAGCAATTACAAAATTCCAATTACAGCAACACAAGGATAACCTCCTTGCTCAAGAATTCACCAGAAAGCACACTTGCTTTTCTATACCCAAGGATCCCTTCTATCCTTGTTCAAGCCTAAGAGATACCCTCTCTTAATCACACTAATTCACGAAAAGAATTGAGTAGAAGAAAGACTCTAAAAGTCTGATTATACAAATTGAAGTTCTAACTAATATCACACTTTTCTCAGAGATGAAGCACTTTTGGATCTTTCGTAGTTTCACAATCAGAATGAGTTGTGTTGTTTTTATTGTGTTTTCAAGTGTTCCTTTGATCCCTATTTATATAGAAGACAAATTATAGTCGTTGGGATCAATTAAAACAGATTTGGATCTGATTTAACAAAATTTATTTTCTTGATTCTTGTTCTTGAAATGAGATTCTGTTGATTCTTGTAAAGTTTGCATCCTTCTCGAAAAATAACTGTTTCCATCTGAAAGGATAGCCAAGTCTAATTGAAGAGTAAAATATCCATTTCTATCTGAAAGAATAGCAAATAGCCGCGTCCAGTTTGCCACGTCAGTAGACGGGAGTGCTAACACAAGTTATTGGAAGTGCTTCAACTGGTAGACGAGCTTCATATGCTATGTTAGTGGACGGAGCTTCTCATTAAGATCTTAGTAAGTCCAAAGAGCGTATCATTAGTAGACGAGCTACAATTGCCACTTTTAGTAGACGAGCTCTCCTTTTTACTTCAGTAGACGCGCTCTTCTGTTACTTTCAGTAGATGAGCTTCATGTGCCACGTCAGCAGACGAGCTCTTCTGTTATACTTTCAGTGGACGCGCTCTTCTTGTTAGACGAGCTATATGTGCCACATCAGCAGACGAGCTCTTCTGTTATACTTTCAGTGGACGCGCTCTTCTTGTTGTACTTCAGTGGACGCGCTCCAAATGGTACTTTAGTGGACGAGCTTCTTTAGTTTATTGGACATCAGCTTTTTATCCCTTCGTCTGCTTGTTTTACTTTGTTGGACGTCTTCTTAGTTCACTTCATTGGACGAGCGCTTATATTATCCGTGTTGGACGAGCGCTTGTTTTGTTTTGTTTGGACGTCAGCTTATTTTGCTTTGTTGGAGAGTGATCTTGCATGCAACTTAACACGTAATGAGTACATAGTCAAAATCAAAAATCTTATGCAAAATACACTTTGTTTGTCATACATCAAAACATGAATGAGGGCTTAGTCTTACATTGCTAAATACGAGTCAACAAGAAACCAAAATGGTTCTTTTGAGAATGGTCTCTTCATTGGTTCATAAAATTGTTATGCAAGTGTTGACTTCCTGTTATATATTTTAATATGTTGTGTTGCTGGTAATAATTATTTAATATGTTGTGATGCTGGTAATAATTAAACATGCTTAAGAATTAGCTACAATTGCAGCAACAAGTAAGCCAACAAGAATCCCAAAAGGTTCTTTTGATAATGATCTCTTCATTGGATTATAAAATTCTTATGCAAGTGTTGGTTTCCTGTCATATATTTTAATGTGCCGTTATGCTGATGATAATAAATAAACAGACTTAAGAATTAGCTATAGTTGCGGCAAAAGTAAGGGACAAACTACACATATTGATAAATGATATGGTGACTGAGCATTGCATTGTTATTCCTATTAGTTGATTACTTTTACTTTTTTGACACAATATGTCGAACCTAATGAGTTTGGCATATGACTTGCATGGGTATAAATCCCATAAAGTATATTTCTTTCAAATTTTATAGTATTGATAATATTAATAATTTTATAAAAAATAAATAATTTTATATTATTATAAAAAATATAAAGGCAACATTTATGCGTACATTAATTTTTTTATGATAGTATAGAAATATTTATAGAATGAATATTTTTTAATAATAGATCACTATATAATTGTCAAACAATATAAAAATATTTAAACTAATAGCATGTACAATTTATTATGATGTTTTTGCATGTTTTTTTCTTAATTTTTTTTATAACAAAATCGATAGGACAAAGTCTTCCAAAGGAAATTTTTCCCCGTACCACCATAATCATCAACAAAGAAGAAACGACCAATTTCATTTAACACAACATCCACAATCTCATCATATATCAATCTTTCTCTAAAATTTACTTTCCCAAGACAACGAACATGCTTGCCAATCATTTCATCTCTATCATATTCAAGTTCCTTAACAACATAAATATTGTGAAAATCCAGTAATGAGACACCCCGATGTCCCATTAAAGAAAAACTAAATTAACTAAAACTTAATAGTAATGTTAGCATTAGACTTATATATAGAAAATCAAAAATGTTAAAAAAAAAAATTAAACATCACACCACACACATGTATAAATACAAACATAATGTGCTGATAAACTAAAGAGGGTGCCCCATCAGTAAGGTCCCAAAATATACATACTGATACAAAACGATATAAGCAACGGAAACTAAAACGTCACAAAAAGACGCACTGGTCATAGACTCTAAACTCAACTGCTAGAGGTGACTGCTCGTCCTCCAGCATCTGGCTCATAAGGAGTCTCATCAAGCTCCTCTGTAGCTGGCTCCTCCACAGGGTATTCTCAAAATGAGCACATAAAAGAAATATACATAGAAAAGAAGTAGGGAGATAAGAAATCATATATCATCGTATAAGGAAAGGGTACGTAACATGTAAACAATAAAGGCACATAGATATGCATCACACACACACACACACACACACACACACACACACACACACACACATATATATATATACAATCATCCTCGAGACACATTATCATCCTCTACCCTTCGCACTCATGCAACTTATGTTGACGTGGCCACCACCAATCTTGTCACACATCCCTTATCTGATTAGGGATGTCAGTCAGTCATCCAAGCGATGCGTCCCCAAATCCCGGTGCACACTCTCATCCGCGGTGAGAATGCTCATGCAAAGCAATGACACTATAGCTGCACATCTCGCTCCGATGCACACCCTGATTCTCTCTCAATGGTGCTCCTGCATAGCAATGACACTATAGTTTCCCAGCCTAAATCTAAGTTTGGGACGGTCCCACGAGGACTTCGGACCTCATGTGTTCCAAACACACGACTGTGATAAAAAACATGCATCTATATGGATCTCGCTGACGTATATCGAATCATACCCTAGTGCCTTAACCTCTCATCACTATCTCATAGCATATCTCAAATAATATCACATAATCAATCTCATCATAATAAAATATTAATTAATTAGGTTAGGCACATCTAAATCACATATCCAACTCTCACCCACCATGCATCACTTTAAGATATTATATATAATCGCCTAGATGACAACTAAGCATGTCATTACAGATAAAACATATTATCACTCATGACAACATGTTATCAACCATAATCGAAATAAAATAATAACAACATCATAATAATAAAAAATAATAATCAAATAATAATAATAATAATAATAATATATTCAAATAAACATAATAACTATAATTAACAAGTCAATCCAAACAGCACAAAGCAAACAGCTCAAATATGATAAAATCAGACAACCTCAGATATCATAAAATTAACCTAACGACGATAAATCTACAATCTCCATATCATCATTAGTAACACTAAGTAGTCCCCAATGTGATATTGACATTGTCCATTATTCACCTACTAGTAGGGTTTAGGTCGCCCTACACCATTATTGAATAAAATGCTACTTAGCCATTTCCGACGTTAGATGGCTTCTTTCCCCCACCTGAGGTGTCATAGGCTAGCTTAGGAGCAACGAAACGAGCCCTCTCTAAACCCCCTAAATCTGCCACGTGAGGTTCTCATACCTCCGAAGCTCCAAAAATTCACCTGAATACATATTCATGAAGCACGTGTTATGTAACACCCCTGTTGGGCATTACCTCCTAACCACATGCGGAAATAAATTAAAAAGAAAATTTACTTGTTGCTTTCGGAAAAACTACTATTATTTTCATAAATCTGAAAATATGGGGGCAAAATTTTTCTTTTTCTCTTCTGCGGAGTATTTAAAAAATAGTGCACACAACACAAAGGTACAACTATATTATATTGTACTCACCAACATCCATAAACAAATTTTTATTCGAAACGAACTCTTCTATAATATACAGATTTCTTTTGAAAATACTTCATCATTCACAACAAAATTTCAAAAAGGTTTTAGACCACATAAACTGACTTTCTCAAAACACACAACCCAAGGAAAATTCCTAAGCTGGTCGTTCTAGAAGACAACTACTGGAAAGAATACCATAAAATTTTCGTCAACCTCTTTAAGGATCAGGAGTAATATCCTTAAGTGAGATTAGGAACTCCTCGACACCACTTGTCCTTGTGTAACAAAGCACCATAGCAAAGGACCAAGAAAACCTGATATATTGTAAGGGTGAGATACCGAAATATGGATGAATTATGATGACTAAAATGCCCAAACACAGAGTGACAAGTATATACAAATATTCATGTTCAACATATAAATTCTCACAAAATAATCACATCCATCATCAATCGACGTCGTTTTTGAAAACATGACATTTCTATATTTCATCAGTCTATCCTAGTCTCTGGAGACCCCAACTCCATGTAGTTTTTGAAAACAGTGAGCTGATCGGGCTCAATTGCCACTCAGGCACAAATAGCCAACACATGTACATGGCTCAACTTAATTCCCACAGCAACTGTCCAACTCAAGGCACAGTAATCAACGCATGTGGGTTCCATAGCACACTGTCCTACACAAGGCACAATGACCAAGGCTCATGGAAATCATGGTCCATCAAGGCACCAATGATACACCGTCGCATGAGATATCTTTCCCTTCAAGGCATTCACACAAAACAATTTGGGCACGTCTGCCAAATGCATGCAAAAAATTTTTATTTTCGTAGCTTTTCTTTGTGTTTCATTCTTTCCTTGTCGAGGCTCAAGGCTCATGACCATCCATAGATTTTCGACGTTTTAAAACTTTCATTATCGACACAGGACGTTTTAGCTCGAGTGTCCAATCACATCAGTCCTAGACCTGTGCACTAGTCTTAGACTTTGTGGTCGTAGAAAACAACTTTCACCTTTTTACTACTTTCACCATGTTTTCTCACAACGTATGTAGAACACACAGTCCACAACAACAAAAATAGGATACAATCTACAACAACGTGTATAGGACACACAGTCCAAGACAATGTATAAAGGACACACAGTCCACAACAAAGTAAATAGGACATACAGTCCACAACTTTATATATAGGACACACAGTCCATTGCGTTGTGATACGGATCATGGATCCACGTGCTTTACTCTAGTATCCCGACGTCTCGGTTACTAGGTTCACTTTTCAACGTTATTTTTCGTTCAGTGAAAAACAAATACAAAATTAAAACTTCCGTAACTTATCCAAGTTACCGGATATTTTCCTTTGAACAAAATCTTTTAAGTAAAAACTATTCTTTTGAAATCCTTTTATTTAAAACTTTGAGTTTTGGAAAATCCATTTCTATTTTCATAACACCATTTTATTTTCAAATCTTCTTTTTCCCTAAATATTTGCAATTTCAAAATAAATCCCTTTGAAGTTCCAAAGAAATTTTTGTTTTTCTTCAAAACATATTCAAGGAAATTAATTGTCCTTTTTGTATAAACTCACTCAAATTTTTCCGATTGAATTTTAAAACTTGTTTTATTCTTAAAAATTTTCACCAAACCACTAAAATTATTTAACTTCCCCTTATTATCAAAACCTTGTTAAAAAGAAACCTTTATTTATAATTTTCTTTGTAAATATTTTCTTAAAGCTTTTATCTTCACTATTTGAGCTCTAACCAATGGTTAGGCTTCCAGGCAACAATCACAACATATATACAACAGCTTCAACATAGACAAGCATCATGCATATATTCATAAGTCATCAATTAATACTTATAAAGCATCAAGTACATCGTCAATTCATCATGAACTCAAACAAATCAGTCACATCAATAACCACATCAATCAAACACATCAAACAAGTACACAAGGCAGATAGTCATCATAACATAATTATCTCTCATGTTTTCTCCCCATACCTGATTCGACGGGTAGAAAAATTTGTTGTCTTCGTGTTACCCAAAGCGAACTTCCTTTGCCCTCAGCGTGCCACAAGTCTAAGAATTAAGCGAATGACTTAAATTAAAACAACAAAGTTGTCGTATCTTTCTATGTATAGGTTTTGACCAAGGCTGGAAAAATGATGCTAGAGATGTCCGATAATTTCTTGGATTACCTTTTGTCCGAAACTTACTTGTACATATATATATATATATATATATATATATATATATATATATATATATATATATATATATATATATACTTTAATCCCTTATTCCTATATCATTACTTGTTTATATTCCATTTCTACCAAAAATCTTTACTTGAACTTGTAAGAAAAATATTATCATCAAAATCATATATATATATATATATATATATATATATATATATATATTCAAAAATATATAGATGAAATTATTATAAATTATGATGAACTTTTTTATAAAAGCATTTTCAGAACAGCATTGGGTTTAAATTGTGAATGACCACTCAAATAACCTTTAAAAAATTTGAAATTTTAATTGAATGTACCAAACTCACATATAAACACATTGCAGTTGGTCCCATGTAAAATTCAAAGGCATTAATTTATTAAAAATCAAACACTGCCTCTGTTTGCAGAGGATTTTCCAGAAATCCAAGTTCACCATGTAACTTTATGAAATTGTTTCTCTTTATATACATATGTAAAAATTCCAAAACTTCAACAGAACTTTAGTTATACTTTATTAATAACCCAGAAAATTATATAAAAGTTATTAACCTTCAAAATCATATTTAAAATCATCATGCAACCAACTATGTACCTATTTTTGCAGACAGAATTTGGTTCTACTTTGACAGGTATTTTGACCTAGTAAATCTTATCCAAATACTTATATATTGTATACCAAATTAAAGCCCCAGAAATCTTCTTTCCAAATATCTATTTAGTTTTCAGAAACATGGTTTGTGTAAAAAGTTATGGGCTTACGAATAAATGTATATCATACTGCCAGAATTACATTTTACTCATGTTTGTCCACACCAAGTTATTATCTTCTCGCTAGCATCATCCACAAGCCATAAAACCAACATGCAAGGGTCCTAAACCCTCAAAAACATACATGCAAACATATATCAACCAAAAATAGTAACTATTATTATCAAATAATGGTTCAAACAAAGAGTTGTGAGAGGACCTCTAAGTCAAGCATGTGAGAATAACAGAAACATCTGTTTTGCTCCACATAGGGATTTTCAGTCACCCTATCAAAATAGGTTTTGAAAAATTCTTTTGTGACATGCAAGTGCTTAAAATGATAGTAGAGATGAGTATAAGTGTGTGAAAATTAGTTCCATGCTCAAAAGACTTTTCTAAAGATTTTTCTTAAAATTTTTAGTTAAAACTATAAACATGCAAAGAAAAGTGGCATGCTTTACTGACAGTGAAAACTCAAACCGAGATCATCTGAAATTTCCACTGGAAATTTAATAGTAGTTTCCTACTATAAAATAGATCATGAAAATAATTTTTTTTTTATAAAAATAATCTTTCAAATTTAAAATAATAAACACACATATACATGCATAAACACAGATTATTAAGAAACGGAAAAATCGGGGTGTTACATTATTACCCCACTAAAAATAAATTTCGTCCTCGAAATTTCATGACTCCAAACTAGATGGAATCTCTTAGCCCCAAGGTTTCCTACATCTAACTCTTCCTCAGGTGACAATCGTAACTTAATAACGAAGTTCACACTTATCCTTCGTTCTGCTTATCCTCGACATAAATTTGTTTATCCTCATCTCTTACTAGTTGTACTTAATAGCTTCATCTTAATCTCTCTCACATAAAGAAATAATTTAAAACCTAATCTCCTCTTCCTTTCATACTAATTAATCCATTAGGAAAAATATTTTCCTTCGACTTCCTTAACTATTACCATGAACACCAAGATTTAAACTAAGATCCTCACTTTTCTTATAGCATACACATCAGCTCCTATCCAAAATTCTATGTCGTATTTTCAGTCGCTTCATTCCTCATAATCCATCTCTATGTCGTTCTCCTTCATCCTCGAAATTTCCTACCATCAGATTATATCTGCTATTCATGACTTTGAATCTTAGTTCCTCTCATATGAAGGACAAAATCCAAACTTAATCACTTCTATCCCCAATTATTATTCCATTAGAAAAATTGCCTTCCACACATCTAACTCCCATAGTCATTATCAAGATAAAACTAACATTACCCCAACATACATCAACTTACTACTCAAGGTATACATCTGTAATCTTAGCTCCTCTGAACATAATCTACTTTTCTTGATTTTATCAAAATCACATACCTCAAGTCTTTCATGAAAACATCGTAATGCTTCCTAAGATAAACTGAAATAAAAAAGGAACCTCGTTGGGTAGGATTTTCTAATTCATCAACTTTGAACTCATTCAGAAACTTAGTTTCTTTTGAATATATCCTACTACTCCAAACTATATCATAATCATACATTTTAATCCTAAAGAACGTGATTTACACTCTACACGCGATTATAACCAAAAAGGAATCACCTTAGTTTTAAATCATTTACAACCATAAATCTTGAACTTCTCTAACAACTTAGTTTTACTCAAGAACTCATGTTCAGCTTAGGGAAACTACTATAGACACTTCTCTATAAATCTTCAAACTCATAAAATCAATCTTAACCATGGATATTAATCATTACCCTAGATTCCTATAACAGTATTCTGCCTCGATCAACATTTGATTCATAAGAATTCCTCACTTATGGTTATTAATCTTAAGAGTTCACGTCTTAACAGTCATAACTATACCTCAACAAAACTTTCATCACTTCTTGTCCATCCAACTAACAAGATGATCATAGCCAAATACTACCCTTACTCCCAAAACAACTTCCTAAAGTTCTTATTATTTCTATCGCTCGTTCACTCGAGTGGAGAGTGGTCTGCTGAAATCAATCTCAGCTCGGCCCTCAACATTTAGAGCCAATTTTTCCAGACAACATTGGTAAACTTCGGCTCCTCACTTTGAAACGAAATTTGAAGGTATTCCATGGAGTCTGGTCAGCCCTCTGATACCCATGTCGGTTAGTTTGTCCACTGCATTATTGATTTTGACGGTAAGAAGGATGTTAATGTCATTAGCTTGTCCAAGGTCACTCGAAACAAAACGAATCTCTTAGCAGTCCCTCGGTGAAAACATAACGAAATCCATCGCAACACTAACTTCTTGATAAGGAATGTTTCAAGCGTTAAGTTATCTCTCTTTCACTGTACTCGACTAACTCTGGAATCCCGATATAAATCATATACACATCCTCACGACTAATGAGATTGGTAACATATCAATGACATTTGGAAGGATACATAGGGTAAAGTTGATCAAAGATACAAATCCTTTGGAACCATAATAAGGCATGGTCTTGTAGATTTCCGAAAGAAATTTTCAAGAAAAGAAGTTTCTTGATTTTCACTTTCTCAAAAGCTTCAAGAAGATTTTCATCAATTTGAAAGATACATGAACATCCCATATGGAAAAAGATTCTTCAATTAGGTTCGTGGATGTAAAAATGCATGGCCAATACACATTTAAAAACATGAATCGAATAGAGTTGCTCCTTCCATTAGAATTTCCTCGGATAGTTTTAACTCTAAGAGTATTCAACGTACTACAAGACGTTCGTCAAAGGATGATTTCAAAGGGAGTAGTCCGACAAAATTGGACTAAGTCACTTTTTCCAAAAGTAAAAGTGACTAGCATGAGTTTCATCAAGAAGTTTTTGTTACCTAGAAATCATTCGGGTGATAACTCAAGAAATAGTTATAATCAATTTAGAAGTCCTGATAGATTTCAAATCACACTCAGGAAAATTCATCTGACGCACGCAAACTTGAATACTACGATTGTTTGATACAACCATAAGGACTCGAAGAACAACTGTCAACTGACACCTTCATAAAAATCAAATAGTACAGTCAAGAGTTTTCTTAAACATGAGACACTTATTCTAGAAGTGAGGATTCGGATTGGCTTGACTCGACTTCATACAAGCACAAAGGTCTTTCTAAACACGCTTTATCCGGTTTGTTGCCGCCTTCCGCATTCTTCTCTGAACTTCGTACGATAACCTACGACTTAGCCCGTCTCTCAGTCATGCAAAGAGTTGGTCTTTCCTCGTAAGGTGAGTCAACGACCCCAAAATCTTAGACATTTCCTTGATGCGCCTTTGTAAATAGCCGGTTAGTCTAACAACTTGCTGATTTTAGTCACCATCTGCAATCACTTTCACAAAAATGATGCTTCATCCTTATGAGCAACATTGATACTCCCCATGGGACACACTTTGTCCCACAAACTGTTCTGATATCAAACCTCCCCTTTAAGTCAAGTCATTTGACTCGACTAACTTTGGAGGCGATATCCCACACGAAGCGATGGAGATCCGATTAAATCTAGGAACTAGATTAGTCGAAACTCAATATCCTTCGTCGAAACAAACCTGGAATATTCTCAGGGAATACTCCCAAAAAATCTTCCCCAACGGGTACTTCATTCAAATGTATGACACTATCCCGAAAGGATAGACGAACGTGTCAACATAAATCAACGTACCATTTACTAATCATGAGTTCTCACAAGATCTCGACCAAATCAGAACCCATTAAAACACACCTACTGGTGCATCAACACACATTGTTTCGACAAGGAAACAATTCAACCAATGACCAAACAGAGATCACACAACAACAACATAACGGACCTATTCCCCAAGTTCTCGAAAGACTCGACCAGCTCTGATACCACCAATGTAACACCCCCGTTGGGCATTACCTCCTAACCACATGCGGAAATAAATTAAAAAGAAAATTTACTGGTTGCTTTCGGAAAACTACTATTATTTTCATAAATAAGAAAATATTGGGGTAAAAAAATTTCTTTTTCTCTTTTGCGGAGTACATAAAAAATAGCGCACACAACACAAAGGTACAACTATGCTATATTGTACTCACCAACATCCATAAACAGATTTTTATTCAAAATGAAATCTTCTATAATATACAAATTTCTTTTGAAAAAACTTCATCATTCACAACAGAATTTCAAAAAGGTTTTAGACCACATAAACTTACTTTCTCAAAACACACAACCCAAGGAAAAATCATAAGCTGGTCATTCTAGAAGACAACTACTAGAAAGAACTCCGTGGTTCTTACCATAAAATTGTCGCCAACCTCTTCAAAGATCGGGAGTATTACCCTTAAGTGAGGTTAGGAACTCCTCGAGACCACTTGTCCTTGTGTAACAAAGCACCACAACAAAGGACCAAGAAAACCTGATATATTGTAAGGGTTAGATACCGAAATATGTATGAATTATGACGACTAAAATGCCCAAACACAGAGCAACAAGTATATACAAATATTCATGTTCAACATATAAATTCTCACAAAATAATCACATCCATCATCAATCATCATCGTTTTTGAAAGCATGGCAGTTCTATATTTCATCAGTCTATCCTAGTCTCCGGAGACCCCAACTCCATGCAGTTTTTGAAAACAGTAAGCTGATCAGGCTCAATTGCCACTCAGGCACAAATAGCCAACACATGTACATGGCTCAACTTAATTCTCACAGAAACTGTCCAACTCAAGGCACAGTAATCAACGCATGTGGGTTCCAGAGCACAACGTCCTACACAAGGCACAATGACCAAGGCTCATGGAAATCATGGTCCATCAAGGCACCAATGATACACTGTCACATGAGATACCTTTCCCTTCAAGGCATTCAAACAAAACAATTTGGGCACGTCTGCCAAATGCATGCAAAAACATTTTATTTTCGTAGCTTTTCTTTGTGTTTCATTATTTCCCTGTTGAGGCTGAAGGCTCACGACCATCCATAGATTTTCGACGTTTTAAAACTTTCATTGTCGACACAGGACGTTTTAGCCCGAATGTCTAATCACAACAGTCCTACACCTGTGCACTTGTCTTAGACTTTGTGGTCGTAGAAAACAACTTTCACCTTGTTACTACTTTCACCACGTTTTATCACAACGTATGTAGAACACACAGTCCACAACAACGAAAATAGGACACACAGTCTACCACAACGTGTATATGACACACAGTCCAAGACAACATATATAGGACACACAGTCCACAACAACGTAAATAGGACACACAGTCCACAACTTCATATGTAGGACACAGTCCATAGCGTTGTGATACGGATCATGGATCCACGTGCTTTAACTCTATTATCCCAACGTCTCGGTTACTAGGTTCACTCTTCAACGTTATTTTTCATTCAGTCAAAAACAAATACAAAATTACAACTTCCGTAACTTATCCAAGTTACCAGATATTTTCCTTTGAACAAAATCTTTTAAGTAAAAACTATTCTTTTGAAATCCTTTTATTTAAAACTTTGAGTTTTGGAAAATCCATTTCTATTTTCATAAAACCATTTTATTTTCAAATCTTCTTTCTCCCTAAATATTTGCAATTTCCAAATAAATCCCTTTGAAGTTCCAAAGAAATTTTTGTTTTTCTTCAAAACATTTTCAAGGAAATTAATTGTCCTTTTTGTCTAAACTCACTCAAATTTTTTCAATTGAATTCTAAAACTTGTTTTATTCTTAAAAATTTTCACCAAACCACTAAAATTATTTAACCTCCCCTTATTATCAAAACCTTGTTAAAAAGAAACCTTTATTTATAATTTTCTTTGTAAATATTTTCTTAAAGCTTTTATCTTCACTATTTGAGCTCTAACCAATGGTTAGGCTTCCAAGCAATAATCACAACATATATACAACAGCTTCAACATATACAAGCATCATGCATATATTCATAAGTCATCAATTAATACTTATAAGGCATCAAGTACATCATCAATTCATCATGAACTCAAAAAATTCAAACAAATCAGTCACATCAATAACCACATCAATCAAACACATCAAACAAGCACACAAGGCAAACAGTCATCATAACATAATTATCCCTCAGGCTTTCTCCCCTTACCTGATTCGACGGGTAGAAAAAGTCGTCGTCTTCGTGTTGCCCAAAGCGAACTTCCTTTGCCCTCAGTGTGCCACAAGTCTAAGAATTAAGCGAATGACTTAAATTAAAACAACAAAGTCGTCTTATCTTTCTATGTATAGGTTTTGGCCATGACTGGAAAAATGATGCTAGAGATGTCTGATAATTTCTTGGATTACCTTTTGTCCGAAACTTACTTGTATATATATATATATATATATATATATATATATATATACTTTAATCCCTTATTTCTATATCGTTACTTGTTTATAGTCCATTTCTACCAAAAATCTTTACTTGAACATGTAAAAAAAATATTATCAGCCATAAAACCAACATGCAAGGGTCCTAGACCCTCAAAAACATACATGCAAACATATATCATCCAAAAATAGTAACTATTATTATCAAATAATAGTTCTAACAAAGAGCTATGAGAGGATCTTTAAGTCAAGCATGTGAGAATAACAAAAACATCTACTTTGGTCCACATAGGGGTTTTCGGCCACCCTATCAAAATAGGTTTTGAAAAATTCTTTTGTGACATGCAAGTGCTTAAAATGATAGTAGATATGAGTATAAGTGTGTGAAAATTAGTTCTATGCTCAAAATATTTTCTAAAGATTTTTATTAAATTTTTTAGTTAAAACTATAAACATACAAAATAAGAAAAGTGGCATGCTTTACTGACAGTGAAAACTCCAACTAGGATCATCTAAAATTTCCACTGGAAATTTGTTAGTAGTTTCCTACTATAAAATAGATCATGAAAATAAATTTTTGTTTATCAAAATAATCTTTCAAATTTAAAATAATAAACACACATATACATGCATAAACACAGATTATTAAGAAATGGAAAAATCAGGGTGTTACATGTTACGCGTAACCCAAATCTGAAGACAGAATTGAAAACCGATAAACGGATTGAAAGATAACTTCAATACCGTCACCGATGGCATTTTGACATAATAAGAACATAGGCTTACCTTAGCCTAATCGAGAAAAGAAAGGTAGGATGATGAAGTTGACGTCGTGAGGATCACAACGGTATAATCGGTTTTTCAATAGGACGAATGGATTGATCGGAATCAGCTCTGGAAGTTTCTCTCTCTTTCTTTCTCTCCTCTCCCTCTCTCTCTATTTTTTTTTATTATTTTTGAACCTCTAAAAGGTTCTCCACGTGATGACTTAATTTAAACAATTTCATTTTTATTTTATTTTTTAATATTACTAGCGCTCAGCGTTGAGATCCAGCGCTCAGCGCTGGCTGGGCTGCACTGCCTTTCTGGGCGAATTGCAGCGCACCATGTGTGCCTCTAGCCGGTGCTCACCGCAGGAAGCCAGTGCTCAGCGCTGGTTGTTGTCCAGCATTCCTGGTTCATACGTTTTATCTTGTTCTGAGCTCGTTTCAAGTCCGATTGACCTGAAATTTGAAACATAGACTCCTCTTTACGTAAGGAATAAGATCAAGTCCTCACACATGCCTAATTTATTCCTCAAAAATAAATTTCCTATTGTACACTCTTAAACGTTCTAAAAAATATAACGGAAACCCTAGAACATGTTCTCATTCAATTCAACGCCAATTAATCTCGTACTTTCCATGCAAGGTTTCCAATACCTAAACATACGCTTACATCTTAAACCTAGTCATCAAACATATAAACAACGCCGTAAAACTTGGATGTTACATTACTACCCCCTTAAAAGAAATTCCGTCCCCGGAATTTACGTACCTCAAAAGATGTGGATACTGCTGCTGCATATCTGCTTCACTCTCCCAAGTAGCATCTCCTGTAATCTCATCCCAAATGAACTTGACCAAAGGAATCTGTCTACAGTGAAGTTCCTTAATCCTTCTATCTGTGATCCTAACCGGTAAAGCCTCATACTCTAGATTCTCTCGGAGTTGTATTGACTCAGGCTCAAGTACATGAGAGGGATCATGATAATATTTTCTCAACAGGGATACGTGAAAGACATCATGAAGATTAGAAAGGTTAGGCGATAAGGCAATATGGTAGGCTACTGAACCAATCCATCGAAGAATCTGGAAAACTCAACTTAGGTCTTGATACATCTTCTTCATCCTCGGCCACCAAAACATCTTCTTTAGGTCTTGATACATCTTCGTGGCTCCGGGGTGAAAACTCAACTTAATCTTATGCGCCTCTTCCAAAATCATCTTCCTAAGCTCTAAGTCCTCTGGCACACATATCCTATCTCCAAACCTCAACACGCCATCTGATCCTCTACCAAACTCAGACATTTTACCTTCATCTAGGCCTCTACTCACCTCCTGCAGATACTGATCCTAAGCTTGTTTATCCTTAAGCTCTCTAAGGAACTCACTACTGATGGTAATCATACCTAAGCAAATCATATCCTCAAAAAATTCCATCCCTAGGTTCGTATCTCTAAACTGCTCAACCAACTCCATCTCTTTCACCATCATCGCGGACACATGTAAAGATTTCCTACTTAAAGCATCTGCTACAACATTCGCCTTCCCAAGATGGTATTGTAGATCAAACTAATAATCCTTGATAAACTCCATCCATCTACGTCGTCTCATATTCAGCTGCTTCTGATCAAACAGATACTTCAAACTCTTATGATCATTGTACACATTAAACTTAGCTCCATAGAGATAGTGTTGCCATATCTTTAATGGAACACTATAACTGCCAACTCCAGATCATGGGTTCTCAACTGTCGGGAAGCATAAGCACAACTCTTCCATCTTGCATCAAGACACAACCCAATCCTTGGTATGACGCATCACAATATACGTCAAACTGTCCTAAAGGATCTGGCAAAGTCAGCACGGGTGATGTGGTTAACTTTCCTTCAACTTCTGAAATCTCTCCTCACATTTCTCCGTCCAAACAAACGTCGTACCTTTTCTCGTTAATTGCGTCATAGGCAACGCAATCTTCGAGAAACCCTCGATGAACCTCCAATAATATCCAGCCAAACCCAAGAAACTCATCACTTCACTAACTGACTTAGGTCGTTCCCACTTAAGCACTGCTTCAACTTTAGCAGGATCTACTGCTATTCCTTCTTTGTTAATCACATGACCTAAGAACTGAACCTCCTCCAACCAAAACTTGCACTTAGAAAGCTTGGGATACAACTGTCTATCCTTCAACACCTGCAACACTATTCTTAGATGTTCCTCATGCTCTTCCTGTGTAAAGGAATATATAAGGATATCATCTACAAACACCACCACAAACTTATCGAGGAACGATCTAAAGATCATGTTCATGTATTCCATAAACAGTTTTGGAGCATTAGTTACACCAAAAGGCATAACTAAATACTCGTAGTGTCCGTACCTTGTCCTGAAAGCTGTCTTGGGTATATCCTTCTTCTTCACTCTAACCTGATGATACCCGGACCTCATATCAATCTCGGAAAATACTGAATCTCACTTTAATTGATCCATTAGATCATCTATCCTAGGCAATGGATACTTATTCTTGATCGCCACTTTATTCAGTTGCCTGTAATCTGTGCACAACCTAGTACTTCCATCCTTCTTCTTAACAAACAACACTGGAGCTCCCCACAGTGAAACACTGGGTCTGATAAATTCTTTTTTCAACATATCATCCAATTGTTTCTTTAACTCGGCTAACTCTATGAGTGACATCCGATAAGGAGCTATAGATATAGGTCTTGTCCCTGGTATAAGATCTATGGTGAACTCCACTTCCCTCTCTGGTGGCAAACCCGGAACTTCGTGAGGGAAAACCTCAGGAAATGCCCTCAGAAAAAGCATCATGTACAGTCGAGAACCATCATTCCTCACAGGTACTCCTTCATTGGCAGATACTATGCTAGAAGGCTCAAGAAATGACAAAGTCTTGCTGGAACAATCTAACACTACATTGTTAGCCGAAAGCCAATCCATGCCAAGGATAACATCTATCTGTTGCATAGGTAAACAGACAAGATCCACAAGGAATGTCCTATTCTCAACAACTATAGGACACTGTAAGTAAACATACATGGTAGTCAAGGAATCATTGGTCGGGGTAGATACGATAAGGGTATAAGGTAACAAAGAAACAGGAAAATGTAAATGATCCACACACTCATGCGAAATAAATGAATGTGTAACACCTAAGTCAAACAACACAGGCGAGAGTCTACCAGATATCAAACACATACCCTGGATAAGATCTTCAGATTGAGAGGATTCAGCTCCCCTCGCTGTAAACACCCTCCCTGTGGCCTGAGGTCTGGCCACCGACTGTCGTGCTGCTGGGACTCCTCTCCCAACTCCACCTCTGTAGCCTACAGTTCCTCTACCAGCAGCTACCTGCTGATGTATCCCTCTCTGCCTGCAATCCCGAGTCATGTGACCTGGTTTCCCACAGTGGAAACAACTAGGCCTCTCTATGCAATCTCTAACATAATACGGACCTCCGCATCTAAAACATACGGGGCCTCTCTGCTGCTGGCCCGCTCCACCAACTGGTGCTGTAGAAGCTGGTACTGGTGCAGATGTCTGACCACTCTGCACTGGTCTGGTATAGGGTCCCTGTCTCCCCTGTGAACCACTGTCTGCTCTCCTCTGCAAAACCTGATCTGATAGGGCCTCCACTCCTCTACTATCTATGTTCAGCAGCCTGCCTCTGATCTATGCCTTCTATGGCACTGCATCTCTCAACCAGATCTGGCAAGCTCTGAATTTCAAGCGGCACTATAGCTCTCTGTAGGTCATGTCTCAAGCCTTCTTCGAACCTCCGGCACATCCAATCCTCATCCGGAAACCTCTGGTAGAACTCAAAACTGTATCAAGACCTCAAATATGGCCGCATAGTCACCTACAAACATGTTTCCCTGTCGGAGACTCGTGAACTCCCGCTCGTTCTCGCGTCTGACCAACTGCGGGAAGTATTTCTCGAAGAAACAGTCTCTGAACATCTCCCAGTTAATCAACCTGCCCTCTGCCTCAAACAACCTTCTCTTACCTCTCCACCATGGCTCTGCTCCTCCCGTTAGCATAAAAGCAGCATAAGTCACCTTCCTGTCATCTCTACATCTCATGGTGTCAAAGATCTTCTCTAACTCATGTATCCACCACTCAGCTCGCTATGGATCATAATCCCCTCTGAACTGGGGTGGCTTCCCTTTTAGGAAGGTAGTCAACCTTGCATCCTTTGCCTCGACAGCTCTCCTCCTATCCTGCTGCTCCTGTAACACTGCATCTCTCTGCATCCTCTAAGCATTTTGTTGTGCTTGCTGCAACAGTACGAATGCTAACTTCCGAATGGTCTGGAGAGTCTCGGATGACTCTCCTCCACCTCCAACTCCTACCTCAGGCTGAGAAGTCTCGCCATCTACTCTCTCTGGGGTCCTACCACCCCCTCATCCTCTGCCTCTGCCTCGAGCCATAATCCTATTAAAAGAAATCATTAGCTTACATTTATATGACATATAATATTACATAACCAGATATATAAATACTATATGCCACACAAATGTTAATTATCACGTCTGGACTCATTACCCAACTTCTAAGCATAGTCGTTATCCGATGTGGATTCAACTAAAATGGCCAGTACACCCTAACTTCACAGTCTGAATAGAATCAAATTGCTCTGATACCATCAAATAAGACACCCCGATGTCCCATTAAAGAAAAACTTAATTAACCAAAACTTATCAAATTGCTCTGATACCATCAAATAAGACACCCCGATGTCCCATTAAAGAAAAACTTAATTAACCAAAACTTAATAGTAATATTAGCGTTAGACTTATATATAGAAAATCATAAATATTAAAAACTTAAAAGTAAAGTACAAAAATTAAACATCACACCACACACACACACACACACACACACACACACACACACACACACAGATATATATATATAATTATACCGTGCTGATAAACTTAAGAGGGTACCCCATCAGTTGGGTCCCAAAATATACATACTGATACAAAATGATATAAGCAACGGAAACTAAAACATCACAAAAAGACGCACTGGCCATAGACTCTAAACTCAACTGCTAGAGGTCACTGCTCGTCCTCCAATATCTGGCTCATAAGGAGTCCCATCAAGCTCCTCTATAGCTGGCTCCTCCGCAGGGTCTTCTCAAAACGAGCACAAAAAAGAAACATACATAGAAAAGAAGTAGGGAGATAATAAATTATATATTATCATATAAAGAAAAGGGTACGTAACATATAAACAATAAAGGCACGTAGACATGCATCACATATATATATATATATATATATATATATATATATATATATATATATATATAATCATCCTCGAGACACATTATCATCCTCTACCCTTCGCACTCAAGCAACTTATGCTGACGTGGCCACCACCAATCTTGTCACACACCCCTCGTCTGATTAGGGATGTCAGTCAGTCGTCCAAGCGACGCGTCCCCAAATCCCGGTGCACACTCTCATCCGCGGTGAGAATGCTCATGCAAAGCAATGATACTATAGCTGCACATCTCACTCCTGTGCACACCCTGATTCTCTCTCGAGGGTGCTCATGCATAGCAATGACACAATAGCTGCACAGCCTAAATCTAAGTTGGGACGGTCCCGCGAGGTCTTCGGACCTTGTGTGTTCCAAACACACGGCTGTGATAAACAACATGCATCTATATGGATCTCGCTGACGTATATCGAATTATACCCTACTGCCTTAACCTCTCATCACTATCTCAAAGCATATTGATGAGTGTGATTTCACCTCATATTTCATTGACATTTTGCATGCATTTTCATGTAGTTTAGGCATTTCTAATTTGATTTTTGTTAGTTTTTACTTTGGAACGGGTAAGGCGGTTTTGTGGTGTTGTTGTGCAGGAATTAAGGATTAAATGATCAGGATTAACCATGATGGAGCTTGCATGAAGATGGGGCTTGAAAAGCAAGAGAATGAGCCAAACAGAACTAATCACGGCCTAGCCGTGATGGCCATCACGGTCGTGATCGAGTAGAGCTGAAAAGAAAGAATGGAAAAGTCAGAACTGGTCACTGCCAGGCCGTGATGTCCATCACGGCCGTGACATGCCAATTGAACCAGACCCTCACAGGCAGAATTGATCACGGCCTAGCCGTGATGGTGGTCACGGCCGTGACAGACCAACCAGAAGAGCAACCTACAAGGCAAAATCCGTCACGGCCTGGCCGTGACAAGCATCACGGCCGTGACGTGCAATATATAGATCTTTAGAAACTGATTTGATCTGAATTTGTGATTGCTTGGGATTCAAGTTACCCTAATCTATAAATAGAGCACTTAGGCTCGAAAATAGGGGGACTTTTGGGGGGACTTTTTGGACTGCTACCTTAGGCAAAATTAGGATCTCTCTTCTACTTCTTATTCTCCTCTCTTAGGTTTTCTTTCATGTTTTTGTTAATCAAGCTTGCCATGACCATGGCCATGCTTGAGTAGTAGTTTTATTACTAGGGATTGGGGCTATGACCAAGATCTGTTTTATGTTATGAATTGATATTTTCCCTTTGTTAATTTCGATTTCGCTCGCTTTGGTTTCTATCACATGAATTACTTGTGAATCTGTTGCGCACTTATTTGCATGTCATAGATACTCTAAGGAGGAACCTAGCGGTGAACTTAGGTATCGAATCTATAGGAATCAAACTTAGGACTTAAATCACGAGAGTTAGAAGCGGTCCTTCGAGGGTTCATGAATTGTCACAAAGCTTAAAGGGTGAAATCTAAATTCAATTACCACGAGAGTAGGGGTTGGTTTAATTGGGCACGGTTTTTGTAACCCGAGAGGAAGCATTAACTTATTGAGGATAAATTCGCCTTCAAAGAAATTTTGATAATTAACAAGGGGTAGTCAATTTGGTAACATGAACAATCTTGTTGGTAACCTAATTCCTAGGAATCTCTTTTGATTTGAAAAACCCCTAATTGATTTGCTTTCCCATTTTAATTGATTGCGTTCTTAAATATATGATTTTCTAGTTAATTCTTATTACAAAAATCAAATCTTTTCAAAATCCCTTTTTATATAGTCCAGTTAAATTGGTTTAATAATTAGTTGTTATTTGAGATCACGGTCTCTGTGGGATCGATCTTTTTATTACTTGGCGACGAATCCGGTACACTTTCTAGAGTATCTATCTCTCTCTTATAAGTGTTTTTCTCTTTTATGCAAAGATCCCTAAGTCTTGGAAACCTTATTGAAGTTGACCCCAAAATCGAAAGGACCTTTCATAGACGTAGGAGACTACAAAGAGAGAGGGAGAGGTTGATTCCCATTCCACTCATGGCGAATCTACCAGAAACCAAACCACTGAAGGACTACGCAGCCCCAAATGCTAGGGGTTTGCGAACTGGGATTGCTAGGCCAGAAATCGAGGCAGAGAACTACACTATACCGCCTATGCTAATTAGCATGAATAGGCAACATCAATTCGGAGGATTGCCGTCTGAGGTCCCGACTGATCATGTGGAGACATTCTTGGAGTTCATCGATACAATTAGAATTCATGGCACCCCGATTGATGCTATTCGCTTGAGGTTGTTCCCCTCCTCTCTTACTGGAAAGGCAAAAGCCTGGCTGAAGCAAGTGCCCGCTAATACCTTGTCGACTTGGGACCAACTGGAGCAGGCATTCTTGGAGAAATTCTTCCCTCCATCCAAGACTGCTTACCTACGGACTCAGATCACCGGCTTCTTCCAAAAGGACGGAGAATGCTTATCCGAAGCTTGGGATCGCTACAAAGGATTGCTAGAGTCTTGCCCATATCATGGACTCGAGAGGTGGTTGTTAGTGCATACCTTCTACAACGGATTGGATTACTCTTCGAATGTGTCACTTGACTCCGCAGCTAGTGGAGCCTTTATAAATAGACCTCTGACCGAAGCATTCAATATCATTGAAAATGTAGCCACCAACTACCACCAATGGGGTTCGGAAAGAGGTAATAACCCGAAAAAGCTCTCAGGGGGTAAGTTTGAAATGAATAGCACTGATCTAATTATGTCTAAATTTGACTCATTGAATAAACGCTTTGATCAGCTTGAAAGGGCTAATGTGAGTTCAATAGGTACTACTAATATTGTTTGTGAGATCTGTGGAATGTAGGGACATGACATAATGGAGTGCCCACGTGGTATTGCTCCTAGATCCGGTGCTTCGGGGGAACAAGTGAACTCTTGTCACAACTTCTATGACACGAACCCGAAGTTGCCAAATTATGCTCCTCCTAATTCTTACAACCAAGGAAGGAAGAATAGCCCTTACCTCTCCTACGGGAACTACAACAACACGTTGAACCACGAATTCCAGGAAGGCCAAGGTAATAGGAAACCCGCATTAGGGTATCCTCAGGTACAAAAGTCTAGACTTGAGTCTCTCTTAGAAAATTTTGTTGAAACTCAAACAAAACAAAATGAAGAGTTTAGGCAACAAGGTAGGGCAGTCAGTGAGGCAATAAAAGAGTTAGCATCTAAGGTAGATAACTTAGCCATCCATAATAAGATGTTAGAAACTCATATTGCCCAACAAGCTAGTACATATACCAGAACTAAGGGTACGTTTCCAGGACAACCCGAAGTTAATCCCAATGAGCACTGTAATGCTATATACTTAAGGGATGATAAGCTTGGGATAGCTGAGAAGGATGTGGAATGTGAGGAGGACATGAGCGAAGATGAAGAGATAGAGCCAAAGTATGTCCCTTCCACCACCTTACCAACCCCCAATACCTTTCCCACAAAGGTTGGTCAAGAAAATGCAAGTAGAAAAAGAAACTAAGAGCTTAATTGAGGAGCATAATGCCATGATAAAAACTAATATGCCTCCTAAACTAAAAGATCCAGGAAGTTTCTCTATTGCTTGCTCAATTAGAGAAGTAAAAATAGACCAAGCCTTATGTGACTTAGGGGCTAGTGCGAGTTTGATGCCGCTTACTATCTTTGAGAGGTTAGGAACCAAGAAATTGAGTCCATCCAAATTCTCTTTACAATTTGCGGATGGCTCAACTAAAACTCCTCTAGGCTTACTAGAGAATGTTCCCATAAAGGTAGGGAAATTTTTCATTCCTACCGATTTCATGGTGTTGGATATGAACGGGAATTCTAAATTCCTATCATTTTAGGAAGGCCATTCTTGGCCACAGCTGGAGCGATGATAGATGTAAAAAATGGAAAGCTCTCCTTGAATGTAAAGGAAGGTAGGGGGATTTTGATTTGACTAACTCATATAACAACCCTCCTCTTGAGAGTCATGTATGCAGGATTGAGATAATGCCTCCAGAGGTGAAGGAAGAGCCTAATATGGAAGCAACTCCCAAACCTTGCATGATGAATGATGCACCAAATAATGATGAAATGGGAGCCGCCCATCATGTGGA
The DNA here is from genome assembly GCA_030762895.1 of Sophora flavescens. NCBI lineage: Eukaryota > Viridiplantae > Streptophyta > Magnoliopsida > Fabales > Fabaceae > Sophora > Sophora flavescens. The sequence continues at coordinate 52,331,799 of CM061070.1, forward strand.
GTTAGAACTTCCGTCGGGAGAGAGTAAGGCCATGAAACTCAGAGTGAAGAGAGCAAAGCGAAAGCGCAATTGGCCATATGAACAAAATCGGCTCTTTGAAGGACTTCCATGGAAGAGAGGTGTTCTTGCATCACCAAGCCCAGCTGACCCTAGTTGATTGAAAGAAGTATGGTCAAGCTTAAGACCGTAAATAAGCGCTTCTTGGGAGGCAACCCAAGTTTTCTTTCCCTTTTCAATTTGTTTTCGAATTTTGTCTTTGAATAATTTGAGAAGATTAAGAGAAGAAATATCACTAATTGATGTTTTGCCAAGTATTTGCAGGTTATGAAGGCAGGAAGAGCAAAAAGGCATGAAAAAATGAAGTCAGAAGTCATCACGCCCAGGCCGTGACGATGGTCACAGGCGTGATTAGCTAATCAAAGAAGATCAGAAAGGATCACGGCCCAACCGTGATATCCATCACGGGCGTGATGAGAAGGACCCTAAAGATCATAATGTATCACGGCCTAGCCGTGATAAGCATCACGGCTGTGACACATTTTCCAGCATCTCTTTGATTGGCATGTGAGCCAGCACCCTCTACCACCTCAGTGAGTTGTTCTGTTTTTCTCCTCTCTCCGCCTTGATTATTTACATTGGGGACAATGTAAGTTTTTAAGCTTGGGGTAGGGGTATTTGTGCAATTTTTTTTTTTTTTTTGCATTTTTGCATTTTTCATGTTGCATTCATATAGGCATAATTTTGCATAATCACATGATTAGATTGCCCCTTGCTTAGAGTATGCCTCCAATGGTGAAAAACTTTGTGCCAATTGAATTGAGACAGTGAATTTTTTAACCAAATTTTTGTATTCTTGTGATATGCTAAAAATAAAAATGCTTGAGATGATCTTTTGATAGTTGATAATTAGCATGTGGTTCCTTAGATTTGTGTTTCTCATTGATTTTAAACTACTAAATGTGAGATTTTTGAGCCTAAAAGGGGTACTCATTAAATCTACCCCATTCTTTGTGATTGAGTGTTTTATTCCTCTGGGATTGTATTCTCTAGAACTTGACTTGAAACCGTTTTGAAACTTAAAAATTTTTGAAAACATATTTGAAAATGATTGAGGCACTAGGTATTTTTTTGGCCTTCTGAGCTTTGATTGATTAAATGCTACCCCTTAGTTGCCCAATTTTGAGCCTAAAAGAATGAAATACTTTTCTTGGTACCTTGATTTATTTTGATGAATGATACATGGTATGACACCTTTTAAAGTATTGCAAAAAGGGTAAAAAGGTAGTTTGAAAAATAAATTGTGGGATGAGAAAGTTAGAAAAATATTTCTCTTAAGTTGAAAATCTCCCCTTCTCCAAATAAATAAAATAAAATAAATAAAAAAAACGGAGAAGGGAATGAGAAAAAGAAAGTGAGAAATAAAATAAAATAGAAAAAAAGAAAGGTGGAAAAGTGAACTAAAGCCTAAAAAGGAATTTTAGAAGGTGTCATGCTTTGCATTGTTTGATATTTTGTTTAGCCTTCTTGAATTTTCCTTTTCTTGATTTCCCCACCTAAAAATTAATCCCATGGCCCCATTACAACCAAAATAAAAGACATCTTGATTCTTATGTGTTTTCATTAATGAAGTAGAGATTTGGTTAATAGTCAAGCTTATGGTAGAATACATTCCTTGAGGAAATTGAGCGAATTGTTTCATTTCCTTAACACTTGACTGAGGTGAGAAGAGTTCCCGAATTAGTGAGATATGAATTTAGGGAACCTAATCTTCTAATTGGACTTGAAATTGATTGTCTCTTGAGTGCTTATTTGAATATGCCTGTCACTTGGATTAGTTACTCGGGTTCTTGGTTCACCATCCATGCTCTGATTGACTATCTTTTCTGGCCTTAGTGATTGCTTGAGGACAAGCAAAGTCTTAAGCTTGGGGTAGTTTGATAAGTGTGATTTCACCTCATATTTCATTGACATTTTGCATGCATTTTCATATAGTTTAGGCATTTCTAATTTGATTTTTGTTAGTTTTTACTTTGGAACGGGTAAGGCGGTTTTGTGGTGTTGTTGTACAGTAATTAAGGATTAAATGCTCAGGATTGACCATGGTGGAGCTTGCATGAAGATGGGGCTTGAAAAGCAAGAGAATGAGACAAACAGAACTTATCACGGCCTCGCCGTGATGGCCATCACGGTCATGATCGAGTCGAGCTGAAAAGAAAGAATGGAAAAGTCAGAACTGGTCACGGCCAGGTCGTGATGTCCATCACGGCCGTGACATGCCAATTGAACCAGACCCTCACAGGAAGAATTGATCACGGCCTAGCCGTGATGGTGGTCATGGCCGTGACAGACCAACCATCAGAGCAACCTACAAGGCAGAATCCGTCACAGCCTGGCCGTGACAAGCATCACGGCCGTGACGCGCAATATATGGATCTTTAGAAACTGATTTGATCTGAATTTGTGATTGCTTGGGATTCAAGTTACCCTAATCTATAAATAGAGCACTTAGGCTCGAAAATAGGGGGACTTTTGGGGGGACTTTTTGGGCTGCTACCTTAGGCAAAATTAGGATCTCTCATCTTCTTCTTCTTCTTCTCCTCTCTTAGGTTTTCTTTCATGTTTTTGTTAATCAAGCTTGCCATGACCATGGCCATGCTTGAGTAGTAGTTTTATTTATAGGGATTGGGGCTATGCCCAAGATCGTTTTATGTTATGAATTGATATTTTCCCTTTGTTAATTTCGATTTCTCTTTCAATTTGGTTTCTATCGCATGAATTACTTGTGAATCTGGTGCGCACTTATTTGCATGTCATAGATACTCTAAGGAGGAACCTAGTGGTGAACTTAGGTGTCGGATCTATAGAAATCAAACTTAGGACTTAAATCACGAGAGTTAGAAGCGGTCCTTCGAGGGTTCACGAATTGTCACAAAGCAAATTCAATTACCACGAGAGTAGGGGTTGGTTTAATTGGGCACGGTTTTTGTAACCCGAGAGGGAGCATTAACTTATTGAGGATAAATTCGCCTTCAAAGCAATTTTGATAATTAACAAGGGGTAGTCAATTTGGTAACATGAACAATCTTGTTGGTAACCTAATTCCTAGGAATCTCTTTTGATTTGAAAAACCCCTAATTGATTTGTTTTCCCATTTTAATTGATTGCGTTCTTAAATATCTGATTTTCTAGTTAATTCTTATTACAAAAATCAAATCTTTTCAAAATCCCTTTTTATATAGTCTAGTTTAATTGGTTTAATAATTAGTTGTTATTTGAGATCACGGTCTCTGTGGGATCGATCTTTTTATTACTTGGCGACGAATCCGGTACACTTGCCGGAATCCACCCCATCACATATCTCAAATAATATCACCTCATCAATCTCATCATAATAAAATATTAATTAATTTGGTTAGGCACATCTAAATCACATATCCAACTCTTCCCCAACATGCAACTAAGCATGTCATTACAGATAAAACATATTATCACTCAGGACAACATGTTATCAACCATAATCAAAATAAAATAATAACAACATCATAATAATAATAAAAATAATAATCACATAATAATAATGATAATATTAATAATAATAATAAAAATAATAATAACTTATTCAAATAAACACAATAACTATAATTAACTTGTTAATCCAAATAGAACACATCAAACAGCTCAAATATGATAAAATCAGACAATCTCAGATATCATAAAACTAACCTAACGACGATAAATCTATAATCTCCATATCATCATTGGTACCACTAAGTAGTCCCCAATGTGATATTGACATTGTCCATTATTCGTCTACTAGTAGGGTTTAGGTTGCCCTACGTCATTATTGAATAAATGCTACTTAGCCATTTCCGACGTTAGATGGCTTCTTTCCCCCACCTGAGGTGTCGTAGGCTAGCTTAGGAGCAACAAAACGAGCCCTCTCTAAACTCCCCAAATCTGCCACGTGAGGTTCTCCTACCTCCGGGGCTCCAAAAATTCACCTGAATACAGATTCATGAAGCACACGTTACACGTAACCCAAATCTGAAGGCGGAATTGAAAACCGATAAACGGATTGAAAGTTAACTTCAATACCATCACCGACGACATTTCGGCATAATAAGAACATAGGCTTACCTTAGCCTAATCGAGAAAAAAAAAATGGGATGATGAAGTAGACGTCGCGAGGATCACAACGGTATAATCAATTTTTTCAATAGGACGAACAGATTGATCGGAATCAGCTTTGGAAGTTTCTCTCTCTTTCTTTCTCTCCTCTCCTCCTCTCTCTATTTTTTCTAATTTTTGAACCTTCTAAAAGGTTCTCCAAGTGATAACTCAATTTAAACAAATTTAAATTTTTTTTAATATTACTGGCGCTCAGCGCCCAGATCCAGCTCTCAGATCCAGCGCTCAATGCTGACTGGGCTGAACCGCCTTTCTGGGCGAATCACAGAGTGCCAAGTGTCCCTCTGGCCGGTGCTCAGTGCAGGAAGCCAGCGCTCAACACTGGTTGCTGTCCAGCATTCCTGGTACATACGTTCGTTTGAAGTTCGATTGACCTGAAATTTGAAACATAGACTCCTCTATACCTAAGGAATAAGATCAAGTCCTCACACATGCATAATCTATTCCTCAAAAATAAATTTCCTATTGTGCACTCTTAAGCGTTCTAAACGGTATAACGGAAACCCTATAACACGTTCTCATTCAATTGAACGCCAATTAATCTCGTACTTTCCATGCAAGGTTTCCAATACATATACATCCATATTAAACCTTCAATCAAGGTCTTAAACCTAGCCATCAAACATATAAACAATGCCGTAAAACATGGATGTTAAAGGTAAATCTTCGCTACTAGGATTTATACAGAAATCAAAAGTAAAATTAAGCCAAAATAAAAATAAGAATAAGAATTTATTAGCACATCTGTATAATGTGTATCACTATTGTTTCATATACTAAAATTTTATATAAATGATGTTTAAATTTAAAATCAGAGTATGAGTCCTTCCATTTTTTTTATAAATGCAATTAATTTTAAAAATTTATGGACTTTTTTTTTATATTCTATTCATATTGTGACAATTCATTGTGTTTTTTTTTATCATGATATAAGATTGATAGTTATTATTAAATTATATGGTTAAATCATGTTGTTACATTTTCAAGAGAAAAAAAAATGATAATTTTTAAAATTAGTTAACATGCACGATGAAAGAGAAGAAATAAATCAAATAAATATCAAGAGAGAAGAAAAAATAAGATAAATATATTTTCTAAAAATGATTAACTTACACAATAAAGGATAAGAAATAAATCAAATATATTTTCAAGAGATGAGAAAAATAATAATATTATATATAAATATAATTTTAAAATGGTTAACCTTCATAAGGAAAAAGGATAATTAAATCCAATAGATTTTCAAGGGAGAAGAAAAATAATATGATAGATATATAAATTTTCTAAAAATGGTTAACTTGCACAAGAAAAGAGGAAAAATAAATCAAATAGATTTTCAACGTGTTTGCAAATCATCTCATCTCTATCACAGTCAAGTTCCCTAAAGATATAAATATTGTGAAAATTTGATAAGTCTTGACTATTGGGATCAAAAGTATATAGATCAAAAGTACAATTAAGCCAAAATCAAAATCAAAATTTATCAGCATCTCTGATATATAGCAAGAAAATGTATTTATGCACAGTCACATAAAGCAAGAAAATGGAAAAATAAAACTGGTAAAAAAATACTTGAGAGTGGAAAGAATAAAAATGTTTATATTAATTGTAGACGAGAGAGAAAAAAATTAAAAATTATGTTTCTAAATTTCGTTTATAAAAATAATTTAATATATATAAATGTTATTTTTATAATATCTAAAAATTAAATTGATTATATTAATTTCAAATATATTAATTATAATATCATAAAATTAATCGATGAGAAAAAAAAGCTTTGGTGAGAGAGATGGAATTGTAATGATAAAATTAAGTTAAAAAAATTTATTAAATAAAAATATAAGTAAAAAATAATATGAAATGATGGTTGAAGAATAAAATAATATGAAAAACTCTACAACTTGACGCCTCAATTTACTATTCATTTACAGTAAATTTGAGACGGGGGAAATAAAAATGTTTACATTAATTTTAGATGAGAGAGTAAATATTAAAAAATATGAATCTGGATTTTGTTTATAAAAATAATTTTAGAAATATCTAAAAATTAAAATGAATATATTAATTTCAAATATATTAATTATAATATCATAAATAAATCAATGAGAAAATATCAAATTGTGAATGAGTTGTCCTCTCCAACCAATAAAAGAGAAGCAATCATGCTGGAAGCAACATTGAGAATAATGTTAGCCTTATAACAAGATCGGTAGAACAAAGTCTTTCCACTAGTGCAAAATATGATTTTAACATTGGAGTTTCCACATCGGTTTCCTTAAAACCGATGTGTAAAACGAGGCGGTGGCATTTTTGAAATTAAAAGCAAAGGATTCCACATCGGTTTTTAAAATAACCGATGTGTTAATATTTTCCACATCGGTTATTTTTTAACCGATGTCTAAAATTAAAACAAAAAAAATTTAAAATTTATACTTTCCACATCGGTTGTTTTTGAACCGATGTCTAATATAAAATTACAAAAAATAGAATTTAAAAATTGTATCTTTCCACATCGGTTCCTATTGAACCGATGTTTAATTTATATTATCCACATCGGTTTAATTGTAACCGATGTAATAAATTAAAAAAATGAAATTTTAATTAAATTAAATCGTAAGTTCTACATCGGTTATTTTTAAACCGATGTGAAATATGGATAACCACATCGGTTTTTGCTAAACCGATGTGTAATATTTGACAAAACCCTACTTTTTGTCATTCCCTCCATCTGTTCCGCGCCCTCTTCCATTCCTTTTTGTTTTGTCATTCTCTCACTGCTCTTTCTTCCTTCACGCAAGCTCCCTCATCTCCTCTGCTAACGCGCGGCCTGTAACATTTTTGGTCTCCAAAACCGCCTCTCATTCTCACCGCGAAGTTCACTCCCTCCAGCCTCCAAGCTCCTTCCTTCAATCCTCTGCTTTCGCGACCTGTCTCCTTCCCACCATTGTTGAAGACGGTGGTAAAGACGATTGTGACAAGCCTCGTTAAGGTTATCTTCATCTCCTTTTTTTAAATCAGCTTCTGGGTTTTTTATTTCAAGCTTGATTTTGTGTGTTTAGGGTTTCTTCTTTTTGGGTTTCTTTTTCCATCTACAGAGCATTGCTGAATGTGTATGATGTGTGATAACTAATGTTTGCTATTATTTATCATTTAAGAAAAAGATTTTTCTACGAAAATCAGCTTGTGAAATCACTAATCAATCTTTTTCTCAGGTGTTGCCAGTTCAATATTTACCAGAGTATTAACTGCTACAGATTTGGTACATTGAATGGCAAAAAGATATTGCATGTTTCTGTACATTAGACATAATTATGCATAGAGAAAATCACCCCTATACTGTGTGTTGAGTCCTTCTTCTGTGTATACTTGTGTTGTTCACGCGTCACGGCCGTGATGCCTGTCACGGCTAGGCCGTGACTGAATCTGCCTTGGATGGTTGGTCTGTCACGGCCGTGACCACCATCACGGCTAGGCCGTGAGCACACGTGTACGTGCTTAATGCACCGCTCATTGTGTTGGATCTTGAATTGTCCAAAGTTGGACAGTTTGGGAAAAAACTTTTTCGTAATTCAGTTAATATAGTTATTCATTGATTCTAATGTTATATACTTGATGAAAGTTCGGATTGATACATTTCCTTTCGTTCTCCGGGTGCATACTTTATCGTGGTGGATGTCATCGCGTTCAAGTAGTGTACGTCGAAAACCGAAGGGAAATGCTGCCGAAATTTTGTCGAGTATGAGCATGAGAGTTAAGGACTAACTGTTAACCGAATGTTGAAAAAGTTTCTTCTCGAATGGGATAGGGCCATACCCTGTCATAAGAAGTGGTTGATGAATATGTTGGACTAAGTACGAAGTTATTGGTTTAGTCATGGATCGCGGTTGGATGAATGCTAGACGGACAAGTGATGAGTATGAGAATGGAGTGGAAGATTTTCTACAGTTTGCAAAAACAAATGCTCCTGATAGTGGTAACGGAAGGTTTTATTGTCCTTGTGTTAACTGTTTGAATGAGTGACGACTAGAAGCTGAGGAGATACGTGATCATCTTATTTGTGAGGGGATTTGCAAGAGTTATACAACATGGATATGTCATGGTGAATCGTTAGACGGGCCGAGGGTGTCGGATAGAGAGGAAGTTGATGACGTGGAAATGGACGATGGACTAGAGGACATGATCCGTGATGTTGGGCAAGAGTCTTTTCGGCGCGCACATGTGTATGATACTTTGTGCAGTGATGCGGAAGTGGCTTTGTATTCGGGGTGCACTAATTTCACACGGTTGTCAGCGGTGTTAAGATTGTTCAATGTGAAGGCGAGAAATGAGTGGAGCGATAAAAGCTTTACCGAATTGCTTGAGTTGTTGAAAGACATGCTTCCAGAAGGCAACACATTGCCATCTCGAAACTATGAGGCGAAGAAGATATTGTGTCCGATGGGTATGGAGTATAAGAAAATGCACGCTTGCCCCAATGATTGCATATTGTACAGGAAAGAGTTTGAAGAGATGCACGAGTGCCCCAGGTGTGGGGTATCACGCTACAAAGTGAAGGATGGTGATTCTAGTTGTGATGTGGTCACCAAAGGTCCTCCTGCGAAGGTGTTATGGTATCTTCCCGTGATTTCGCGGTTCAAGCGATTGTTTGCTAATGTAAATGATGCAAAGAACATTAGATGGCATGCAGATGAGAGGAAGTGTGATGGACAGCTTCGGCATCCGACCGATTCTTTGCAATGGAAGAGAATTGATAGTTTGTTTCCGGATTTCGGCAATGAGCCCAGAAACCTCAGGCTTGGACTTGCTACCGATGGAATGAATCCATATGGAAACTTAAGTAGTATTCATAGTTCATGGCCTGTTCTCCTGGTAATTTACAACCTGTCTCCTTGGTTGTGCATGAAGCGCAAATACATTATGTTAAGTATGATGATTTCGGGTCCTAAACAACCAGGAAATGATATTGATGTTTATCTGAGTCCCTTGATTGAAGACTTGAGAATGTTGTGGGATGAAGGCGTTGATGTGATCGACGGGTATTGCCGTGAGTCATTCAGATTGCGTGCCATGTTATTTTGCACCATCAATGACTTTCCAGCATACGGGAACCTGTGTGGGTATAGTGTTAAGGGGCATAAAGCATGTCCAATATGTGAAGAAGGCACATGTTACCATCAACTGCAACATGGAAGGAAGACAGTTTACCTTGGGCATCGGAGATTTCTCCGACGTAATCATCTTTATCGTAGATTGAGAAAAGCTTCCAATGGACTTTCGGAGAATGAAATTGATCCGGTGGCTTTGACTGGAGAGCAAGTTTATGAAAGGGTGAACAACACTAATGTTATCTATGGGAAGACCCAGAAGAAGGCTACCGAGAAGAAAATATGGAAGAAGAGGTCGATCTTCTTTGATCTTCCATACTGGTGCAAGCTTGATGTAAGACATTGTATTGATGTGATGCATGTGGAGAAAAATGTGTGTGACAGTTTAATCAGAACGCTTCTCAACATTCAAGGCAAGACAAAGGATGGTGTGAATGCTCGTCTGGATCTAGTTGCGATGGGTATACGAGAGCAGTTAGCTCCACTTAAAGTGGGGGATGAGAAGACTTATTTGCCCCCAGCATGTCATACTTTATCAAAAAAAAGAGAAAAGAAGTTTCTGTGAATGTCTACGGGGAGTCAAAGTGCCACAGGGTTACTCTTCAAATATCAAAAGACTTGTCTCAATGAAAGATCTCAAATTAGTTGGCTTAAAGTCTCATGATTGTCATGTCTTGATGCAACAACTACTACCGGTGGCCATTCGTGACATATTGCCTAAAAAAGTCAGACATGCCATTACTAGGTTATGCTTATTCTTCAATGCTATATGTAGCAAGGTCATTGACACTAAAAAGTTGGATGACATGGAACATGAGGCAGCCATTATCTTGTGCCAATTGGAGAATGACGCAGCTTTGGTAAGGTTGGAACATGATGCCAGTCCAGGTGATGAACTGTATATCCCAAAGAAGGAACTTATGGAGATTGTACTCAATAAAGAAATGGCTAGTTCTGCACACGTATCGTTATGGTGCACGTAAGTACATTTTATTTATAAGTTAAGTAATTAATTTTTAAATACTATGATAATTAACATGTTTTTTCAATATATTAGGTATCTGCATCGTATGTTAGTTGATCAGGGTAACCTCGTCCTTTATGGGTTCATTGAACCCATGTTCATTCAGGGTGATGTTCTCCTAGCATCAGAAGACCGGGTCACCACCATACGTGATATACTTGCCCGAGACGATCATCAATTCTACCTTGCGCCTTATCTCAATAAGTAAGTACCAGTTATTTAATTATAACTATATATGTCTTAGTCAGTAACTGTTCCCCAAATACAGCAAGCATTGACAACTGTTGATCTTGTACCCTAGGATGAACGTCGTGGTCTTCTTCTGCCCAATTGGAAATAAGCCGGCGAATGAACTGAAGACGACCATCGAAACGTAAGCATTAAAACACTTTATAATCATTAATGCAGTTGTTTTAATTATCTGAAATCTATTAGATATACTTTAATTAATGTTTATTTTGTCATGATAGTACTATTAATGCAAACCACATGTTGCGTGGTGAAAGGCGTCGGGCTATCAGATGTATTATTCCTAGCATAAGATATTTCTTAGTTCAAATTCATCAAATGCAGTGTGTATAATTATTGATTTCTATTTAATTCCTCATATTCTAATTGGGTTTCATTTGTACGTAGTCACGTATACAACGTGGATCATGGGAATGTGGATACTATGTGATGCAGTGGATGTTTGAAATTATCTCCTCCAGGATCACTGAAAGATGGCACGAGGTAAATGTTAATTGATAACAATTACAAGTAACAGTTATAGATTCGTTATATGTTTTATGTTAGTTTATTACTTAAAAGATATAATCTTTTGTCCAATTAAACTTGAAGATATTCAACAATCCAACTCCATTATCTGATTCCGACATCAACAACATAAGGAGGCGTTGGGCAACTTTCTTTCTTGAAGTGTACCAACCATAGTTTGTATATATATATGTAGTTAGTTTAAAAACTTATCATGTACTAGCTATAGTGTACTTTTGACTGATCATATGTATTTTGATATGAAACGTACATATGTATTGTTCTTAATAAATTCGGTATATATTAATTGTGTGAAGTGTTGTTGAGAATATTTAGAGTATGTTATTCTGGTATTGATCTGCATATATTATTACTGAAATAGGGGAAAGGAATGATAGAAATGTGAATAACAGTTTCAAAAAAAAAATTAGACTTTACACATCGGTTTTAGAAAAACCGATGTGGAAATTTCAATTTCCACATCGGTTTAACTAAAAACCGACGTGGAAAGTGAAATTTCCAATAGGTTACCAATTGACAAATGAACTTTCCACATCGGTTTTTGGTAAAACCGTTGTTAAAAATGTATTTTAAACATCGGTTTTAAAACCAATGTGAAAAGTGGCAATAAACCACATCGGTCTTTTCAACATCAGTTTGAAAACCGACGTGAAAAGCCAAAAATAACCGATGTGGAATCCCTTTTTCTGCACCAGTGTTCAAAGAAAAGTTTTCCGACCATAACTATCTACAAATATGAAACCACCATATTCATTTAACTATCTAGATGTTGCTTTCCATTATCCTTCTGATCATTTTTTCTATTGCCCTGAACAACCGAACTCCTGTAGTTTGCCACTCTGGATTTGTAGGCAACCTTGAAGATCCTACACTTGTTCACCAAAACAGGAAAGACGCGGATCTCCTAATATCTGATGACTTGCTTGATTTCTGGACCCAGACCATCCTCGAACTTTACACACTTGAAGCGGTCATCATTCACATATTGATAAAGTGTGTAATAACGAGCAAGCTCCTGAATTTCACAGCATACTCCCCAATGGACATATTCCCCTATTTCAAAGCTAAGAATTCCATCTCCTTCTTGTCACGGATGTCAGTTGGAAAGTACTTCTCCAAGAACTTGTCCTTGAAGGCATTCCAAGTAACCACTGTACCCTCAGCTTCCATATGCTAGCGACAATTCTCCCACCAATGCCCAGCTTCCTCTGCCAGCATGAAATTTCCAAAGATGACCTTCTGAACATTGTTGCACGTCATAGCCCGAAAGATTTTCTTGGTCTCCCGAATCCATAGAAGAGCACCTTCAGGGTCATAAGCTCCCTTGAAAGAGGGCGTGTTATTCCGCTGGAACTTATCCAGACCCTGAAATTCAGGTGGTCCTCCATTGTTGTTCTGGTTCTGTCCTATAGCATTGGCAAGCAGTGCCAAAGCATCAGTAATAGCCTGGTCATTCCTACCTCTTCCTGTTATTGGTTCCTGCACTTGTTCAAGACAACTATTAAATACAGAGACTAAGTTGGAGGAGTTACAATCATCTATTACTACACATTATTGCCTATAATAAATATAGGCAATTCAAACAAGAGCACACAAAAGATACATGACACCCTCCACCCCGCATGTATTTACAACAACGTAAATGAAATAAAATAAAATAAAATAAAAAGACATGTATATTATTTAATAATAGTATCAACTGGATAGAAAGTACCACATGAACAAACATCTTATCAACTACAGAAAACAAAAACATAACAAAGAACCATAAACCCCAAACCCGATGTCACAGGTCAGAGCTGGTAACAAAAATCCGGAAAATACATCGGATAACAAAACTAAACAAATGAAACATCCTAACTATGAGTGAGCGGACTCCTCATAGTCACTCCTCAACTGGCTGCTCATCATCCTCTGCATAAAAGAAAGATACATACGAATAGAAGAAAAATGGGGAGTAAGAAATCATTGTATAAACATAATGGCAAAGGGAGCAATTAGCAAGATGAGCATACAACAACATATAAGGCATATCATAGCGTTACAACATTTAACTTAATAAAATCATTCATATCATCTCAACCAAGTATGCTATGCGATACAATGCTACTCCACTACTCATTTATGCATGTGGATCCAAAACTATCTCAGGAAGACAACGTCAGGGTTACATATCCACATTAGCCAATAAGCACCAACACCGGCAGTTCACCAAATCATGGGTGAACCCCTTGGATAGCCGATGCACTGTTCTCTAGGATGCACCACCACGGGCGGTCACAATTCACCTAACTCTCTAATGAATCACCGCGGACGGTCAGATCGCCTTACTCTCATATGACCTCCCCTATGTTATATTCCCCCCACTAACATCTCCAATGCGGGAATGCATGAGCAACAACATCAAACAAACAATCGTAACCGCCGCCTCCACTTTGACCAATAAGCATCAAAGTTTATCACCATCAACACCTTGACCAATAAGCATCAAGGAAACTTGACCATAAAGCATCAAGTTTAACATCGTCAACACCTTGACCAATAAGCATCAAGGCAACTTTGACCGTGAAGCATCAAAGTTTAACATCATGCGGTAACCCATCGTTATCGACTTAACCATCTTAACTTTTTATATATAATTATCTTAGTTAAAGCTTAATTAGATTATCTATTTTGTCTTTACTTCGATTGGTGTCTTATTTCATCATAGGAACAATTTGGGTGAAACACCCTTGTTCCCACTTAACATCTGGTTCTAATTGGGGAGCACGGTCATGCTGGCATTGGGCACGGCGTGCTGTTTATTGAGCACGGCCGTGCTTACTGGAACATGACCGTACTTTATAGGCAGAAGGTTTGGGAACCCTTGCCAAACTTACTAGGGCACTCATAGATCAATCCTATTGTCTTTTAACTACTCCATCAAGTATTAGTCTTGTTCCTCTTATTTAATCTTCATGTCTCATTATCTTTGGGAGTTGATCCTTTAATTCTGATTTTATTATTAACATCCCTAAAGCACTAATGGATCAACCCTGGGGTCTTAACTATACCATTGAGCATTAACCTCACTCCTCTTTTTCTAAGATTCATGTCTTATGAACATTGGGAATTATCCCTTAATTCTTATATCATTACTAACATCCCTATATTTGAATTAGTGTGTTTGTAACAAAAACAACATTCGTCAACATCAATATCGAACATCAAACCATACAATCATGGCATCATTGTCATCCATAGTACTTTACAATTTAAAACATACCAATCATATAGGAAACATGACATACATATAACAAGCAACACCACTTTAACAATTAGCACACAACAGGGTCAGGGGTTAACCCTTCATCTTATGATACCCCAATGCCTACATGTTATACTAATCTCTTCTCCCCATACCTGGTATGGCGATCTAATTCTATGGTCAACTTGAGCGAATCCAAGCTTGGCTCCCAAGAACGATTCAACGGTTCAATAAATCTTGGTCAAAACATCAAAGAATGAAGAACAATTAATCCCCAATTCAAGAAAACAAAAGGGAGATTAATAAAGGGTTTACAAGATTACCTTAATTGACACTAACGTGCGGCTTACTCTCCAATCGCAAGCAAGAACACCGAATAACACGAAGGGGTTTTAAAGAGAAGATGGATGAGAGGTTTCTATCGCACAAGGATTGCGAAAAGTGTCAAAATGAGGGTTGTAACTTGCAACCCTCCTCACTCATATATTATATTGCCAGACTAAAACGTCTTTGAGAACTAGACACAACCGTGTCTATTAGGAGACACTGTTGTGTCCCCGGCCGTAATAACGTTTTTGAGAACTAGACACAGCTGTGTCTATCAGGAGACACAACTGTATCCCTGGCTAGAATAGCGTTTTTGAGAACTAGACAAAGTTGTGTCTATCAAGATACACAACTGTGTCCTGGACGAGATCAATGTTTTCGGGAATTCGACACAACTGTGTCTATCAGGAGACACAGCTGTGTCTCGGGCCAGAACAACGTTTTCGAGAATTAGACACAGTTGTTTCTCGGGCCAAAACAGTGATTTAGAAAGTTAGACACAACTATGTCTATCAGGAGACGCAACTGCTTCAGCTCTAGGAGAGAGCAACATATGCATTAGAAAGAGACTTTTGACCAGAAAATCCCACTTAACCCCATTTTAAATTCCCTAAAACACCTTTCTAATAATCTAGCACAACATACAACTACATACAACGCATAAAAACATATATACGAAAAATGGGGTGTTACAACATCAAAATACCATAATAAAAGCACGATCAAATGTTCTGTAATTTTTCCAAAAAAATTGTAGCTTTTTTTATACATAATGTAACCTTTCAATGTAAACAAATTCAATACCCTACATAAATAGATGATGATATTATAATAATTACGTAAACAACAAGGCGGGTATCTGTATCCCCATCCCCGCCCTCGTCCCCAGTCAAAGTGGGTTTTCCTCGTCAAAGTCGGGGCGAGTTTGGATGAGTACCCACGGGTTCGGGTTTTTTCCATGCTGTTAGGAGTGAGTTTTCAAATTTGAGCTTTCGTTAGACAGACAGAAAGAGGCTACATAAAGATTGAGAAAGAAGTCCCAAAATTGATATATACTGTTTTGGCAAAAAGAAAGTTGACAAGTGCTAAGTCGACAGACGGAAAGTTGACAGAAAAAATTGACATAAAGAAGAACGTCGAATTCAGAAGATTATAGAAGAATTGACAAGTGTGGAGTTGACAAGAAGTTCTTCAGTTGACATGTCAAACAAACAAGGCCGTCGAAAAGTAAAACTTGGGGGGACATCTGTTAGGGGTGAAATTTCTGATTATTGACGGATGCATTTCGACAGGCAGACGAAGGAATCAGAATAATGACTAATATTTTCTAAGTATTGAAAATATTTAGTTGACAAGAAAATACTGGTCGACAGAAAGGATAAATTGACAACCAAGCTTTTTGACAAAGTATTAAGAAGAGTTGTCAAACGTGCATAGAAGTGTGAAAATGGCTAAGTTCTCAAGACCGATAAGCATTAGCAAGATAAGCTATCAAGCAGCTAGACCGTCGAAGACAATCAAGTTGACGTGGAGCGGTTCAAGAAATTGAGTAGTTATCAGAGTTGTTTGACAAGCATTTTAAATTTGAAATTTAGAGAACTGCCAAAATACGTGGCAGTCATTTAGATAGGAAGCTACTATTAGGTATTTATTTTATTTGCCTATAAATACTAGTTATTACAATGTAATAAGGGTTGGAACTTGAAACATCCTACACGTCTTGATCACACAGCAGACCGACGGATTACATTCAAGTATTCCCTCCACCCTTCTTATTTCAATTCAATATGAAAACCCAGTACAATACCGATTATGTCTTTCAAGTTCTTCACTTGTTCTTCATTATTTCCAGTATTCCTCTCAAATTATTCTTCTAATTTCTTTTACTTTTCGCAAGTAATTTCTATTCTTAGATTTTATTTTACTTAACCTTTCTTTTCCAGACTTTTGTCACTTGTTCGTTATAAACTTAGTTCGATTAGGAAGTTATTTTCTACAATAGAAACTACCTTCATCTATTAAATTTCAAAGTTACCTTTCATTATTTACGATAATTTTAAACACCATTTTCAAACTCATATACTTGTCATAGCATCAAGTCCTTGCCAGTATATTACTAGATTTGACTAACTTGTCAAATTCATACTTGGCAGACAGTTCATACCTATTATTGACGAGATTACCACATAACTCGTAGGTCCCACACTCGTTTGATCTTTAATTATTTGCAACGAAGGAATTTTGGTAAAGAACCAAAAAACCATGTTAACAAATTGGCACGCCCGGTGGGACGAGTTTAGAGTAACTAGTACAGTGTCACGAACTCTGACATACAAATTTATTGTATGCGTCTACTGTTGGAACCAAAGTGGTTTTGGATTTAATAATCTCTAAGTTTTGATGCTAACAAAAGGATTAAATTTGCTTAGCAAAGTATTAGTTGAGATCTAACATGTGCTTTCAGTTACGCAGGAATATTTACATATAAGAAACAAGGGATAAGTTCTAATTGAAAAATACGCATCCACCCCTGTAGACGGGCTGCTCAAATACTTTGGTAAAGTTACTTAGTTATTTAATTAATTAGACTGATTTTCTTGAGTAGATGAGGCTCTAAATATTTGCTAGATGAATACCTAAATAACTTGTTAGGTACAGCAAGTCCAAAGACTTGATAATGAGCGCGTCCATCTTGCCACGTAAGCAGACGGAAGTAATTAGTTGAAGTAAATGAACTGAAACATAAAGTAATCTGGTAGACGAGCTTTAACCGCCACGTCACTAGACGGAGATCTTTATAACTCATTAAGAAATAGCAAGTCCGAAGACTTGTTAGACAAAAGGATATGCCACATCATCAGACGAGCAAATAAAATTTTGAATAGACTTAGTCTCTCTTATAACTAAGTAGACGGAGTTCTTTTTAGACGAGCTCCATCCTTGTAATGAAGTAAATGCAAATCCGAATCTCTTGAATTTATTTCAAATGATTGATATTTATTTCAATAGAATATTTGTTCTTCATATTTGTTTTATCTGCTTTAATGTTTCACCTTTTTGTAAAAGAAACATAGTACAATCAAGAAATGCAAAAAGCAGAATCGTACAATAAGATACTGCAAAACGATCATACGATGACAACTTTATGACTGAAAAAGCTGGTTTTACACAAAAGAGGAACAACAAGTGCTCAAGCTGCACTACTCTTAGGAGTAAGCCTCCTATTTCATGCTAACTCGATAACCAAGAGTACTATTCAGCATTGTTACAATCAAGCTATCAGTCACAACGGATATCTCTTGCGTGAATCTTCTATCCCTAAACTCTTCAGTTTTATTTGCTTATACTAACTGTGGGGTTTTGATATTGCTTTTGTTAGAGTCTTTTAAAAAGGATCTTTGTCTTTGTGTGTGCTTCTGTTTCAAATCTCCGAGTGCAAAAATTGTTTTTAAAGGTTGTTTTCGAAAATTATTAACAAACACAATTCAACCCCCCTTCTTGTGTTTGCATGTGTCAACTTCATCTACAGAGTGGGAGAGTGATTCAAACGTCATCTAATTCCCAAAACTATGTGAATATGAGTAGTGCAAGTAATGCAGGCGTAGTCAGCACTAACGCCGCTGTGTCAACGGTGGATGCTAATCCTATAACCACTGTTGCTCCAGTTGATAATATTCCTGCAATCACGGCCAACGCTACTAATGCAGGAAATAATAGCACTAATAGTTTAGTGGCGAGAAGAGGCATTTCCTATGCTCAAGTTGTCAATAGATTTGACGAAGTTGGCCAAGGAACACTCCCGTCATCAACTTTCCCAGTTTTACAACAAATAAATCCGCCAACTACCGGATTGTCTCCACGGAGTGTTGTGAATTCAAACCCAAGAGGGACTACGCAACCTCTGCACAACCTTTGTATGGAATGCCTTACGGTTCGACCACTGTCAACCCAAATACCCCATTTACATACATACCATATCCAAATGGAGTAACGACGGCCGCCCATACATCTGGACAGGCAGGACCGTCGACTGGGGGGCAAATCCCCAGTCAAGCGAATGGGATAACAGGGTCAGTGGTGATGACCCACACTCGACAAGAGCATCCAGTAGTAAGGCCACAAGTATCCCCACTTAGATAACCCCCACAAAATATTTTTGGTCTGTCAGGGGCTACATTAGCCAATGTTCGACAACAAGTTGATTCTAGTAACTTTGAGATGGTGAATACATTTACTCAGCAAATGGGTATAGTGATTATGCCATTGATGGAAAACACGAATAATGCATGCTTAACATTAGCGAATGAGATACGTAGGTTAAATAGAGCCTTGGGCGTGTTAGCCCCAGACGATAACCAAAATGCCAATAGAAATCCCAATAGAAATGTCAATAGGAATGTCAACCAGGGTCAGAATAACCAACCACAGGTTGAACAACCATAAGTTATCCAACTTGACGGATCCGAACAAGATGACGAGGGGCCATAGCCCCATCGTCGAGTCCCTTTCAGACGTTGAAATGTACATATTCTACAACCAGAGGAGGACGAAGACTTTGTCATAAACCAGGGTGCTCTCGGAGCGATTCGTCAAAATGTTCTAAACCAGAATGTTAACCAAGTTGTCGAGCAAGCACTGAATAGGTTTGGTTTTAATATAGGTTATGCCAATCAACCATTTTTTGCATCGGCATTTCTTGATTGGGTCCAACAGGCAGAAATGCCTCAAGGATACAAAATACCCAAATTGTCAAAATTCTCGGGGGGAAGTGGAGAATCAACTGTCGAGCACATTGCCCAATACACGATCGAATTAGGAGACTTGGCTTTAGAGGAGGGACTAAAAATGAAGTTCTTTCCTAGTTCATTAACTAAGAATGCTTTTTCTGGGTTTTCAACCCTGAGACCTAATTTCATACATTCCTGGAATCAATTAGAGAGGAGCTTTCATGATCAATTCTTTAGGGGTGACATAAAAATTGGGTTGACAGACTTATTTGGCATTAAAAGAATGATTAACGAGTTTGTCGATGATTACCTTGCCCGATTCCGTCAAATGAGGAGTCGTTGCTTCACCCCTATCCCTGAGGCAGAAATAGTGAAGATTGGTGCCGGGGGCCTAGATTATCACATTAGGAAGAAATTGGTCAACCAACACCTAATTGATCTTGCCCAGTTGGGTGACAAAGTCGACAAATTGAACAACTGAAGGTCAAAAAGGTTTTTAAGCAGAGGAAATTCCTCAAAAGAGAAAAGATTAATTTTGTCGGATGTAGTGATTCCGACGAAGAAGGCAATGATTCTAAGGAATATGAGGTAGACTATGTTGAATTGAAAACTGGTCCCCCTTATACATGTCAAGCCTTGAGGCCTGCAAGGGCCAGAGAAAGGATTCCTTTCATCAAAAAGAAAGTGTATACATTTGACGTGACCAAAGCCGACCAAATATTTGACATACTGCTTCGAAGATAAGCAGTTAAAGTTATCAGATGATCATAGGCTATTGAAAGCCCATGAAATAAAAGATCAGAAGTATTGTAAATTTCATAATACTTTTGGTCATGTAACTAACGACTGTATGCATTTCAGGGACACCATTCAGAAAGGTTTGACAGAAGGAAGACTAAAGTTTTCAGACAAGAAACCAGACATGAAGATTGATACAGAACCATTCGGTCCTGAAGTTAACAAAACTGACCGCCAAGTCCCTATGGGAATAGGCATGGTCAATATAAGAGCTGGACAGAATATCCAGATGGACCTGACAGATTCATTTGATATCTATCCAAAGCCAGGGGAACCGTTTATCGACTTCATGACACGTAAGAAATCTGGTGGTATCTTCAAAGTTTGCCCAAAATGTGAAGGATTTTATGACCATGCTGCTGCTAAGAAGGCAAGGGGGCGGAAAACGCCATCATATCACCCACAAGACAGAACTGAGTCTCGTGATGGTAATAGTCAAGGTAGGTTCTCACACCCGAGCAGCCATGCTGGGTCTAACAGTGTGCACAGAAGTGATACGCATGTTGTCAACAAGCAGACAGGTAGTCGTCAGCAACATACGTATTAGACAAGACCTAGACAAAATAACACTGGAGGTTGGCTTAAAGAGCCAGTCAGAGAATCAGTGGGAAGTGACAAGTCCGTCGGTGGAGGGTTCAATTCCGTCAGGACTGGGAAGCCCCCGTCCAACGTAATGGTGGATCGATGGGTAAGAAATTCTGCCATGGCCTGTTATCCCGAATTACGAAAGCAGAAATGGGTCAGAAGAAATAAGTTCAACAATCATAATCCACCCTTCTAGAATGAGGATTACCGAAGAGGGCAATTAGCTTAGAACACTCAGATGACAGGACCTGGTTTTTCAGGACCGTCGAATCAGTCAGCTATATCTAATAGCCAGAAGACAAGACTGCAAAGGCTCTGATAGGCTCAAAAGAAAAAGCTTGCCAAGCAAGGGGACATCGTTATAAAGGAATTGCCTTCACAGGATACTGGTTGCTTGGTGGCAGTGGCTGACAATAAGGCTGACAAGAGTGGAGATGTCAAAATGAAAAGCATGATAGAGGCTCACCAAATGGAAGTTGACATGAGGGTGCCTGTTAATCAAGTCAGGCCGAATAAGCCTGTATCACAGGTCTATGTAGAGAAGAAGAAGGCCTTAGAGACGGCATCACCACCAACATAATCCACAAGCAAATGGCCTGTCGGTTTGGTAGACATGGAAAAGGTTGCGGAGCTCGAGAAGAAGGTTGATGCAAGAATGCAAGAACAATAGTTGGCAATGTTCAAGCCTGAATGCGACTTGACCAAAGAAGAATTGTCTTTCGATGCTGTCATCGAAGCATTGAATAATCCAAATGATGACATAAACATCAGTAAAGACATGGACACGGATAGCCAAAATGAAGATCTAGCTGATATCATTAAGGCAATAGACAACTGTGGTGCAGGGATGGCTCGACCTCTGTCAGATAGGTCAGGATTAGATGACGAGGGTGATTTAAGAAGTAATCATGGCAGAATGGTTGGAGGTGCATTCTTGGATGAAGATCCATAAAACGAAATCATATTGGAACCAGGTATGAGAATGAAGATAGGATTGATTTCGTTCATCCCAACAGAATATGAGGGATATCTCGAATTTGACTTCTCCGACGATGATGATGTCGTCAACAATGATAGAGATCCAGGCGATTTTTGGATGTACGTTCAAGAGAACTTGGTTACCGTATTCGACAATGTAGCCAAGTTAGAGAAGCCCACCGATGAACAAATAAATCATTTGAGGCCTTTGCATGTAAAGGCCATAATAGATGGAAGACCTACCAACAGGGTTTTAATTGACGGGGAGCTGTTGTGAATCTGATGCCAAGAGCAATGTTCAAAAAGCTAGGGAAGGATCAGTCGGATTTAATTCCGACAGATATGGTCGTCACTGATTTCAGTGGCAAAACTTCTCCGTCAGATGGCGTCATTTTGTTGAATATTCAAGTTGGCATCGTCGAAAGGATGACACTATTTGTGATAATCCCCGCCAAGTCAAGCTACAACCTATTACTTGGCAGGGATTGGATTCATGCTGTGGGAGCAATTCCGTCAACAGTGCATCAGAAAGTAATCTTGTGGAATGCGCAAGATCAGGTAGAAATAGTCGAAGCAGATGACAACGCTTGTTATGCTCAGCAATTACATGTTGATTTCAAGGTATATTCACCAAACGTCAGACCTATAACTGCCAACGAAGGGGTCATTGATAAGGATGCATTGGAAGCAAGTCTTCTCAATCAATTTGGTGTTAAGATAAAGGAAGAGGCCGACAAATCTCAGCCAAATTCTGACAATGAGCCTTGAAATACAACTGAGAAGATTGTCGGCCTATCGCGGGAGACAAAGAAGTACACACTTCAGAAAGTGTGTTAGCGGATTGTATCATTAACAACGACCCTTTGGGTTTTGAAAAGGGAGCCGAAGTTAAGCAAAATATGGAAGTGGAAGATCCCCTGGAAGAAATAAACTTAGGTACGGAGGAAAAGAAAAGGCCTATCTTTGTGAGTGCTTTTCTGCCAGAGGATTACAAACAAAAACTTGTCAGACTAATTGCAGAGTATAAAGATTGCTTCGCATGGGACTACGATGAAATGCCTGGTTCAAGCAGGGATCTTGTCGAACACCGGTTACCACTCAGGGAGGATTGCAAACTTGTCAAACAGGCGAGCAGAAGATTTGCCCCAGAGGTGGTGCGTAAAATCAAAGAGGAAGTAGAGAGACTATTTAAAGCAAGGTTCATTCGAACAACCAGGTATGTCGATTGGCTTTCTAACGTAGTTCCTGTTATTAAAAAGAATGGCAAAATGAGGGTATGCATAGATTTTAGAAATCTAAATACTGCTACCCCTAAAGATGAATATCTGATGCCAATAGTCAACATGCTTGTCGACTTAGCATCAGGAAATGAAATTTTAAGTTGTATGGATGGACATGCCGGTTATAATCAAATCTTTATAGCCGAAGAAGATGTGTCAAAGACTGCCTTCAAGTGTCCAGGAGCAATTGGGACATATGAATGGATTGTCATGCCTTTCGGTTTAAAGAATGCAGGAGCCACCTATCAACGGGCCATGAATACTATTTTCCATGATGTGATTGGGAAATTTATAGAAGTATACATTGATGATGTGGTTGTCAAATCAAAAACTAAAGATGACCACTTAGAGCACCTGAAGCAAGGGTTTGAAAGGATGAGAAGACACAATCTCAAAATGAACCCTGAAAAGTGTAGCTTTGGAGTGCTGGCTGCCAAATTCTTGGGCTTTTTAGTTCATAAGAAAGGAATTGAGGTGGACAAAAATAAAGCCAAAGCAGTTATGGAAGCCACAGCACCGACAAATAAGGAATTACAGTCCTTCCTAGGAAAGGTTAACTTTCTGCAGAGGTTCATATCGAATTTGTCGAGAAGAACAAGAGTATTTGCACCATTGGTCAAGTTGAAAGCAGAAGAGAGCTTCATATGGGAACCATATCATCAAGAAGCTTTTGACCAGATCAAGCAATACTTAGTCAATCCACCGGTCATGATGCCTGCTATGCCTCGTCAACCGTTGAAGTTGTACATATCAGCATCTGAAGACACTATAGGATGTCTTTTGGCCCAGGATGACAATGACAATGTCGAAAGAGCTGTGTATTATCTAAGCAGAGTCCTCAATGATGCTGAAAGAAGATATAGTGCTATAGAAAAATTATGTTTAGCATTGTATTTTTCATGTGCCAAACTTAAATATTATATGATGCCTTGTAATGTACTGGTAATTCCTAAGACTGATGTAATAAAGTATATGTTGTCAAAACCAGTCCTTAATGGGCGTATTGGTAAATGGACCATTGCTTTGTCGGAATATTCTTTACAATACGTGCCAGCCAAAAGCTGTCAAAGGTCAGGCAGTTGCCGACTTCTTGGTAGAACATCCAGGATTGGATGTACCAGAAATAAACTTTCTCAGTTTACAACCCTGGAAACTTTACTTTATGGGTCAAGGCACCAAGGAGGTAGTGGAGTAGAAGTCTTGATCGTGACTCCACAAGGAACTCCTACTAAGTTCATGTTTGAACTTAAGTATCCATGTTCTAACAATGAAGCTAAATATAAGGCTTTGATTGTCGGATTAGAGATACTAGTAGAAATGAAAGCACGAAATGTGCATATCTTTGGGGATTCTCAATTGGTTATTAAACAACTTACCCAAGATTACAAGTGTGTCAGTTATAACTTGATAAAATATTGTATTATAGCAAGTAAGTTAATGAGAAAATTCGATGACGTAGTTGTGAAGAATATCCCTAGAGAATTAAATCAAGAGGCTAATGAGTTAGCTCAAATAGCTTCGAGATACAGGATATCTCCAAAGACTTTGTCAGGTATAATGGAAATTAGAGAGTTATTATATCCATTGGAAGAAAGAGATGTCTTGGTCAATGATGTAATCCTGCCAAATGACTGGAGGTTGCCAATAATTGAGTATTTGGAAAATCCAAGTCAAAATGCAGATAGAAGGATAAAATATAAAGCATTGAATTATACAATGCAGGGTGGACTATTACATAGAAGGTATGACGATGGAACTTTACACAAGTGCTTAAGTGAGCAAGATGCTTATTTAGCTTTGTCAGAGGTTCATGAGGTAGCCCACCAAGCAGGAGATAAAATGAAATGGGTACTTCGACGTAGTTTGTATTATTGGCCAACTATGGTAAAAGATTGCATTCTGTTTGCTAAGTCTTATGAGCAATGTCAGAAACATGGCTACATATAAAATGTTCCGGCCAGCGAATTACGTTCTATTGTCAAACCTTGGCCATTTAGAGGATGGGCCTTGGATTTAATTGGCCAAATACATCCTTCTTCGTCGAAAGGACACCAATTCATTCTAGTTGGAGTTGATTATTTTACCAAGTGGGTAGAAACAACTTTCTTTAAAGAAGTCACCCAACAAGATGTGATCGATTTTATTGAAAATCACATTGTTTGTCGGTTTGGTATACCACAAACCTTGACAACTGATCAAGGGTTAGTTTTTACTGGTGAGAAAATTGTAGAATATGCTAGTTCTAGGCATATAACGATGCTCACATCTACTCCATACTATGCACAAGCTAATGGCCAAGTCGAGGCTGTAAATAAAATTATTATTGGCCTTATTAAAAAACATGTGGGTCGACAGCCTAGAAATTGGCATAACACTCTTGACCAAATACCATGGGCATATAGGACTTCACCTAAACAGACGACTGGGACGTCACCGTATAGGTTAGTATACAGACATGATCCTGTATTACTGTGGAAATCAATCTTCAATCAACGGCAAGATGATTTGCTTGTCAACCAATATTGGAATGCAATGTTGGACGAATTAGACGAGTTAAATGATGAAAGGTTGGTTGCTTTAGAAAACTTGATTCAACACAAAGAAAGAATTACCAAATTCTGTGATGGACGAGTCAAGCTTAAGGCATTTAAAGTTGATGATCAAGTGTGGAAAGTCATTTTGCCCATGGACAAAAGCTGTCGAGAATATGGCAAATGGTCCCCAAAATGGGAAGGACCATTTAAAATTACTAAAGTTTTTACTGAGAATGCTTATGCACTCGTCGACATTAATACTGGCTTAAGAATAAAGTCAATTAACGGCAAGTATTTGAAAAAGTATAAGTCGACGATGCTAGAAGTAAAAATTGACAGTAAATGAGATAGAACATAAGTTTTATTCATTGATTTGGCAATACAGTTTTACATTGTCAAAAGTACATCCTGTCAATTTAAGCTAACTTATTCCTAAGATAGCGGGCTGGAAATTGACAGTTGGCATACATAGATGTGTGTCGAATTATGAACATTCAAAAATATAAGTTAAAAAGATGTTCAGCTGACATACAAAAATAAAATGCCAACTAAACTAAGATTGAGAATTTCTGATTTCTTCCAAAGCCTTCTCCAGAGCCTCTCTGTCAGTCTTGGATGCCAGATATTCAGTTTCCATGGCTATTAGTAGGTTGACAATAGTCCTGACAGTCACTCCTAACTTTTTAGATTCATCGTCAATTTGATTGACCTTTTCTTTGCTGGCCGACAGAGTTTGTGCAAGTTAAGGTTTTTTCTCTTTAGCTTGAGTTAAAGCAACTTCTACGTCAACAATCTCTTTGTCTACTACCAAGTCAGCTTTGACGTTGTCAGCAATGACATGAACCTCTTGTTCTCTTATGGCCTTCATGGTGCGTAGAGTCCCCAACATATTGTCCCTGCTGATTTCTTCGGCTTCAAAAGGGGACATAACATCATTGATGGTTGACAATTTGTCTGTAAGACCATCAATGTAGTCTTGGACTTTAGCCAAAGTGCCCCCGCTTGAAGTTGATTGTTCTTGATTGGATTAAGTTGTTAGAGAAGATTGGCCATGGTCGAACGGACGACTGAATCGAACATAGGATTTCAAGTGGATGCTTGAAAAGGGATTTCAGCACTTGCATAAACTTGACAGCTTGATAATCACTCGAATCTTGCCCTGTGAAATTTGAAAAATGGGCAGATCTTGATGAATTTCGATGACCAGCCTCGACAAAAAATCAATTAAGTCTTCAAGTTTAGAGGCGGAACTTTCCACTGGTTTTTGGCAGAGACAAGGTGTGTGTCGGAAGAGGTGGAAGATGTGACTGAGAATTAGAGTTTGTTGAGGAGTTGGTGAAGAATGAATTGGTTGTTCAGGAGGATTGATGGCATCAAGATTGGCGATTGTTGAAGTTTTGCCTCTCTCCCTAAGTCGTCGAAAGACAAAACTTGGGGGGCATCTGCTAGGAGTGAATTTTCAAATTTGAGCTTTCGTTAGACAGATAGAAAGAGGCTACATAAAAATTGAGAAAGAAGTCCCAAAATTGATATATACTGTTTTGGCTAAAAGAAAGTTGACAAGTGCTAAGTAGATAGACGGAAAGTTGACAGAAAAATTGACATAAAGAAGAACATCGAATTCAGAAGATTATAGAAGAATTGACAAGTGTGGAGTTGACAAGAAGTTCTTTAGTTGACATGTCAGACAAACAAGGCTGTCGAAAAGCAAAAGTTGGGGGGCATCTATTAGGGGTGAAAATTCTGATTATTGACGGATGCATTTCGACAGGCTGACAAAGGAATCAGAGTAATGACTAATATTTTCTAAGTATTGAAAATATTTAGTTGACAAGAAAATACTGGTCGACAGAAAGGATAAATTGACAATCAAGCTTTTTGACAAAGTATTAAGAAGAGTTGTCAAACGTATGAGAGAAGTGTGAAAATGGCTAAGTCCTCAAGACTGATAAGGCATTAGCAAGATAAGCTGTCGAGCAGCCAGACCGTCGAAGACAATCAAGTTGATGCGGAGCGGTTCAAGAAATTGAGCAGTTGTCAGAGTTGTTTGACAAGCAATTTAAATTTGAAATTTAGAGAACTGTCAAGATACGTGGTAGTCATTTAGATAGGAAGTTATTACTAGGTAGTTATTTTATTTGCCTATAAATACTAGTTATTACAATGTAATAAGGGTTGGAACTTGAAACATCCTACACGTCTCGATCACACAGCAGACTGACGGATTAACTCAAGTATTCCTTCCACCTTGTTATCATCAATACAATGTTCAATTTCAATACAATATTGGTTCATTTTCTTCAAGTTCTTCATATACTTTCCAGTTTATTCATCATGTTCTTCATAGTGTTCTTACACTTCTTTATTTTACTGCCATCAATATTGTGATGGCGGATTCATCTTATTTCTTTGTTAATTTTTATTAACTTTTAATATTTGTTCAATAGTTCTTCATGCATTTTCCAGTTTATTTATAATCATCTTCAAGTTATTTCTTTAAACTTCATTATTTTTCTACAAATTAATACTTGTTTAATTCAGTTTTCTTTTACTATAGTCATTACTATTATGCATTTAGTATTTGTTTAATCAAGTTTCCCTTTACTTTAGCATTTTTAAGTAGTTTATTGTTTAACATCTTTTCATCCAAACTAACATTTTTCACTCGTTCTCTAGTTAATTTTCCAGAAAGTATTTCTTTAATAAATAACCACTTTTTACATTGTTCTTACTTTTTAAGTCTAAATTCTACTTCTTGTCAAGTATTTCATAGTCAATTATTTCAATTCCAGAAACTGTTTTTATCATCTTCATTGAATAACTATACTTTCTACATATAAGCATATGTTTCTTATTTTAAAGTTAGATAGCATTATCTGTCTAATATTCGTATCCAATTAATTACCTGTCAATGTGCATTGTCAATTTTCTCACTTGTCAAATCCAGACTATTAGTCTTTCCTAGTATACTACCAAATTTGACTATGTTGTCAAACGTGTACTTGACAGACATTATCATGTGACCCATTAACCATGTGAAGGTGAACCCTATACCTAGGGGTGGCAAAATGGGTTGAGGCCCACGTGCCAACCCATTAAACCCGCTTTTTTGATGGGACGGGTTTTTATTTTCAACCCATAAACCTGCTGATCCACCCCGTCAAGAAAACGAGGCGGAAGCGGGGCGGGTTGGCCTATTGGGTTGGCTAAATTTTTTTTTTAAACAGGCTATTTTAATTTTTTTTCAAGTTTTCATTTTTTCACTATCTGATTCACTTTCACATTTTTACACTATTACTCTTCTCTACTAGGCTTCTTTGGATTGGTGGAATATAATGGAACGGAACAGAATGGAATATATGGAACGGAACGGAATGGAACGGAACGGAATAAAAATACCACTCCATTGTTTGGATATTTTATGATGGAATGGAATAAAGTTCACATTCCATCGTTTGAAAAGTGGACGGAACGGAATGTGTTATAAATTTTTTTTCCTATATTATCCTCGTTTTAAAAACACTTTTTTTTTATAAGTTAAATGGTTGATTGATAAAAATCCAACCCCCTAACCAAGTACCCTCCTATCGAAAAAGCTATGCAGATAATTACAAAGTACATGGACAATATTAGTTATACATTGCCAACAACATTTCATTTAAATTACATATATACACTTGGGTAATTTCAGGTTGTTTCTGCGTTACAAGGCATAGCAGATAGCGAAGAGTGCTGCATGACAGCAGACTTCACTCCAGCTACGCCAGAGATAAATGCTTCACAAGGTAACAAGGAAAAACTTGGACATAAAAGCTTAGGCATAAATAAAAATAAGGAAATCACAAATTGTAATGGGATGTATTGGAAATTCTAGAACTAGAAAGTTTAGGCAGAAATGTACATCAGGAAAGCTAGAAGAACATAAAAAAGGCTCCATAATGTGGACCATATACAAGTCTTTTTATGGTAAAAATAAAGTTTACAACGGCACCTACGAATGACATGCCAGAGAAACTCTGACCAAATGAGCCAGGTTGAAGAACAGATGCTGAGCAAACCCCAAGCGGAGGAGAAGAGCTCAGAAACCACGATAAACAATGGCCACATGATGGATCAGACAGTAGTTGATCAACTGAGTAAGTTTGAAGAACAGATGAAACAGAAGAGTTGGAAGATGGAAGAGTGGAATATGTAACATGTAGAATGTGGGATAAAAGAGTAAATTTATATTTTTATAACAAAAATAATTTTTGATTCCATCCCATTCCCTCCAATTTAGGGGAAGAAAAAGGAAGCAAAATGATGGAATATGATGGAATAGGTTTCATTCTCTTCCATTACATTCCACCCTCTTTTATGTTATCCAAACAACGAAGTAAGTTCCATTCCACTCCCCTCCCCTCCATTCCACCATATTCCATCAATCCAAACATACCCTGGGATTTCTTTTTTGGAGTAAATAGCCAATTTGGTCCCCGAAACTGCAAGATCGTATCAACTTGGTCCCTCGAAATTAACGAAATTCCAAAAAGGTCCCTGAAACTGTAAAACGTTGATCAAATTAGTCCCTCCGTTAACCCAGTTGACTGACGCCGTTAACGACGCTGAGGTGGCACTTCACGTTGCTTGACAGCTGTCCTCCAAGTTAGGAACCAACCTGCACCTAATTTCAGGGACGAAATTGACACTACGTTATAGGGACCAAATTGCAATCTTCTTCTTCATCATCTTCCTCCTCCTCTCACCTCCACAGTAACCTCCTCCTCTCTCCCTCTTCTCTCTCCAAAGCCAACTCCGACGCAATCCAAAGCCTCTCCTCCATCCTCTACCAACTCTTGGATTTTCTATCATGTTTTTAGGCTGTCTTCCTATCATCCGTATTTCGATGCCCTGGTGCAATCTTCCAGTTCTGACCCTTTTTGACATTTGAAGTTTCATCTGCTATATATTTGGTATCCTTTTTAGAGGCAATCTGATCCATTACATATGCATTGTTTCTTTATGTTACTTGCCAAAAATATTGAGAACATAGACCCAAATCCAGGTAAATTTTTTCTGGTCTTAATATAGCCTTTCATTTCTTAATAGATATGCAACTGCCTCATTAATTTCCACGCCTAAACCAAATATGTAATCGATCGCCTGGTAAGTATTCAGTTGCTTCATCTTTATATCTATACTTTTGGAGACAAGAAACTCATCTGGAATTTTCCAGTAAGTTGGAGGATGGAGGAGAGGCTTTGGATTGCGCCGAAGTTGGAGTTGGATTTGGAGAGAGAAGAGGGAGAGGAGGAGGTTCTGTGGAGGTGAGAGGAGGAGGAAGATGATGAAGAAGAAGATTACAATTTGGTCCCTGTAACGTAGTGTCAATTTCGTCCCTGAAATTAGGTGCAGGTTGGTCCCTAACGTGGAGGACAACTGTCAAGCAATGTGAAGTGCCACCTCAGCGCCGTAATCTGGCGTCGACCAATCCGGGTTAACGGAGGGACTAATTTGATCAACGTTTTACAGTTTCAGGGACCTTTTTGGAATTTAGTTAATTTCAGGGACCAAGTTGATACGATCTTACAGTTTCGGGGACCAAGTTGGCTATTTACTCTTCTTTTTTGCTTTCACAGTTTCACCCTCATAAGTCACATCCACACTCTCGCCACCATCACCCTCAGTCAGCCTCCCCCACCCACAAGCGGCGGCGGCGCAGAAGACAAAGACGAGCGCCGCTCATCCGGCCGCCTCGAAGTCGCAGCGCCGCCAGGTCCTTCGCTCTCGTCGTCGTCTGGCCTTCTCTCTGCAGGTATGTTTTCTCATCTCTGTTGTTCTTTCATTTACTTCTCTGTTTGTTTGTTTTTTCATTTATTTGAATTTTTTATTTGTTTTTTACTTATTAGTTCTCTGTTTTTATTTATTTATTTGATTTGATTTTTTCTCTGATTGTTTAGTTCTCTGATTTATTTATTTCAGTTCCTTTCAGTGTTTCATTTATTTATTCCCTGCATAATATAATATTCCAGTTCCTGTCGTGGTGTTGAAGAAGAAGAGAGAGCCCTTGTCCGAGAGCTCCTCGTACGAGTTCTACGCTCTCCCTTGGTGGTTTCAGAGAGCGCTGTTGTCTACAGATTCAAGTGCCTCTCGCATTTGTTGCTCATCAACGGCGACACTCACAACAACTTGTTCAATGTCTTGTTAGGGTTTCTTACTGATTCACGACCTAAGGTATGTATGTGTTTATTTATACATACACACTTGAGTCGAATCAATGTTGTGTTTATGTGCTAACTAGATAAGATATTTCAACAGGTCAGAAGGCAATCTCAGTTGTGTCTTCGTGATATCTTGTTGAGCATTCAAATTTCTTCGCTTGCTACTACTTGAGGAGGAGTTGCTAAGCTTATTGGCGCTTTCTATCCCATCATATAAGAAGAACATCTCTGGAGACGAAATGGCATTTACTGCACGCCTGCTTGATGCTGGAATCAATAAGCTTTATTCCCTTAAGAGGCAAATATAAATATGTGTAGATAAGCTTCCTTTTGTCTTTAATTATCTCAAAGGTATAAATGATATTTTGAAGTATTATAATATCATGGTGTGTGTTTGTGCATATAGTTACTTAATTCCAGAACCAAGCATGCAAGTTTGTGTAATTTTTACTTTTAAATATTCAGACATTTTGGCATCTGAACATGAAGATGCCATGTATGCAGCCACTGATGCACTCAAGAACATTATCAATTCTTGTATTGATGAAAGTTACAGGGAGTGGATCAAATAACATTGGATGAAAACAAAGCATCAAGGAGATCAGGGCCAACCATTATTGAAGAAATTTGTACGACTATTGCGAGCTTACTTGATTGTGCTATACTACTGTCTGGGACAGAGAGTATTTCAAGTTGTTTCAGCAATGTTTCATAAAGTAGGTATTCTGATTGCCGTCAAGTCTTATTTTACTTTCTTGCATTGACTTATATAATTTGTTGATTTGTCATGGGTAAGTATGGTTTCATGTTTGATTAATTTATACAACCTGGTGTTGTCCATCTCCTGGTTTTTCTATTAGCTTTGGACTTGCAGTCTTTTTTAATCCCATTCCTCAAATAATACTGTGGTGTAAGCTTCTTGTTACTAACAGGAACCTAGAATAACTAAGGTGTATGTGAGGAGAAATAGAGGTGCAATGTAGGGGAGTATGACCCAATGTAACTAACTGCTGAGGTGGCAGCAGTGAGGGTAGTGAGGGTGTGGGAGTCAGTTGTAAAATGGGTATATAGGGAATGAATGAGAGAGTGAGAGGCAGGCTGGAATCTGGATAGGACTTGGGAGAGATTAGGCGCTCTCTAATTTGCCTAGTCTGTCTTTCTTCTCTTTCTCTGTATCTGTTCTTTCTTTTCCATACCCAAGCACTGATATCGGTGATACGAGCTTGAGGACAGTAATACTAATAACACAGCATATTTCCTTTCTAACTTCCCTATTAATTCCTGGTACCTATCACTCTATCAGTTACTAATATTTGTTATTGATGCTATTATTAATGCAGGAGATTATTCTACTTACTTTATGGGAGGAATACTCAAAAACTTGGAAAATATGCAGAAGCGGCCTGATGAAGAATTTCCCATTAGGAAGCAGGTCTACCCTTGTTTTCTATGTTGTTTTACATTTTTTTGATAAACTATACTAGTGTGAATGTCAAGATCAATGTTATCGATGGCGGATGGCGGATCATAGCGGAAGGCTAAAAATCCGCCATTTCAAGCCGCCATAAAACGCCATGGCCGCCATGGCGCCGCCATCCTTCACAAATTGGCCATAGCGGTTGGGCAAAAATCTGCCACCGCAATCCGCCATGGCGCCGCCATGGCCGCTATTTGATAACACTGGTCAAGATATTATACCACGAGCTTGGATATGTTCTGTTTTCCTAGAAGGACCATATGTCCCAATTTTGAACAGATTCTCATGAGTTGACCTGTTGAAAAGTTGGGATGTCTTTTGAATCATATTATGAACTTGAAGTTTCAGAAGCAAATAGGTGGTTTTTAGCAACCCTGTTACACAAATCTGGATTTATTATCCCTTGCGATATGTATTAACAGGGGCATTCAATGTTGTTGATGAATGATGCACAATTTGCCAATAACAGAATATAGCCATCCAGTGCTACAGTATTGAATTTATATTGATTTATAGGAATTTTAGGGTATTACTTTTTTCTTGGTTCATTTCTTAGACAATATCATTAAGGTAGTTGTTAGTGGAGGATATGGGAATTTGTCTGATGTTATAGTTTTTAAAATACAACAAATTACCAGATTGAGGATAGTAAAATAGTTAGAGGAAGAGGGAGACCAAAGAAAACTATAGTCCAAATTATCAAGAGAGATCAAGAATTCAACTACTATTTGTAGATATAGTCCATGACAGAATATTATGGTGTTAATTGATCCATATAGCCGACCTTACCTAGTGGGAAAAGGTTTTGGTTTGTGCTTCTGTTGTTGTAAATTACTGATGTGTAGTACTGATACATTCTACAATATGCCGCTTCATATATGCCTTGGATCAGCTCTTGTTGCAATGGGACCTGAAACTTTTTAATCTCTTATACGTCTGAATTTGGAAGCTGAAGATTTATCTGATGCAAATATAAGGATTTTTCCAATTCTAAAACAGTATATTGTTGCCGTGCGTTTTAACTATTTTACAGAAGAAATTTTTCGTAAGATTAAATGTATCTCAAAAGGTATGAAACATTTTATTTTTAGGTGCATTGTTATTGTTAGAGTAAAGCAAGCTTACTAGAAGTCTTGCCTTAGCAGATTACAGCCTTGGCTGTTAGAGGCAGTTAGAAGAAGTTTGTTAGATGTTAGTTAGAGGCAGTTACATGTTAGTTAGAGGCAGTTACACTTCTTATATAAGGATTAGTCTTGTATCAAGTTTAGTAATGAATGAACATTTCAGTTTTTCAAAATTCTCTGAACTCTCCTCTCATTTCTACTCTCTCTGATTATGCTCTGTTTCTAACATGGTATCACGAGCTTGAGACTCGGCCATGGCTTCCGCACCTATTGTTGTTGATGATGCTCCACCGCCACCTCCTCCTCCTCCTCCGCCACCGCCTGCTTCTGCGGTACCAACACCGAATCTAAACACTGTGCTTGCGACAAAGTTAACGGACAAGAATTTTCTTCACTGGCGCCAGATTGTTGAAGCAGTGATTCGAGCCAATCGACTCGAGAAATTCGTCGCATGCCCTAGGGTTCCAGTTCGGTATCTTAACGAAGATGATCGAGTGAACGATCGAGTGAATCCAGAGTACCAGGCTTGGGAAGCGCAAGACCAATACCTGTTCATCTGGCTCCTAAACTCCATTTCTGACACGATTCATGCGCGTGTTGTTGGTTGCACGCATGCGTGGGAGTTATGGGATGAGTTACATGCTTACTTCAACTCGCAGACGAAGGCGAGGAGTACACAGCTTCGTGCTGAGCTTCGTCACATTGTCAAAGGCGATCGCACTATCAGTGAATACTTGCTACGAATCAAGGCACTGGTTGATGCCTTGATCTCGATTGGGAACCCTGTTACTCGTCAGGAGCACATGGATGCGATATTGGAAGGTTTGCCTGATGATTATCACATTCTATTTCCCACAATTGAGAGCAGAATTGAGCCATATTCGATTGCTGAGATTGAGTCTTTATTGTTGTCGCATGAGTCTCGGTTGGAGAGATTGAAATCTAAAAATGCTGTTACAGAGGTGTTCTCAGCCAATCTGGCTCAAAGCAGTTCCAATCCTAACCCTAATTCCAACTCTCGTTCAATTCCTTCACTGAATAACATGAATCAAGTGAATTCTACTGCAGTTTCTAATTTTCAGCAAGGTTCTTCTTCCTTTCCAAATAATGGAGGATATCAACAGAACAATCCCTCAACCAATTTTGGTAATGGCTTTCGAGGTGGACGTGGGGGACGTCGTGGTCGAGGTAGGACTGGCAGATACAACTATGGAAGGTTTGGCAATGGAGCTGAGTGTCAGATTTGTGGCCGTAATAATCACAGTGCACTTGATTGTTACTATCGCTTCAATGAAGATTACACAGCCGCTCCTCATAGTACTAATTTCTTTGGTTCTTATGGTAGAGGACAGTATCGTGGTCAAGCTTCTCGAAATCAGTATCATCAACGTGCTCCTCATGCTAACTATCACTCTGCTTCTAGCCAGTCAGCACAAAATTTCATGCCTCAACTTCTTGTTCAGCAACAGCCTCTGTTGCCTCTCCCATGGCAGTCCAATAATGTGCAGATGTCTCACCCTAATGGTCATGTCAGATAACCAGCAGCAAAAGAAGAACCCTATGGCCATGATGGCCTCACACTCTGGTTCAGATTCTAGTGCCTGGTTTATTGATAGTGGGGCAACACACCATGTTACTGCAGATCTCAACAACTTGAACCAACCTGTTGCACCAAGTGGCATTGACCAGATTTACATGGGTAATGGTCTTGGCTTATCTATACTCTCAATAGGAACTGCATGTGTTAGGTCACCCTTTGATCACACTTGCACATTAAAACTTTCTAACATCCTTTATGTTCCAACAATAACCAAAAATCTGTTAAGTGTTAGTCGTTTTTCAGCAGATAACAATGTCTACTTTGAGTTTCTTCCTCATCTTTGTTTTGTTAAATCACAGGATAATCATAAAGTCCTTCTAGAAGGTTCCGTGAACTCTGCAGGTTTATATGTTTTTCATCACCTCACTATAATTTCCAAGGCTCAATCAGATGTTGTTTCTTTGGTCCGTCGAGTTTTCCAGCTTGTCTAAGTGTTTCTTCCCCCACTCCCTTGACAAAGTGTATTCCTTTCAATTCTGCTATAGCCAATATAAATAAAGTGCCTACATCTCATTACATTTGGCATGTAGACTAGGACATGCCAATGATGTGGCAATGAAATCTATACTTCACAAATGTAATCTTTCTCATATTAATAAAAATACTTTGGATTTCAGATCTGCTTGTTGTTTTGCCAAGTCTCATAGGCTTCCTTCTCACTTATCCATGACTACTTATGCACATCCTTTTGACTTACTCTTTCTTGACTTATGGGGGCCTGCACCTGTTAAATCATCCATGGGATATCAATACTATTTTTCTATCATGGATGCATGCTATTTTTCTATCCTGGGATTGATCAAGTGGCTGATCTTCTTACCAAACCACTCTCACAGACCAGATTTGAAGAACTGAGAAGAAATCTTGGAGTTCTAGATTATCTAGCACTTGTAAACCCACCTTAGTTTTCAAGGGGGTATGTTAAGTAATGGTTGAAAACCCATCTTGTGTTTCAAAGGGGGTATGTTAGAGTAAAGCAAGTTTACTAGAAGTCTTGCCTTAGCAGATTACAGCCTGTTAAGTAATGGTTGAAAACCCATCTTGTGTTTCAAAGGGGGTATGTTAGAGTAAAGCAAGCTTACTAGAAGTCTTGCCTTAGCAGATTACAGCCTTGGCTGTTAGAGGCAGTTAGAAGAAGTTTGTTAGATGTTAGTTAGAGGCAGTTACATGTTAGTTAGAGGCAGTTACACTTCTTATATAAGGATTAGTCTTGTATCAAGTTTAGTAATGAATGAACATTTCAGTTTTTCAAAATTCTCTGAACTCTCCTCTCATTTCTACTCTCTCTGATTATGCTCTGTTTCTAACATGGTATCACGAGCTTGAGACTCGGCCATGGCTTCCGCACCTATTGTTGTTGATGATGCTCCACCGCCACCTCCTCCTCCTCCTCCGCCACCGCCTGCTTCTGCGGTACCAACACCGAATCTAAACACTGTGCTTGCGACAAAGTTAACGGACAAGAATTTTCTTCACTGGCGCCAGATTGTTGAAGCAGTGATTCGAGCCAATCGACTCGAGAAATTCGTCGCATGCCCTAGGGTTCCAGTTCGGTATCTTAACGAAGATGATCGAGTGAACGATCGAGTGAATCCAGAGTACCAGGCTTGGGAAGCGCAAGACCAATACCTGTTCATCTGGCTCCTAAACTCCATTTCTGACACGATTCATGCGCGTGTTGTTGGTTGCACGCATGCGTGGGAGTTATGGGATGAGTTACATGCTTACTTCAACTCGCAGACGAAGGCGAGGAGTACACAGCTTCGTGCTGAGCTTCGTCACATTGTCAAAGGCGATCGCACTATCAGTGAATACTTGCTACGAATCAAGGCACTGGTTGATGCCTTGATCTCGATTGGGAACCCTGTTACTCGTCAGGAGCACATGGATGCGATATTGGAAGGTTTGCCTGATGATTATGACATTCTATTTCCCACAATTGAGAGCAGAATTGAGCCATATTCGATTGCTGAGATTGAGTCTTTATTGTTGTCGCATGAGTCTCGGTTGGAGAGATTGAAATCTAAAAATGCTGTTACAGAGGTGTTCTCAGCCAATCTGGCTCAAAGCAGTTCCAATCCTAACCCTAATTCCAACTCTCGTTCAATTCCTTCACTGAATAACATAAATCAAGTGAATTCTACTGCAGTTTCTAATTTTCAGC
The DNA here is from genome assembly GCA_030762895.1 of Sophora flavescens. NCBI lineage: Eukaryota > Viridiplantae > Streptophyta > Magnoliopsida > Fabales > Fabaceae > Sophora > Sophora flavescens. The sequence goes on from CM061070.1 coordinate 52,369,934, forward strand.
AAGGTTCTTCTTCCTTTCCAAATAATGGAGGATATCAACAGAACAATCCCTCAACCAATTTTGGTAATGGCTTTCGAGGTGGACGTGGGGGACGTCGTGGTCGAGGTAGGACCGGCGCGATACAACTATGGAAGGTTTGGCAATGGAGCCGAGTGTCGATTTGTGGCCGTAATAATCACCAGTGCACTTGATTGTTACTATCGCTTCAATGAAGATTACACAGCCGCTCCTCATAGTACTAATTTCTTTGGTTCTTATGGTAGAGGACAGTATCGTGGTCAAGCTTCTCGAAATCAGTATCATCAACGTGCTCCTCATGCTAACTATCACTCTGCTTCTAGCGGCCAAGACAAAATTTCATGCCTCAACTTCTTGTTCAAGAATGACCTCTGTTGCCTCTCCCATGGCAGTCCAATAATGTGCAGATGTCTCACCCTAATGGTCATGTCAGAGAATCAGCAGCAAGAACAGAACCCTATGGCCATGATGGCCTCAAACTCGGTTCGATTCTAGTGCCTGGTTTATTGATAGTGGGGCAACACACCATGTTACTGCAGATCTCAACAACTTGAACCAACCTGTTGCACCAAGTGGCATTGACCAGATTTACATGGGTAATGGTCTTGGCTTATCTATACTCTCAATAGGAACTGCATGTGTTAGGTCACCCTTTGATCACACTTGCACATTAAAACTTTCTAACATCCTTTATGTTCCAACAATAACCAAAAATCTGTTAAGTGTTAGTCGTTTTTCAGCAGATAACAATGTCTACTTTGAGTTTCTTCCTCATCTTTGTTTTGTTAAATCACAGGATAATCATAAAGTCCTTCTAGAAGGTTCTGTGAACTCTGCAGGTTTATATGTTTTTCATCAGCTCACTATAATTTCCAAGGCTCAATCAGATGTTGCTGCTGTGAGTGCAGCCGAGTTTTCCAGCTTGTCTAAGTGTTTCTTCCCCCACTCCCTTGACAAAGTGTATTCCTTTCAATTCTGCTATAGCCAATATAAATAAAGTGCCTACATCTCATTACATTTGGCACTGTAGACTAGGACATGCCAATGATGTGGCAATGAAATCTATACTTCACAAATGTAATCTTTCTCATATTAATAAAAATACTTTGGATTTCTGTACTGCTTGTTGTTTTGCCAAGTCTCATAGGCTTCCTTCTCACTTATCCATGACTACTTATGCACATCCTTTTGACTTACTCTTTCTTGACTTATGGGGGCCTGCACCTGTTAAATCATCCATGGGATATCAATACTATTTTTCTATCATGGATGCATGCTATTTTTCTATCCTGGGATTGATCAAGTGGCTGATCTTCTTACCAAACCACTCTCACAGACCAGATTTGAAGAACTGAGAAGAAATCTTGGAGTTCTAGATTATCTAGCACTTGTAAACCCACCTTAGTTTTCAAGGGGGTATGTTAAGTAATGGTTGAAAACCCATCTTGTGTTTCAAAGGGGGTATGTTAGAGTAAAGCAAGTTTACTAGAAGTCATGACTTAGCATATTACAGCCTTTTAAGTAATTGTTGAAAAACCATATTTTGTTTCAAAGGTGGTATGTTAGAGTAAAGCAAGCTTACTAGAAGTCTTGCCTTAGCGGTCTGACCTTGGCTGTTAGAGGCAGTTAGAAGAAGTTTGTTAGATGTTAGTTAGAGGCAGTTACATGTTAGTTAGAGGCAGTTACACTTCTTATATAAGGATTAGTCTTGTATCAAGTTTAGTAATGAATGAACATTTCAGTTTTTCAAAATTCTCTGAACTCTCCTCTCATTTCTACTCTCTCTGATTATGCTCTGTTTCTAACAGTTATTGTTCTGCATGGTTTTCATTTCTTACTCTACACTTTGCAGCTTGATAAACAGGGACTGAAAGTGTCATCAAGGAATGCAGATGCACGTGCTTACTCTTTGTGGTCTCTGTTGCCTTCATTTTGCAACTATCCTATGGATACTGCTAAAAGTTTCATGGATCTGCAAAGCTAAAAGAACCTGATATTCGTGGAATAATATGCACTAGTTTGCAGCTTCTGATTCAACAAAACAATAATATTCTGGTCTCAAATGATACGGATTATATTGGGCAAGATATTGCCGAAGAACAAGTTTTGGTCATTGTTCGCAACAGGTTGAAATTGAAAAGTCAGCTGCAAAGAACTTGTTGAAAGATCTGTCAGAAGTATTCCTGAAATCTACGAAAGATGATGGTGGTTGTTTGCAGGTACTGAAACTAAATAAATTGGGAATAGTTTCAATGTGTTGTAGTTAAGCAGAATGTATGCATCCCACATTTTTGAGCACAAATGTTGGAATAACATAAAACTAGAGTTTGATTCTCAGTAAATGTTATTGCTCTCTAATGGTTCTATGTTTTTCTGTTGAGTGTTGCTCTGATACATGCTATGCATCCAGTGCATATGTTTCAGTTTTCATTGTAATCTTTTTCCATTTAATACTCAGATTTACTTATGATATGTTAATTGGTTGAGGTACTTGATGTCCTGCGTGACTCACTATATTGGAGCGACAAAGATTTCTGGTATATATGTTGGTCAGTGTCAAACAAATAATTCTCACCAACAGTTTGTGCTTTGGTCACAGTTTTGTTTTTGTATGATAGTCTAAACTCACTTCATGTACGTAGTAAATAAGTTTTTGTCTTGATTTAAGTCCATATATGTGCTCTCTGTCTCTCTAAAATAATATTCATCTTTAATAAAAAGTTGAATAGTGATTATGTGGACTTCTAAAGATTATTGATTTTTATTGATCGTTAGTTCTCTACAACAAGAATGAAAGCTCTAGAATTGTGCTTTCATATTTCAACTCTTCAATTGTGAATATAGAAGGGACATATTGCAGATAGGTGAGTCTAAGAAGCGCAAGAGCCAATAGCGAAGCTATCGCGTTGTAGCAGAGCGGCACAGCGAGATCGCACATAGCGGGGCGTTGCTGTGTAGAGGGCGTCACATTTGTGAATCGCGGCCGCCACTGACACAACATCGAAAGTCGTGGGTTTTGCCCTTAAAAAACCCTATTACCGACGATGCTTTGGTGGTTTTCCTTCCTAGGTTCTCTTTTCTTCTCTTTGTTGCAGCTGCCGCCTTCTCTGCTACTAGAATTAGGATTTATTGTTTGCTTAGCTTTGTTCTTACATTTTTATTCTTACTTTTACTCTTGAAAGTTCTATATTGCCCTCTAACTCTGAGCTACTCTGTTCTGCCCCCACTTAAACCCAGTAAAAGCCAGTTTTAGTAAAAGTTAATTTTACCCTCACTTAGTTTTACCCGGCCAATTTTGTCCAGCATTTCACACGTTCTTCCTTACGCAGACACTAGCCGCACTACACCTTCTTTCTTCCTCACTTAAATGGCCTGAACGGATGAATATTCCAGCCAAGCATGACCATTTTCCGGCAAGCCTAGTGGCATTCCGGCAATCATCCCTCCGTTTGTAACTTTGTTTCAACGAGGAGTTTGTCTCTCTGTTCAGCCATCCTATACTTATGATCTTCAATGAAGCAGCCATCCTGTTACCTGCTATCCTGCTATAGCGCTTTTGGGGTCGGCTGCTACGCTCCGCTATCTGGGATTGACTACATAGCTTACGTTGAAAGACTGCTACTTTGAAGTCTATACCTGATTTTGATATGTGGGTAATTTTTGCCATTGATATTCCCTTGGAAATTTGTTGAAGGGACTCCACCAAAAAAATATGGCTACAAAAAGGTAGAATGTTGTCATATAGACAAGTTCTTTGACGTATTAACATTTCATGATTTACTGTATCCTTTTCATGAATAGATTGGTTGCTCTGTTCTTTTTGTTACATTTAATTTACAAATTTATAATGATGATTTTGCTTCATTTACAGCGCATAATTGGCTATATTGCTTCTATAGCAAATAAAGCCGATGTGCACAATTTATTTGAGAAAAAGCAGAAGCATGATAAATTCACTCAAAAGGCTAACGAAATAGACTATTCCAAAAATTCTATGCAGATTGATGATGCATCATATACTGTGTCTCCGTCCATTTTGAGGTATTGATTATATTCTATTTCTCTCCAATTTGTCTAAATTGTTTTTTTTTCTTCGTAAATTTGAAAAAACAATTAGTCCATTCTGCATTTTACTTTAATTTTCATATTTACTTGTTGGATGTCTGTATTTATGTCATTGAATTTCTTTTTATCCCAGGGAACAGTTTCTCGATTTTGCAGTTTCTCTGTTGCCTGGTTTAGATGATAAAGATATTGCTTCATTATTTCAAGAAATAAAGCCAGCATTGAAGGTTTGGCTGAGAGCCTGAGATATATGGTGCTTAACTTGGTTCTTTGCAAGGAATTTCTGAAACTCCTTTTTCAAGTTGGAAAGTTTGGATGGCTATAGTGATTATTATTTGGAGGATGTTGAAGGTGTCATGCACAAGAAGGCATACAAAGTACTTTCAATCATTCTCGGTGTATTTCTCTGCATTATACTATTTAAATTTTTTATTAACATAAAAGCTTAGAAGTATTTTAATATTGTCATTTCATCTCAAAAAGTATTCATGTTGCAACTTCTTGGTTAATATGTTTCAGTCACTAGTTTTGTCATGGGTATGCCTGTTGTCCAAAAAAATTGATGATTGGTTTCTATTAATTAATGGTTAAGTTGTTGAAGTGATCATCAAAGGTATTGATAATGTACATTTTAGCTTTAGAATTGGTGTTTGTCACTGCTGATCTAGTTTCATTTAGTCAAATATTGCAGCTTACAGTTTTCTCTTTGGATTATTCTTGACAGAGTTCAGATAGTTTTGTTTCATTGAAGTTTGAGGAACTTATGGTTGAAATTCTTCCTTCATACCATTTTTCTGCCAAACGTCATAGACTTGATTGCCTTTACTGCTTAATAGTCCACATCACGAAGTCAATGGTATTCAAAGCTGGGTTGTTGCTTACATGTTTGTCCCCTTGAGGCATGCTTTTGTCTTGTTGCATCTGTATGTTGTAGAATATTGACATTCAGTATAGTATGAGCATAAAGAATCTGACACTGTGCACTGGCTACAGGATAATTTGGGGCACTTGCGAAAAATTGTTGGTTCTTTTCTTACTGACATAATACTTACTCTTAAGGAGGTAATGTAGTGTTAAATGTCAAAGCTTTTTTCGTCATGCAGTTTTAATTGCAATTTTCCACATAGCATTTTTTATAATAAATGGATGAGTATGCAGTGTCTTCTGTTAGCTTTGCAGGATTTTTCCTCGGGCTTCACATTTCTTGACTATTGCATGCTACTGGCATCATCCAAATGATGGTATTTACGTGGTAAATAAACTAAGGTACTCGTGATTCCATAATGACCATCAGGGTGATCTTTACATATCAAGCAGACCCATAGTCCTCTAGTCCTCTGAGGTTCCAGCAAGCACATATGGCTCCAAATAGGATTTTTTTTTTTGTTGGATTTTGCTAATTTACATTTGAGCATATAAAAGCCTTAAAATCCTTCAACGTATGAGCCCAATAAGGCTGAATTTTTTTTAATTTTTTTTTTAAGTTTTTAACATTTTGCAAGTTGAAGGGAAGCCTTGGTGCAATGGTTGGCATTGTTTGTATGTGTTAGAAACTCAACAATGGTGGAAGAGAGAGAGAGAGGAGAGAAAGAGCGGGAAGAAAGAGAGGGAAAACTAAATTCAAAATCTGTATCATTAACTTGTGTGTAATAGGTACAGGTATGGTATTTATAGCATATTAGGTAGAGTCATAAGGAAGCTAAGGCCATCTCCAACGGGGGTTCTTAAGCCACTTTTGCTTGTTAAGCACCATTCTTATTAAGAACCAACCCTTGGAGTGAGGTTCTTATCAAGCACCCAATTTTGTGAGGTGCTTGTATAAGCACCTAGTGCTTAAAAATAAAGTGGATCATTCTTGTACTTTAAAAGTATATTGGTGGGGCCATTTAGTAAATTTGTTGATTAAATGTAATGATGTGTGGTAACTCGTGGGACCCATTTAGTAAAAATTTTAAAGGTGTTGGGTTGGAGAGGTAAGGTGCTTAAGTTGTAAAAAGTAAAATGAATGATGTGTAAGGGTGTGACCCACTTAAGAACCCCTAAAAGTACAGCTTGTCAAATGCTCCAATATTGCTTCTCAGCTCTTCAAACCTTGTTTGAGACAAAGGTTTGGTGAGCAGGTGCAACCTAATCTTGTCTAGGGATATGACAGATCGACCGAGACTTGTTGAGGACCTTCTCCCTAACAAAGAAGAGGTCAAGTTCCATATGTTAGTTCTTGAGTGGAGGACTGGGTTGTGTGAGAGTCAGTGCTTAGGTTGCACACCAAATCCCTGGTTGTAGTCTGTCAACTTTCAGCTCCTTGAGCAAAGACTGGAGCCAAAGTACCTCTGTGGTGGTGGCAGCCGGGCTTTGTACTTTGCTTCAGTGTTGAACCTGGCTACCAGTGACTGCTTCTTTGACCACCAAGACACAAGATTGATCTTATGTCATCCATATTTGCTACCCAGTTAGCATCACTAAAGGCCTGCAGTGCTAGAGGCTGACCTTTAGGAGCAGGTTTTAGCACCAAACCATGAGAGGATGTTCCTTGTAGATACCTGAGAATCCTCTTTAGTGCTTTTCAGTGCTCCTCAAGTGGTTCAGACAGAAATTGACAAACATTGTTTACACCGAACCAAATTTCAGGTCTAGTTATGGGGGCATAGTGGAGTGCCCCAACTATAGATCTGTATAAAGAGGGATTTGGCATGTAGTTTGCATCAAACTTGGTGAACTTGTAGTTGCTGATAATTGGGTTCTGCATACCTTTTACATCTCCCATGTGAGCTTTGTCATTAGGTCTTTAATGTATTTGGTTTGGGAATGAATGAGTCCACCACTGGGCAGTTTCTTCACTTCTACACCTAGGAAATAGTCGAGGTCCCCAAGCAAGGTAGAGTGCCCTGATCTAGTGTGACAAATTCAGCATTCAAACTTAGCAATGAGGTTTGCGATTCTCTTAGAAGATGTCCAGTGATGAATATATCATCAACATAAACTGGAACATAGGTAGAGTGCCATGATCTAGTGTCAATGAACAAAGATTCATCAGACTTCCTTGATTGAAAACCAAATTGAACAAGAGACTTTGTCAACCTTTCAAACCAAGCTCTTGGCACCTGCTTGAGGCCATAAATGGCTTTGTTGAGCCTGCACCCTTGGCCTGGTTGTTGGCTTTGGAACCCAACTGATTGTTCCATGTACACTTCCTCCACCAAAAGTCCATTGAGGAATGCATTCTTTACATCCAAGTGTTAAATGAGCCAGTTGGTAGTGATGGCCGGGTTAAAAGCACCCTGGCAATGGATGGTTTAACCACTTGAGAGAATGTTGCAGTGTAATCAAAAGGCATCCAATTTTTCAATAATGGTTGGCCCCGATCCCCTTGGTTCTTTGTTTTCATCCAAACTTATCTGATCCATTCCCCGTTTAATCAAACTTTCTTCAATACAAGAATTGACCATGCTCTTGAGTTCATCAGTAGCTGCATATGTTGCCTGTCTATGTTCAGATGCCAAAATGTCTACATATGTCAAAGTAAAATTTACACTTCCATGGTTGGTTTTGGAATTAGGTAACTATATGCACAAACGCAATATAAAAACTATTAGCGAACAAAGTTGAATTTAAGAAAAAATTGTAAATTCAAAAGTTTTACAAATGATTTGACTATAGAGGTGAAACTAAGGTTTCTAAGTAGTCAATGTCGTCCACCCACTCTATGCATTTGTTGCCTCCAAAATCTTGGGAGTGTACCACAACTTTTTCATAATTATAGAAATATGCAGCATTATAGGTTCTTGTAGGCCATAGTAATATCAGCATTTTACCATTCTGAGACATGTTGAGCGGTAGCAATGCATTATCATACAACGCGTTGCTCGAGAGACATTGGAAGAACTGAAAGATTAATCATCGCCCATACAATCCAAGAGTCTTTCATCCTAAACTCCTGCATACCACAAAATGAGTTATCATCTTGGAATAATAAGAAAAAGATAGACAATCCATCAAAATCCTGACATGTGTCCTCTCCCTAGCATAGGTTATCTCATCATCAAGTGCTTGTGGTAATAGCAGGTCTCGCTTGTCAGGTCAAGTGAAATAATCCCCAACCGATCCTTAGTAAATGTAGCAGGCTTCTTGTTTATAGGAATACCACATCATAGTGAACATCATTGTGAACTATTAGCCAATTAAGAGTGTCACTGATCTACACGTTCTTAACAAACGGATTTAAGTAGTCACAGCCACTGCGGGGTTTATAGTTAGAATGGAATATGCAAAGGAACCCTCAATATCTCTCCATTGATTGTCACCACCCATAGTGTAAACTTTGACATTAGCTTTTGTTTTTATTTTTTGAATATCAAATCCACCAATATTGTAAGTATCGTTTATTTTGTCATACCCAAATCCAAGCATGTGTGAATCCAAAACATTGAATTTGTTTCGTACAGATGACGTTTCAGACATTAGCCTCATAGTTGGTTTAAAAACACAAATCCAATATCTGAAGCAGCCTTAATTCAAATTCGCATCTAGCCAGACACAGTAACCCGTTGCAAGAACTAACAGTCTTGTATCCTCCATCAATAGTGTAGTTCAAATCGTTTTTTTCCCTAATATGGAAGGATGACCTCTCAAGACGCTCCCAAGATGATATGATTAGTTTGTGTTCTCTAAGTTTTCGTCGTCTTGATCTTGATGTGGTGGGTTCTGTGGCTCTTGGTCTTGGTAAGAATACGATTGAATTGCAGTTTTTTGGGATCCTCTGGAGGTCTTTAGTGGTGGATCCAAATTTTGTCAAACAACGCCATGAACGATCTCCAATTAATTTCAATTTAACCATGTTGTTACCATGACCAAGAGCCATAGAACCCACCACATCAAGATCAAGATGATGAAAACCCAGAGAACACAAACTAATCATATCATCTTGGGAGCGTCTTGAGAGGTCATCCTTCCATATTAGGGAACGAAATGATTTGAACTATATTATTGACGGAGGATAAAAGCCCGTCAGTTCATGCAACAGGTTACTCCGTCTGGCTAAATGTGAATTTCAATTATGCTACTTTGGATATTGGATTTGTTTTTTTAACTCAGCTATGAAGCTAATGTTTGAAGCGCCATTTGTACAAAGCAAATTCAATATTTTGGATTCCCACATGGTTGGATTTGGGAATGACAAAGAAAATGATACTTGCAAGGTAGTATTGGTGGATCCGATATTTAAAAAAAAAAACTAATGTCAAAGTTTACACTATGGATGGTGACAATCAATGGAGAGAAATTGGGTTTCCTCGCATAACCCATCTAGACTAAACCCCGCAGTGGCAGCGACTACTTAAATCTGTTTGTTAACGTGTATATCAACGACACTCTTAATTGGCTAATAGTTCACAATGTTCACTATGATGTGGTGTTTCCTATGAACAACGCACCAGCTACATTTACTAAGGATCAATTGGGGATTATTTTACTTGACCTAACAAGTGAGGCCTATAAACAAATGTTGTTACTTGATGATGAGATAACTTACGCTAGGGAGAGGACACATGTTTGGATCGTCAGTCTTTTTCTTATTTTTTCAAGATGATCATTTTGTGCGTAACTACGGTGTTTCTGGTGTTGTGCATGATTGGTGCTAAAGTGGCCTAGAAAAAGGTGGAAATCTTATATAATTGAAGATGGAATATAAAGGTGAGCAAAAAGGGCCTCACAAAGGCAACTACGGCCAGGGTGTGGAATGACCCACGACTAGGGTGTGGAATGATCCACGACCGTGGAATGGCCAAATTCAAAAACGCTTCCTTTGGCAAGCAAAATTCATGGTCGGACCATGGAATGATCAATGGCTGTGGATCGCGGTTGGGAAATCCAAAAATGTGGTTTAAGTGCAATTTGAGTGGGCTTTGGACTTTTTTTAAACTAAACTTTAAATAGACTTGTTAGGCTCGAAACCAAGGTTCTTCATGTTTTTGGAGGCTAGGATTGGAGATTAGGATTGCTGTTCCTTTTTCATCTTGGATCTTGGATCCATGGTGTTTTATATCCTTTTGACTCTTGCTTTTTCCATTATGCTTGAGTAGTTTGCCTCGTTTCTAGGATTGGGTCCCTTTGACATTATTATGATGAATATATGATATTTCCCTTTTGTTAATGTTTGACTCATTGATTTGGTTCTTATTGTGCCTCGTCTATATGAATTGACCGATCACCTATTTGCATGTCTTAGAAATTCTAGGGAGGAACTGAGAAGTGAAGCTAGGTATTGGATCCATAGTAATTGAATTTAGGACTTAGATCACGAGAGTTAGATGTGGTCTAGAGCTGGAGCCATCATAGATGTTAAACATGGGGAGCTTTAAACATCGGGGAAGAAAGAGTAGATTTTAATTTAACTAACTATTATAAACACCTTTCTTTTGAGAATTATGTGTGCAGGGTTGAGTCATTGCCTCCAATGGTGAAAGAGGAGCTTAGCTCAAACGCCCCTCCCAAACTTTTCAAAGCCAATGATTCCTTAAAGGATGATGAGGATGGGGTTGATAAGCCAAAGAATTTAAAGCTTCCGCCTGAAAGGAACAAAGTAACAAAGCTTAAGCTGAAAAGAGCTAAGAGGAAGTGCATTTGGTCACATATGAAGTATGGTTTCTTTGATGGAACTTTAAGGAGGGGGTGACTCATTCACTTCCAAGTCTAGATGATCCGGGATGATAATAAGCAGGAGTCGAGCTAATGACTTTAAACAAGCGCTTCTTGGGAGGCAACCCAAGCTTTCTTTGATTTTCTTCATTTTCTTTTGATTTTCGTGTGTCAAATTGTTGGTTGGTCCTATCGCCGCAAAGAGCCCTTTTCTTTTATTCCTTCTCTTGTTTTAGATTTTTACATTGGGGACAATGTAAATTTCTAAGATTGAGGGGGGCTTTTTCATTTTCAGTTTCATTTTTTGTTTTTGTAGATCATTGGTAGTTTTATGCATTCCCCATTGCATATTGCATTGCATCTTCATACTGCATTTTCACACCATCATATCTCTTGGCTTTTTTAGTTGAATTTTGTGCCCCCCTCTTTTGAGGATTTTGAGATGATATTGATTTGGAACCCAAATTGTTGAATCTTGTGTTAGGCAACATGCATTGTTCTAATCATGGTTGTCAGAATCGCGAGTCAACTCGTAGACTCGGACGATTCCACGTTTCTACATGTGGAAAACGGGTGAACTCGTGGTCAGACTCGTTTTTCGGGTAGAATCGCCGTGACTCGGATGGACTCGTGCAGAATCGTTCAGAATCGTGCAGAATCGCGATTCTGCAGCGAGTTGGGCGAGTCTGAATGAAAGTCCCAAAACGGTGTGTTTTAATAGCATTTTAGGTTAACACATTTGTCCCTCGTCTCTCTGCTTCGTTCTCGGTCTCGACCCCAAATCCCTTCTTCGTTCACGTCCTCCATCGCGCCTCCTCCCTGCCGCGCCTCATCTCCTCCATCGCGCCTCCTCCCTGCCGCGCCTCATCTCCTCCATCGCGCCTCCTCCCTGCCGCGCCTCATCTCCTCCATCGCGCCTCCTCCCTGCCGCGCCTCATCTCCTCCATTGCACCTTCTCCCTGCCGCGCCTCGCTCTCGACCTGCTTGAATCCGGAACCAAAAGTTCACAACCCTGCGTGAAAAAAACTACACAAAGAACAACACAGAAGCAATGTCTCAAGCCGAAAACAAGACAAAGAAGAATCGGGAGTTCTAGAGGCGAGGGTAGGAAAAATTTACCTGGTAATAGGACTGACCCTGGGTGGAAACATGGGCTTGATGTTATGGGTAATGGAAAAAAGTGAAATGCAATTATTGTTCAAAGATTGTTAGTGGAGGAGTTTTCGATTCAAGCATCATCTTCTTTGGAAGTGGAGAAGATTCTCGAACCATGTGCTACGGTGCAGGATGAAGTTAAACATGTGTTTATGAGAATTGTGGGTTGAGGCTAAAGAGGCATCAAAGAAAAAAAAGAAGAATACTTGGTCTTGATGAAGATCTTGAGGAGGTTGCGTAGCTAGCTCTCAACAAAAAGGCTTTTCCTTTGCAAAAGGGAAAGCAAAAGTCAATGCCCGATTCAAGCAACAATTAATCAAATGATGAGAAAGGGATTTAAAGAGGAAGTTGATGATCAGGTAGCCAAGTATTTTTATACAAGTGCAATTCCTTTCAATACTATAAAAAATGTGGATTTTGCAAAGATGTGTGAGAAGATTGGGAGATTTGGGATTGGCTACAAACCTCCTTCTTACCATGATATCGGAGGAAAGCTTTTGAAAAAAGGCGTGGCTCAAACAGATGACATGCTTCAAGAGTTTAAGGAGGAGTGGAAGAGAACAGGTTTGCACAATCATGTCTGATGGGTGGACAGACAAGAAGAGGCGTTCCATTTGTAACTTCTTGGTGAACAGTCCTAAGGGGACAGTGTTTCTGTATTCATTGGACACTTCTGACATCTCAAAAACAACTGAAAAAGTGTTTAAGATGTTGGATGATGTTGTAGAAGAAGTTGGAGAGGAAAATGTGGTCCAAGTTGTCACCGACAATGCTGCAAATTTCAAGGCAGCGGGTGAAATGTTGATGCTGAAGCGACCCAACTTGTATTGGACTCCATGTGCCGCCCATTGCATTGACTTGATGTTGGAGGATTTTGAGAAACATCCGAAGGTGCATCAAGTTACAATATATAAGGGGAGAAAGATATGCACCTACATATATTGTAGGACACAACTCATTAGCTTGGTGAAGAAGTTTACTAAAGGGAGGGACTTGATTAGGCCGGGCAAGACTAGATTTGCCACTGCTTATTTGACCTTAGCTTGTCTTAATGAGCATAAGGCATCATTGTTGAGCATGTTTAGCTCAGAAGATTGGACTTCAAGCAAGTTTGCCAAAACTGCTGAGGGAAGAAAGGTGGAAGACATGATTTGTGATACTCGGTTTTGGAAGAATATAATTGTATGCCTCAAGGCAGCTGCCCCTCTCATTATAGTCCTTCGTTTGGTGGATTCTGATGAAAAACCCGCCATGGGTTTTATATATGAAGGGATGGATTGTGCCAAAGAGCAGATTAAAAGAAACTTCAATGATGTTAAAAAATGGTAAACTTTCCTAACCTTATCTCATTTGAAAATTAATTAGCTTATTTATATTGTGTTACTAATATAGGATATTTGGAATTTGTAGCTATGAACCCATCTGGAATATTATTGATGAGCGATGGGATAACCAGCTCCATAGGCCCTTACATGCAACTGCTTATTATCTTAATCCCTCATTACACTATGAACCCAAGTTTGATCATGAAGATGTCGAGGTTAAAATTGGGTTGTACGCATGTATGGGAAAGTTGGTAAAGGATCCTGAGGAGAGAAAGAAGATTGGGTTGCAGCTTGCAGATTTTCATTATTATAGAGGGCTCTTTGGTATTGATGCTGCAAAGGAAAGTAGGAAAAGTATGCTTCCTGCAGAATGGTGGGACTTTTATGGGGATGGAGCAGTTGAACTGAAGAGATTTGCTATTCGTGTCCTTAGCTTGACTTGTAGCTCTTCTGGGTGTGAACGTAATTGGAGTGCATTTGAAATGGTAAGTGAAGTTATGTTTTTGTTTGTAGTTATCAATTTTTCTTTGTTTAGAAATATTGAGTTTTTATTTTTATGTTTTATTTCTAGGTTCACACTAAGAGAAGAAATAGGTTGCTTCAACAAAAGATGAATGACTTGGTGTATGTGATGTATAACTTGAAGTTAAAGAGTAGGGAAAATAGAAAAATTGTTGCTCTTCCCTTTGAAGATATTCATTCTGATGATGAATGGATAACTGAAGAGGGGGATGTTCCGAATGTTGATGAGGAGAATGTTGAGGAACCTATCAATGTTGGTGAAGCAATTGAAGAGAATATTGAGCAACCTATCAATGATCCAAGACTTGATTTGGACTTTGATGTAAATATGGAAGAAGTTGTTTCATCTGGGGAAGAACTTGATTATGATGATTCTGATGGTGATGGAGATGGTGGTGACAATGGAGATGATGTTGTTAGAGGATTGGATTTAGATATTTAGGAGCTGTTTTTTGATATTATTGTTATTTACTTAAATGTTTTGTTGATGTTTGGATTTGGATTTGGATTATGATGTTACTTTTTGATGATTATGATGATGTTAGATGTTTTTGGATTATATTGTTGCTGTTTTGTTGCTTTTATGTTATATATATATGTCATTTATAGTTGTTTTTTATAATAGGTAGACTCGTACGAGTCTACGAGTCGAGTCTACGTGTCGAGTTTACGTACCCAAAACGAGTCTACCTAGACTCGCGAGTCTGACAACCTTGGTTCTAATTGATAGTAGAGGTGATTTCTTGATACTTGATAATTAGCATTTGTTCTCTGAATTTGCGCATTTCATTAATTTTTGAACCTCTAAATGTGAGCTTTGAGCCTATATGGGATTTTTGTGGTATCATGATTTTTGTTCCCATCCTTGTATCAAGTGATTATTCCTCATTGATTTTATACTCTAGAACTTGATTTGAAACCATTTTGAGGCGAAATTTTTGTTTGCATGCTTGATTGTGATTAAGGCATCTTGGGTATTTTTCTGGCCTTCTGAAATAATTTTCACACTTTCATCCATTAGTTGCCCATCTTGAGCCTATTGCATAAATATTCTCTTGATGCCTATAATGATACATTGTTGGTAATCAAGTAGAATATTAAATGGAGCAAATTGTGTTTGAAAGTTGTGTTGGGAATTATATGTTTTTGAGCCTTCTCTTTCTAAAAGAAAAAAAGAAAAAGAAATGTTGATGAAGTCTCTCCCCTTTGTTGAATTAAATAAAAAAAAGAAAAATACAAGGGGAGATGGAAAAGAAAATTTAAAAAAAAAAGTCATGAGAAGAAGGCTTGGAAAAGAAGAGAAAGAGAAAGAGAAAGAGAAGAAAGAAAAAAAAAATGATTGGAAATGTTGAGTTATGCTCTTGATTGAAAAATGCTTTCGCTCCATTTATGTTCTATCGGGTTACTTGTGCTTATGAAAAATTTTGTTAGCCCTTTGTGCATACCTTCCTTTCTTTAACCTCACCTAACATCATTCCAATGTCCCCATTACAACCCTTTAAAGACCTTTTGATTCTTGCATGCATGCAAATTATTAGTGGAAATTTGGTTTCTTATCAAGCTTATGGAAGTGTTCTTTCTTTGAGGAAACTTGAGTGTATTGTTTTCACCTTTAAACACTGAGTGTGGTTAGTTGAGTGAACCTAATTCAGCGAGAACCATGATTTCTGAGAACTCTAGCTTCTAATTGGACTTGATTCTTTTTTTTTTTATAGGCAAATGTTAGTAGTTAGTTGTTATGTTAATTATTTCTCATTTGCCAAAGTTTGAACCTTAGACCTCCAACTCCTTATACACTTGGCTCAAACCACTTGAGTTATCCAACCCCCTTTTGACAGCCAAATATGCGTAAATAAGCCTCCTTTTGTCTTTAATTCTCCCAAAGGTGTGATATTTTGAATTATATTGCGTTTGTGCATATAGTTACCCAATTCCCGAACCAGCCATGGAAGTGTAAATTTTATTTTTATGGTGTTAATTGGTCTATATAGTCGACCCCATCTAGCGGCAAAAAGCTTTGGTTGTTGTTGCTTGTTGTAAAATATTGATGTGTAGTAGTACCACTATTTTCCATGTAATTAGTATCATATTTACTTATGATATGTTAATTGGTTGGGGTACTTGATGTCCTGTGAGTCACTATATTGGAGCAACAAAGATTTAGGGTATATATGTAGCTCAGTGTCAAACAAAGCAGTGTCAACGACAGTTTTTGCTTTGGCCACTGATGGCACAAAAAATCATTTTCCTCGTATATTGCTAATACTACTAGCTGTGGATTCAATGGTTCACATATTGACTGGTGTACAATTTTAGTGGCTTACATTGGCGGTGTTTCTAGAACGAGCTCCGTTAAGCTTGGAAAGTGTACTTTTAAGCATTAAAATTCCGAGTTTGGAACTTAATAAAAGTAAATCTTCAGAACAAAGAAGTAGATTCCTATTTGAAAGTATCCATCCTTCTCCTCTGCCCCTTGGAAGTGCCCTTCCCTATTTAAATGCTGCATTCCTGGTTGAGATGTCTCCTTGCAAGGATTCTGGTTGAACAATGATACACACTTGTAGGCTGTGTTTTGGTGCCTATGGAACTAACCATGCAATCCAAGCATAAAATGTTGAGGAATTTTTAGCAGGAAAGCTGTTGAATATTAGTATTCTATTTGAAGCTGTCAACTTGCTTACAACCAAGATTTGGAACCGCAAGATTCTCCACTTATTGCTTGTCTCAAAGCCTTTATGGATTCATTAGTTATCCTAATATCATTGTCATCAATGGTAACTATATAACCAAGGTTGAGGTGACTGATTGGAAAGTCTACATATCTCAAACTGTCCAAGATTTTGACTAGTCTGTCTGATAAATGGTGTTATTTTATCATGTTTTAGTGCCTGTCAATTTTGAGTTTCATGCTTAATTGTTTTATTATCTATTCAGTAACAACTACATATTTATGGATAAATCATATATAGGTGAGGCTGCGTTTGTAGATGACATTCGGTCACCAATAAATTGCCTACATGGAGCATATATTTATAATGCTAACTCAGGCCTGATTTGCAACTGGATGGAGCGAGGGACATCATTTCAACTAGAGACATTCCCGAATATTGGATATAAAGAGTATATTTGGTATTGAACTGGGACCTGTTCACATTGATTTGCCACAAAACCTTCAAGTCTTCAACAAATGAAAATAAAACAAATGATAATTGACAGAATAATGTACAGAGAATAATCGACATCGGAAGTTGCAGGTCCGATAACTTGAGAAGATGGTGATGATCCACCGACTTACCAAAGAAGTAGAGGAATGATTGTAACCAGGGTTTGAGGTGCGATTGTGAGTAGAACAACACCGATTCCTTCTTCTCTTCGATTCAAACACCTAATCAATTCAATCATCACAGAGATAGATTGAGTGAGAAACCTAACCTGAATGATGCTAGTTTAGTGCTATTTCATTCTGCGTAGTGAAGATGGAGGTTGTGGAAGAGTGAGAGAGAAATGGATTGGGAATCAGTTCAGAAAAGCGAGGATTAGAGAGTGAAAGTGAGAGAGTTTCAGATAATGAGCGTGGGAGAAAACGAGTTTCAGAGGGGGAGAGCGAATTAGTTAGCGGAAAAGAAAAAAAATAAATTTAACCTGTTCAAGGCTTTTGGCAACATTTTATCAAATAAATGTTACAAAAATATCTTATTATTGCTATTTGGTAACATTTTAATAAATGTTAACTAATAAATGTTGATAAAGACAATAAATGTAGCAGTGGTAATATACAACAATCTATTTGGCTAGTTTAAAATTAAGTAATTAGAATATTGCCTTAAAATTGTTGTATGGTATTCTTTGTGAGGTTTTGTTTCATGCATCAAAGATTGATTTATAAAAAGGACTAAACTTAGGTACAGTATATATGCAGTTGATACTGTTCTAGACACAGGAAGGTAACTAATTTTCATTAAATAGGTGATTTTTTGAGATAAATTATAATAATTATGTTATGTTTTGAATGAGGAACAGTACGAACAAATGAGGTCACTTGTCGGTGAACGAACTCGACTGGGATATAAATACGATCGTCGGAGCGGGAGATCTAGTG
Organism: Sophora flavescens; assembly: GCA_030762895.1. Lineage (NCBI taxonomy): Eukaryota > Viridiplantae > Streptophyta > Magnoliopsida > Fabales > Fabaceae > Sophora > Sophora flavescens. The sequence continues at coordinate 52,387,751 of CM061070.1, forward strand.
AACAACTCTAAGGGATACACAAGCATCTTGCTCAATGGCAAATTGACTTCATGGCAAGTGGTGGACTGCTATGCATGGCTTTATAATTTGTAATTCACGAAAAGACATATAGTTAATTATATGTTTATCAATATTTGTTACAATATTTGTTGTTATGTTTTGTTTATCCCTCATTTAGTTCTGGGACTCACCCCTGTCCCTTTTGGTTTTAGCTTCAGGTACTTCGCGAATAGAGCCATCCCAGGTAGCCCTTGCACTTGTGTAGTGGAGGCAGCTACTGCTATTTCAATTTACTTTTAGTTTGATTTGACGCAGGACCGCACACGAGATTTTAGGTGCCTTGTGCGAACCGAGAAATCAGTGTCCTATTTTTTTATTTTTTATAATATATATATATATATATATATATATATATATATATATATATATATATATATATACACTTGTTTGTCACTCCATCCGCATGACTGATCGATCGCGTGTCTCATCTCGCCGTTGTCCCCTTTGCTTTTCCTTTTTACAGGCATTTTATTAATGATTTTGTAGCAAAAATGAAAGGATGACAATATTCAAAGATTAATAGGGCATCAACTTTTTTCTTCAGCTCTTGCGATTCATTTGCTATCAATGGAGAATATTGTTGGTGCAGGGATGTTGTTGCAACATGTTCGGGTTAACAAATATAAGTATAACTATTGCTACAATTCTATTATAGTTTGCTACTATAATTAATGGCTAGTTTTTTGCACCTCTTTATATGCGTTTGATTATATATATATATATATATATATATATATATATATATATATATATATATATATATATATATATGGCACCGATTTCTCAGTTCGCACGGGGCACCTAAAGTCTGAGATATGGCCCTGACCAGGTGTCCCATTGGAGTGTTCATCTATCATTACTCTTTTTTTATTGTGCAAAATCTTATCAAAATAAGGCTTTTTTGGAACTTTTACACCCAATAGAGCACTTTTTTTTTATTCATTTTTTGCATAGGGCAACTCTGGTCAGTTTAGAGCTCTGTTGCAATTTTAGCTTTCTTCCACAAGGCACTAAATTATCTATTTAAATCAGTTTCCTATTATCTTTATCTTCTTTTTTATTTTTTAAATTTTAGAATTCTGTATTTTCATACTTGGTGTCTTTTCTTGTTTCTCCGATTACTATTACATTAAAGATTGCATTAGAAAACTGCAATGTTCAGTATGATTTGAAATCTGGCCTACTTGGGGAAATAAAATTACATGACAGGGCAATTTTTAATTGCAGTATTCTGCTTGTCTCCAGTTAGCATCCAAAAAATCAATCCAGCTTTTCTTAGTGTTTCTATTGTTTCAGACACTCCATCCTGAAAGACATCGCGTAAACCTACAAGGTAAATCTTTCTTTGACTCCTTTTCTCTTTAACTATTGAAGTGGACACAATTTTGTTTTTCAAGTTTAAGAATTGTATCTAAAAATTAGATCTCTAGGTGCAAATACAGCACATACTAACTTGTAAACGATCAGTGTTACACCAAGTACTTCCAAATCTTGTTATAATCTTTGGCAGACCTCAGCAACTCTCCACATCGTTAATTGAGAAAGCAATTTCTTACAATTAAAGTTATCAGTAATATGTGTGCCCCCTTTCCTCCCAATCAACCAAAGTACCACCGGCCTCTTTAAACATCAAAGACGATTCTTTATATTCATCTTTAATTTTTGCTCTTCATTGACAGAGGCACGATATTTGGTTTTTATCTCTCAATGACCAAGGCAGAAAGCTCAGCTATCAGTTTTTTTTTTTTTTTTTGAATTCAGTTTTGATTTTAATTTTGCCTAAAAGAGTTCTATCGACCTCTTTTATTTTTTTTCCTTTATATTCATCTATTTCAATATTTCTTATTTTAGTGATTGTCTAATTTGTTTGTGAGACACCCCTTAGTATCTCATTTAATATCTTATCTGTCCTAATATAATCCACTAATAACGTCATCAACAAAAATAAGTTCATACATTTACTAAAATAAATTGGTAAATTCATCATCCAAAATAAATTCAGTACATCATGAAACATCCCAATAATTAATTAATTATATATATATATAATATATATATATATATATATATATATCTATCTGTGTGTGTGTGTGTGTTTTTATTTAATGATAGTTTTATTAATCAGCTAGATAATTATTTTTATGTTATTTGACTTATTTGGTTTTAATTTTTTTATTAAACTATGTTTTTACTAGGTGCGTTAACACTGTGTTATTGCAATGTATGCATGCTTGCAAGACAATAATATTACGCTATTGTCACTATTATTATTTGTTTAGAAAAATATTTTCTTATTAAACTGTGTTTTTACTAGGTGTTAACACTGCGCTATTGCAATGTATGCATGCTTGCTAGATAATAGTATTATGCTATTGTCACTATTATTATTTGTTTAGAAAATATTTTAAATTATATGATTGAAAGAAATTTATTTTCAAATCTTACTCTATTTAATTTTAGATTTAAAAATAAATTGATTTGGAATTAATCTCAGATTAGTTTGGAATCACCGATTTCCTTGGTTGACCAATTCAACCATCAATCCGTACTCTAATTTTAATTTGGAAATTATATATTTTCCCTTCTCTACTTTTTAATCCAAAGGTTAAAGAGAAATCTTTCTTTTTAAGAGTTAATCCTAACCATTATTTCTACCTACAACTAATTAAAAAATAAGTTTTACTCAATTTTATTCCTTGGTTCAGAGTAACTCCACGTTACCCCCTCCCCTTCTTTCTATCTTTCTTTTACTTTTTATTCGTTTTCTTCTTTCTTCTTATTTTTCACATTTCAGAACCTCCACCTCTCCTTTTCTCTCATCTCTCTCAACCTTCTCTCTAAACTCCGGCCACCGTCCGGTCGTCGTTGACAAAACAAAGTGTAGATCCGAGCTCCCCTCATTTTCCTCTTTCTTCTCCACTATTCCGTTTTTCATTCGGCCATCGTTGCACCGCCACCACCGTCGCTGTTCGGGTGTTTTTCAACCATCGTCCGGTGGCCTTTAACCAAAAAATACCATAACTTTGTTCCTCTCATCCTCCTCTACAAAACTCCTCAAGAAATTTTGATATCGGAGAACAATGATTTTTTTGACACCCGCTGTCCACACGTTTTCTGTAATATCAGTGTTTTTAAGACTTTTCTATGATTAAAGACCTTGATTATATGTTTAAGATGCATGTTTAATTATATGGAACCTAGCATGGAAAGTACGCGAACAATCGACTTTAAATCAGACGAGAACACAAAATTAGGGTTTTTGATCAGCATGGCAAGCTCAAGCGTGCAAGGGACCACGCTTGAGCGCCCAGCTACTCAGGTCACGTGTCAATCTGTGGCAGCGTCTGAACACACGTGTCAAGCTTGCTTCTACATGAAGCAGTTGACCAAGAGTTCCACGCTCAAGCATGAGCCAGTGGGCGCTCGAGCGCCTGTGAGCTTAAGCGTGGGGATTTCTATGCTCGAGCGTTAGCAGTCAGAAAGTGAAAAATAAAAAGGGTCGAAAGGTGAAAGTTTAGAGAACCAGAAGACAGAGAGAGTGAGGGAGAGTTAGAGAGAGAGAGTTAGACCTTCTAACTTCTATTCCGAGCAATCCATTCGTCCTAAAACAATTCCGACTACATCGTTGTGATCATGGCGATGACGTCTTCTTTGCCCTAGCTTTCTTTATGATCATGCATGATGTGATCAAGATATAGATCACTAACATTTTAGGATCATTCTTTGATCTCAATTGCTAAAAATTCAAGATCAAACACAAACAATAACAATTGATATGAAACTTGTTCTTCAAGTGAAGAATCAAGAGAAACAAAAAGGAGTAGAAGAGAAGAACAATTGATATATGACTAGAAAGTAAATTGCAAGAAGTAAATTGCAAGAATTAAAGAACAAAAATAGAAAATGGAATAGGAAGAAGATGAAGGGGAATGCGCAACAATTGAATCATCTTTGAGAAGAAGATTGAATTGATAAGCTAAAAGAGGATTCACCACTTGTATATGGAAATTCAAGATAAGAATCAATGGTTCAACTCATGAACCAAGAAGAGGAGAACTCTCAACTCTCTCTAGAAATCTCAAGTGTGAGAAAACTCAATTGTATTCAAAACTTCAAAAATGATTTACACGAAGCCTATTTATAGGCTCATCCTACTTAAGGTGCAAGCTAGACTAACTTGAAGTGCAAGCTACTCTAACTTAAGATGCAAGCTAGTCTTACTTGAGGTGTAAGCTACTCTAAGTCCCAATGGGCTTGGAACACTCTTAAGCCCAATTACAAGCCTAACTAAATCAAAACCCGCACAGAATTTCGTTCTAAACTTGTAGCCCAATTTAAGTCATGATAGATGCCGAATCAGGTCTTGAGTCAAAAATAAGATTTGTAGATAATCTTCTAAGCTTTCCAACGCATCCAAGATCACTTCAATCGGACATCTACAACTCAAGAAACAGCCAAAATTATGAAGTAGGTTTGATTAGGATTTGCTTCAAAGTTGACTTGCCCCAATTGGCCCATTAAGGTTGTGCTTCCTAGGATCACATCACGTATGCTTAGTGGGCATCTAGGTGATGGTATATGCTGTTCTGGAGAGATGCATGTTGGGGAGTGAATGATACGTGACTTAGTAGTGCCTAGATTAATTAAATGATATTTTTTCATGATAACCTAATATGAGATGACATGAGATATGAGATGAGGTATGAATGAAGGTTGAGGCACTAGGGTATGACCTGGTATGAGTCGGTGAGACTCACATAGATGCATGATATTGTTCACAGTCGTGTGTGTGGAACACACGAGGTCAGAGTATCCGATCACGGATACCGGATTCATGGCTGAGTGCCCTCATGTTGAGGTTTTGAGGAAGACTACCATGAGATATATCCGTAGTTCTCGCCGAGTTGAGCCAACGAGAGGGCAGTGCAGCTATTCCTAACGAGAATGGGGGAGTAGTCTAATTCTCTGAAGGAGCACTCTAACGGGAATGGGGGTGTGCACCGATGCACATGGACGCTCCGCTTGGACGACTGACTAATATCCCAGATCAGACGAGGGATGTGTGATAGGATTATGGTGGCCACGTCAGCATACATGATCATTTGCATGAGTGCGAAGGGTGGAGGAGGATAACATGTCTCGAGGATGACTGTCATTTATAAGTGATTATTACGTGATGCATGTCTGTGTGCTATTATTGTTTATATGCTATGCATCCTTTTTCCACTTATGATGATAGCTAGTTTCTTATCTCCCTATTTCTTTCTATGTATGTGTTTTTCTATCTTTTCGCGAGTAGACTCGGTTATCCAGGATGCCACATCTCGATCACCTATGGATGACCAGCCCTCCAGGGATCTCGCTCATGGGGACCCTTGAGTTCGAATACTTGGACGAAAATAGGTGGATAGTGGACCTGGTTACCCGATTTGTAGTTTATACGGGTCCAGTTTCTGTGTATGCCCGGATAGGAGATGCCCCACACTTTGGATTTGTCGGGACTTTTCATGTCGGCCAGTCCTTTCCGTTTCTTATCTACTTTCCAGCACCCTTTCCACCTATGCCACCTTTGCCGCCTATGCCACCATTGTATCCATGGGCAGCCCAGTGCTCGGACATGGTTGTCCCTGATATAGATCCAGCTCTAGAGGTATGTCAAGATGCTGCACATCACAGTGCTCTTTAGCGATGATGGTTTCAGCATCGTCCACGAGGTAGTACTTCTAGCAGTGGTAGAGGAGCTGCAGCAGGACCTTCCAGACCACCACAGCGAAGACATCGAGGAGCACGCGGGGAGAAAGTCAGGGTAGTTCTAGCCGTCCACGCTAGGATGGGCCAGTGCGTCTTTGTATATATAGGTGGTGAGTGTGATCCCATTTTTGATGTATTTTGAGAGGGGTTGGGGTGTGGAGTGTTGGTGAGACTATCTTTCTTTGATATTTGATGTATTTTCGTTTTATGACGGTTTGTATTATCGGGACCCTACTGATGGGGTACCCTCGATAGTATTTAAGTATAGTACTTTTGTATGATATATAGATATGTGTGATGTGATATTATATTTCTGTTATGTATATTTAAGTTTTTATATGTTCGCTATTTTCTGTATATTCGCTTAACGCTAATTTCATAGTTAAGATTAATTAATTAGGTTATCTTTAATGGGACATCGGGGTTGTCTCATTTGGTGGTATCAGAGCAGTTTGATTCTTCTCAGACTGTGAGGTTAGGGTGTACTGGCAAATTTAGTTGAATCCACATCGGATATTGACTATGCTTAGAAGTTGGGTAGTGAGTCCGGACGTGATAATTGATATTTGTATGGCATATAGTATTTATATACCAGTTTTATGTAGTATTATATGTCATATAAATTTGAGATGATGATTTCTTTTAACAGGCTTTTGGATCGAGGTAGAGGATGAAGTGGATGAGGAGGCGGTAGAGCCACATATAGAGTTACCGGAGATGGCAACGGTGAGACTTCCTAGACCGGAGGAGTAGTAGGTGGTGGAGGAGAGTCATCAGAGACTCTTCAGGCCATCCGTGAGCTTGCTACTGCTTTGCTACAGCAGACACATCAGAATGCACAGATGATGCAGGTGACTAGAGAGTAGCAGGAGCAGCAGAACCAGAGGAGAGCTGCTAAGGCTGAGGATGCAGGGATGGTTACGTTCCTAAAAGGGAAGCAGCCATAGTTTAGAGGTGATTATGATACCGAGAGGGCAGAGTGGTGGAGTCAGGAGTTAGAGAAGATCTTTGATACCATGCGTTGCAGAGAGGACATGAAGGTAACTTATTTTGCTTTTATGTTGACTGGTGGAGCTGAGGCTTGATGAAGATGTAAGAGGAGGTTGCTGGAGACAAAGGGCGGGATTATTAGCTGGGAGTTGTTCCGAGAGCGTTTCCTTGAGAAGTACTTTCCGCGTCTGGTTAGACGTGAGAACGAGAGGGAGTTCATGAGTCTCTGACAGGGTAGTATGTCGGTCGGTGAGTACGCAACACGGTTTGAGGCTTTACTGCAGTTTTTAGAGTTCCATAAGAGGTTTCTAGATGAGGACTGACAATGCAGGAGGTTTGAGGAGGGTTTATGGCACGAGTTACAGAGATCATGCCATTGGACATTCACAGTTTTCCTGAGTTAGTTGAGAAGTGCAGTGCCATTGAGAGCATAGACTAGAGGAGAGAGGCAGAGTAGAGGCAGTGTAACAGCCTGATTTTCATTATATTGTTTAATCAATTAAAATATAAGTAATTATATTTTAATATGAAAGTAGAAAATATTTTGTTTTAATAAAATAAAATCATACTCCTAATCCACCTTATCATATGAAGTCACAGTAAAATTTTCGGTTGAAATTCAGACGAAAGTCGGTCTGCGTTTTCACTGCCAGTATAAGTTTACTGAGCAGAAAACCTAATTTTGACCCGTGAACGAGACGGTTAGTGTTTTTATCATGTTTCCTTCAACTTTGGTTATTTTGAAATTTTCGTTCAAAAATAAATAAAATATAATATTTTATTCGGGTGAACACGTCGGGAATATACGATCGGAACTGTAACCGGGTACGAAATGGAGCAGACTAGGGGACATAAAAGAGATGAGGTGACTTGTTAGGAAAAGGAGGCATGGTTGTAGAAGCTTTATGTCACATCCATAAAAGTACCATCATTACTTTTTTTCAAAATTTACTATTTTATAATCAATTAAGCCATTCCTTTCAACTTTTGCCAACCAAACATGACATAACTCAAAAATTGGCCTCCAAGCACTCATTTCTCTCCCTCAAAACCGTGGCCCCCTCTCTCTCCCTATATATCACACTTTCATTTTCTTCAACTCACTTTTTCTTCTCCAAAAACACTATTTCTTCATCTTCTTCCTTTCTCTTCAAACTTCATACTCATAAAGCTTGCATTTTTATTCATCTTTTCAACTCAAGTTCTTCACAAAAGTTGATCCTTGTATCAAGGGTAATACTCTTATGTCAATCTTTTTGCAAGTTTCTTCTTTTACCTTATGGTTTACTCTACTTTTTCTTTAAGTGTTTTAATGGGTTTTCAACTTCTAAAATCTCTAGAAAATTGTAGAAAAATCCTTTTGAGTTGAAACCACTTTCTATAGTCTTATATTAACTTATATTTTCACATACTAAGAGTTTGTATAAAACAAAAATTTCTACCTCTTATTTCCAAGGATGGCCGAAACCTATACATGGTGGCCTAGGAAGTTTTGTTTCAACTTTTTGAAAGATGATCATGTATTTGAGCTTCTAGATCCCTCTTGATCTTAAATCTAAAGTCTTGAAAGGTTTGAAAATCTCTAGCTTATTTATCCAAGGATGGCCAAACCTATATGGTTTTGGACCTAGGATGCTTGAGTTCAACTTTCTAACTATGATCATGGATTTAGACCTCTTAATATTTTGTGATGCCAAACCTAAGAGTTTTCATCAAACAAAAGGCTTTTCCTCATTCTCCTAGGCTAGGCCGAAACTCAATGTTTTGGAGCTAGGATGTTTGAGTTTTCATTTTCCAAAATGATCATGGACTTGAAGATCCTTTAACATTAGGATGCTAAGTCTAAAAGATTGGAAGGTTTAAAGTTTTCTAACCTATTTTACTATACAAGGCCGAAACCTAACCTAAGAGTTTGGATGATTTTATTCAATATTTTCAAGTTATAACAAATTATCTAAGTCACTTAGAACCTAAGAGTTAAGTATCTAAAATCTTAGAGTGTGAAATGAAACCTAACTCTCATTAGATTTAAATGGCCAAACCTACCTAATGAGAACATAGATGAGTTTATTTGATTTAGTTGTTTTTATGTTGTTTGGTTGAAGGTGGTGTTAACACCTCGTGGTCGGATAACGAGGAGTTGGGAATTCGAGCTTTTCGGCGATAACTCAGGTGGGGGAAAGAATCAACCTATCGTCGGAATCGATAAGTAGTAGATTATGTAGTAATTATGTAGGGCAACCTAAACCTTACTAGAAGTCGAATAATTGACAAGACCAGAATCGCTTTAAATTGCTTTTATAAAACATCCATGGTGATTCGGGGATTGTAGGTTGATCGATATTAGGTTGATGTTTATACTGTTGATGGTTGATTTGAGTTTTATTACCTTTATTGAACTGATTTAGTGCTATGTTGATGTTTTGAAATATCTTTGATTGACTTGATGTTATGCACGATCTGTGTGGTACTTAATTTATGCTTATTGGATTAAGCAAATATATATATGTGGTCTAAGAGATGAGTTGTTTTGGACGTGAGGATCATGATGATTTTTAGAGGTGCCTAACCTACATGAAATATGGTAAAGAGGTGTTGTGACATAGAGCATGTGTTGAGGTCTTGATGAGAGGTTAAGGCACTAGGTTATGACCATAGGAGTCTGTGAGGTTCATAAGTTATGTTGTTTCTATAACCGTATGTGGGACACAAACAAGACCCGAAGTCCTTGTGGGACCGTCCAAAGGGTAAACTTAACTTGTGCAGCTACGAGTGTCATTGCTTTGCATGAACACCTTTGGGAGTGGACGAGGTGTGCACCGGGATCATCGTGCAGCTGTAGTGTCACGCTTTGCGTGAGCGTTCTTACCAAGGTGAAGGTGTGCACCGGTATAATCGTGCAGCTATAGTGTCTTTGCTTTGCATGAGCACCCACGACCCGGGGTGTGCACCGGGTTTAATGTACAGGTATAGTGTCATTGCTTTGCATGAGCATTCTCACCATGACTAAGGATGTGCATAGGGAATGGGACGTGTCGCTTGGACGACTGACCGATAACCATAACTATGATAGGGAAACCATAGCCATTTTCAGTATCAAGTTTTAGTTGCAGGAGTGAGGGTAGGATGGATATAAGAATTTTATGGAAGATGGATGACTTGACTGATGTTGTGTCTGTGATAATTACTGTATAGTTTACTATGACTCTTTTCCGCTTTTGATGATAGAACTGTTTCTTATCCCCTGTATATTTCTGTATGTTGTATTTTGTCTCATTGTGGAACCGTACGAGAAGACCCTGTGGATGAACGTAACCAGGAGGAGTTGGATGGAACTCCCTACGAACCGGATGCCGGAGGACGAGCTGTGACCCATGGTGATTAGGGTCTAGTTAGTTATGGCCAGTGCGTCTGTGTCGTGAAGCTTTATTTTCCGCTTATGTTTTGTATAACTATGCACCAGTTCGGGATCCCATGGGTGGGATGCCCTGAAACAGTGTGTTGATAACTCTGATGCTTTAAGTATGTTTAATATATTTATGATTTTCATATTCTGTTCTATATGAATCTATTTTCTTAAGAAATTAAGTTTTAATTTTTACGTAATTTTCACGTTAAGCGTGCGATTAAGTAATTAAATAATGAGGTTTTAAACTAAATGACACAAAGGGGCACAATGGGGTGTCTCAGGCAGCAGAGGAGCGGAGGACCTGTTAGATCATGTATTCATAGGAGAGGAGGCAGTGGTTCCCAGTGGAGGCGGGGACCGTATACTAGACCTGTGTAGACTGTTCAAACATCTACACCATTACCAGTGATTACAACACTAGTTGGTGGAGCGGGCCAGCAGCAGAGAGGCCCAATTTGTTTTAGATGCGGGGGATGTAACGCCCTTTGTTACATTAGTAACCCAAAATAAATTGTATAAAAATCCTTTAATATATTTAATTAAAATATGCTAATCATAAAAATTTTCTCAATTATATAAGTCTGGAAAATGTCTCATATTAAATAAAATAGTAATAATGTATCAAAGTAATAAATATAATATTAAATCCATACGTCTGAATAAAACCAAATAAAAATAAAAGCCTCAAAACCGGGTGTCTAACTACAATCCGAGAAGAAAAACTAAAAATAATAAACGATGTCTGCATGACACTCGTAAGCCATGCTACAATACTAACCAGCTAAGCTAAAAAAACAAGAAAGTAGTTTTTCAAGCCTCGGTGTCCGCAACAATGATGTCATCGGGCTCTGAAAACAAAACTTTTTAATGAGATATAAAATCTTAGTGAACAACAATACAGTTATAAAATATTTCAAAAATAGTGATGTTCTTAGCCGGCGCGGTAACCGAAAAAACTGTCCATGGTACTTGCTAATTTTCCAAAATAATGTTCATTAAAAAAAATACATTTAATTACAACAATCATATAACGAGAACATAATCAAATATCATATATTAATTAAACAAAGTAATCACACATCACACAATGACACAATCATCCAGTGGCTCGGAAACCCCACTTCGTGTTGGTTTCTTGCCCAATTCGGTGACTCGAGAACCTCATTAAATTGGTTCCTTGCTCCTTGTCTGTGGTGACTCGGGAACCTCGTTCTAGAATTGATTCCTTGCCACCCTCTCTATGGTGACCCGAGTACCTTGTTCTAGAATTGATTCCTTGCCCCCATGGTGACTCGAGAATCCCATTTTAGAATTGACTCCTTGCCCCTTTGGTGACCTGAGAGCCTCATAATTAAATTGGTTCCTTGCCCCCTATTAACGGTGACCCGAGAGCCTCGTTCATAAAATGGATTCCTTGCCTCGTATCTTAATTTCGACATCCCATTAAATGGCAATGTTACAAGTCAATGCCCCTATCTTAGGTGGCATATCAACAAATTCCACACATCATGCATATACTCTTTCATCCATATTCCGAAGCATAAAACTATCAATCACAATTGACAAACTTTTCAAAGCATATAACCACTACAATTCCATATCATCATATAATCAACTCATAAATACCAATTGAACAAATATCATGTTATCATGTAAATTTACGAGTACAATATAGCAATCATAAACACAAGGAATAATATACATCAACAAGCACATCAATCAACCAATACAAATACCAAGCATGTGTTTCATATCAAATAGTCAATTTAATCAATTTTCTTCTTAATTGAAAAACCCCAATTTTCGAAAATATGTTAATAATAACAACATGCCTCAATTTAATTGAAAGTTCCCAAAATCATAGGATGAACCCTTGCCCACAAAAACAAACACATATACCATGGAAAGAGTTCGTAAAAGGTATTGTTACTCACCTTTTGAAGACCTCCAAAATGCTCTAGAAATTATGTACGACAAAAGTTGGCGCTTCTTTAAAAGATTTTCTTCCCTTTACTGTTACGGTTGCACCGACAAAGAAAAGAAACGTGTCTCAAAACCTCTCACAAGCACTGCGCGACCCCTCTAATCCTCACTCTATACGACGCTACTAACCACCCATGGCAGTGACCCAGTTTTTATATATATATATATACATATATATACACACACACACACACATTAGGCACAGTCCACTAGCGCACAGGATTTACATTAGGCACAGCCCACTAACGCATAGGATTTTTAGGTTTTATAATTGTTTTTTTTGTTACTATTATTATTTATTTATTATTTAAAAAAAACTCAAAGGCCATACGATGTACTTGGGCTTTAACGCCCATTATGTAACACCCGGGTGCCGACGAGGGCGGGGAGTGGTCGCCGGTGCAAGAAGGCACGGACAAGGAGCGGCTCCTGACAGGCTTCTAGGCGGAGGGACACATGAATGAACCGATTACACACCCGAATGAGAGGGATCCAGAGACTGTGTAGGTATGGGACTATACAGTTGAGGAATGTTTATATGAATTGATTGGTACTACCTATACTAACAAGATGCATCTTCTTTTCAAGAGCCCATCACTTAAGAACTCCACAGTTAAGCATGCTTGACTTGGAGCAATTCTGGGATGGGTGACCTCCTGGGAAGTTTTCCCGGGAAGCGTGTGAGTGAGGACAAAGCACGCTGAAAAGACCCGTGTTGGTTTGTGGGGACAGTTGTCAATCCATAAAGCAGCCAGGGATGTTACAAATGGTATCAGAGCGGCACCTCTCCCAGTACGGTGTGGTTCGGGGACGAACCAAAGCGGAAGTTGGTGGGCATGTAACACCCGGGTGCCGACGAGGGCGGGGAGTGGTCGCCGATGTAAGAAGGCACAGACAAGGAGCGGCTCCTGGCAGGCTTCTAGGCGGAGGGACACATGAATGAACCGATTACACACCCGAATGAGATGGATCCTGAGACTGTGTAGGTATGGGACTATACAGTTGAGGAATGTTTATATGAATTGATTGGTACTACCTATACTAACAAGATGCATCTTCTTTTCGAGAGCCCATCACTTAAGGACTCCACAGTTAAGCGTGCTTGACTTGGAGCAATTCTGGGATGGGTGACCCCCTGGGAAGTTTTCCCGGGAAGCGTGTGAGTGAGGACAAAGCACGCTGAAAAGACCCGTGTTGGTTTGTGGGGGCAGTTGTCAATCCATAAAGCAGCCAGGGATGTTACACATTACACTATTTTCAATACATATATTTATTTATTTATTTATTTTGTAGTTACTAACCAATTCTTATAAATTTTATACTAATAAATCCTTTATACTAAACCTCTTAATTATATTTTATTTCTACTATATTTTTAATAACTTAATCTTTTTTTTAAACAAAATAATTATATTAGAATTTTAGGATGTTACATTTTCTCCCCTCCTTAAGGAATTTCGTCCTCGAAATTCGTCTTACACCAACACACTTATTTTAACATATGTCATAATCAAAACATAAAGGTTATCATACCTTAGATAATAAAATCTGGATATTGACGTACAATGTCCTCCTCCATCAAGACACATCCCAAGCCATTCTTAGATGAGTCGCAGTAAACCACAAAACTCACTAAGTGATCCGGTATAGTTAAGACTGGTGATGACACCAATCGCCTCTTAAGCTCTTGGAACCCGTCCTCACACTCTTGGTCCCACACAAAAGGTTTCCTTTTCCTAGTCAACTGGGTCAAATGTAAGGCTAATCTAGAGAACCCCTCTATGAACTTCCTATAGTAACCTGCTAAGCCTAAGAAACTTCTCACTTCGGTTACTATCTTAGGTTGTTCACATTCCAACACCGCATCAACTTTAGAGGAATCAACCGCCAACCTTAGGTGTTCCCCATGCTCTTCTGGTGTTCTAGAGTATATTAAAATATCACCAATGAAAACCACCTCAAACCTGTCCAAAAAGGGCCTAAAGATCTGATTCATGTAGTCCATGAAAAAGGATGGGGCGTTGGTCACGCCAAAGGGCATCACTACATACTCATAGTGCCCATACCTTGTTCTGAAAGCTGTCTTAGGGATGTCCTCACTTCTAACTCTAATATGATGGTATCCCTATCTTAGATCTATTTTGGAAAACACTGACGCTTCCTTCAACTGGTCTAAGAGGTCATCTATCCTAGGTAAGAGATATTTGTTCTTGATCGTTACCTTATTCAACTGCCTATAATCAGCACACAACCTCATACTCCCATCTTTCTTTTTCACTAAAAGCACTGGCGCTCCCCAAGGTGACACACTAGGCCTTATAAACCCCTTTTGTAACATCTCCTTTATTTGTTTCTTGAGCTCGTTCAACTCTAAAGGTGCCATCCTATAGGGTGCTATTGATACAGGTCCACTCCCGGGTACTAGATCTATAGTAAACTCAATCTTTCTTTCTGGAGGTAAACTAGAGACCTCATTAGGAAACACATCTGGAAACACAACAGGTAATGCCGCTATATCACTTTCAGCCTCTATCTTAACAGAAAAGAGAAGAATGTATCCCTAAGCTCCCTCAACTAAGCACTTATGATAAGATGCAGCATATATAAAGCAATTTGATTTAGGGGAATCAACAGACATAGGTTGTGGAGCAAAAGATATGGTTTGACTAGAGCAAACAATAACAGCATTATTATGAGATAACCAATCCATGCCCAAAGTAATATCTAGACCCGACATAGGCAAACATATCAAATCAACACTATAAGCTAGTTAGGTCTTGAAACAACAAAGGACATTTCAGGCAAATAGAAGAAGTAATCAATCTATTTTTAGCAGGAGTAGAAACACACAAATCATATGACAATTTAGAAACAGGCAACTCTAAGCATTTAGCACATTTAAAAGATATGAATGAATGTGTTGCTCCCGAATCTAACAATATGATAACATCATGACCTTTAATAAAGCCCTTACCTTGGATCAAACCGTCGGACTCCTTCGTCTCCTCTCCTTGGATGGTAAAGACCCTTCCGTGGTTCTGTGGTCTGGTCTAAGATTGGCCTCCTGACTTGTACATCCTAGAAAAATGTCCAGTCTTTCCACAATTGTTGCAGGAGACTTGTGCCAGAAGGCACGTACAACCTTGGTGCTGCCACCCACATTTGTAGCATGTTGCTTCCTTATCACCCTGAGCCCCTTGAATTTGGTTACCCTTAGTGATAGTAGGCACAGGTCGTAGGCTCTTCTGAAAGTTTCCTCCCTTGCTTTGGAACCTCTTGTCGTTGCTAAAGCTCTTCTCTTTCGACTTCTCAGTCAAAACAGCTTGCATATTTCGCTCTACCACCCTACACTTATTTACCAAGATGGGGTAATCTTGAATCTCTAGGAGCCCAACAAGGCTGTGCAGCTTTGGCCTCATGCCCTGTTTGAACTTGATTGCCTTCCAGTCACCATCAGGATTGTCCCTCACATATGGAGAGAACCTTGACAGGTTCTCAAACTTGTTACTCACCTCTTGAAGACCTCCAAAATGCTCTAGAAATTATGTACGACAAAAGTTGGTGCTTCTCTAAAAGATTTTCTTCCCTTCACTGTTACGGTTGCACCGGCAAAGAAAAGAAACGTATCTCAAAACCTCTCACAAGCACTGCGCGGCCCCCGACCCCTCTAATCCTTACTCTGTGCGGCGCTACTAACCACCCATGGCAGTGACCCAGTTTATGTGTATATATATATATATATATATATATATATATATATATATATATATATATATATATATATATATATATATATATATATATATATATATATGTATACACACACATTAGGCACAGCCCACTAACGCATAGGATTTTTAGGTTTTATAATTCTTTTTTTTCTTACTATTATTATTTATTTATTATTTTAAAAAAACTCAAAGGCCATATGCTATACTTGGGCTTTAACGCCCATTACACTATGTTCAATACATATATTTATTTATTTATTTATTTATTTTGTAGTTACTAACCAATTCTTATAAATTTTATACTAATAAATCCTTTATACTAAACCTCTTAATTATATTTTATTTCTACTATATTTTTAATAATTTAATCTTTTAAAAAAAAATTATATTAGAATTTTAGGATGTTACAGGGGACCACATTATATGAGAGATTGCAGGGAGAGACTTGGTTGTTTCTACTGTGGTAAACCAAGTCATATGGCTCGTGATTGCAGGCAGAGGGGCATGCAGCAGTCGGTAGCTGTTGGTAGAGGAGCCGGTGCTTATAAAGGTGGAGCTGGGAGAGGTGTCCCAGCAGCAATACAATAGATGGCTAGACCTCAGGCCACTGAGAGAATGTTTAACGTGTGGGGAGCTGAATCCTCTGAATCTGCAGATCTTATCCAGGGTATGTGTTTGATATCTGGTTGACTCTCATATGTGTTGTTTGACTCAGGTGCTACACATTCATTTATCTCACATGAGTGTGTGGATCATTTACAGTTACCGGTATCTCAGCTACCTTATACCCTTACTATGTCTACACCTACCAGTGATTCTATGACTACTATGTATGTCTGTTTGTAGTGTCCTATAGTGGTTGAGAATAGGACATTTCTTGTAGATCTTGTCTACTTGCCTCTACAGCAGATAGGTGTGATTCTTGGCATGGATTGGCTTTTGCCTAACCATGTGGTGTTAGATTGTTCCAGAAAGACCTTATCTTTTCTTGAGCCTTCAAGTGTGGTATCTGCCAATGAAGGGACATCTATGAGGAGTGATGATTCTCGACACTATGTGATGTTTTTCTCAGTGGAAGCTAAGGAGATTCCTAGTATAGATTCTATACCTATCATGAGAGTGTTTCATGAGGTTTTCCCTCCAGTTGTTCTGGGTTTGCCAATGGAGAGAGAGGTAAAGTTCACCATCGATCTCATACCAGAGACATGACCTATCCTGATAGCTCCCTATGAATGTCACCCATAGAGTTAGCGGAGTTAAATTAGCAGTTAGATGACATGTTGAAGAAAGAGTTTATTAGGCCTAGTGTTTCACCTTGGGGAGCTCTGATGTTATTTGTAAAGTAGAAGGATGGAAGTACTTGGTTGTGCACGGATTACAAGCAGTTAAAGAAGGTGACGATAAAGAATAAATATATGTTGCCTAGGATATATGATCTGATGGATCGGTTAAAGGGAGCTTCAATGTTTCGAAGATTGATCTGAGGTCAGGATATCATCATATTAGAGTAAAGAAGGAGGATATACCTAAGACATCTTTCAGAATGAGGTATGGATACTACGGGTATTTAGTTATTCCTTTCGGTGTGACTAATGCTCCAGTAGTGTTTATGGATTATATGAACAGGATCTTTAGACCGTTCCTCGATAAGTTTGTTGTGGTATTTATAGATGACATCCTTATCTATTCCCGTACACGGGAAGAGCATGAGGAACATCTGAGGATAGTGTTACAAGTGTTGAAGGACATGTAACTGTATGCTAAGCTTTCCAAGTGTGAGTTTGGGTTGGAGAAAGTTCAGTTCTTAGGTCATGTGATTAATAAGAATAGAATATTCGTAGATCCGGCTAAGGTAGAGGCAGTACTTAAATGGGAGAGACCTAAGTCAGTCAGTGAGGTGAGGAGTTTCCTTGGTTTAGCTGGATAGTACCGGATATTTATAGAAGGTTTCTCGAAGATTGCGTTGCATATGACGCAGTTGATGAGAAATGGTACAACTTTTGTTTGGACAGATGAGTGTGAAAAGAGTTTCCAAGATTTGAAGGAAAGGTTAACCACATCACTAGTGCTGACTTTACCAGATCCTTTAGGACAGTTTGACATATATTGTGATGCGTCATACCAAGGTTTATGTTGTGTTCTGATGCAAGAAGGAAGATTTGTGGCCTATGCCTCTAGACAGTTGAGAGTTCATGAGAGGAACTATCAGACCCATGATCTGGAAATAGCAGCCCTAGTGAGCGCATTAAAGATATG
Organism: Sophora flavescens; assembly: GCA_030762895.1. Classification (NCBI taxonomy): domain Eukaryota; kingdom Viridiplantae; phylum Streptophyta; class Magnoliopsida; order Fabales; family Fabaceae; genus Sophora; species Sophora flavescens. Next base: position 52,405,931 of record CM061070.1, read on the forward strand.
GCGACACTATCTGTATGGAGCTTACTTGAAAATTTATAGTGACCAAAAGAGCTTGAAGTATATGTTTGACCAGAAATAGTTGAACATGGGCAGAGAAGGTGGATGGAGTTTATTAAGGATTATGAATTTGATCTTCAGTACCATCCTGGGAAGGCGAATGTTGTAGCTGATGCATTAATTAGGAAATCTTTACATGTGTCCGCGATGATGGTTAAGGAGATGGAATTGATTAAGCAGTTCAGAGATCTGAACCTAGGTATAGAGTTGATTGAGGGTAGGATGTGTTTAGGCATGGTGACCATTAGTAGTGAGTTCTTGAGAGATATTAAGGATAAACAGGTTCAGGATCAGTATCCACAAGAAGCCTTCGCCCCGCGAGGATTCAAACTTTTTTGGAGCCAATTTCAAGGGCTCGTCCCCGTCAGCGTGCGCTGCCCAGTTTTTCTATAAATAGCTTGTTTCAGTACGAATTAAGGATCCATTGTTTGTTTTTCTTGGATCTGCATCTCCCTTAGTGTTTCAGGCTTAATTTTGGTTTTCTTTTCAATTACTTTGTTGTTGATTATGAACGTGATGAGGAGCTAATCCTCTTGTCTAAGGGAACCATAAAGCCGCTCATGACGGCGTAATTCCAATGTGATGTTTTCTTATTCCCTTCTCTCAATTCTTGCTTTCTAATTCTGATTTGGTTGCGTTAAACAAAAGACACCGTGGTGCAATCGTTATAGGGAACCAAAGTCTTAATGAATCTAACTTGTGGGTCCTCGAATAGAGATATAGTCGATTTGCATGCTTAGGTGTTTTCTCTTGTGCTCGACAGAGACATTATAATAACTTAAGGCTCCTGGTTGGCTATGAAATTGAACATAGGGATAAGAAATAATCACTTGGGTTTATGCTTAATTGGGTAGGTGGATTCGTGACCTTAGATCTCCCAATAATAGTTAATTTCATCAATAATTGTACACTTTCCGGTGCCCATTAGACTACCGTGAGATATATCCGTAGTCTTCGCCGAGTTGAGCCAGCTAGAGGGTAGTGCAGCTATTCCCTAACGAAAATGGGGGAATAATCTCATTCTCTAAATGGGCACCCTAACGGGAATGGGGGTGTGAACTGATGCACATGGATGCTCCGCTTAGACGACTGACTAATATCCCAGATTAGACGAGGTATGTGTGATAGGATTGTGATGGCCATGTCAGCATACAGGATCAGTTGCATGAGTGCGATGGGTAGAGGAGGATAACATGTATTGAGGATGACTGTCATTTATATGTGATTATTACGTGATGCATGTCTGTATGCTATTATTGTTTATATGCTATGCATCCTTTTTCCGTTTGTGATGATAGCTAGTTTATTATCTCCCTATTTCTTTCTATTTATGTGTTTTTCTATCGTTTCACTAGTAGAATCAGTTATCTAAGATACCACACCTCGATCACCCATGGATGACCAGCCCTCTAGGGATCTCGCTTATGGATGACCCTTGAGTTCGAATACTTGGATAAAAACGAGTGGCTAATGGACCCGGTTACCCGATGTGTAGTTTATGCAGGTCTAATTTATATGTATGCTCGGATGGGAGATGGGCCACACTTTGGATTTGTTTGGAATTTTCGTCTCGGTTAGAACTTTCCGTTTCCTATCTACTTTCTAGCACCCATGCCACCTTTTCCCCCTATGCCACCAATGTATCCATAGGCAGCCCAGGGCTCGGACTTTGTCGTCCCTGATATAGATCCAACTCTAGAGGTACGTCAGTATGCTGCACGTCACAGTGCTCTTTACCGACGATGGTTTCAGCATCGTTCATGAGGGAGTACTTCTAGCATAGTAGAGGAGCTGCATCAGGACCTTCCAGACCTCCACCGCGGAGACATCGAGGAACACGAGGAAAGAGTCAGGGTAGTTCTAGCTGTCCATGCTAGGATTGGCCAGTGCGTGCTTTGTATATATAGGTGGTGAGTGTGAGCCCATTTTTGATGTATTTTGAGAGGGGCTGGGGTGTGGAGTGAGACACCCCATTGTCCTAATAAAGAAAACCATGATTTTTTTTAAACTTAATCGCGTTCTTAACATTAACACATATAACGAAAAACGAAGATATTAAAAACTTAAATATAAAACATACAGCTTCTAAAAAATAAACCATCACACCATAGACATAATTCACGTACACAACATATGTCTATCCATCAAGGTAAAAAACATTGTCTAGGGTATCCCATCAGTAGGATCCCATGCAGGTACATACAGATTCAAACTGTCATAATCAACTGAAAAGATGCACTGGCCATAGACCCTAAACTCTACCGCTAGAATCCACAGCTCGTCCTCCAGAATCTGTCTCATAAGGAGTTCCATCCAGATCCTTAGTAACTGGTTCCTCCACAGGGTCTTCTCATACGATCACATGACAAAACCAAATATATACAATAAAGCAAAATAGGAGATAAGAAAGAATTATATCATCATAAGCGGAAAAAAAATACATAGCATACAATACAATAATAGTCCAAGACACACATCACTTATAAATAACATTCATCTTTAATTTACGATTTCATCCTCTACCCTTAATCTCATGCAACTAAGCCTTTATGCTGACGTGTCCATCTCTAATCCTGTCATCATCCCCCATTCTCGATAGGGATGTTAGTTAGTAGTCCAAACGGTGCGTTTCCAAGAACTCGATGCACCTCTATCCCCCTATCTCTAGTAGTGAATAGTGCATAAGCACAGTGTGCCACTATTCCCCCATTGGAAATAGTGCATAAGCACAAAATACATAGTATCTCTATCCTCGATTAGATACTCAGAGCAACTCGTCAAGGACTAAAAGAGTATTATGGTAGTCTTCCTCGAACCTCAACATCCGTAAGGCACTCACCCGCTATATCCGGTATCCGTAATAGGATACTCTGACCTCGTGTGTTCCACTCACACGACTGTGAACAATAATGCCTCCATATGAGTTTTACTAACTAGCATCATGACCGTGATGCCTATCACGGCCAGGCTGTGATGGGCTCTGTTTGGCTCATTTTTCTTGTATTTCAAGCTCCGCCTTCATGCAAACTCCAACATAACTGGTGCTGAGCATTTTAATCTTCGTATTTAATTACCAAATCAATATCTCCTAATTAATTGCCAAATCTTATCATATCCTTTGTTGTTGTGATAGGCAATTATTATCCAAATCCAATTTTTTTCTCTCAAAGCCAATTGAATTATCTTTTAATCATAATAATTCAAATCCAAATTGATTTGGATTCAAATCCATCATGTGGGCCCTCGTAATTTACTTGGAAATCTTCAATTTAATTGCAATCCTTCTTTTCTGTCCTTTCCTAAAAATAAAAATAAGAAAATCTTGAGAAAATCAATTAAATTATAATTAAAATCAATTAAATGCACACATTGACTCTAAAATAACTAAAATAGGAAACAAAGTCTAATTTGGGTTAAATCAAGTATTCAACTCAACTTAATTGATTAAATCCACTCTAAAATAATAGATAAAACATGATAAGCCAGCGGATTATCAGGGACCTTTGAGGTAGACTGCGTCAATCCGAACGGGTGGCTCGTGGACCCAGTCCCTCGCTTCGTTGTGTATACGGGTCCTACGTCCATCACCTCCGGGCTCGGACAAGGAGCCCCGATAGGATTCGTCGGCACATTCCGCTTTGGCACCACCCTTCCCTTCTCGATAGGACCGCCAGATGGACACATACCGCCGATGCCGATGATGCCAGGCATGGCTCCAGTCCCCTTCATGGTACCCTTTGAGGTACTAGTACCAGGGCTCGCACCAGCACCAGCACCAGAGCCCGAGTTAGCACCCATCCAGGAGGAGGACCCGATTTCCCCTGCCCAGGATCTAGCACCCCTTCCAGAGGTACCAGCACCTCTAGAGGTCCGGCCTAGGGTTTCAGAGTCTTCTCGAGTATCTACTAGACGGCTTCATCCCTGCGATAGCAGGTTTACCGGAAGAGGTTTCGGAGGCAGTCGAACAGGAGCTCTTCCAGTGAGAGCGGAGGAGTGTCTGGACCTGCCGGACCACGAGATGCGGACGAGGGTGGTAGTATATGATGGCTCGGGCCAGTGCCATCTGTATAGGTGTGAGTGAGGTTTTATTGTATTTTGAGAGGGGACGGGGTGTGGAGAGAATCGGTGAGGCATCTTCCCTTTTTAGCCTTTTGATGTATTTCTTTTATGTTATGTTATCACCAGTTTGTATATATCGGGATCATACTGATGGGATCCCTTGACAGTTATGTATTGGGTTATGATGTGTATATAGTATGCATGTATGTATATATGATGTTTAAATTTTAAGTTTTTAATTCTTTGCAGTTTTTTTATACATCCGCTTAACGATAATAACGAAATGAGGTCTTAATATTTTGGGTTTTCTTTAATGGGACGTCGGGGCATCTCAATATTCCTTGTGGTTGACAAGAGAGGTGATATCTCTTAGGTTATTGTCTTGAGGCTCTTTCACTGGGGGAGGTGATATCCCTGGTCTGTGAGGAGTGTTCTCTATTGTAAAGGTTCTAGTTGATCCTGTTTAAAATCGAGAATTGATTGAAAACCTTTGGTGGTATTGCCTTGGGGACTGGAAGTAGGCCATGTGGGTAGTGTGTGGCCGAACCAGGATATATCATTGTGTTCATCTTCTCATCCTTTATCTCTTTATTTCTGCATTTAACATTTGTTCGAACATTTTTATTTGCACGCGACATTTACATACTCCTTTACAAAGTATTTTAAAAGGATTATAATTTTAATTTGTTAAAGTTTTTGAAAAACACAGTACACACATAATTCACCCCCCTATTGTGTTTGGAGTCACTTGTCAACAAGTGGATCAGAGCTTAACTCTTGGATATAAAGGACGAAACCGTCTCAAGAGGAAAGATGACTTCAAACAGTTTCGGTAAAGAGGGAAACTCCGTAAACAGACCCCCATCTTTCAATGGTGAAGGGTATGGTTATTGGAAAGAATGCAAATTTTTCTTGAAGCTTTTGATATTGATATTTGGGACGCTGTGGAAAATGGTCTGTTTGTTCCCAAGCACGAAGTCAATGGTGCTTTGGTGGATAAACTGAGAAATCTCTGGACCGACGAGGAAAAGAAAAAGGTCCAAAACAATTTGAAAGCTAGGAACATCATCACTGCAGCTTTAAGCTACAATGAGTTCTATAGGGTATCAAATTGCAAGACCACAAAAGAAATGTGGGACACCCTTCAATTGACCCATGAAGGTACTACTGAGGTCAAAAGGGCTAGGATGAACACATTGACCCATGAGTATGAGCTATTTAGGATGATACAGGATGAAAGCATACAAGATATGCAGAAACGTTTTACCCATATTATAAATCATCTTAGGGCTCTTGGGAAATCTTTTAATAATGAGGATTTGATAAATAAAGTGCTTAGATGTTTGAATAGAAATTGGCAACCCAAAGTAATTGCTATATCTGAATCTAGAGATTTATCATCTATGTCTTTGGCAACTTTATTTGGTAAATTGCAGGAAAACGAGCTTGAACTATATCGCCTCATGGAAAGTGAGGAAAGAGATAATAAGATAAAGAAAGATCATGCACTCAAAGCATGCATGATTGAAAAAGTTGAAGATAGTGACTTTGATGATTGTGATAGCCTTGATGAAGACGAGGAGGAGATGAGCCAAATGATCCGCAAGTTTAAAAAGTTATTAAGGCGAAAAGGCAAAGCAAAACAAGTCTCCAATCCTAAAAAGAAAGATGAGGAAGAAGGGACCCATTTCAACCCAACATGCTACAAGAGCGGCAAAAAGGGTCATATAAAACCTGACTGTCCTATAGGCCAAAGATAGGATAAAAGGCCACGAAAGGACCGAAGAGAAAGAAGGGCATTGCTTGGGAAGACAATGATATGGATTCATCCGATGAGTCGGATAATGAAGAGGCAAATTTATGTCTCATGGCAAATCATGAGGAAGATGAGGTAAATGACCTTGAACTTGAAACTGGGTTATCTTATGATGAATTCTTTCTTGCTTGTGAAGAATTGAATGATGAAACTATTAGACTTCCAAAAATTATTTCTTCATCCAAGAAAACCATCTCCCTTCTTGAACCTAAAATCTATGTGTTAAACAAAGAGATGGAAGCCCTTAAAGAAAAACTAGTTGTTTTAAACAAAACTTCATCATGCTTATCTTGTGAAAATAAAAAGAATGAAGTTTCTAAATGTAATGAATGCAGCGTCTTGAAAACTAAAATTGAGGATTTATATAACATGAAATAACCAAAGTTAACACAAGAAGGGGGGTTTGTAACACCCTGATTTTCGCATAAGGGTATAGGTTAATTTGGATGCCTAGTTGTTGTTGTTGTTATTATTATTATTATTATTATTATTATTAATGAAGTTAGTATTGTTATTTATATATTTGATAATGTAATGGTTATTAGTGTTGTAGTATTTTTTATACATACTCACACACACACACACACACACACACACACACACACACACACACACACACACACACACACACACACATATATATATATATATATGTATATATTATTACATATGATAATATGTATTTTAATATATGATTATTTGAATTAATATGAGATTATGTCCCTTAATGTGTGATCTTATATTGATATATGATTTTGTATGTGATTTTATATGTTAATATATAATATGTGTTTTTATTAATAATAAGTGATTAAGAAAAATATTATGAGATATCGTCTGATTTAGTATTTAAATCGAGATAGTGTATCTCCTAGGTTTTAGTCCCTCAATTAATCAGATTTGAGTCCTTATTAATATAGGATAAACCTCTTTTTGAATATCTCATAAGATCTTAGCATAATTTCCTGAGGATCCTATCTAGAAATAACTACCAAATATGTCTTTAAACTTCCATCGAACTTTTGACCATCTTAGAGTCCGATTTTGGATTCGATCGTTACACTTTAAGTTGTAGATATTTCTCTGAGATTTCTAACGACACCAAGAACGCCGCAATCGGAAACTTGTAGCTCAAGTTATGGTCAAAATACCGATCTGTATACAGTTTGGGCTGAAATAGGAGCCCGTTATGCCATAACTTGTATTTATACCATAAGACTCGACCTAAACCCTATTTCTCACATTTTTAACCTCAGAATAGCTGCCTCTCTTCATCTTTCTTAGTTTTCCCTTGAACCCCTTGAAGTTCTTGGAGTTTGTGAGTCCGTTTGATAGAGAAGTTACGTGTGTTAGTATCATTTGAGGTAACATAGTTATCCCTCCTTAATCTCTTTTTCCCTTTCTTTTGAATTGGGGATTAGTTGGTTATTGTCTTCCCATCTTGTTTGGCCAAGGGTTGAGGAACTCATTGAGCCGCTCGAGGGAACGTGTCTAGTTTGCCAACGTTATCATTTGGGAATCTTCATACCAGGTATGGGGAGAAGGGCTAGTATGAACATGTAGGCTACGGGTTAGCGTAAGATGAAGGGTTAACCCATAACCCCGGTGTTTGATTAAATGCCTATATGACTGTTTGTATGATAACATGTTTATATGCCTCTATTTCTATTTGTTATATGATGTTAATTGTTGTGATGATGATATTGACATGACTGTTATTAATTGATTTATGTTGGTATGAATGTTCTTGTTATTGACTGTCGTCTGTTATGAACATGCTGAATGTTGATGCCATGTTGTAATGAGTTATAATCATTATTGGCTGTTGTTTGATGTTGTGCTCTTAAAGAGTGTTGATTGTTGAGGATGTTAATGCCAACAATGATGTTAAGACGTTAAAATATATTAATAATGATAATGAGAATTAAGGGATGTTTTCCCAGTTGTTCATAGGACATGAATGTAGTATGAGAGGTAAGGTTATGTTCATAGGGCATAGTTAAAGACCCTAGTATTGATTAGTGAGTGTTCTAGGGACATTAATAACGAAGCTATGATAAAAGGATTAATTCCCCGTGATGATAAGACATGAATATTAATGAAGAATAGTTAAGATTAATGAAGCTGATGTTTCATGGATTAGTAAAAGCCAATAGGTTGAATCTGTGAATTGTCCCAAGGATTTGGGAAAGGGTTTCTGCCCTGATTAGTACGACTACGCTCCATTGAGCACGACTATGCTTAACAAGGAGCATGCCTATGCTCCAGCTTGAAACCCAGAGCAGGGCGCGCATTTGAGCACACCCGTGCTCAGCAGGTAGCACGGACGTGCTTGCCTACAGGTCCAATACGCCGGTGCTGAGGGTGAGTGTAACACCCTGAATTTCACCCTACGTTAATAAATGTTAATATATGTTAGACTTAGCTTATATATGCTTGTTATACTTGTTCTTGATGTCTAAGTTCATGTTTGGGGAAGTTTAGCCATAAAAAGGTTCAATCCTTTTAGAATCCTAGTAACCTGTTTCACTGTTTTGGCCATCTCTCGAGTTCTAGATGTCCGATTGAGGTGATCTTTAATACGTTGCAAAGGTAAGAGAATTATATACAAGTCTTATTTTATGTGTTTTGGCCATTTTAGTTGTTTAGTAGACCTCGCGCCTCAATATTTGTTCATGAACTGTGTCTACCGAGACACAACTGTGTCTCCTGATAGACTGTCTGTGTCTATTTCTCGCAAACGTTGTTTTGACCAGAACACAGCTGTGTCTCCTGATAGACACATATGTGTCTGCCGAGACACAGCTGTGTCTCCTAATAGACACAGCTGTGTCTAATTCTCAAAGATGTTTTTCACTGACAATATAAATAAGTGAGTCAGGAGGGTTACAAGTTACAACCCTTATTTTGACTCTTCCTCTCAATCTTTGGCTGTCAGAAACCCTCTTCTCTCCTTGCCCTTGAACCTCCTCAAGTCTCTTGGTGTTTTCTTTTGCGATTGGAGAATAAACCATGCATTAGTGTCAATTAAGGCAATCTTGTAAACCCTTGTTAATCTCCTTTTGTTTTCTTGAATTAGGGATTAATTACTCCTTCTTTCTTTGATGTTCTTAATCAAGATCCTTTGAACCGTTCAAGTGAACCAAGTTTGGATTAGCTCAAAGTGACCGTAGATTAGATCGTCATACCAGGTATGGGGAGAAGGATAGTATGAACATTAGGCAATGGGGTACCGTAAGATGAAGGGTTCCCATGACCCTATTGTTTGTTAAACTGTTAATTGATGCCTATCACATGTTTGATTATATGTTTAATTGATTATTGGTATGCCAGTTATGAATGTCTAATTGCTATAATTGTTTTATGGTTCATGATGTTGAATGCCAATTTATATGTTTGATGATATGTGTTATGTCATGATTAATTGGTTAAATTGGTATGTTGAATGCATCATGAATGTTGTTAGTTTGATGATGTTGAATATGCCATGGTTGAAAGTATGGTGATTTATGATGAACACGTTAATAAAACTCTAATTGGTTAAAATAGGGCTCTTTATTAACATGGTAATTAAAGGAATAATTTCCCCAAAAGTATTATAAAACATGAATTTAGTAGTGAGAGGTGAGGTTAATGTTTGATGGTCCTTGACTAGACCCTAGGACTGATTAAGAGTGTTTAGGGAGTTTTTGGCTAAAGAACATAACCAAACCTGCCCAGTCAGTACGACCATGCTCCAAGAAGCACGACCGTGCTTAACAGGGGGCACGCATGTGCGCTCCCAATTAGAACAGTGACGTGAACTAAAGGATTAAAGGGTAGTTATACCCAAATGTCCCAAAATGATGAAATAATACACCAATCGAATGATAACAAGTTAGATAACTTAATTAAATATTAATTAAGATAAGCAAGAATAACAAATTGCTTAAGCCGGTGCCCGGTGGGTTACTGCACGTTGATATGCTTTGGTTCTTTTTGGCCAAAGCGGCATCGATGCTTTTTGGTCGAGGTGGTGATGAGTTGAACCTTAGTGCTTTTTGGCTAAGGGGGCCTTGACCCAGAAGGGTTAAGGTGTTGACGTTGATGTTGGTGATAAGTCTTGGGTGCTTATTGGCCCAAGCAAAGAAGGTGGTTGCCTTGTTTGTTGTTGTGCTCATGCATTCATATGTTGAAGTTGTTAGTGGGGGAAGTTCAACATAGGGGAGGTCATCCTAGAGTACAGCGATCTGGCCAAGTATCGGGTGGTTTACCCAAGTTTTGGTAAACCGTGCGCCCACACGGTGGCGTACCCTCGTTATGGTGCGTTGGCTATCCAAGGGGTTCACTCATGGTTTGGTGGACTGTCGGCATTGGTATTTTTTGACCAATGTGGATATGTAACTCCGAAGTTTCCTTCCTAGTCAATATCGATAGTTTAGATCCACATGCATAATGGAGTAGCGGAGTAGTGTTGCACCACATAGCATACGTTGGTTGATTTAATATGTTTATATAATTATATGTTGATGCTAAATGATGAAAATGCTATGTATATGATGTATGTTCATCTTGCTTACTATCTCCATGCCGATGTGTTTATATGTTTTCTTACTCCCCGTTTTCTATGTTTCTGTTGTTGGCATGTATCTCTTTATGCAGAGGACGGTGAGTAGCCAGTGGAGGAGTGACTCTGAGGAGCCGCGACTCTCGTTAGGATTTATCAGTAGTTGTAGTTGTTTTTAGTTTGTTTCAGTTGTATTCCGAGGATTTTATTCCGGAACGGTTATACCAGATCTGTATATGACATCGGGGTTGAGTTATGTTTTATGCTTTTGATGTTCATGTTTACGTTTTATCTTTTTACAACTTTTTATGTTTTTCTGCGTTGAGACATTACAATGTGGTGCTTTCTATCCGATTTTTATTTTATGAAATAAATGCATGTTTTACTTTTATATCTTTACCTCCTAACGCTTTGTATAACATGCGGGATAGAGGGTGTCACATTTAGTGGTATCAGAGCAGGTCTGTCCTATCAGGCCGTGGTATGAGTCTGTTATGTATCTTCTGTGTGCTCTTGTATGAATTATTTATATGCAATATAGACAATGTTACGTCGTACTAAGTACCTATAGCTTCGTTTTGGCATGACTTACTGCATTTGGTGGTTTGTCTTGGACGATCCAAGAAGCATGTGAGTGTTTCTTTTAGAAAGGCTGTTATGTTATCAATTGATAATATGAACTTTGCAGTTGATGTTGTGTGCTTACCTTTAAAGGATCTTGATGTTATCCTTGGTATGGACTGGTTATCTTCCAAACACGTCCTCCTAAATTGCTTCGATAAAACCATAGTGTTTGGAACTCCTATGGAGTCTAAGGATCCGACCTTTCTATCTGCCAACCAAGCCAGAGCTTCAATGAAAGACGAGGCCCAAGTGTTCATGATGTTGTTTTCCCTGGAATTAGAGAGCCCTCCTGATGTCAGAAGTGTGCATGTTGTGCAGGAATTTCCTGAAGTGTTCCCGGGGGATGTTTATAACTTGCCCCCTAAGAGAGATGTTATGTTCACCATAGATTTAGTGTTTGGCACCGTGCCAATATCCATAGCGCCCTATAGAATATCTCCTATAGAGCTAGCTAAGTTGAAGGAACAGTTAAAGGATCTGATCCAAAAGCAGTTTATTAGGCCTAGCATATCCCCCTGGGGTGCGCCAGTGTTGCTAGTAAAGAAGAAGGATGGCAGTATAAGGTTGTGTGTCGGCTATCGACAACTCAACAAGGTGACCATTAAGAATCGGTATCCCCTCCCTAGGATTGATGATCTTATGGACCAGTTGATAGGCGCTTGCGTCTTCTCGAAGATAGATTTGAGGTCAGGGTACCATCAGATTTGGGTTAAGTCTGAGGATATCTCGAAGACAGCGTTTAGGACGCGTTATGGTCACTATGAGTACTTGGTTATGCCCTTTGGTGTTACCAATGCTCCTGCTGTGTTCATGGACTACATGAACAAGACCTTTCACCCTTACTTGGATAAGTTTATGGTGATTTTCATAGATGACATCTTAGTGTACTCCAAGACCAAGGAGGAACATGAGGAACACTTAAGGGTTGTCTTGCAGACCCTTAAGGAAAAGCAGTTGTATGCTAAGTTAGTTCTGGCTAGGAGAGGTGAGTTTCTTAGGACATGTCATCTCTAAAGGTGGCATAACCGTGGATCCGGCTAAGGTTGAGACAGTGCTCTAGTGGGAAGCGCCGAAGTCAGTGACCGAGATTTGGAGTTTCTTGGGTTCAGCAGGGTATTATAGGTGGTTCATAGAAGGTTTCTCTAAGATAGCTTTACCCTTAAACCGTCTCACCAAGAAGGGACAACTCTTTGTGTGGGACTCTAAGTGTGAGGAAAGTTTCCAAACCCTTAAGGATAGGTTAACATCAACACCAGTGTTAGTTTTTCCAGATCCTAGTAAACCTTTCATAGTGTACTGTGATGCATCGAAACAAGGTTTAGGTTGAGTGTTGATGCAAGATGGTAAGGTAGTAGCTTATGCCTCTAGGCAGTTGAAAACCCATGAGAAGAACTACCATACCCTTGACCTAGAGTTAGGGGCTGTGGTATTTGCCTTAAAGATCTGGAGGCATTACCTTTATGGAGCAAAGTTTGAGGTCTTTAGTGATCATAAGAGTTTGATGTATCTATTTGATCAAAATGAGTTGAATATGAGGCAGCGTAGGTGGATGTAGTTTTTAAAGGATTATGAGTTTGATGTTATACCACCCAGGAAAATCCAACGTGGTGGCAGATGCCTTAAGTAGGAAAACCTTGCACGTCTCCGCTTTGATGGTTAGGGAGATGGATCTGATCGAGGAGTTTAGAGGCTTGAGTTTAGCTTGGGAAGTTATCCCTAAGAGCATTAGGCTTGGAACCTTGAATGTTACCAACAGTTTGATGGATCAGGTTAGAGAGAGTCAGAAGATAGACCAATTTTTCTTAGACCAGATAGAGTTGCTCGCTCAGGGTAGATACCTTAGTTTTAAGGACGGGAGTGATGGAATTTTGAGGTTCAAGGATAGAGTCTGTATACCAGACGTCCCGGAGCTTAGAAAGTTGATCCTTGAAGAAGGACATAGGAGTGGATTGAGTGTGCACCGAGGTGCCACTAAGATGTATCAGGATCTTAAGAGGATGTTTTGGTGGCCTAGGATGAAGAAAGATGTGGTTGAGTTTGTGTACGCTTGTTTAGTTTGCCAAAAGGCTAAAATAGAACACCAGAAGTCGTCAGGTAAGGTGCAGCAATTAAGTATCCCAGAATGGAAATTGGACATTATTTCCACGGATTTTGTGTCTGGACTCCCTAGGACTCCGGCTGGTTTTGAGGCTATATGGGTTGTTGTGGATAGACTAACTAAGTCCGCCCATTTCATCCCTATGAACATGGAATATCCTTTGGAAAAGTTGGCTAAGCTGTACATCAAAGAGATAGTTAGGCTACATGGTGTACCTTCTAGCATAGTTTCAGATAGAGACCCGAGGTTTATCTCTAGGTTTTGGAATAGTTTGCAAGTGGCCTTAGGAACGAAGCTTAGCCTTAGTTTAGCTTATCACCCGCAGACTGATGGTCAGTCTGAGAGAACCATCCAGTCCTTAGAGGATTTGCTTTGTGTGCTAGAACAATTGGGTAGTTGGGACAAGTTTTTGCCCCTGATAGAGTTTATCTACAACAATAGTTTCAATTCCAGTATTGGGATGTCACCTTATGAAGCTCTTTATGGGAGGAGATGTTGGACACCCTTGTGTTGGAGTGAACTTGGTGATAGTGTTGTGTTAGGACCTGAGATAGTGCAAGAAAACACAGATAAAGTGAGGATGATTCAGGAAAAGATGAAGGTGACACAGAGTAGGCTAAAGAGCTACCATGACAAAAGGAGGAAGGCGCTCGGATTCCAGGAAGGTGATCATGTGTTCTTGAGAGTTACCCCGACAACTAGGGTTGGTATAGTGGTGAAAGCGTAGAAACTAACTCCTAGATTCATTGGTCCTTACCAAATTCTAAAAAGAGTCGACGAAGTCACCTACCAAATAGCCTTACTGCCGTTCTTGTCCAATCTTCATAGTGTCTTTCATGTGTCGTAACTCAGAAAGTACATTCATGACCCTAGTCACGTGATAGTACCTGATACCATACAGTTAAAATAGAACTTGACTTTTGAGGTATTACCCCTTCGAGTCGAGGATAGGAGGGTGAAGCAGCTAAGAGGCGAGGAGATTCCTTTGGTCAAAGTCGTTTGGAGTGGGGCTACTGAGGAGAGTGCTACTTGGGAACTGGAAAGCAAGATGATGGAATCGTATCCGCACCTTTTCAATCGAGGTGAGTAGAAATTTCGAGGACGAAATTTTTATAAGGGGGTGGAATTGTAACACCCTGAATTTCACCCTATGTTAACAAATGTTAATATGTGTTAGACTTCGCTTATATATGCTTGTTATACTTGTTCTTGATGTCTAAGTTCATGTTTAGGGAAGTTTAGCCTTAGAAAGGTTCAATCCTTTTAGAGTCCTAGTAACATGTTTCACCGTTTTTACCATATCTTAAGTTTTAGATGTCAGATTGAGGTGATCTTTAATGCGTTGGAAATCTAAGAGAATTATCTACAAGTCTTATTTTATGTTTTTTGGCCAATTCAGTTATTTAGTAGGCCTCGTGCCTCAATCTTTGTTCGTGAACTGTGTCTGCCGAGACACAGCTGTGGCTATTTCTCGTAAACGTTGTTTTGGCCAGGATACAGCTGTGTCTCCTGATAGACACAACTATGTCTACCGAGACAAATCTGTGTCTCCTGATAGTCACAACTATGTTGAATTCCTAGAACGCTGATGACACAACTGTGTCTTCTGATTGACACAGCTGTGTCAGCACTCAAACACTATTTTGGCTAGGACACAACTGTGTCTCCAAATAGACACAGTTGTGTCTAGTTCTCAAAGATGTTTTTCACTGATAGTATAAATAAGTGAGTTAGGTGGGTTACAAGTTACAACCCTTATTTTGACTCTTCCTCTCAATCCTTGGCCGTCAGAAACCCAATTCTCTCCTTCCCCTTGAACCTCCTCAAGACTCTTGGTGTTTTCTTTTACGATTGGAGAATAAACCGTGCATTAGTGTCAATTAAGGTAATATTGTAAACCTTTGTTGATCTGCTTTTGTTTTCTTGAATTGGGGATTAATTAATCCTTCTTTCTTTGATGTTCTTGACCAAGATCCTGTGAACCGTTCGAGTGGACCAAGTTTGGATTCGCTCAAAGTGACCGTAGATTAGATCGTCATACCAGGTATGGGGAAAAGGATGGTATGAACATTATGCAAGGGGGTAGCATAAGATGAAGGGTTCCCATGACCCTATTGTTTGTTAAACTGTTAATTGATGCCTATCACATGTTTGATTATATGTTTAATTGATTATTGGTATGCCGGTTATGAATGTCTTATTGCTATAATTGTTTTATGGTTCATGATGATGCATGCCAATTTATATGTTTCATGATATGTGTTATGTCATGATTACTTGGTTAAATTGGTATGTTGAACGCATCATGAATGTTGTTAGTTTGATGAAGTCGATTATGCCATGGTTGAATGTATGGTGATTTATTATGAACACGTTAATAAAACTCTAATTGGTTAAAATAGGGATCTTTATTAACATGGTAATTAAAGGAATAATTTGCCCAAAAGTATTTTAAAACATGAATTTAGTAGTGAGAGGTGAGGTTAATGTTTGATGGTCCTTGACTAGACCCTAGGACTGATTTAAGAGTGTTTAGGGAGTTTTTGACTAAAGAACATAACCAAACCTGCCCAGTCAGTACGACCACGCTCCAAGAAGCACGGCCGTGCTTAACAGGGAGCACGCCCGTGCGCTCCCAATTAGAACAGTGACGTGAACTAAAGGATTAAAGGGTAGTTATACCCAAATGTCCCCAAATGATGAAATAATACACCAATCGAATGATAACAAGTTAGATAACTTAATTAAATATTAATTAAGATATACAAGAATAACAAGTTGCTTAAGCCGGTGCCCAGTGGGTTACCGCACGTTGATATGCTTTGGTGCTTATTGGCCAAAGTGGCCTCGATGCCTTTTGGTCGAGGTGTTCATGAGTGGAACCTTAGTGATTTTTGGCTAAGGGGACCTTGACCCAGAAGGTTTAAGGTGTTGACGTTGATGTTAGTGATAAGTCTTGGTTGCTTATTGACCCAAGCAAAGGAGGTGGTTGCCTTGTTTGTTGTTGTGCTCATGCATTCATACGTTGAAGTTGTTAGTGGGGGAAGTTCAACATAGGGGAGGTCATCCTAGAATACGGCGATCTGGCCAAGTCTCTGGTGGTTTACCCAAGGTTTGGTAAACCGTGCGCCCTCGCGATGGCGTACACTCGTTATGGTGTGTTGGCTATCCAAGGGGTTCACCCATGGTTTGGTGGACTGCCGGCATTGGTGCTTTTTGGCCAATGTGGATATGTAACTCCGAAGTTGCCTTCCTGGCCAATATCGATAGTTTAGATCCACATGCATAATGGAGTATCGGAGTAGTGTTGCATCGCATAGCATACGTTGATTGATTTAATATGTTGATATAATTATATGTTGATTCTAAATGATGAAAATGCTATGTATATGATGTATGTTCATCTTTCTTACTATCTCCATGCCCATGTGTTTATATCTTACCTTTGGTGCTTGTTGGCCAAAAAGGTTAAGCCATAATAAATGGTGTTGATGGAGGTGGTGGATAGCGGTTGTTTGTTGTGTGCAAGCATCATGCATGGAGTTTTAGGGGGAGGTACGATAGTTAAGGGGAGGTCGTCTGCGTGTAAGAGGATCTGGCCATCCACGATGATTCATCTGAGACTAAGGGGATCATGTACACCCCTGGTAGCGCATATGAGAATAAGGTGAGTCGGCTATCCTAGGGGTCCACCCATGGTAAGGTGAATTGCCCCGGCGTTGGTGCTTATTGGCCAATGTGGAGATGTAACTCTGAAGTTGTACACCTGGTATAGATGGATCCAAATGCATTCGGAGTAGTGTTTCGCATTGCATTGTATGATTGATGTTATATTTTGATATGCTTGTTGTGTTGGTATGATGACTATGTTATGATTGTTATTTGTTGTATGTTCATCTTGCCAACTATCCTGCTGCCGTTATGTTTATATATATGGTTCTTACTCCCCGTCTTTCGTTGTTTGCTTTGCATGTATCCTTTGGTTATGCAGAGGACGGTGAGCAGCTTGCTGAGGAGTGACTTCAAGGAGCCGGTACTCGTAGTTTAGTTTATGTTTAGTTTAGCTGTTTATCCAAGTTGTTTATCAGATTGGTTATACCAGCTCTGTAATGTGACATCGGGGTTGTGTTCGTTTATATCTTTTGTTTATGTTTATGTTTATGTTTATGTTATGTCTTTCTTCTTAAACATGTTGTATTTTACGCGTTGAGACCTTGTTACAATGTGGTATCCTTTACCCGTTGGTTTTCTTTTGTAAAACCAAGCATCTGTTTATCTTATTTCATAAAATTAAACATTTCCTTCTATGTTATCACTTTATAAATACATGTCGGGTAGAGGGCGTCACAAGGTTGAATTGTGTTTACCAACTTTTTAGGAAACTTTGTAAGTTATTTTCGCAGGCACAACAAGCAAAAATAAGGCAACAAAAAATTAGACGGGTGACTCGTCAAATTTTGAGATAGATCACACACGCATACAGAGAAGGTTAAAATAGAGATTGATATTCACAATATTAACTCCCCAAGTTAAAGCTTAAACAAATAACTCTTAAATAAATTAAAGAGATAATGGAAGAAGAATATCACTCAAAGGTTTTATACTGGTTCACCCCAAAATCCACAGGGCTACGTCCAGTTTCTTGGCAGCACCAAGTTTCCACTATAACTGACCAGATTACAGTACAAGTATTCTTTGCGTGCCACCCCAGGCTCAATACTCAGACAAGTATTCTTTTCACACCAAGCCTCTCCAGGCTAACCTCAGTAAGGAGTAAAGGTTTTGTGTAATTAATACAACTTGCAAATCTTTCAGATCACACTCAGAAGAAATAAATATGAAGTACGAAAGAATGCGAATTAATATCAAATGCTTCTTGCGCAGTGTTCTTAATGATATTCAACTTCCTATCTTCATCATCATGGTTTGGTCTATATAAAGACTTCAATCAATTAATCTGTTAGGCACAGCTTCAAAAAGTGTGTTCTTTGGTTTGAGCTTCTGGGAGGCCATTAATGCAAAAGAGTCGTTCTGTGCACGCATTAAATGCTTAGGAACGTTGAGCTTTGATAAAGTAGTCCAAGAGTACACTTTGTTCTGATCAGCTGTTGTTTCAGAGTTGCAGCAGCAGTCTTCTTGTACTTGAAGCAAAGAGCTTTCCTCTTTCGGTGCAACACTCAGTTGACTTTCTGGAAAGCACTTTTACTTTGTACTAAAACAACTAAAATGTTATTGCTGTGGTACAGAGGTTGCGTGTTTATTCCTTAAATCCTTGAAACAACGTTCTTTATTCTTTATCCTTTGTGCTATTGTCTAGAGGTCTTTGAGATCCTTAAGTTAGGCATCTTATTTGAATAAGGTTGACTTGGGCTTCACTCTGACAAATTGACACATCAACAAATGTAGCAGTGTTGAAAATCAGACGGGTGCTTGTGCAGTCCAAAACTAGACGGGTGATTCACCGAGTCTTCTTTAGACAAAAGCTTCTAGCCATGTCATCGACAAGATTAGAATCTTGATTTAGCTTTGACTTGGTCTATGTCAGAGTTGACTATTTTTCAGACGAGTGAGTTTTTAGACAAGTCTAAAAACTGCGCTCTACCATAAAGTAGACGAGTCAAAATTCAGACGAGTGACCTTAAGTTTATTTTTCTGCACACTTATCAGACATATCAGTAACTTCATATGGTGCAATATTACCATACTTAATCTATTTGGAATCATCAAAACTTAGAGAATTTACACATGGAATGTGTCTCAGACTTATGAGGTCTCAACATTCTCCTCCTTTTTGATGATGACAAATAATTGTTATGATTTTATTGAACATCTAAAAGTAACAACAGAAATACAGATGTATTTAATCAAAGTATGATATTCTCCCCCTTAGTTTATGCATTAGATAAAAACATGTATCAGAATAGAAACAAGGTATCAAATCAAATATCAGATTCAATCATAGCAAAAACAGAAGGCATTATTAGTTAGTTTAAGAAGTAATTTCTGTTACTTTTATTTCCTCCCCCTTTTGGCATCAATCAAAATCAAAAAAAAAATAAAAATTAAATAGAACACAGCCAAAAGAAATGTCAAAACTTTATCTCATTTCATTAAGAGTCAAAGAATTACAAGTGATATGGACATCACTGACTTGTACATTACATGACTCAAAACAAAGAGAAATCTAAGTCCTAAGACCTAAGAACTAGGACCCCCTTGGCTTTTAAAGAAAGCTTCCATCATTCTTTGCATTGCTGCTTGCTGAGCCAGCATCTGAGCTTGAAAAGCAGCTTGCTGTTCAATGGCAGCATACTGCCTTTGGATGGCAGCATACTGCCTTTGGATGACAGTTTGCAAACTTGAGGCCATTTCATCAAGTCTTTGATGGGCAGCAGGAACATAAGCAACTACTGGTGCATAGGAGTCTGTTGTAGCCAGAGCAGTTGCAGATGCAGATGGAGGAGGTGGACTAGGAGGAGGGGTAAGAGGTAACTCTTCAACAAGAATGTTGTCCTCAGGCTGAGGATCTAAAAACACATTGGTTGGAAGAGCAGAGACAAAGTCATTATTAGGATAGAATTCTTGAATAAATCCATGAATTCTTTCATGGTGAAGAGGGGAATCAATGATAGAAAGAAGAAACTCATTAGATCTCCTAATGAGAATTATGGGAATTGTGGTGGAAAGTTTAATATGAAGAAAGGGAAAACCATAAAGAAATGAGGTAAAGTATAAATAGACGGTAAAAAGGGTAAGAGCAAAAGTTGGGCTACCTCTAGTGGAATTGTTTTCTTCTCTTCTTCAGACAACCCTGAGCTGAATCCACATCTCTAGTAGATGTCTCTGACCTTGAGGAACTCATGATGAGTCTCAGTTGAAAACAGTCTCTTTCTTTACTTGCACTTGTGGTCATTCAGCTTGATGAGAGAGAATTTATGATCAAGTGGCAAGTTAATCACCTTATGCTTTCTTTGCAGAACCATAGAGTCAGGCATCACCCTGATGTTGAAGGCTTCATGAAGATATGTTGATTGACATCCACCTTCTTGCATGCTTCTGTTTTCTAGCCAGTGCTACAAGTTTCCTTTCAGCTTCTAGAGAGGCAATGACATTCAAGTCTCTGCCATTCAGAAAATTGGAGCAGGATTCATCTGTGACAGAAAAGGGAGTGGTTCTGGAAGAAGGGTGATAAGGAGATAGAGTGGCCATAGGGAGAGGGTTGTGTCTGGTTTCAGAAAATAAGTATGGAAAGACTATTCCTAGAGGGATTTGGCTCTGGTTTCTAATGTGGTCAGGGGTTTGTGGTTTAGGTGAGGGTGGAGGAGGAGTGAGATTGTCAAAGTATGCAAAGTCATTGACATCCTCAGTTTGAAGAGTGTCAATATGGTGAGATGATTGTGGTGTGGAAGGCTTGAATAGGTGAGGTTCTGTTTCAGATAGTTGTGTTTCTGAAGCAATAGGGTTAGGTTCGGAAGTGTGAGGGTTATCATGTTGTGGTTCAGAAATAGAAGGTTGAGGGATAGGTGATGTGTGTGGTGGAGTTGGGATTTTTGGAGAAGCAGATAGAGGAGTTGGGGTTTTCTGTTGTGGTTGTGGTGATGGGGATGGTGTTTTCTATGGTGGTGTTGGTGCTCTTTGTGGTGACAAAATAGGTAATGGAGATGAAGGTTGTGGAGTTGGAGTTGTTGTGGTTGTTGGCTGTGTTGTTGGTGAGGGTGATGATGATGGAGTTAGGAGTCGAACCAGCTTCCTCTTGGTTATAGTGGTCCTTTTCTTTTTAGGGATCACAATCTCTTCAGGTTGAGACTCCCCCTCAGCTTGCACAGCTCTCTTTCTTTTGAACACCTTGGTAACACTAGGTGCATTATGGACAGAGGCAGATGCAACAGGTTGAACAACAGGTTCAACAGTCTCAGCAACAGTTGTCTGAGCAGAAGTCTCAGCAACTCTCTTCCTCTTCCTCAGCAGTTGAGGCCTTTCCTCTTCAACAGGCTCCACAAAAGGTTCTTTCTTGACAGAAGGAATAGTAAGAGGTTCTTCCACTTGAGCAGGTGCAGCAGGAACTGATGATGAGGCTTCAGCAATTGGATCAGTGGTGGGGGTCAGATTGATTCTCATCAAAGGCAGAGTCTTTGTTGTGATTTCTATGCAGAGATCAGCATGACAAGCTTTCCTCAAATCCTTCAGCTTGTTTGCCCTGAATATCCTTGTCATGATCATGCCAAAAGGATAGTCCTTATCCTTTCCCTTGACGGCTTTCTCCATATGTCTAAATATTAAATCAGTAATGTCTACTTTGATCTGTAGAATCAGGTGGTAGATGGCAAACTTTTCTATCTCGATCACATGATTCCTAGATCCAGTCCTAGGCATTACACAGTTAATTATAAGAACATGAAGAAATCTTGCCTTAGGAGTCAGATACTTGGCATCTGGAATTCTAGGTTTTGGAACTCCATACAGTACCAAGTTCACTTTTGCTTCTCCCACAGACTTAAGCCATTCCCTGTAGTACCCAACACCTTCATGTGGACATCCAATCACTTCAGCAAGTGACTCATGAGTGATGATGACATGGTCATCACCCACATCTCCAGTGATCATAGAGGTTGTCTCATCCTTTGTAATCTTCGAAGTTGTCCAGAACTCCCTAACTAGAGCAGGGAAGACAAGTTCTTGAAGCTGGAAGAATGGTAACCATCCAGCGTGAGCGAGTTCAAGTTGAACATCCAAACCCTTGGTACTAAGCTCACCAAAATTTGGGACCCTTCCAGGGTGCACTTTCTTTAGTTCAGTGACAGAGATTTTGGTGTTCTCAGCCAGAGTTTCCAGAAGGCTCTTGGGTGCCATTGATTCAGAGAAGAAGATTTTAGGGTTTTGGAGATGAAAGGTTTCGAGAGGTTGAAGACGAAGAGAGAGGTTGTGAGCAAATGATTATGAGTGGGAAATTTTTGAAACGACATGAGTTGTTTTGTTAAAACACTTGAGTGCTTTTTCCATAGGGAACAAGGAGAGATATTATTACCACAAACAACAATAAATTTCGAAAATATAGTTGTGAAAAGAAGTAGAACGTTTTTAAGAAAAGGAGGGAAATTTTGTAATGTACACGTGTCTCAGTCAGGGTTAGCACAGAGTACGTGCTTTTAGCCACGTCATCAGACGCTTGGCTAAAGTAGACGAGTGAAGTAAAAAGAAAATAGACGAGTCAAGCATATAAATTAGACAAGTAAATTTTCAAAAGTATCAAGCATACACTCATTCAGACACATTATGCATATTAATATTCCTTCTAATAAAAACAAATCTATCTTCACTTAAAGGCTCAGTAAAGATGTCTGACCACTGATACTCAATGTTTACAAACTTAATTTCAAAAACTCCTTTTTGCACATAATCTCTAATAAAATGATACTTTATTTCTATATGCTTTGCTCTAGAATGCTGTATGGGATTTTTAGACAATTTAATAGCACTAGTGTTATCACACCAAACAGGTATATTATGCTAAAACATTGAATAATCCTCAAGTTGATATTTTACCCAAAGCAGTTGTGAACAAAAACTTGCTGCAGATATATATTCAGCTTTAGCAGTTGATAGAGCAATGGTGCGTTACCTTTTGCTTGACCAGGAGATCATATTTGCTCCAATGAAGTGGCATCCTCCACTGGTACTTTTTCTATCAATTCTATCTTCAGCAAAATCAGCATCACAGAATCCAGCAAACCTGAAATCTTCCGATTTCTTATATAATAGACCAAGGTTAGTTCCAATTAAATATCTGAAAATTCTTTTAACAACCTTATGATGAGATTCTTTAGGATCTGATTGAAATCTAACACATAGACAAACACCGAATTGAATATCAGGTCTGCTAGCAGTTAAGTATAGAAGAAATCCAATCATACCTCGGTAGACAGTTTGATGGATATAGATTCCATCACTTGTCTATTTTATTTGAAGACCAAGGAAGAACTTCAATTCTCCCATCATGCTCATCTCAAACTCATTCTGCATCAACTCAGAGAACTCTTTGCAGAGCTTTTCATTAGTAGCACCAAATATAATATCATCAACATAAATCTGTACTGCAATAAAATCTTTCTTTGAGAATTTCTTGAAAAGTGTAGTGTCTACTTTTCCTCTAATGAAATCATTTTCCATTAGATATGTGCTTAGCCTATCATACCAAGCTCTAGGAGCTTGTTTGAGTGCATATAAAGCTTTCTTAAGTTTATAGACATGGTCAGGATTTTTAGAATCCTGAAACCCAGAAGGTTACTTGACATAAACTTCCTCCTCAATTATCTATTTGATAAAGAGTTATATCATGTTGTGAAGCATATGACATGAGAATTATAATTGCTTCTAATCTAGCTACATGTAATCCCTTCCTGTTTATTATACCCTTGAGCAACTAGTCTTGCTTTGTTTCTTACCACTTTTCCATCTTCATCCAGTTTGTTTCTAAATACCCATCTGGTTCCAATAACAGATTTATCTTTGGGTTTAGAAAATAGATTCCAAACAGAATAGTCATCAACTATGACAAAACCATATTTCTTTCCACCTAGGCTAGCAACACTGACTGGTCCAAACAGATCCATGTGTAACAGTTGCAAAGGTCTGGAGGAGGTGACTTCTTTCTTAGATTAGAAACTTGATTTTACTTGTTTACCTCTCTGACATGCATCACACGAAACATCTTTCTTGAAAGAAATATCAGGCAATCCTCTCACAAGGTTATGCTTTTTCAATTTAGAAATTTGTTTCATACTAACATCTCCTAGTTTCTTATGCCATAGCCACTTTTCATCCTCTTTAGACATAAAGCATGTTACACTTTGATCTTCAGAAAGGTCAATCTTTTAAATACTGTCTTGCTTTTTAGCTAAAAAAGAGGGTCTTTCCACTATTGTCTTTGACTATGCATGCATCCTTAGAAAAAGATACAGAAAATGCACTATCACACCATTGACTTATGCTAAGCAGATTATATTTTAATCCTTTCATATATAAAACATCACAGATAATAGGTAAGGGAGGTTTACCACCGATTTTATCTATGTTGGCCGTGGCAACCATACCCCGGGGGGGGGGGGGGGGGGGTGAATTGGGTTTTAGATAAAATGAAAAATTTTACGATAACTCAAAAACCCTTTATGATATAAAACATAATTAGCAGCAGATAATAAATTCTTTTCAAATTAAAGTACTGTCGCGTGCAAGTAAAAGCATTTTTGGAAAATCTAAAACAAAAGTAAAAGAGATAAGGGAAGAAGATGACACAGTGATATATCCTGGTTCGGCCACAGACTACCCACGTGGCCTACGTTCAGTCCCCAAGGCAATACAACCAAGGGTTTTCACTCAATCCCTAGCGCTTTTAAACAGGAGCAGCTAGAACCTTTACAATAAGGAGAACTCCTCACAGACCAGAGACATACAATCCCCCAGTGACAGAGTCTCAAATCCCTAGCTTTTAAACAGGCGCAGCTAGAACCTTTACAGTGGAATCACACCCACTAATCCCTTACAAGAGATATACTCTCTCTTGCAAGAATGGTAACCAAAAAGGGTTTTGAGTCAATCCGACTCTTACCAACAGTATGCACTCTAATTAGTGCTGATAAAAAAAAGTTGAAGCCCAATACAAGGAAACACCTATATGGTGTAAAGCTCTCTCAATATAAGAATATGATAAAGGTGTGTAAGAATAAGTGAGAGTGATAGAAAAATGATTTTGACAGAGTTTCAGTATAGTTAGAAAATGGGGAATTGGCCCTTTGTTATCAGCCTAAGTTTTCTTTATATAGAAGAAATGATTAGCTTAAGGAAATTAGGTCAAGCCCATTTTAAAACTCATTTTTGTCGTGCAGCAATCGATTATTTAAATATCATAATCGATTATTTTAACTCATTTCAAAAGGCGCGTCTTCAAACAGTCAGGGTATAATCGATTAGGATAATCGATTACTTGTTCTTTGTGTAAAGTTCATTTGACTGTTAAAAAGCATAATCGATTATATTAATCGATTATCTGTTCTCTGTCTTGCATTTCAAAAAGTCGTAATCGATTTTTCAAACTTCATAATCGATTATATAAATTCGAATTCAAAACTTAACATCTCAAAATAATTAATACTCATTTAAAAGCATTTAAGGCCAATTAATCTGAATTTAAAACATGTTCAAAATGTCATAATCGATTACCATAATCAGTTATTGCATTTCAAATTCAAATTTCGAAATCATAACAGCTATATAATTAATAACTCATTTAAAGCATATTTAAGAGCTTGATAATCGATTATACTAATCAATTATTCCTCGAATTAAATTTGAATTTCAAAAACTTTAAGGCTGAAATTGATTACTCATTTAAGTTCGTTTAAAAGTCATTTAAGTTTTATTTTGAAAGCTCGTTTATGTGTGTGTGTGACCAATTTTAATTAGAGAGCTTTACTTACCATTTACAAGGGAATCTAAAACATACAATACAATAAATAAAATTCCCTTGTCCTCATCTTGAAAGACTTGATCTTCTGGATACTCTTTTTCTTAGACTTACATTTGTATCTTGCCATTATATATATATATATATATATATATATATATATATATATATGATATGATATGAGGCATTCTAGTTTATTGTGTTACTTGTTTAAACATAATAAAGTCCTCAGAATAGAAATTTCAGTTTAATAGAATATCAAGTACATGACTTGATCGTGAGACACTATTGAACAATGAAATCCTATTCTTAAATATCCGTAGTCAAGTATTTTATTAATAAGGACAATAATAATACATTGAGACTATTATGTGTGCAGACTGATGACCATATCTCACGGGTCATGGATATGAGATATCGAGTCGCCACATAGGTGCACATTAAAGTAATGATGTATTGGATTGACCCACCATGAGAACACTACATGGAGCGTTATGTGAGTGTCATAAGTAGTTCTCATAGTGACAATGGTGTATGCAATCCTTCGACCTGAAATCGCTACGATCCCTACATGAGGAGTCGTGTGCTTTAATATCGTCAAACGTCATCTGTAATAGGATGATTATAAAGACGGTCATTGGGCATACCACGAGCCATGCAGAGTGATGTGAGTGACCAAGATGGAATTTGTCCCTCCTACATAACAGGAGTAATATCTGTGGGCCCCCTGATAGAGTGAGACTGTAAAATGCATGGCCGTGCTGAAATGAGTCAATATGAGATATTGACCTCATTTGTTGTTAAGTCTACTCGGGTATCAGGGAACATGATATTGAACCATACAAGGGTGACACATTCTATGTCTTGTGTTCAATATAGATATATGGTCAAAGGGATAATAATGCACATGAATATTTGTCACAGAAAGGTTTCATCAAATCATTGACTTTCTCACTACTTAGGTGGCAGTGATGTATTGCTAGATACCGCTCACTGTTTGTAATATTAAATGGGATTTAATATTACTACTAACGTTTTGGGAACCTATAGGGTCACACACATAAGAGCGGATCAAAAGAAGCACTAAAAGGAGAGTTGGACTCTTCTATTGGGCCTAGCGCATAGTACATGGGGCTTAGGTCAAACGCTGCTTACTAACTCACTTAAGGAGGTGCTACTATAAGTAGACCACTTAAGCTATTGTGCCTACACGGTTTTTACCCTAGCCGCACATAGAGAGTGACAGTGAGCAGGAGGTCTCGGTTTTCGAAGCTAGCACTGTGAGGCGGAGACGCTTCGTGTTCGTGACGTTGGACGTTCACGGGATCTGCTCGTGTGGATACCTTAGAGACACCGTTCGTGCGGTGTTCGTGATAGACGATTTCAATCAATTCTCATCGCTTCAAGAGGTAAATTTTCTAACCATGAATCATGACCATTTGCAAGGATCCTTCGATGGGAATTTTTTTCCGCTGCGTTATTTTGTTTTATACGCAAATTCCCAACACTTTATGTCTTTTTGCAATCCGGTCCTTATGAGAATCTAGCTCTTCATAATCTTGATTCCATAGCTTTGCTTATTCCAACCTGAACTTTTCTATAATGTTTCTCATAGATCGCATTAGTTCAAGGTATAGAAAACAGTAATAATATTTCACATTTAATTTCATTCACAAAGCCATGTATGACATTTAATCTCATAAGACATATTTGAAGATGATATCATATTTAGTATTTCTTATGTCTTTAGGCATATAATAATAATTCCAAATTTAATTCCATGCCAATTTATAATATCTGTCAATCACAAGCATATATCAAATATTACATGTGCATTTGCTCAATATTAAACATAATTGTTTAACACATGTATATTTAATTACTGTCATTCAAAAAGTGATATCCATTAAGCACAACATCATTCATTAAATATTTAATACATATATCAAATATCACAAGTGCCTTCAATTAATGTTCTTTAGGATAATATTCTCTTAGCACAATATTATTTACCATGACATCAAATAATATATATAAAATAGTCTCATGGCATTTATCAAGATAATATATATTAAGTCCCACATTCCTTTTATTGAATTAATACCATGATACACTATTTGTCAACATCAAAGCTTATATCACCTTTAGCCTCACATTCTCCCCCTTAATACTATATTTGTCAACATCAAAACCTATATGACATTATGATTCACAACCTACACCAACAACTTTTCCTTTCTGGTTACCACCAAAAGTTACTTGTCCACCTTTCTTAGGTTGGAGGTTTAGGAACATAGACCTTTCTCCTGTCATATGTCGCAAGCATCCACTGTCCAGGTACCATGATATGTGTTTGCTTTGTTCTATTGAACATGTCTGCAGTAGGAATAATCATGGACTTAGGTACCCACATTTTCTTGGGTCCTTTTCTGTTAGTATGAGGAGTCTGTGAAGAATTCCTTCTCTTTTTGTGGATACACTTAGACGTGATATGTCCAGCTTTTCTACAGAAGGTACATATAGGTTTATTTAAATTAACTGATACAGATTTAACAGTTATTTTTGAGAACTTTGTTGATCCTTTATGATGTTCTTGACTAGAATAACCTATACCTTCTTTGTTAAGGGAGTGTCTCTGACTTCCCAAAAGTTTAGTCAGATTATCTCAACTATTAACAAATTTGGCAAGATCTGAGGTGAGCTCTTCTACTTTCTGTTGGAGTTTAACAACTTCTTCATAGGGTAGATTTTCAACTGAGATCTTAGCTTTAGACTTTTCAGTCTTAAGCATATTGTTCTCTTCAGCTAACTTCTCACACTATTGAGATTTCTGTGTATACTCATTAGAGAGTTTAACATACTATCTCTTGAGGGATTTGAAAGCTTTGGATATACAGTTGGATTCTTCCAATAGTTCATCATAGGCATCACTCAATTTCTCAAGTTCAGAATGTACCTCAGTTTCTGATTCTGAATCAGTATCTTCCATGAGACAGAGATTTGCTTCAAGCTCCTCTCCTTCACTTTCAGTGGAACTTTCATCAAGATCTTCCCAAGTGGCCATCATTCCTTTCTTCTTTTTATTGAAGAACTTTTTGAAGGTTTGCTTCTTGAGTTGAGGGTATTCTGCCTTGATGTGACCAGGCTTTTTGCATTCATAACACACAATGACATTTCTGTCATTTGAACCACCATCTTTGTTGTATTTTTATTTATTTTAGCGCTTGAAAGGTTTGTCCTTTCTGAAGTTTCTTTTCTTCCAGAGATTTTTCGCTTTTCTGGTAAGAAGAGATAGTTCATCATCTTCATCATCAGAGTCATCCTCATTTGATTCCTCAGATTCTTCTAAAGATTCATCTACTTTGAGAGCTTTCGATGCATATTCCTTAGATGATTTCTTGTCACCTTTGAGAGCAATGGATTTTCTTTTCTTTCCATTAACGTCTTCAATCAGTTCCTGTTCATGGATCTGAAGGGTGCCAAGAAGCTCATCTAGCTTCATTGTTGATAGATACTTGGTTTGTGACACAGTTGTTACAAGAGGTCTCCATTGTTTTGGAAGACTTCTAAGAATCTTTTGAATGTGTTCCTCAGTCTTGTAAACTTTTCCTAGAGATTTCAATCCATTGGTTATGGTTTGAAATCTTCCGTACATTTGGCGAATAGTTTCTCCTTCCATTTTGAACAGTTCATACTTTCTGAACAACATGCTAACTTTGGTCTCCTTGACCTTGTTGGTTCCTTCATGAGCAACAGCTAGTGAATCCCACATTTCCTTAGCAGATTCACATGCACAGACTTTTTCAAATTCTTCTCTGCTCAAAGCACACATGATTGCATATCTATCTTTGGCATTTAACTGCCATTTTGTTCTTCAATCAGTGGTCATGTTTGCTTTAGAAACTTCGGATCCTTTGTCATCTTTAGGAACATAGGGACCTTTATCAATGATATCCCAAAGATCAGATTCAGTGGATTGTAGAAACCACTTCATCTTTTCTTTCCAGTAGATGTAGTCCTCTCCATTGAAGAAAGGAGGTCTCGACATTGAGGATCCTTCTCCTGCATGGTTCTTGATTGTACTGGCTTCGCCTGCCATTTCCAAGATCTTTTCCTCTACACTGTTAAGTGCTCAACCCAGAGGCTGAACTCTGATACCAACTGAAATAACCGAAGTTAACACAAGAAGGGGGCTTTGAATTGTGTTTACCAACTTTTTAGGAAACTTTTTAAGTTATTTTCGCAAAAATAAGTTTGATACAGATCACACACGTATACAGAGAAGGTTAAAACAGAGATTGATATTCACAATATTAACTCCCCAAGTTAAAAGCTTAAATAAATAAATTTTAAACAAATTAAAGAGATAGGGGAAGAAGAATATCACTCAAAGGTTTTATACTGGTTCACCCCAAAATCCACAGAGCTACGTCCAGTTTCTTGGCAGCACCAAGTTTCCACTATAACTGATCAGATTACAGTACAATTATTCTTTTAACACCTAGCCTCTCTAGGCTCAATACTCAGACAAGTATTCGTTTCATACCTAGACTCTTCATGCTCAACTCAGTAAGGAGTAAAGGTTTTGTGTAATTAATACAACTTGCAAATATTTCAGATCACACTCAGAGAGTGAAATAAATATGAAGTATGATGAAAGACTGCGAATTAATATCAAATGATTCAATGAATATTCAACAAAGGAATGAAGAAGTTAATGAAGTCATAAATGCTTCTTGCGCAGTGTTCTTAATGATATTCAACTTCTTTTCTTCATCATCATGGTTTGGTCTATATAAAGACTTCAATCAATTAATTCGTTAGGCACAACTTCAGAAAGTGTGTTCTTTGGTTTGAGCTTCTGGGACATCATTAATTCCAAAGAGTCGTTCTGTGCATGCATTAAATGCTTAGGAACCTTGAGCTTTGATAAAGTAGTCCAAGAGTACACTTTGTTCTGAGCAGCTGTTGTTTCAGAGTTGCAGCAGCAGTCTTCTTGTACTTGAAGCAGAGAACTTTCCTCTTTCAGTGCAACACTCAGTTGACTTTCTGGTAAGTACTTTTACTTTGTACTAAAACAGCTAAAAGGTTACTGCTGTGGCACAGAGGTTGCGTGTTTATTCCTTAAATTCTTGAAACAACGTTCGTTATTCTTTATCCTTTGTGCTATTATCTAGAGGTCTTCGAGATCCTTAAGGAAGACATCTTATTTGAATAAGGTTGACTTGGGCTTCATTCTGATAGACGTACACATCAATAAATGTAGCAATGTTGAAAATCAGACGGGTGCTTGTGCAGTCCAAAACTAGACGGGTGCTAGTACAGTCCAAAACTAGACGGGTGATTCACCGAGTCTTCTTTAGACAAACGCTTCTTGCCATGTCAACCACAAGATTAGAATCTTGATTGAGATTTGACTTGGTCTATGTCTGAGTTGACTATTTTTCAGACGAGTGAGTTTTTAGACAAGTCTAAAAACTGCGCTCTACCATAAAGTAGACGGGTCAAAATTCAAATGAGTGACCATAAGTTTATTTTCCTGTACACTTATCAGACATATCAGTAACTTCATATGGTTCAATATTACCATACTTAATCTATTTAGAATCATCAAAACTTAGAGAATTTACACATGGAATGTGTCTCAGACTTATGAGGTCTCAACATAACACGCTTGCAAAATTAACAATGAGAAGGGGTAACCTAAATGTTCTTTTGGGAAATCAAAAGGGAATGTATGACAAAGCTGGTTTGGGTTATCACCCGAAATTTCATGTAAAATCTTTTAAGAAATTTTTTGGTTCAAGTAACAAGTCCAACAGTCCTTTTGTTAAATGCTTTCATTGTGGTAGAAAAGGCCACACCGCCTCTATTTGCAACATTAGGAAAAACAAAGGCATGGATATTAAAAATGCATGGATTTCAAAGGGCTTATTTCTCAAGACTAATGTTCAAGGACCCAAAATGGTTTGGGTACCAAAAGTCAAAACATGATTCTGTTTTGCAGGAGTGCGTGAAGACCAAGAACAAAAATTAGAATCTCAATATGGTCGTTCAAAGCACATGACGGGGAACAAATCCAAATTTTCCTTTTCGTAACACAAAAATGGTAGTTATGTTTTCTATGGTGACTACAGTAAAGGGTATGAGGTAGAGTTTGTTTCATTTAAATTTATGATCATGACTCATGAGTTTAATTGACAAAAAAAACCAAGTTAATTGAACAATAAATTGAAAATGTCTATATTGTTAGCTTGGATGACCTTCCTTAAAAGAATGTATGCTTATCATGTTATTCACCTTGTTATCTATAATCTGTGTATTAAGTATGACTATTTTTCGAGTCATAATCGATTATATGATAGTCATAATCGATTACGCTTGGTCGAGGAGCAAAAAGCCAAAAGTCAGAATGCCTCTGATCGATTAGCATAATCGATTATGCACACAGACATTTTCTTCCGAAGGGTCCAAATCGTTACATAATCGATTATGCAACGAACCTTGAAATGAATCGATTATATAGCCGATTTCGTGAAAGGAAAAAGTCATGCACTCAACTTATGATTAGTTATTGTACATCTTGATAAACCTCATGAGAAATAACTATACTTGCATGTTAGAACCTTTTTCATGACTAACTCTTAGATTTTTTTTTAAAAATGTCTTTCATCATCATACATGCTTGTAATGCTTCAAATTTTTAATTAAATCAAATCAAGCTAAGATTTTAATTCTATCATTGATGATTGGTGACATTAAATGTTTTAATTTACCCTTTTCTCCAATGCCTTAGAAAAATGAAATATTAATGTGAAAATTTATTTTCGAAAGGGGGAGAAATATTTGCATGCTTAAGGAAAATAGGAATCCAAAATCATACACTTGCTAAAAAAAAGGAAAATTTATCTTTAAATGTTCTTTTACTATTCTAGTACGTGCTTCCGAATACATAGTTGGAGTTACACTGATGCCTACATATCTTTTTGTCTATAATTCTTGCCTAGATATATGCCTTGCTTTATCAGTACTTTTTCCCGCTTTTTGATAATGCCAAAAGGGGGAGAGTTATATGATTGCATGTTTCAGGGGCAGTGGATTTGAATGTATGAATAAAGTTCGAGGGGGAGTAGAGCATAAAAATACGCTTAGAACTATGATATATCTTATTTGTTTGCTCTAACCCATTTCTTAAGCAAATTCCTCCAAGAGATGTTTGTCATCATAAAAAAGGGGGAGATTGTAAATTAATGCCTTGACAGGTACTTTGTTTTGATGATTGACAAAAGAAAAAGGTCCGGAACGACTAAATAGCAAAAAGCGGAAAGTCAAAAAGCAAGCAAGTACAAGGGACAAAATGGGAATTTCAGTATTTGTATTGATTGTTTTAGAAAAGTGTGTAAATAGTAAGTAGAGTTCTCAATTTAATATTGGTCTCACACACACACATTTAACATGTGCTTTAAAGATTTAACATGTGCTTAAAAGAATTAACATGTGCTTAAAACTGACAATTAATTGGTTCTTAATGGGTAATCATTTTCTTAATTGTCAAGGTTTTCAAATTCAAATTTATACGTGCCATAATCGATTATGGTAATCCAATAATCGATTATGAGTCGAGATTAAAAGGCTTTAAATGATTTTAATGAGTAATTATGATATTAAAGTCGTTAAGTTTTGAATTTAAATTAGAATAATCAACTATATAATATGTATAATCGATTATGCCCTCAATCAGAAACCCTGTAATCGATTATATAATCGATTATGGTTTTTTATATGAAAGTCAGTGGACCCGTAATCGATTAATATAATCGATTATGCCTATCCTGTCAAAGTGAGCGTTTCCTGAAATTGGTTTAAATAATCGATTATGAGAATGTAATAACCGATTATGCTGCGATAAAAATGAATTTTAATGAGGCTTTACCTATTTTCTTTGGGCCAACACTTCTCACTTATAAAAGAAAACTTAGGCAGCCATCATAGACAAAACTCTACTATTTCTTTGTGCTAAAAACTATGATAAACATATTCTCTACTATTTCTCCTTTACTATCACTTTGACCATATTATCTTGAGAGTTCTACACACCATATAGGTGTTATTGTACTTGTTCTTCAATTTGTTTAATCAGCACTATTAAGAGTGCATTTGTTGGTAAGAGTTGTGTGACTCAAACCCTTCTTTTCTACGCCAAGTTTGCAAGAAAGGTGATATCTCTTGTGGTGTTTCTTGGATGTGATTTCCAAGTGTTTACAAGGGAGTTGATATTCCTTGTGGTTGACAAGAGAGGTGATATCTCTTGGGTTATTATCTTGAGGCTCTTTCACTAGGGGAGGTGATATCCCTGGTCTGTGAGGAGTGCTCTCTATTGTAAAAGTTCTAGTAGATCCTGTTTAAAAACTAGAGTTGATTGAAAACCCTGGGTGGTATTGCCTTGGGGACTGGACAGAGGCCACGTGGGTAGTGTGTGGCCGAACCAGGATATATCACTGTGTTCATCTTCTCATTCCTTATCTCTTTATTTCTGCATTTAACTTTTGCTCAAAGGTTTTTATTTGCACGCGACGTTTACAAATTGCTTTGCAAAGTATTTTAAAAGGATTATAATTTTAATTTGTTAAAGTTTTTGAAAAACACAGTACACACACAATTCACCCCCTCTTGTGTTTGGAATCACTTATCAACATGCTTTTATACAGCTTCCAAGTCTATCTTTGGCCAGTCAATCTTCTCAATATTCTTTACAAAAGCATAAGGAATTTCATTTGGGCTGGAGATACTTCCACTAGAAAGCTTGTTGATGTGGCTTGGAAAAGAGTTTGGACTCCTTATGTTGAGGGAGGGCTTGGAATCAAATCTCTTAGAACTTTAAATAAAGAAGCCTTGCTCAAGCTAACATGGGAATTGGTTGCTTCTGATATGGAATGGGAAACATTCTTAAGAGCTAGGTTCCTTCATCATGACAAGCCAATGATCAGGTACATCAAGTCTTCATTTTGGTCTAGATTTAAGCAGCACTTGAAGTCAGTATTATCATCTTCCATTTGGTTGATTGGAGATGGGCATGACATAAATTTCTGGCTTGATAACTGGTTATCCAAACCTTTGGTAGAAGTGTTTAACATTCCTGATCATATTCATATTTCTTTGGCTGCTGTAGTGGCTGACTTTATAGAAGATAGTAAATGGATTGTTCCTGAAGAATTGCTCTCCAGATTGACTTCTGCAGGCTTTCATCTGTATCAAATTCCAATCCCTCAATTCCCTGCAAAGGATAATCTAAGCTGGATGAACTCAAATTCGGGATCTCTCACTCTTAACGAAGCTTACTTCATCTTCAATCCTTCTCATCCCCATGTTGATTGGCACAGATTTATTTGGAACCCTCTAATTCCCCCATCTAAGTCTTTGGTAACATGGAGGTTGATCCACAATAAGCTCCCCACTGATGAGAAATTATAGAAAAAGGGGATGCATCTTAGTTTGAATATGCAGCTTATGCTACAAGTGTGCCGAGTCAACAAAACATCTCCTTTTTTACTACCCCTTTTCGAAATCCTTACGAACTTCGCATGGTACAGTGATTAATTACAATATTGATTCATCATCCTTAACCTCCATTTTCAAGACTTGCTCTAAAGGATGGAGCCCTCAAGTCTTTGACATTTTGTCTTCTACCATAATTAATATCATCTGGGCTATATGGTTCTCTAGAAATAAGACAAAATTTGACAATAAAAAGGTTTCCTCCAGAGCTGCTATTGCCATGATTATATCCTTTTCATCTCTTTCAGGCAACCTCTCTAGTAAGTGTATGCATCCTTCTAGTGGGGAATCATCAATCCTGAACACCTTTAAGGTGGCTGGTCATGTAGGAAAGGCCTCTAACATCATCCCAATTTATTGGTTCACTCCCTCTAATGGTTGGATAAAAGTTAAAACTGATGGGGAAGCCAAAGGAAGCCCTGGTCAAGCTGGTGGTGGTGCAATCTTCACAGATAGCAGTGGATCAGTTTTAGGTTGCTTTGCTGATTTCTATGGAGCTCAAGATACTTTTCATGCTGAGTTGTTTGCGGCAATAACAGCTATGGATACAGCTTGGAGGATGGGATGGTCAAGTCTTTGGCTTGAATGCGACTCTTCTCTTGTTGTCCAAGCAACCTCTTCTCCGGATATGGTTCCTTGGAACATAAGGAATAAATGGAAAAATTGCCTTAAGCTTTATCCAGCTTTAAATTTCAAAGTTACTCATATATATAGGGAAGGAAATTGTTGTGCCGACAAATTTGCAAACTATGGGGTGGATGCAAAATGATGCTCTTGGTGGGATTCAATCCCTGAGTTTATAAAGCCATATTTTTTCCATTATAGATGGGGTCTGCCTATGTATAGATTTTGTTGAGACTTTCTTTCCTTCATGGTTCTGCCCGTCATGTTTTTGTATTCTTTATTTTTTCTCTATTAATAAAATTTGGTATGCTGCAAATGATTGATAAAGCTTGCGGTGCCAACCTAGTTGGGATGTATTGCTTTATAGTGATGCTTTTGTATACCATTCTTGTTTGTTTAAAAAAAATTCATGAATTGTGTTTAAGAACACTAGGCCCCAACTTGCTTTTATTATGAAATAAATTATGTTTTAGTGCATTAGAGATGTTCATTGACGATTTCTTAGGTTAATTTCATATTTCTATGACTAAATTGGTTTTCCCCATTTTTTTTAGTGAACTGTAAAACCCGAATCAGTTTTTAAGTGAAAAACTAAGGAATTGGATCATCTCCTGTAACATGATGGTCATGTTAGAGATATATAGACACATCTTTTAATATACATGGACCCACCAATTACAATTTT
Source organism: Sophora flavescens (assembly GCA_030762895.1). Classification (NCBI taxonomy): domain Eukaryota; kingdom Viridiplantae; phylum Streptophyta; class Magnoliopsida; order Fabales; family Fabaceae; genus Sophora; species Sophora flavescens. Next base: position 52,442,455 of record CM061070.1, read on the forward strand.
AAAATTTTGTTTCTTTCTCTCTCCAACAGGAGAGAATCCTATTTTATGTAAACATGAGAGAATCCAAATCCAAAAACTAATGTTGTTTCTTAGTTAAATCAATTATTTAAGTTGCACAAACTTGTATTTTGTGATGATAAATTATTGATTTTGGTTTTGTTTGCTATTGGTTATGTTGATGGCCAATTTTCTTCTATGTGGTTGTGACTGTCATGCTTGGAGGAGCATGATTTGCATTTCTGTGAGCTGTCAGGAGTTGCCTGCGCCTAGTAGTGAAATGCCAAAGGAACCCCAGAATGTCATGCTAGGTGGGGAAAGATAATACATTAGGTATAGTATAGGTTTTAATGCGGGTTTAGTATATATGCTTAGGAATATTCATGAAATGAATTGTTTGGGGTTTGTTATTATAACTTGCTTGATTATAACTGCGTTGATTGCATTTGTGAATTATATTTGTATGATTGAGATTTTATCTGATGCTATGTCTGAGATATTTGTGTTGTTTGAAATGACTGTTTTTGCTGCTTTTGGTTGTTTCTTCTGGCTTGGGATTAGAAATAAGGGACCCCATTATTCCCTTAGGACTTAAATCATGTACGATGTTGTTGGATGAAAAAGGCAACAAGAGTAGAGCAGTAATGTGTGTGTGAAGAGGCGTCAGGGAACCTTGAAGGCATATTAGTTTATTAAAATTATTTTATTAGCATATAGGTATGATTCTCCAAGAATATGGATGAATTCTAGAAGCAATTTTGTCCTAGTGCAAGTTTATTAGACTAAGGTTTGTTGGACTTATGTTTTAAAGTAATTGCTAATTATGAAACAAGGTATAATGCCAATATAATTCTATGGACTGTATAAGTTGAGTATGATGACCGTAATGGGTAGATGGACAAGATGAATTGATCATGATGTGCATTAATATGGGTTCCAAGAGTTATCAAGACAACGTGGTATAATAAGGGAATGGTGTCTTATTACAATTGTGGGTAAGTTGAAAGGTTGATATTATAGTAATAGAGTTCCTTTAAAGTGGAATGTTGTATGTGTAAGGAAATAATTAATAGGAGTAGGCTTAGACTATGGGAATCATGAAAGATAGTAATAAGACTTAAGATGGATAGTAATAAGAGGCATTAAAGTGTGTTATGAAAAGGAATGTGGACATCGTTTTATGTTGTTTACGATTACGATGAGGGATATGTTCACGAAATCATGTAATAATGATGGAATTATATGTGGGTATAATACTTTAAGGTTATGAAATAGATATTATAATTATATGATAGGTACGAGGAGGTGTGGTTTTATTAGTTATGTTTGATGGTAAAAAGTGTGTTGTGAGCTTGATGTGTATTTCTTGTATGAAAGTAATGATAGTCTTGTTTTGACCATGATGTGGTATCATTTGCGAATTTTTGCCTAAGGTTCAAATTCGAGAACCTTGTTTATTCTTGAATTTTCTGGACATTAAGCGTCAATTCGATTTCGATGTAATTGGGCTCTAAGTATAAGTCTATCGGTGCAATCGTTAAGTCGCTTAGGGACTTTTGTTTACGTGCATTTATTTCCGGACTTAGATTCAGGAGGTGTTGGAATGTTATTATTAGTTGGTATCAACTCTCTATTTATTGAATTTATGAATTCAATCTTATCCTCTCTCTATGCAACGGATAATTCCTGTCTAGACAATGGCCTTATATAGAAAGTGATTCCTAATCTAGTCAAACCTGAAGATAATGCAATACTTACCAACATTCCAACCTTTGATGAGGTAAAAACTGCAGTCTTTACTATGAATGCATTAGGTGCTCCAGGCCCTGATGGATTTGGTGGATCTTTCTGCCAATCCTTTTGGCATTAATTGGTGAGGATGTATATAAATCTGTCCTGCAATTTTTCTCTCAGAATTGGATTTTACCAGGCCTAAATTCGAATCTAGTGGCCTTAATTCCCAAATTTCCTGAAGCAGATAGGATTGGTGACTTTAGGCCTATAACCCTTGCAAATTTTCAGTTCAAAATCATAAAAAAAAATTTCTAGCAGATAGGCTCTCCTTAGCAAAGAGGCTTTGTGAAAGGCAGAAACATCTCTGAATGCATATCTCTAGCTTCTGAAGCAATCAATATGCTGGACAACAAAACTTATGGAGGGAATTTGGAAATCAAATTTGATATCAAGAAAGCATTTGACACCCTTGATTGGCATTTCTTGTTGAAAGTTCTGTCAACATTTGGTTTCCATAGTAAATTTTGTAATTAGGTTGAAACCATCCTCAAGTCAGCTAGGCTGTCCTTTCTAGTTAATGGTCACTCAGTTGGTTACTTGCATTGCAAGAGGGGAGTTAGACAAGGTGATCCATTGTCACCTCTACTTTTTTGCATAGTTGGAGAGGTTCTTAGTTGGAGCATTATCTACCTTATGCAAAATAACCAAATGCAGCAAATGTCTGGCCATAGAGGTTTTGTATCTCTTTCTCACATTCTTTATGTAGATGATATTATGGTTTTCAACAGAGGAACTAAAAAGAGCATTACAGCGTGAAAAATTTGATTTAAGCCTTCTTAATTAATTTCTTATTCGCACGCTTAGCGTGAAAAATATGTAAAAATTAAAAACTTAATTTATAAAAATACAACTTCATATACTTAACACATTACACCATGGTTATGTTATACATACACACATATGTCTTACTATAATTACACAAAACACTGTTTAGGGTATCCTCTCAGTAGGATCCCTTATAGGCATATACTTAAACAAAATGTTATTTAGCGGAACAAAATATAAAGTCCTTCAAAAGACACGCTGGCCATGCTATCTATACTTTATCACCATAGGTCACAGCTCGACCTCCAGTTTCCTGTTCATAGGGAGTTCCATCCAACTCCTCCTCATTCAGCTCATCCGCAGGGTCTTCTCGTACGATTCCATAATAAATAAAATACAATGTACATAAAACACAGGAGATAAGAAACAGTTATATCATCAAAAGTTGAAAAGAATCATAGTATATAATATAACAAAAGCTACAGACAATCATCACTCCAAATCCACCTAAATCCTAAATTAACAATATCATTCTCTACCCTCAACTCATGCAATCTAAACCTTTATGATGATGTGGCCATCTCTGCTCCTGTCATGTTAGTCAGTAGTCCAGAACGGTCTGAGGTCAAGAACTCGGTGCGCCCTTATTCCCTTATCTCTCGTAGGGAATAAAGCATTTAGCACAGTGTGTGCCACTAATCCCCCATTGGAAATAGCACATAAGCACAAAATACCTATTAACTCAGTGCACCCCTATTCCCTAATCTCTAATAGGAATAGTGCAGAAGCACAGTGTGCCACTATTTCCTCCATTGGAAATATAGCGTAAGCACAAAATACCTTTTAACTCGGTGCGCCCCTATTCCCTAATCTCTAATAGGAATAGTGCTTTAAGCACAGTGTGCTTCACTAATCCCCCATTAGAAATAGCACATAAGCACAAAGACATGGTAACTCTATCCTCGATAGGATAATCAGAACAACGCGTTAAGGACTAAAAGAGTATTACGATAGTCTATCTCGACATCAATATCCGTAGGTCACTCACCGGCAATATCCGATATCTCAAAATAGGATATCTTGACCTCGTGTGTTCCACTCACACGACTGTGAACAACAATGCATATATATATATATATATATATATATATATATATATATATAAATATATATATATATATATATATATATATCTGACTCGCATCAATAACAACCTAATGCCTCAACCTTCCCTTATAGCCTAAACACATATTCTATGTCACCACTCATCTATGAAATGATTAATTCCGGCTAGGCACCTCTAAGTCACCATATTTCTCACACCCAAACCAACAACACCTGAACTATACATATCTTCGCTTAAGAATCAACTAAGCACCATATTAAAAACCAGGCAGATCATACATAACACAGTATCAGGAAATATTCAAACACCAAAAATATTACGTCACATGCAATGGAATACCTCAACCAGCATATCAAAGTAAATTCAATAACATAAAGTCAGACATCATCAAATACTTAAAATCAATCTAATGTTGATAAACCTACAATCCCCGAATCACCATTGGTTTTACAGAAAAGGTTTCCAATGCGATTTTGGTCTTGTCAATTACTCGACTACTAGTAGGGTTTAGGTCGCCCTACACAATTATTATATAATATACTACTTATCGATTCCGACGATAGAATAATCCTTTCCCCCACCTAAGTTAACACCGGAAACACGCAGTCGACGATCCTCGTTATCACGCCACAAGTTACCAAATCCACCTTCAACCAAATCAACATACAAATATTTTAATCAAACAAATCCAACAGTGGCCATATGGTGCTACGTTCGACCAACTCATCAAAATAAGGCTAGGGTTATTTTCTTGATCCAATCTTTTAGATACTAGTTCCTAGAGTTTTAACTAACATAACATGTTAAATACACATATTTATCGATAGTTAGGAACATGACGGCTCTCTGCTAGGGTTTGACTTTGCATGCTTGCATGATCATGGAGGCACGTGAATCCGTGATTCCATGGAAATTTCTCAATGCCCCCCCCCCCCCCTCCTTCCTTGGCATCCGCAGATAACACTGATCAGCCTGGTCGCAAGAGCTTTGCACAGGCAGTCCAAAACTCTCATGACATAGCACTGAGTTAACTACCTCATCCTTGTAAAAAAGGAGCTGCAATTTCAATCAAGATCTCTGAATAAGAATACAAGATTGGTCTGGCTAGTGGCAAAAATTGTTTACATGGAAGATTACTTATTGCTAAAGGCAATCAGCCGATCAAGGTCAATGATCTGAGATCAAAACTCTCATCTATTTGGAAGCCATCGCAGCAATGACGCATGACCCCTCTAGGGAAGGGGTATTTTGAGTTTTACGTCTCTTCTCAGGAGGATCTTAGGCGAAATTGGGCCTCGGGAACTTGGAATCTTCAGCCAGGAATCCTAAGATTAACACAATGGACTCCGGAATTCAATCCTAACAAGCAAAAACAGACTCATGTACAATGTTCGGTTAGGATTTATGATCTTCCACAAGAGTACTGGAGACCCAAAATTTTGTTTGAAATTGCCAATGGTATTGGCACCCCAATTTCTCTTGATGATGCTACAAGAACTAGAGTATTGGGGCACTTTGCTAAGGTACTGATAGAGATTGATCATTGTGCGCATTGAATATGAAAAACTGCCTCTATTTTGTGATTTTTGCCAAGCAATAGGTCATGAGGCTGCTAATTGCAATCTAAAGAAAGGATATTCTAAACCAAATGTCTCGAGACATAAAAAAGAGAACACGGTTTATGTTCCAAAAAATAAAGTTACAGAGAATACAACAGTTGCAGATAACTTGCAGCAGAAGGAAGATGCCTTGCCTCCTAAGGATGCTGCAGTTGTTAGGAATGTTGTGCAGCAACCAATTATGATTGATGATCCTACTAAAGAGGCTGAAAAGCAGACTCAACCACATGATGATATTGTGGCAGGTGAAGTTTATAATTCGGCTAATGAATCAGTGGAAGATTCTGTTTATGATGACTCCCTTCATCCTAAGTCCCCTAATGCTTCGAGCCAAAGGCTGCAGGATTTTCCATACCATGTTTCTGAGACAGTTATGGACTCTCCAATAACCGAGAATAGAGAAAACTCTCTAAGACAACATTCTGTTTCTGCTAATGTTCAGGAAATTGTCCCTCAAGTAATAGAGAATTTTCCTGAGCAAGTGAAAAAGGACATCAGGGTCTTGTCTAAATTTTGGTGTGATGGCACTGAGGATGGTGAAGATCAAGATAATGGGGAACCTGTTAATACTCCAGAAGCAGGATTCACCACAGTTCTTTCAAAAGGCTCAGAAAAAGAAGCTAAATAAGCAGAAAAATCAAGCTGTCAAACAGGCTGCTCACAATGCCCGAGCAAGGGTTGGACCAAAATAATTTGCATAATGAAAGTTCTATACTGGAATGCAAGGGGAGTAGGAAACCTTGATACTAAGTTGGTCCTTAAGAAGCTTATTGTCTCTCATAAGCCAGATTTCATCTTCATCTCAGAACCTTGGATAAGGCCAGATCAATTCCCTGCCAGATTTTGGGAGAATCTGCACCTAAAGGTCTTTGCTGTCAACAACAGGAATCAACTGAATCCTAACCTTTGGTGTGCTTGTTCAGCTGTCTATGATTATGTCACATATGTTGCTAGAAGACAGCTTTGGAATGATTTAACTTCTTTACAGCAGAATGTTTCAGGTCCTTGGTGTTACATAGGGGACTTCAATGTAGTTCTTGGATCTCATGAGCAAAAAGGAAAAGGCCTCCCTCTTAGAATTGCTACTGAGGAGTTCAAAGCTTGGACTGAAAATGGGAATCTAACTCATATTCTCACCCGAGGAGCACAATACAGTTGGTCTAATGGTAGAAGAGGAAATGCCTTAACTGAAAAAATGTTAGATAGAGCAATTGGTAATGATTCTTTTATTGATAATTGGAGAAGCATTACTTGCTGCACTCTTACAAGATCTAAATCAGATCATTACCCTTTTATGCTAAATCTTCAAAAAGATGAGGTGTAATACAGATCTTTTAAGTTCCTCCGAATGTGGTCTGGTCATAACGATTTTTATGCATTGATTTCTGAGTCTTGAAAGTAGCAGGTGGTAGGATGTCCTATGTGCATTTTGTCCCAGAAGCTTAAAGCAGTGAAACAGGTTCTTAAAGTCTGGAATAGAGAGAAGTTTGGCAATCTTCAATTACAGGTTGAGCAGGCTATGCAAGAGGTTGATAATGTGCAGGAACAAATGGACAATATTGGCTATTCAGATGAGTTGTTTGCAAAGGAAAAACATGCTCAGTCCAATCCGCAGCAAGCTTTGCACTTCCAAGAGCAGTTTTGGATGGAAAAATATAGAGTGAATTGGCATTTGTATGGTGACAGAAACACCTCCTTTTTTCACAAAGTCACTAAAGTGAGGAATGCTACAAAAAAGATCTCTATGCTCAGGAAAGGGGACATGATTTTGGATAAGATTACTGATATTGAGGATCATGTTTTGGAATTCTATAAGGAGTAATTTGCTTCAGAAAATAACTGCACAAAAAATTATATAATTGACCAAGCTATCAGGCATGAAGTTTCTTTGGAAGACAACATCATGCTTACAAGTTTGCCATCTATTGAAGAAGTGAAGAATGTTGTTTTTTCAATCAATGCAAATGGTGCTCCTGGTCCAGATGGATTCGGTGGTTTCTTTTACCAAAATTATTGGGATATAATTGGTGTAGATGTTTTCAATGATGTTCTACAATTTTTTAGACAAGGTTGGCTCCTTCCAAACATGAATTCCAACCTTGTAGTGTTGATCCCAAAATTTCGAGGAACTAACAGAATAGAGCAGTTCAGGCCAATTGCTCTTGCGAACTAACAATTCAAGATTATCACTAAGGTAATTGCAGATAGATTGTCCTTAGTGGCTCCTAAAGTCATCTCAAGTCAGCAAAGGGGTTTCATTAGAGGTAGACAGATTACTGATTGCATTTGCACTGCTTCTGAAGCCATAAACATATTGGACAAGAAAGTGTTTGGAGGAAACTTAGCTCTAAATATTGATATCAAAAAAGCCTTCGATACAATTGATTGGAACTTTCTCCTAAAAGTTCTTAATTCCTTTGGTTTTGATCCTGTGTTTTGCAATTGGGTGAAGGTAATTCTGCAATCTGCTAAACTCTCTCTCTCTCTCTGTCAATGGTCATTCTATAGGCTACTTTCAGTGCAAGAGAGGGGTTAGGCAGGGAGATCCCCTCTCCCATCTCTTATTTTGTTTAGCAGAAGATGTTCTAAGTAGAGGGATATCTTTGTTGGTTGAGCAAGGGAAGCTAACTCCAATGGCAGGCCCTAGGGTTTATGATACTCCTAGTCATGTTCTTTATGCGGATGGCATTATGATTTTTTGCAGGGGGACTAAGCACAATCTGATAAATCTGAAACATCTATTTACTTTATATGGTGCAGCATCGGGTCAAATGGCCAGCCTTCAGAAATCTAAGTTTTTTACAGGTGCAATTCCATCAATCAGGATAGCTAACACAGCTGAGTTACTGGGATTTAAAGTCGGTCATATACCTATTACGTATCTTGGGGTGCCTCTTTTCAAGGGGAAACCAAGAAGAGTTCATCTTCAACCATTGGTGGATAGAGTGAAAATCAAATTATCTGGTTGGAAAGGAGCCATGCTGATATGATCCAAAAAAGGATCATGTAAATTTTCGGATCTATCCTTGAGTGACAACAAAAATTATAGAAGAAGATGAAATACAAAATTGGATAAGATGAGAAATGGGAGGTAGGCGCCACAAATCCAAGTGGATTTGATAAGCCAATGTGAGGTTCGCCACAAGAATCTTGGATTATTGATAAGAACAAGGATGGCTCAACCAAGAACCAAAGAGAACAAAATTCTCACAAAATGGATTTCAATGGCCAAATTCAACATCCAAGTTTTTTTTTATTCATGTTCTAGATGCATACATATAGGAAAATGGGGTGCATAGAATATGCTTACAAAATTGTCATCTTAATGTGACTAATTCCCCATAAAACAATAATTAATCCACTAAGTGACTAATTAAAACAACTAATGAAAACTAAGTGGATAATAAAAGTGGTTCATGACTAAAAAGGAGTTTCCTAGGCATGCAAGCCAAAGGTTGCCCTCCCAATTAACATGTGCACCATCCACACAAGCATAATTAACATGTGTACCGTCCACACAAACATAATTAACATGTGCATCGTCCAAAATTTATTACACTTTTATTGAATTAAAATAAACTAGAAAATACTACTTTAGAGAAGTGGGCTTCCAAGCCATCATGGGTCTTCAAGTTGGATGAGAAAAGTGACCAATTTGGGCTCCACTCCATCAAGACTTGAATTTGGGCTTGCTTCAATTAAAGTTGTCACCCTTTTCATAATGATATAAGCTGAATCTGGTCAAGAGGCTTGAAATACGATTTGTAAATAATTTCCTTAGATTTCTAATGCACCAAAGAACGTATCAATCGGAGATTTGTAGCTCAAGATACAACCCAAACAAGAATACGGGTTCATCACAAATGAAAATAAATTTTCATCAAAACTAATTTGGCCTTAAATTGGAATCATTCTTGGTTTGCATCATTCCCTCCCTCTTGAAGAGAATTCGACCTCAAATTTATTGCCTTTGGGAATCGCCTTCATCCTCCAGGTTCAAACACAACTCTTTTGAATCCATGGGGCACCTCTCTTGAAATTACTTCTTCAACTTCCTTGAAAATAGAATCATCACCTCTAGGAAAAGATAGGAATATCACCTTGATTTCTATTACAATTAGACTCTCAATTTTTTTTCAACCTCTGCCTCACTCTTTTGTTGTTGCTCTTTTCTTTTTGTGGTTTGGCCTTCACTATTCTTTTCTTCGAGACCTAGGGGAGAAATGTTAGATAAATGACCCAAAGTAGAAGAATCCCAACATTTGTATCCACAAGCTAATCTAGAAGAAGGTATTAGGGTAATGGATTGCCATGACTTCCCAAGTGGATTTGAGGACTTATTTTCGGCTTTAGGGGGAAGCCATTCTCTAGTTGTCTTCATCTCCTTATTTTCCTCTTGCAATTTAACTCCAATTGATACTTTGCATTCTTCCTTGGGAATTTCATTTTCAATTTCCTTGAATGGCTTGCAAGATTCCTTTGGAATCACATCTTCAATTTCAATGAATGTCTTGCAAGCTTCCTTTGGAGGAACCCACTCAACTTCCTTCAAAAGAGAATCAACACAACTAGGCAAAGAATTAGGAATAGCATCAAAACAAACATTCAAGTTTGTTTCTTTCACCTCACTTTCTTTTTTTTGCTCTCATCTTTTCTTCAACCATTTTCTTCCAACATGCTTCATTTTCAGAAATTTGTTTTTTCATTCTCTCCTCTTTTCTCTTCCTTTTTTCGCACTCTTTATTCTCATTTTCAATTTCTCTATCGCATCCCCCATATCTCCTTCCTCCATGCCTCCTCCTTTTTATTTCTACTAGCTTGTCAAGAGTCACAGTGAACTTCTCCATGCTTCTTTGAAATCTTTCCATTTCAAGGAATAGTGTTGACATGATATGTGATGGGAAGAAGAATTTTTTTTTGAAAAAAAAAATCGAAGAACAAAATCAAAATGTCACTCTAGGAAGGATGGCTCTAGATACCAAATGATATGATCCAAAAAAAGATCATGTAAATTTTCGGATCTATCCTTGAGTGACAACAAAAATTATAGAAGAAGATGTGAAATACAAAATTGGATAAGATGAGAAATGGGAGGTAGGGGCCACAAATCCAAGTGGATTTGATAAGCCAATGTGAGGTTCGCCACAAGAATCTTGGATTCTTGATAAGAACAAGGATGGCTCAATCAAGAACCAAAGAGAACAAAATTCTCACAAAATGGATTTCAATCCAAATTCAACATCCAAGTTTTTTTTTTTATTCATGTTCTAGATGCATACATATAGGAAAATGGGGTGCATAGAATATGCTTACAAAATTGTCATCTTAATGTGACTAATTCCCCATAAAACAATAATTAATCCACTAAGTGACTAATTAAAACAACTAATGAAAACTAAGTGGATAATAAAAGTGGTTCATGACTAAAAAGGAGTTTCCTAGGCATGCAAGCCAAAGGTTGCCCTCCCAATTAACATGTGCACCATCCACACAAGCATAATTAACATGTGCACCGTCCACACAAGCATAATTAACATGTGCACCGTCCAAAATTTATTACACTTTTATTGAATTAAAATAAACTAGAAAATACTACTTTAGAGAAGTGGGCTTCCAAGCCATCATGGGTCTTCAAGTTGGATGAGAAAAGTGACCAATTTGGGCTCCACTCCATCAAGACTTGAATTTGGGCTTGCTTCAATTAAAGTTTTCACCATTTTCATAATGATATAAGTCAAATCTGGTCAAGAGGCTTGAAATACGATTTGTAGATAATTTCCTCAGCTTTCCAATGCACCAAAGAACGTATCAATCAGAGATTTGTAGCTCAAGATACAGCCCAAACAAGAATACGGGTTCATCACAAATGAAAATAAAATTTTCATCAAAACTAATTTGGCCTTAAATTGGAATCATTCTTGGTTTGCATCACATGCTATCTATAATGGGTAGAGTGGAGTTGGTTAAAACTGTTATACATGGAATGCTTCTGTACAGTTTGCAAATATACGCTTGGCCTTCCTCTTTGATTAAATTGGTTGATCGGTGGCTTAGGAACTTTGTTTGGTCGGGTGACATACACAAGAGGAAGATATGTACTGTATCTTGGAGTAAAGTCTGTAGCCCATTAAATGAGGGTGGTCTCGGGTTAAGGCCTTTGAAGGAGATTAATAGAGCTGCCTTTTTAAAGCTTTGCTGGAATTTGGTAGATTCGAATTCTTAATGGGCTTCTCTTGTTTGAGCCAGACTGTTTAAGCACAATGCCCCTGTTGTGTATCATATAAGTTCTTCAATTTGGATTGGGTTGAAACAATTTATTGACATTGTCATGAGCAACTCTTGTTGGCATATTGGTTCAGGTAGAAATGTAAAATTCTGGACTGACAGTTCCTATCTGAGCCTATTGTTGATCTTCTTTATATTCCTTGCCATTTGCATAGTTCCTTGACTCCTGTGGTTAGTGATTACATTACCAATGGAAGCTGAACTTTTCCAGTTGAAATTTCTAGCAAATACCCGAATTTGATGACTGAACTGAAATCCATTGTTCTCCCTTTGAGGCCTTGTGATGATAATCTGGTGTCGAATTGCAGTGATTCGGGTGATCTGAGTTTGAAAGATTCTTATCTGTTTTTGCAGCAGAACAGGCAGTAATTCTCTTGGGGGAAGATCATTTGGTGTTCTAAACTTCCCCCATCCATATCCTTCCTAATTTGGAGACTTATACATGGGAAATTTCCATCTGATGAAAATCTTTGGAATAGGGGCTGCAACTTGGTGTCTATGTGCAGTTTGTGCAAGGCAGATTATGAAACTACTGAGCACCTGTTCTTTAGATGCCAGTTTGTTGGTCAATTATGGAGATGGCTTGAGTTAAAGATTGATAGATCTATAGACACCTCATCCATTCATACTGTCCTTGCTGTTTGTTCGAATCAGCTAAGTTCTCAGGCTAAAGATGTAATGTTAGTTGCTGTAGTTCATGTTGTTTGGGCTATATGGTTATGCAGAAATAAGCTCCGTTTTAATGATACATCTATCTCTATATCTGCTGCTATTAATTTGATTATTGCAAATGTTTCCCTCACTGGAAATCTCTCGACCGGTAACATGTCTTCTGATGTTAAAGAATTCTTGTTTCTTAAGCAATTTTCAGTAATTGGGAAAGCTGGTAAAGCCCCTTCCATTAAGCAAATCAATTGGCATCCTCCTCCTTGTTATTGGATTAAATGTAACTCTGACTTAGCTGCTAGAGGAAATCCTGGCATGGCGGCTTGTGGAGGGATTTTTAGAGATAGAAGTGTAGCTACACTTGGTTGTTTTGCCCACAATATTGGAATCTCCTTTGTGCTTCACGTTGAATTGGTTGGAGCAATGATTGCTATTGAGATAGCGTTTGAAAAAGGGTGGCATAATTTCTAGTTGGAATGTGATTCATCCTTGGTCTTATCTGCCTTCACTTAGATTAATATTGTTCCTTGGAAGCTGAGAAATCATTGGAAAAATTGCTTAACTCTTACCAAGGAGATGAATTTTGCTTATACTCATATTTATAGGAAGGGTAATGTTTGTGCTGATAAATTAGCCAATTTCGGTATCTCTGCTCAAAGCTTTATTTGGTGGGAATTAACTCCTAGTTTTATTAGTGAAGATTTCTATCGCAATAGGGTAGGTCTTCCTAATTTTAGATTTAGATTATTCTTTTCATGGGTTTTGGTACATGTCCCCCTATGATCCTTTTTGTATTCTTTTCCATATTTTTAATAAATTTAAGGTGTGCTGCAGATGATTGGTAATGCTTGGGGTGCCAACCTAGTTGGGATGCCTTGTGTTATTGTGATGCCTCTGCATGCCTTTTTTGATTAAAAAAAAAGTTAAGTGTTAATAGTTTAAAATTATGAAACAAAATCCTCTAACCAACTAGGTTAGGGTTTCGGCCATACGGGTTAAAAATAGGCTAGAAATTGATTTTGATTACAACCTCTTGGATCTATAACCTAGAGACCTTAGCTAGCTTAGACAAGTCATTATTCAAGTAAAAATTGAAGAAAAACTCATCTAGCCTACATAGACATAGATGCGGCCCACATAGAGAAATTAGGATAGAAAATTGAGTTGGATTCAAGCTCTAGGATTTAGATCATAAAGGTATTAGAGAGTTCAAATCAAGTATTAGATTTCAAAGATTGAATAAAAACACCAAACCCATTTTCAAAGAGGGTTTCAGCCATGCTAAGAAAATAGGGGAAGAAAATTCTTTTGATGACATGCTCCTAGATGATGAAAGTAGAAGTCATTTAGAGATCATAGCAATTGGTTTCACATTAAAATGATTTTTCTACAATTTTCTAGAATTATTTGAAGTTCAAGATCTAAGAATGGAACTTCATGAAAACTTGATGATCATGGCTTGGAAACAAGGAAATCAATGAAGAACATGATGTTTATTGATCAAGAAGAGTAAGGTATACCTCTTAGATGTTGGAAAATTGACAAGAATGGATCAAGTCCTTTTCAAATTTGCTTAAAGTGTTCTTGAGAAAAGTGAGAGAAAATGAAGAAAATGAAGAACAAAGTGGTGAAGTGTGTGAGTGGGGAGGGCTGCTTGAAAGTGAGGGATTAAGTGAGTGAGGAGTGTTTCAGTTAGTTAAAATGAACCATAGTTAGGTTTATTTGATCAAGGTTAAGTTAGAAAATGATATAATAACTTAACTATAGTTAATAATAACTTAACTAGGGTTAAATTAGTGACCATGGTTAAATTTATGTGGCTCACATTTTAGGAAGGGTGTGACTGATTCTTGGCCACAAGAACTAACCTTGGTTCCTTAACCATGGTTAAAATTTAACTAAACGTTGGTTAGGTTAAGCTTAGGGGTATTTTTGTCATTTCACTTGAAAACTCATGATTACTAGTATTTAATGCTTGTCCCCTTGTTCCCTCGACTATATTAATTGTTTCTAATATCTCAGCTCCATACCCGACTCCGTCCTTTAACCGACTTATTCCCCGACTGAGGTTTTACGTGTTTTCCTTAAGAATTACGCCCGAATAAAAATAATATTATTTCACTCCTAACGTAATTTTTCTGAAATACAGAAAATCGTTGGGAGCGAAATATAAAGCCTAATCGTTTCGTTCACGAGTTGAAGTTAGGGTTTCTGCTCAGTAAAATCTTACTGTCAGTGAAAACGCAGACCGGATTCCGTCTGAATTTTCAACCCAAACTTTCACCGTAACCTTCTACCATAAAATAGACTATGAATATGATTTTATTTTATTAAAAATCATTTTCTTGATCTCAAATTTAAATATAAATACCCGTTAAGCAGCGTAATAAAAAATCAGGCTATTACAATTTCTGGTCATTATCTCATCTTAGAGAATTGTAGATTTTTTACCGGATCAATTCTCCCTAGAAGATTGAATGAGATAAGGAATTCTCTTGGTTTTGCTCTGGGTCAAACCCCCTTTACCTACTTAAGTGTTCCAATCTTCATAGGGAAACCTAAGGTGGCTCATTTACAACCTATAACTGATAAGATTAAGTCAAAGTTGGCAGCCTGGAAAGGATCCCTTTTATCCATCATGGGAAGAATTCATTTAGTGCAATCAGTAATTAGTGCCATGCTTCTGTATAGCTTTCACATTTACTCTTGGCCAATTGCTTTGATCAAGACAATTGATAGGTGGATCAGGAACTTTACATGGTTAAGAGACATCAATGTCAGAAAAGTTGTAACTGTGGCATGGAAAAACATTTTCTGACCTGTCAATGAAGGTGGATTAGGCCTAAGATCAATTAGAGCTGTTAATAATGCTGCACTGCTCAAGCTTAGTTGGGATATTGTTGCCTCTGCTGATCAATGGACTGCCCTTCTCAAAGCAAGGTTCATTAGGAAAGGAAAGCATATCTCATCTTACATAAGGTCCTCAATTTGGCCTGGTGTTAAGGGTTTCTTTCAAACTGTCTATCACAACGCAACTTAGGTTCTTGGTGATGGTTCAAGAGTTAAATTTTGGAGGGATAAGTGGCTCTCTAATGCAGATTCTGTAGTCAATTTACTTCAAATTCCTGAAAATGTGCATCAATCCTTGTCTGCTTCAGTCCAAGATTTTATCAGAGAAGGAACTTGGTCTTTGCCACCTGAGCTTCACATCAGATATCCTCATTTGCTAGATGAAATGAAAAAGGAAAAAGGTTCACATCCCAATCAACCCTGGTTCAGATCATATGGCTTGGTGTGACTCAGTTTTTGGAAATTTGACTCTTAAAGAAGCTTTCAGCTTCCTGAATCCTTCAGCACCACCTTTGAATTGGTGTAAGCTCATTTGGAAACACATCATTCCCCCCTCCAAATCATTCCTAGTTTGGAGATTAATCCATAAGAGGATGCCTACTGATGAAAATCTCCAAGCTCGGGGCTGCATCACAATCTCCATATGTCCTTTATGCTATGATTCTGAGGAAACAGCAATCCACCAATTTCCGTTGTGTAAATTTGCACAAGATATTTGGCTCTGGCTGATTAGTGTTCTGTGTTGTGACATTGATATGTCTTCTGCTGCATCTTTGCTTTCGGCCTGTGAAAAGAGTTGGAGTAGTCAAGTAAAAGACCTTGTTCTTGCTGTAGTTGTTAATTCCATTTCAGTAATTTGGTTCAGCCGAAACTGCAAAAGGATTAAAAATTCAGTCATCTCTGTTCAGCATGCTATAAGTCTTATAATAGCAAATACTCAACAAGCAGGAGCCTTCTCCAAAGGCACAATGTCAAACTCTATAGATGAATTCAGATTGCTGAAGTGTTTTGCGGTGCAATATCAAGAAAGTCTATTGGTACCCCCCTCTTGTTGGTTGGATCAAATGCAATACAGATGGGTCAGTCAGAGGTTCCCCAGGTCATGCTGTTGTTGGTGGCTTATTTAGGGACTCGACAGGTTCAATTTTGGGTTGTTTTGCATCATATCTTGGCATTCAATCTGCTTTACATGTTGAGTTTATTGCTGGAATGTTAGCTATTGAAATTTCTTTTCAAAGGGGTTGGCATTGGAATGTGATTTTAAGGTGGTGGTCGATGCCTTCAGTTCAAATTCTTTTATGCCTTGGCAATAGTCTAATAGGTGGAATAATGTAAATATTTTTTGTCGAAGGATGAATTTTAGAATCTCTCATATTTATAGGGAGGGGAATAATTGTGCAGATAGGTTAACAAATTTTGGTGTTACTTCCCTCTCATGACTTTACATGGTGGGATCACATTCCTGTTTTTATTAGGAGGATTTTTTTACATAATAGAGCATGATTGCCTAGTTATAGGTTTTCATGATTCTTTTCATGGGTTTTGGCTATAGTCCCCCAATGTAGTTTTTGTATTCTTTTATGTATTTTCAATAAATTTTTGGCATGTTGCAAGTGATTGTTAGGATTTTGAGTGCCAACCTAGTTGGGATGCCTCTTCCTATAGTGATGCTTTTGCATGCCAATAGCCTTTATAAAAAAAATAAAAATTCAATCTTAAGGTTTATCCTTATTTATCTTTTGTTAAGTCTTGGGCTTGAAATTAATGTCACATATAGTATCGTGGAATTTTGGAAATGAAACGAATAGACCAAATTATTTGAAAGTTAAAGATTTTCAAATCTTAGTCTTATGACAATTTTAAATCTATGGTGGTTTGTACTTTATTTTCAATATCAGATGTTAATTTTAACTACTACCATTTGATTAATTTTAGCCTAAGTATGCTTTAACTAATTTTATGTGTAAATGAATTTGTGTTGAAAAAAATGATTTTGGTTAATGGTCTATTCGATCCCAATTCTTAACTATAATTCTTTTTTTTAAATTGATACCGACTCTTTGGAACATTTAGTTCCTACTTTGTTTGTCTTCGGACAACATTCCAACATAATCATAGTCGTTGTCGTTCCGAAGGTATAAACACCTATTTATAGGCGATTAGTGGATCGGGGGGGGGGGGGGGGCACGGAGACCTTGGGGATAGTCAGGTATGGATCCTGCCAATGGTTCAGTGTACAGCTAAACTGTGCCCATGGAGACCTCGACAGTAGGGCTATCCTGACACTCCACTGAACTAACTATTATTCAGATGTAAGTACTCTTGTGTGAAAGTGCCGAGGAGATGGCTGTTAGCGTACTCCGATTGTGGGCTTGTGCACCAAGTTTTGTACGCGTATTTCCTAAATGTTATATCAACAGAAGATTTTGACAACAATAGTCTCCTGGGAGCAAAGTTAGGTCTAGTCCTAAGCATGCATTTGAGTCTCAACCTTTTCTAAAATTCTATATGTATTTTATAAATATATCCCTTGATATATATGTATATATCCACTTGAATGCTTGTTTGTTTACCTGCATGCACATATCTACATTACTAGCCTATTGTAGAATCTTACCTCCTTTGTTTGTTTGTATTTCTTTTCTCCTTTGTTTCTTGTTGGCAACGAATAGTTTCATCCAATGAGCGAAGACGAGATGAGGAAATGATAGAAGATGTTGAGGAAGTGATAAAAGAGAATTATGAAGATGCCAAAACTTCATGTAGTTGTGTAATTTGTTGATATATGTTTATAATTAGTTGCTTTAAATTATTTTTGAAATTAAAAGAGGTAAAAGGGCTCAGCTAGGGTTTCTCCCTACGTGAGTGTTTTCTAGGGTTTTGCATGCACTCTCATGGCTGCCCCCAAGCCAATTTGCCCTTGGAGCTTCTTGGCTCCTTCGTCATCTATGTCTTTCCAATCCTCCTCGCATCTATACTCTTCTCCACAACGTAAAACCTTTGCTCAGATCCTTAATAACTCATGTGATATTCCCATGAGTGAGCTTCCACGTCCCTGCCGCAAAGGTGATGCCATTACGGTGACAATACATGAAGAAGATTACAAAGCAAGCTTGGAGTGGTGCAAGTTCAATCTCCATGGTAGACTGATCCTCGCTAAGGGGATGCTCCAATGAAATTCACGGATTTGAAAGCTAAATTATCCTCTTTATGGAAATCAATAGGGCCATGGAACATGATATCTCTAGGAAAAGGCTACTATGAATTCTCTTTCTCCTCAATGGAGGATCAAAGAAGTATTTGGTCCATGGGTTCATCGAGTCTAAATCCTGGCTTCATCCATATGTCTTCCTGGACCCCGGATTTTAAACCAAGTGTTCAAAAACAAACCCATGCACAATGTTGGGTGCTTATCTCTAACCTTCCGCAAGAATACTGGTGCACAAGAATCTTTTTCTCAATCGCGACTAGGATTGGTGTCCCTATTTCTATTGATGAGGCAACTAGTAAGAGAACCTTTGGCCATTATGGTAGAGTTCTTGTGGATCTTAGTCTCAAGGGTGCTTTGGAGGATAAGATTATGGTTGAAAGAGAAGGATATGCCTTCTTTGTTTATTTGCATTATGAGAATCTGCCAGACTTTTGCAAGAATTGTGCATCTATTGGCCATGTAGTAGCCAATTGCATGAAACAGGTTACTGATGAAAATTTGATGAAGGATCAAACAGTGTAGAACGTTAAGATTATCAATACTAACCCAAAGAAGGTTGTCCAGCAGTATGTGGTCAAAGAAAAAAATCAAGGGAATAAACTGATTGAGATAAATGGTGATAAGGAGCCTGCTAAGGTGGACAAACCGATTGAGATAAAATGATGATAAGCAGGGTTTCAAAATGCGGTCCGCAACCGCTAATGCGGCCGCAATATTGCGGTTGCGGACCGCACCGCAACGGCATCGAGCCGCAATTGCGGTGGGAATCCAAATCACCCGTTCGCGCCGCAGCAACGCGAACGGCAGCACGGCCGCAACGTAACGCCGTAGACGGCCGCGCAACGGCCGCACACGCATCAGCCGCAACGGGGTTCCAAAAGCAGACAGAGCCAAAAGAAAAACAGAGCAAAAGCAAACAGAGCAGAGCCAAAAGCAAAGAGCCAAAACGAAAAAGGCCAAAACAGTTTCAATGGAATCAAATTCTCAGATGCAGAATCAGACAAAATCAATTCAAAATCTATTTGTACAGATTATATTCTCCTAACCTTTTGCCTTTATCTCCTTTTGCTTTATGCTTCTGCTGGTTCACTTCACTTCTTCACCCAGACTCTGTCTCATTCTTTCATCTGCTTCACTTCACTCGTATAGTATAACCTCTTCGATCATTCCTCAGTCTCACACTCCTCCAGTGGATCTGCATCTGCTCATCTGCTCAGGTAAGATCTTCATTTCCTCCTTTGCTCTGCCGTCGTCCTCCGGGTGTGGGGTTCAGTGGGTGAGTCCTTGAGACCGTGACCGGGCGTCCGTGACGGAGGAGGGCCGTGCGGTGGCGGCCCGAAACCGTGGGTCGGGAGGCGAGCACGAGACCGAGAGAGAGAGGGAGGCCGAGCCCGAGAGAGGGGAGGGGCCGAGGGTGACTGCGATCGGGGTTTTGGCCGGTGGGTAGCCGCGACGCCGGACGAGTGACGGAGGAGGAGGGAGGGTAACCGAAGAGGGGTGAGTGGTGAGTGGTGACTGGTGAGTGCCGTGCCACCGTGGTGAGGACGAGAAACAGAGGAGGGTTGCAGATCCATGCAGCTAGGGTTGCAGAAAAAGAAGAAAAAAAAGAAACAGAGGGGGGACGAAGAAGCGGTGCGACGTGAGAGACTGTGACTCTGTGAGAGTGAGTGAGAGTCGAGAGAGGCGAGCCGAGACCGTGAGGGACGAGAGAGGGTCATCGGAGACTCGAGAGAGTCGAGAGGACAGGGGAGGAACCGAGGAAGGCCGAGGGGGGGACAGGGGAAGGGGAAGAAATGGTGAGGACCGTGACTCCGTGAGGCGTGAGGTGAGGGACAGGGGAAGAAACGGTGAGGAACTGAGGACCGTGAGGCGTGAGGTGAGGGACAGCCGGACAGGGGAAGAAATGGTGAGGAGGAAGAAATGGTGAGGATTGAGGAACCGTGAGGGAAGAAACGAGAGTCAGAGAGAGAGGATAAGAAGAATCCAGAACCAATCTTATCCACTGTGTGTGCCGTGTGTGTGGGTTGGGTTGGGTTGGGTGGGGTGGGAGGACTGAATTGGGTGGGGGGAATTTTTTGGGAGGGAATTTTTTTTTAATTAAAAATTTTAGGTGGGAAATTAATTAAAATTTGTGAATAATATAGGAAAAATTTGAGAGAGAAATAAAATATATATTGATATATTAATGTAATTACTGATTTAGTATATGTTTAGCTAGTATTTATTGTTCAAATTATATTCTAATAAATGATTTGTTGTATTAAATAATTTACTGTAATTATTAATTAGATTATCTGTGTTTTGCTAATTACTAGTTTATATAAAAGTTTTCTTTTTGAAGGCTAGTTTAGATTAAAGTTGTAAGTTTGGTTGAATTATTGATTGATGTTTATTTATAAATATTGAACAGGTTGTATAAAATTTACACAATGCCTCAAAGAGAAGAATTTCCTACACAGAGATTAGATGGTGCTCCGAGTGATGACATTGGATGGCATTTTGGAAACCCAGATGAGCGGAAGTCGTAACAATATCGAATGCAAACTTTGTCACAAGATAGTAAGAGGTGGCATTACAAGATTGAAACAACATATAGCACATATGAAAGGACAAGTGTCTGGCTGTGCTAGAGTGAGCAAATTGGATAGAGAAGGTATGATGAAGCTTCTTCTTGAAGGAAAAGAAAAGAAAAATGACTCCAAAAAAAGAAAAGAAGAATTTGAAGCACGCCTGAGAGGAGAAGATGAAGATGAAGCTGAAGATGTGGATCACCTTATTGATGAACGAATGAGGTTTGCTACACAGGAAAGCCTTAGATCACATCGCGAATGGAAAGACAGGCAACAATTTAGACAACAAACATGAGGGCGTGGAAATATATATGAACAAGGTGGAAGCTCTCATGCGAGTGTTGGTGGGGGTGAAAGGCCTGAAGATATCACTCTAGAGTTGAGATCTACAAATATTGATCTTATGAGGAGCAAAAGCATGAAGCAACCAAAAATCAGTAAGGGTATCATGAAGACATTGAGGAGGAAGCTAGGAGAGGCAGTAAGCAAGTTTTTTATTTATGAACGCTTACCTATGAATTTAGCTAACTCTCCTTGGTTGCATAATTTGATTGTTACTGCTTCTTGAGGTAGGTAAAGGGGTTAAATGTCCAACCCCTTATGAAATCTCAGATGTATATTTAGAGAATGAATACAGGGAAATGAAGAAGTGGTTCAACGTATTGAGAGGTACATGGAAAGAAAAAGGGGTGACAATAATGTGTGATGGTTGAATGGACGGTATCAACCATACTCATATTATGAATTTTTGGTGTATAGTAGTAAGGGGACAATTTTCTTGAAATCTATTGATGCTTCTGATGTTATTAGTAGAAACACAGATTACTACTTTCAGCTATTAGATAAAGTTGTTGAAGAAGTGGGGGAAGAGTTTGTTGTTCAAGTTGTTCTGAGATAATGAAGCAAGACTGAAAAGCGGTGGTCGACCCGATGGAGAAGCGGCCTCATGTGTATTGGTTTGCTTGTGCGGCTCATTGTTTAGATCTTTGCTTGGAGGATATAGGAAAAAAGAAAAATGTACAGAAGTTATTAACTGATGCAAAGACTGTGACAAATTTTCTCTATAACCATATATGGACAATCGATCTCATGAAAAAATATCTTGGAGGTAGAGAAATTGTCCGTCCTGGTGTTACCCGATTTGCAACGCAGTTCCTACAACTTCAAGCAATTGTACAGCAAAAGCAAGGTCTGAGAAACATGTTCAACTCCGAAGAGTTTAGGCGATCTAAATTTGGTAAAGCGAGAAATGGACCGTCATATGAAGCAAGAACAATTGTTAATGACAAGTGAATTCAGGAGTAAGTCCCAAGACATATTGAAGGTGTTTGAGCCTTTAGTAAAAGTTTTGAGACTTGTTGATGGTGACGAGAAACCAACCATGGGTTTCATATATGAAGCCGTTGATAGAGCTAAACAAGCAATTAGACAAAATTCTCGTTATCATTCCAGATATAATGATTTAATAGACAAGCGATGTAGTTACATGCATTCCGATCTTCATTCTGCCGGTATGTTGATATAATTTATAAATTTATTTTTATCATGTAATTTTATACTTATACTTTCATCCATAATAATATGTTATCCTTTTTTAGGTTATTTTCTTAATCCGCAATTTCAATACGGAGTTGAACATGGGGATGATGTCTATAAAGAAACGTTTGAAGGAACAAATAGAGTCATCTTCAGAATAGAAAGAAACATTGATGATCAGATTAAAGCTCTGAACCTTTTAAACTTATAATTCATTATTTATCAAATGAAGATATTTACATATTGATATATTATGTTATATTTCACAGTTAGTACTTTTTAGAGATAAGGTTGAAACATTTGGTACTCCTCAAGCTCAAGCAGCTTGGTCTAAGATGAATCCAGGTAAAATAATATTTTTTTATAAATCAATGAACTTTAACTTTATTTTTTAATATAATAACTAATAATTTGTTTAACTTTTGTTGCTCCTTTAAAAAGCTGAATGGTGGTCCTTTTTTGGTGTATGTGCTCCTGAGCTTAAACGTGTGGCTATAAAAGTTCTTAGCCAAACAACTTCAGCCACAAATTGTGAGAGAAATTGGAGCACATTTAGTTATATCCACACAAAGACAAGGAATAGATTGAAGTATAAAAAGCTGCAAAAGCTTGTCTTCACGCACTACAATATGAAATTGAAAATGAGGCATCAAATGAGAAAAAGTCAAGATGAAATTGAAGCAAGTTTTAATCCTATCAATCTTGATTATATATTTCAAGAAGATGCATTATCTCCATGGATTGAAGAGAGAGAATATCCACTATTAGATGGAGTACAAAATGCAGAATGGTTGCCTCTAGTGGATACAGATGATGAAGATGTGGAAGTTGTTGATGATAATGATGATTCTAATGAAGATGGTGGTGGTTTAAGTCCACCAAGTAATAATAGTGGTGATGGGGGTGGTGATGTAGAAGCTGAAGAAGGTGGCGGTGATGATGATGGTGATGGTGATGATGATGGGCAATTTCAAAATGATCCATCTAAAGATTCACCATATAATAGGCGTTATAGGAGCTTGACTGATATGGCTCTTCCTCGGTAGTTCATTACCCGAGAGCAAGCAGAGAGGTGGGTCACATTCGAGGAGAGGAAAAAGAAAAGCAGAATTTTCTACTTGAAGATTCTTCCTCTTCTAGTATTGTACAAAGTTTTAGTGACTTTGGTATTGATGATTCTTCTCGAGTAGTCAACAACCTCATCCACCTTATTATCAATATCCTTATTTCAACACATATAACACATACGCAAGTGATCAAGCTCCCTCATACTACCAACCATCAATGAATTATCAAGATCCTTATCATCAAGAATCAAGTGGTGGATTTTTTGATTATGTCTTTGGACAAGGAGCTACGAAGATGATAGTCAAAGTGAGAATAGAGGTTATGAACCACCACGTCATTCCACCATGTGGTAGCAATTATCAAGTAAGTTCAATTTTTATTATCTTTGATTCATATATTTGTTAATTATTATTATTATTATTTTAAATTTATTAATTTATTTACTTTTTATCTTTTTTTTTTGTAGTGAAGACGTATCTCTAAGTGGTGACAATGTGACGTTATTTTAGAATCACAATTGCAGCTGGGTGTATGTATTCCTATATGTGACACTAATATCTTTTTATTTGTGATTCATATATATTTATGCACTATTAAGTTTCTGACCTTCTTACTTCTTTGTAATTTTGTACTTATATATGCTTAAAAGTTTTATTTATAATTTATTTTCACTAAATTAAGTTTAAATTATTCATAAACATAATACAATGTATTAAAAATGAATAGAAATTTGTGCAACATCATTAATAAAAGATATATAAAGAATTACAAAAAAAAATTGATTTATTTTCAATTTGTGAATTTTTCAAATCGTTTCACGCCACAGCGGCCGCATTACGCATCGCAGCGGCCGCAATGACCGCAACCGCAGCGACCGCAACCGCAATTTAAAACCCTGATGATAAGGAGCCTGCTAAGGTGCACATGGAAAAACCTAATGTTGACCAGGTGGATAAAGGGAAGCATGTTCAAGTGGATCCTACTGTGCTTGAGGTGGAGAGCATCCATGAAGATGATCTTATCCACAAAACTCCACAACAGTTGTAGAAATTAAAGGAAGATTCCATAAAAGATCCAAATCCTCTTCTTGGATTCATTCATGATCAGGATGGACAAAATTTAATTGTGGAGGACTCTCAAGATAAGTCTCTTGAATCCCCATCTATTAATGTAATTCATAGCAATGATTTAGCGGTTAGCCAACAAAATTTAATTGTTCCAGATTCTCTTGAAAATTATGTTAAATCTACCTCTTAGAATGCTGCATTATCTGTCCAGCAGGTTAGTCCAGTTGTTAATCACAATATGTCTGGTTCAGGGAACATTTCGGAGGGTTCTTCAAGTTTAGTTGGTCAAAACAGAAGAATTGATACTATAGTCACCCCATCTGTTGTCAGAAATGAAATGGTGACTAATGATATCAGAACTGTGGGAAAATTTTGGGGAGATAGAGTGGAGGAAGAGGAAGAAGAGGATATCTCTACCTCTCAAAATGCAGGACTCAATCCAGACAAGTATCTAAAGGCTGCAACTGAGGAAGGACATGACAACTTTACTCCTGTTCTTTCCAAATCTAGAAAGAAAAAGATGAAGAAAAATGCTAAGCAAGCTCAAAAGGATGCTTATGATACCGGGTCTAAGGGTGGCTCATTATCATTAGTAATATGAAGATCCTCTATTGGAATTGTAGAGGACTTGGTAATGCAGACACAAGATCTGTATTGAAGAAATTGTGTATGACCAATAAACCAGACTTCGTTTTCCTTTCAGAGCCCTGGATTGACTTTGATGATGTTCCCAATTATTTTTGGAGACACTTAAATTTACAGCTATTCTTTGTCAGTGATAGAAGAAGTAATCTTCCAAACTTGTGGGGCTTGTGTAATCCTTTGTATGCTCCAGCTATGATCTCTAATTCTTCTCAGCAAGCTTCTTTTAGTGTTTCTGTTGAGGGAAAGGATATCTACATTAGTGCTGTTTATGCTAGCACAAATTATATCTTAAGGAGGCAGTTATGGACTGAGCTCTCTAGTCAGCTAGCTATGTTTGTGGGTCCTTGGTGCATCATTGGGGATTTTAACACACTGTTGGGGGCTCATGAAGTTAGAGGGACTAATCTCCCCTTAAGGCTTCCCACAAATGAGTTTAAGTCTTTCAGACTTTCACTGAAGCAGGTAATTTAACTCATCTCCCTACTAGAGGCTCTGCTTATACATGGAGTAATGGCAGAAGAGGGCTTTCTTTAACTGAAAAAAGGCTGGACAGGAGCATCTGCAATAATGAGTGGCTTGATTATTGGTCTCATACATCTTGTTGTACCCTTGTGAGGAGCAAATCTGATCATTTTACCTTGCTTCTTGTTGCTAACAAAGCTGTCTCCACGTATCCTTCATCCTTTAAATTTCATAAGATGTGGATCCAACATTCTGATTGCAGAAGATTGATTCAGGAATCTTGGTCAATTCCAGTTCAAGGCTGCCCTATGTTCATATTGTCCCAAAAGCTAAAAAACACTAAAGCTGCTCTAAGGGATTGGAATAATAATGTTTTTGGGAATGTCCATTTGGGAGTTGAGAAGGCTATAGAAGCTGCTAATGTTATTCAACAGCAAATTAATGCTAATGGTGCCTCGGATAGCTTATTGGAGCAAGAAGTGTTGGCTCAAATGAATCTTCAGAGTGCTCTTAGTTTGGGGGAAGAATTTTGGAGGGAGAAAGCAAGGGTCACTTGGCATTGTAAAGGGGATAGAAACACAAGTTTTTTCCACAGGTTAACCAAAATCAGATATCCTTCTAAGGCAATGACAATGTTGAGAAATGGAGATGATATTCTGGACAGCCCTGATGACATTGAGCAGCATGTTTTGTCCTACTTCTCCAATCTGTATGCAACTTCCAATGACTGTTTGGATAATGATCTGATCTCAAAAGAAGTGCCTAATACTGTTTCTCAAGCTGATAATGACATGCTAACAAAGCTGCCTTCTCAGGAAGAAATTAAAAGAGCAGTTTTTGAAATGAATGGGGAAGGCGCCCCTGGCCCGGATGGGTTTGGTGGCTGCTTCTATCAAGAGTTTTGGGACATTGTTGCCCAGGATGTTTGTTGCTCTGTCACTCAATTCTTTGAGCAAGGATGGTTGCTGCCCAACATGAATTCAAACAATGTTGTTCTGATTCCTAAAAGGTCTGGAGCTGACAAGATTGATGAGTTTAGACCTATAGCTTTGGAAAATTTCCAATTCAAGCTCATCACCAAAGTCTTGGCAGACAGGATTGCATTTATAGCTCCTTGCGTAGTTGCGTAGTCTCTCATCAACAAAGGGGGTTCATTAAGGAGAAGCATATTCATGACTGCATAGGCATAACCTTTGAAGCCATTAACCTTCTAGATTACAAATCTTTTGGTGGAAACATTGCTCTCAAGCTACATATTAAAAAAGCTTTTGATACATTGGATTGGTCTTTCGTTCTTAAAGTGTTGGAGGCTTTTGGATTTAATTCAATCTTTTTGTAACTGGATCAAGACAGTTTTAGGTTCTGTAAAGTTGTCTTTTATTGTAAATGGAAAACCTATTGGTTTCTTTGCTTGCAAAAGAGGGGTGAGGCAAGGTGACCCTCTGTCCCCTCTTCTCTTTTGTCTAGCAGACGATGTTTTGAGCCGTGGCATCTCTTTCCTAGTTGACTCTGGCTTGTTGCAGCCAATGTCAGGGCCTAAAAACTCAACTACTCCAAGCCATTCCTTTTATGCTGATGATGTGATGGTATTCTGCAAGGGTTCTAAAAGGAACTTGGAGAATTTAATGAGGCTAATTAATGACTATAGTGTGGTTTCTAGACAGTACCTGAGTTTGAACAAATGCAAATTCTACATTGGTAATGCTGCTCCAAGGAAAGTTGCTCAGATTGCTAATGTGCTTGGTTTTGGTGCTGGATCCTTGCCTTTCACTTACCTAGGTGTCCCTATTTTTAAAGGAAAACCGAGGAAGCTTCACTTACAACCTATTGCAGACAAAATCATTTCAAAGTTGTCTTCATGGAAAGGCCATCTGCTTTCTACAATGGGCAGAATTGAGCTAGTCAAATCAGTAATCCAGAGTATGCTTCTTCACAGTTTTAGAGTGTATACCTGGCCTGTTGCATTGCTTAAGCAACTTGATTGCTGCATCAGAAACTTCATTTGGGGTGGGAGTATATCTGTCAAAAGGGCTGTCACAGTAGCTTGGAAAAAAATTTGCTTTCCCTTCAAGGAAGGTGGTTTGGGAATCAAGTCTTTAAGGACTACTAATGAGGCTGCAATGCTAAAGCTAGTATGGGATGTTTGTTGTTCTAATGAAGAATGTGGAATTTTTCTTAGAAACAGATTCCTAAGTCACAAATGGCCTTCCATTAAATATGTGAAGTCTTCAATTTGCCCTGGAATCAAAGGGAAAATAACAACGGTGATGTCTATTGCTATTTGGGAAATTGGTGATGGCACAAAAATAAATTTCTGGCTGGATAACTGGTATGATGTTCCTATTGTTGATCTGCTTGGTCTTCCAGTCAGCTTGCACCACAATCTCAAAACTTCAATGGCAGAATTCATTGATAATGGTAGCTGGGCAGTTCCTTCATACTTGCTCAGCAAGCTAACCTCTGCTGGTGTGGATTTAACCAAGGTGCATGTGCCAAATTATCCCGCCTCTGACTGTCTGATCTGGAGGAAGTCAAACTCTGGACTTCTTACATTTAAGGATGCTTTTGGGTTCTATAAACCATCTGCCCCTTAAGTGATCTGGTCAAAGTTTCTTTGGAATGAAGTAATCCCTCCCTCTAAGCCCTTCATCACTTGGAGGTTAATTTATAAAAGGCTTTCCATTGATGACAACATGCAGAAAGCTGGTTGCACCACTGTCTCAGTTTGCTCTGTGTTATCAAAGTTGTGAATCAGCTGCTCACTTATTCTTGCACTGCTCTTTTGCTAAAAAGCTTTGGTGTTGGCTTAATGAGACTCTTTGCTGCAAAATCGATCTCTGCTCTTTTCAGTCTCTTCTGTCCATCTTTGATAAAGCCTGGAGCCCCCAATTAGAAACCATCATTTCTACTGCAGTTATCAACATCATTTGGGTGGTTTGGTTTTGTAGGAACAAATTGAAGTTTGACAATAAACAGGTCTCTTTTCGAGAAGCTATGAGCTTATCAAATCTTCTGTTTTTTTGTCAGGTAACTTGACAAAGAAGCATATGCAATACTCAATTCAGGAGCTGGCCATCCTAAGACATTTTCAGGTCACTGGCAACCCGAGAAAACAGATGATAGTTAAGCCTGTTTATTGGGAAGCTCCTCCTTGTGGTTGGATAAAAATTAACACAGATGGAGCTGCTAAGGGAAGTCCATGGCCTGCAGGTGGAGGGGCAATTTTTAGGGACATAAGTGGATCTGTTTTGGGCTGTTTTGCAGATTACTATGGCTGCTGTGATGCCTTCCATGCTGAATTATCTGCTGTTATCTCTGCCATTCATATAGCAAAGGATAGAGGTTGGAACAAAGTGTGGCTTGAGAGTGATTCCTCTCTTGTGGTGGCTACTGTTTGATCAAGACCTGAAATTGTGCCTTGGGATATTAGAATCAAATGGAGAAATTGTCTCCACATTTGTGCTAGCATAGATTTCAAATTCTCTCATGTTTTTAGAGAAGCCAATATGTGCGCGGATAAACTAGCTAATTTTGGTGTTTCTTCCCAATGCTACTCTTGGTGGGATCTTATTCCTGGTTTCATTAGGATTGAGTTTTATTGATAGGTGTGGGTTCCCTATGTATAGATTTAAGTAGCTTCCTTCTTTCCCATGGGTTTGGTTTGGTCCCCCATGCTATTGTTCTCTTTAATTTCATTTTTTCAATTTATTGGGGTGTGCTGCAAATGATGAATAGGGCTTGAGGTGTCAACCTAGTTGGGATATCCTGCTCTATAGTGATGCCTTTGCATGCCTTTCTTGTTTTAAAAAAAAAAGTACTTTAGAAATGTTATTTTAATTTCTGGTAATCGTGAGAAAATTTATACACTTATTTAGTTTTCGAAAATTCAATGTGTGTGATTAGTTGGCATACTTGTGAAAATTCATTTGAGAATATTGTATTTAATTATCTAAGTTTCTAGTATATAAATGGAATTTTATTTATTTCTCTCTCCGGGCAATTGAGGTAAGACCAGTAGTCAAATTTTTTTAATTGATAAATTTTAAATTTATCAAATGTTTATCAGTTATATACTGCATGATGCTGTACAACTTTCAGTAAGAAGAAGATGGTCGCAGTTGCTTGGAAAAAAATGTGATCACCTGTTGAAGTAGGTGGTTTAGGCCTTAGGTCTTTAAGGAAGCTTAATGCAGCAGCTCTCCTTAAGTTAACTTGGAAGCTGTTTTCTTCTACTGAGCAATGGGCAGCATTCTTAAAGTCTAGATTTTTTAGGCATGGAATCCCTATGATCAATTACATAAAGTCATCTCTGTGGCCTGGTATTAAAGTTAATTTACACCATGTGAATGCTGAAACTTGTTGGCAAATTGGTAATGGTGCATCAATCTGCTGTTGGAATGATATTTGGCTTGACAGGTCAATTGTTGCTATGCTTAATCTGCCATCCAATCTGCATAATTCCCTAAACTCTTCAGTAGCAGACTTCATAAAAAATAAGCAATGGAATTTTCCAAACTCTATTGCCTCTAGATATCTTGATCTTGTTGCTAAGATTGCTAAAGTTCCTATCCCAGTTTTCAAAGCTAAAGACAAACTGGTCTGGAAGAGTTCAGCTACTGGTGATTTGTCTTTTAAAGAAGCTTACTCTTTTCTTTCTCAACCTCGGCCTTGATTCTCCTGGGGAAAACTAATTTGGAATGCAGTTATCCCCCCATCCAGGTCTTTCATTGTTTGGAGGTTACTTCATAACAAGATGCCAACTGAGGATCAGCTTAAATTGAGAGGTTGCACCACTATTTCTGTTTGCAGCCTTTATTTTTAGGATGAGGAATACAACAGTCATTTGTTTTTAAGTTGCCTTTTTTCTAGAAAGGCTTTGGGACTGGTTTGGCTCTCTCATTAAAGTTCAAATAGACACTTTCTATGTCTCTTCTGTTTTAGCATGCTGCAACCTTCATTGGAGTCCACAAGTCAAAGATATTGTCCTTGCTTGTTTGATGAACATTTTCCACACAATCTGGCTCTGCAGAAATAAATTAAAGTTTGATAGCAAGTTAATTTCTTTCCATTCAGCTATCAACATGATTGTTAGCTCGACTTCCCTAACAGGCAATTTATCAAAAGGTTATATGTCTTCTTCTATGGATGAATTCCCGGTTCTCAAATCATTCTCAGTTACTGGCCACCCGAGAAGTGATCCCCTTCTATTAAACAAGTAGATTGGATTCATCCTCTGTGTGGTTGGATCAAAGTGAATACTGATAGTAGTTGTTGTAACATCCTGGATTTTACTGTTCTTCAATAACAGTAAATATGTGTATTTGTTTATATTATTTTATTTGGACTGATTAATTTTCTAGATATTTATTTTAATTTATTTTATGTGGTTTGGTTTGAGTAATTTTAATTACTCATTTAAAATTAAGTTTTGAGTGAATTAATAATGTCTTATGTCAGTGTATACACGATTACTAGACAATAATATTATGTTATTATCACTAGTAGTATTTGTTTAGAAAAATATTTTAAATAATATGATTGAAAGAAAATTATTTTCCTATTTGACTCTATTTAATTTTAGATTTGAAAATATCTTGGTTGAAAATTAATCGGAGATTAAATATAAATTTTAGATGGTAAATATTGAAGTGTCATGAATTTGTTTTAAAAATGACAATGATTGTTGGGTATGAAACCCTTTGATAAACCAATTGTTTATTTTTTTTAAAACGCCTATGTTGTTATAACTATACATGTTATATGATGTTTGTGTGTCGCGCATATGATTATCGTGTTTAAATCCATATATTGGTATCTCACCCTTGCATATATCTGTTTTCTGGTTTTGCTGTTGTATCTTGGTACACGAGTACAGATGGTGCAGAGAAGTTCCTAGCTTCACTTGGGGATATTAATCTCGATCCTTGGAGAATTCAGTAATAATGGTGAGAATTATAGAGGTATTTCCGGTAGATGTCTCGTGAATGACCAGCTTAGGAATTTTCTTTGGGTTGTATGTTTTTTAGAAAGTCTGTGTAGGTGTTTTGAAAATCTTTATATGGTTTGAAATTTTGTTGTGTAACATTTTTTCGAAGTATTCAGAAGAAAAATTTTTACACCCAGATTTTTATGACTTAAAGTAAATATATTTCCTAAGGCAACCAACAAATTTTTTTTAATTTATTTTCACATATGTTCACAAAGTAATGCCCAAAGGTGGTGTTAGAGTGGTGCTAAAGAGCCCCAAGTCATTCTACAGGTGGAGGCATCCTTAGGGATAAAAGTGGGGCTGTATTAGGGTGTTTTTCATCTTACTTTTGAATTTCTTTCTCCCTTAATGTTGAGTTATTGGCTTGCATGCTTGCAATTGAAATTGCTTCTAAAAAAAGGTTGGTTTAAGCTTTGGATTGAATGTGACTCACAATTGGTGGTTTTGGCATTCGTTTCTCCTAACACAGTTCCTTGGAATCTAAGAAATAGATGGTTGAATTTCCTTGCTTCTCTAGCCTCTTCTCAATTCAAGGTTTCCCATATTTTTAGAGAATGAGACACATGTGCGGACAAGCTTGCTTCTTCTCAAACTTTTACTTGGTGGAATCTCATTCCGGATTTTTTTAGAGTAGACTTTTTTAGGAATAGATTTGGCTTGCTAAATTATAGATTTAAAAAAATCTTGTTCTATTGTGATGGGTTTGGTTTGGTCCCCCCATGAAATTTGTATTCTTTCATTCTTATTTTCATTTTATTAATAAATGTTTGGTGTGCTACAAATCATTGGTGGCTTTTGGGGTGCCAACCTAGTTACGATTCCTCTAGCTGTAGTGATGTTTTTGCATGCCATTTTGTTTAAAAAAAAATTAAAATATGGTGTTACACATCCAACTTTTATGATAGTTATCATAATATAAGCAAATATAAACATATATATATGAATATATCATACTATATGTAAGTGCCTGAACAAGTTCTCAGAAGAAATATTACAATGAATATAGTCAAAACACAAAATACTCATATAATAGTACATCTCCTACAGAGCTGGTCTAAACAGACTATACATACTCCTCACATTCACGACCACTCGAAGAATAGTGGAACAATTGAATACATACTCCTATCATTGTTATGAAGTTATGATCATTTGATCATTTAGGTGCGCCCGTCACCTTGCTATCCAGTAAGCCTACTAGGTTTAGAAAAGCACAAACGGAAAAGAACAAACATAACAGATAGGAGGTAAGATGACTAGTAGAGTATTAGTAGTCCTAAACAAGCAGGAATAAAACAAAGCATCACAACTGAAATTATTTAGACAATTGACATAATATCAAGTATATTCATATCATTTCATATAATTGTAAGGGTATAAACATAGCGTCCCAATCATGTATGTGGAAAGATCAATCCTAATGCACATGCATATGACTGTTTAGTGCCGACCGACTTGATCTCCAGAGAAACAACAACAATAGAGGAGCAATCAGGAGTCATCTCGACCTTCCCTTAGTACTCCCACCCACACTTGGGTGTATCTCCTCACAGACACCACATGCAAGAACGAACACATTGCAATCAAATATACATTATATTATCTCAAGTGATCATCCATCAAAGTGGGTTGAACATATGTGTCATCAATCATAAGAGATTATTCAATTTACAGTCACCCAAGTATGGATTATTCTCATCCAACTTCCAATAATAATCACATTCCTCTCAAATTGATGGGCCAAGCCTAATAGGATATATATAGGTAATCATATTGTGGTCCAATTCAAGTTTCTGCACTGAACTAGAAATTTCCTTCAATAAGGATACTTAATTCAGTCATTTAAATGGACACTTAAATCATATAAATGTGAATCTTTGCCATAATGAACTAGACATCCTAAGCTTTTCTGAAAGGTAAAGGTCAATAAATTCAGAGTCTCATAGCCCAAGATATGATCTACCAAAGTAGACTATTTTGTAGCAAAATCATGAACTGTAAGTTTCTGGTTTTTAGGGCACCGCAACCAACCTATATGACAAAAAAATTTATGAAACTTACCATAATTGAACTAGGATATGTTATCTTTCAAACCCAACTGATTTCAATCAAAAATGATTTTCCTAACTCAAGTGATGTGCATTCCAATTGGACTCTCCTGTAACATATTTCAGAATTGAACCAATCTGGTCTTTTTAGCATCGTGATCAATCGCTTTGGCTCAAAATTTCAAAACTTAACATTACATAACTACTATGTGTTACCTTTCATACTCAATCAAAAATATCCAGATCAAGTTATGTGCGTTCAAACTGGACTGGTATATATCAGATCACACAAAATAACAACTAACTTCAAAGAAGAATGAAAAATCATATAGATAAGACATTATCTTGAAAATTTCCAGTCATAAACTATGATGAATAAGCTTTCAAACTTGGTTTCCAGACTCATACCACTATAGGTAACCTATGAACACCTATTTTTGTCCGTCTTCATTTTATTCTAATTTTTTATGTTATTATGTTTCAGGGAGACTAAAAATAATAGTGAAGAGAGAAAGAAGGAAAAGAAAATAATGAATAAAGGAGGGGGCTCGTAGCTAATTTGCTGTTGGACGGCGTGAGGTCCAGTCCCGTCCATTGCATTTGCTGTTGGACGGGTCGAGTCCATTTGCATTGCATATTTAGTTGGACGGGTCCCGGTCCATTGCATTTGCTGTTGGACGCGTCCAATCCACTTGCATTGCATATTTTGTTGGAATTGCATTGCATTTTCTGTTGGACGCATCCGGTCCATTTGCAATGCATTTGCTGTTGGACGCGTCCCGTCCATTTGCATTGCATATTTAGTTGGACGGGTCCGGTCCATTGCATTTGCTGTTGGACGCATCCGATCCACTTGCATTGCATATTTTGTTGGAATTGCATTGCATTTTCTGTTGGACGCGTCCGGTCCATTTGCAATGCATTTTCTGTTGGACGCGTCCCGTCCATTTGCATTGCATATTTAGTTGGACGGGTCCGGTCCATTGCATTTGCTGTTGGACGCATCCAATCCACTTGCATTGCATATTTTGTTGGAATTGCATTGCATTTTCTGTTGGACGCGTCCGGTCCATTTGCAATGCATCTGCTGTTGGACGCGTCCGGTCCATTTGCATTGCATATTTAGTTGGACGGGTCCGGTCCATTGCATTTGCTGTTGGATGTGTCCAGTCCATTTGCATTGCATATTTTGTTGGATGGATCCAGTACATTGCATTGCGTTTTCTGTTGGACACGTCCGGTCCACTTGCATTGCATTTTTTGTTGGATGGGTCCAGTCCATTTGCATTACATTTTTTGGACGAGGAGGTTCCGTCCATTGCATGTTTAAACTTCTGTTGGATGAGGAGGTCCGTCCAGTGCATATCTAATTTTGCATATCTAACTTTTGTTGGACAGGGAGGTTCCATTCACTACAATTTCATTTTCAGGATGGAGGCTAAAGAATAAAGAAAAAGAAGATAATGAATAAAGGGCGAAGAAAACAAGGAGAAAAAGACAATCAGCGAAAAGAAGAAAGGAGATTGAGTTACTTCTCCTAATCCCAAAACCCCCATCTCCTTCTCTCTTCAAACACCCAACCTTCACGTCAAATCACCTATTTCCCGCTGCTCACGCCGCCCCCATCTGAACACACGCTATTGCTGCTCAGAACCGCCCAAACCTCGGATTTCGTACAGACCGACCTTGAAGCCAATGGTGAGAAGAAGCAAGAAGCCCTCTCCTTCGTCTATAAAAGGAAAGGAGAAAAAAAGTAAAGGGGGGAGGGGGGAAAATATAAGGAGAGAGATTTTTATCTGATATTTTCTTTGTGAAGAAAAGAGATTAGGGATCTGAGTTTTTTTTTCTCTTCTCTGTTATTAGAGTGGTTAAGAAGGAAGAGTTAAAAGAGTCAGTGAAATTGAAATGTAAGGGTTTTGATCTTGAAATCTTACCACTGGGAGAAAACAAAATCATTGTTATTCTGCTCTCATTTGGTAATCCTTGTTCTCTTTGTTGATATTATTCATAAGTTTCTCTTGACATTCTTATTTTTCAGTGTCTCTATTTATGACCAAAAAAAAACCCATGGATATTGAACTGAATGAGTTGGTATGATGTGTGCTGTATGTTTCATCATTGGGAAAAATGAATGAATCCGTAAAATGTTTCATTTTTGTCTCTGTTTACTATGATGTTTGTGGCTCTGTTTACTGAATAAGTTAGTAAAATGTTTCATTTTTGTCTGTTTACTATTATGTTTGTGTCTCCGTTTACTGAATGAGTTAGTAAAATGTTTCATTGTTGTTCTATTTTCATAAGGTAAAGCTACTTTTACATAAAAATAAAAGATGATCACTTAAATCCCCTTCAATCGGTTCTAAATACTTAATTAAAACAATGTTTTTTTTGGGTTGCTCTATGACAAGTGTCATGTTCAACCCTTTAGATTTTG
The DNA here is from genome assembly GCA_030762895.1 of Sophora flavescens. NCBI lineage: Eukaryota > Viridiplantae > Streptophyta > Magnoliopsida > Fabales > Fabaceae > Sophora > Sophora flavescens. Next base: position 52,478,587 of record CM061070.1, read on the forward strand.
AGGTTGCTCTGTGGACTTACGTGCCATGTTCAACCTCATTTAGCTTTAATAAAAAATTTCACAACCAAAGATGTTTTTTTAAAAAACGATTTTCGGGGTAAAACAAATATTTTCAAAGTTAGTAATAATTTATACAACTAATTTTGGGTAACCATTTTTATGGATGTTCTAGGGTGTCGGGGGGGTTAAGTCTCCATGCCTTCCCTGGACATAATCGACTCTCGAACCCAAAGCTTTTTCTTAAAGGGTTTTCCAATTTTCCCGAAATTAAATAAAGTTGGTGGCGACTCTATGTTTTCTCTCTAAAAGGAAAAACAAGTAAGTTTTTCTTTTCTTTCAGGACAGATGGCGACTCCACTGGGGAGTGTTTTAAGAGAGTCAAGCCCGTAAAAATTGGTTTTGCAAATTTTTAGTAACTTGTGGCTTATTTGTTTTACCTTTTATGGCTATATCTTGCTGTTTTTTCCATACAATAATTAAATGACAAAACTAAAAAATGTTTTTTATTTTTAGTGATGTTTGTCTGGATTGTCCTTTTTGTTGGGTTTTTCTTTTATTTAAATGAGGAAAATTAGTTGTACATACATTTTAACTCATATTATTGTTATATATATTTCACTAACAATGTTTTTGTTTCCCCCTCATTTCTTTTCTTTTTTCCCATGTTTTAACAATAGGGTAGAGGACTTATAACCATTTTTATATATACCTATGTTTTTGTTTTGCGGGTTTTCTTGTCTTTTCTTTTTATTTTACTTTTAAGTGTTACAGGTTTGTATGCCCCCTTCACACACATCACTATCACATATTGCACACACACTTAGCTGTATACCCGAGCTTGCTCAAAAACCCAAGGATTAGGCGGTGCTCCGACATTGTCATTGAAGAGGTCTTGTACCTCCCTGATACTTGTCAGTTCACCACTCAGATTGTACACGAGATCATGGAATAGTCATATTGAGAGGGTTTATCCCTACTTATGGCTAGATTCATGAATCATATCCTTATGAGGGCAATCTGGGGACCATGACTTTTAGAGGTCTAGACCCGTCCCAATTTTCACTAATAGAGCAGACCTAGTGGCCGACCTATTTAGAGTCCTAACCTTAGGGTGTGTCCATCCTTAGGTTTTACCTGGCTTAGGACAAAAGGGGGCGTACTTTTCTTTCCTCTCTCTATCATCATAAGCATAAATTGTCATGCATGTTCATTGTGAATATTAACAAAACTAGAGGCGTCACATTGCTGCCTCAAACCTGAATGACATATTCGAATATTATTGCACATCTAATAGGCGCTATGTCATAATGAAGGTGATGCATACCCATCAGGGTTTTCAACCTCATTGGGTCCCATACAACATGAATCATGAAAGATACATTTGCTTCACTATACTCATTTTTTTTTGTTTTTTCACTTGTGTCTCTTTGTTGGAAGATTTTGGTATTCACCTTATAGCAAGAAAATGGAAAAGTTTGGTTCAGAGAAGAGTACTAGCAACGCGAGCTGTTCCAAGAAAAGTATCAAGATCGATGTGACACTCAATGACATGAAGGGTTTATGTGAACTCAGCCAACAAATGCCAGAAAAAGCACGCTCAGACTTTGTCAGCAAGTATGGTAGAATATTGGACCTATTGCGTGTTCCAGTGGAAGCTCCCGCTGAGTGCATTGGCCCAATATTGGAATTCAACTTTGAGGTGTTTTGAATTGCCTAACTTAGACATCACTCCGACCATGGAAGAATATGCTTATATTCTAAGACTGCCAATTCAAAAGAGGACTCGCGTCTACATGTATTATGGCCAATATGTAACAGATTGGAAGATAGCAAGTCTATTGGAGCTCCAACCTGAACATCTAGAGAAAGCGGAAAAAGGAACCACCAAAGGATTGAAGAGGCGATTTTTGGAAGTGTATCTCAACAAGCTGGCCCAGCGACAACGATGGGTTACTTTCAACAAAGTACTAGCCCTCATGATATATGGGTTGGTGATCTTTCCTTTTGTACCAGATCTGATTGATCAGTCAGCCATGGATGTTTTCTATAGGGTTGAAGAACATGGTGTGAACTCGGTCCCTGCTATCTTAGCTGAAACTTTCCTCTCCCTACAGGTTTGTTATCAGAATCAACAAGGGAAACTGCGATGTTGCACATCAATATTTTTGTTTGGATCATGACTCACTTGCACGCTCGTGATAAAATTGATAGAACAGATGACCCGCTGAAAGGATTCGCTCGCATGCAACTAAAGCCACGTAAGCTATATGAATGGAAACAAGAGTTTGATCAGATCGACCCGCTGTCATTTAGTTGGATGTGTCCATGGTACAACGGAGATTCAGTTTTACTCAGTTGTGGAAGTTTTTCAAATGTTCCATTGATGGGTCCCAGAGGTTGTGTATCATATTCACCAGCTTTGGTGATGCGTCAGCTCAAGTGGACGCAGGATGAACCCCCCGAAGAGCTGCTCGATGGGATATTCTTCCTATACCAAGAAAGTGAAAGCATCAAGAGTCAAACGATAGCAATAAGGTCAGCATGGAATGATGTTCATATAAAAGGACCAGTGGAATTAGGAAGGCAAATCATAGCTCACACAAAAAGATATGAAGTATGGAGAGAAGCAAGAAGAGGTTTCCCTCCAAGACCTGCATCCCCTCTCCATAGGGAAAATAATCCTCTTACCAAAGATCAAATGTTGAAAGAAATCAAAATTTTAAAAGCTCAGATGAGGATTTTTTATGAGAAGGACCAAGCTGCCGAAGTAACTATTATCACGCTCCGAAGACAAGTGCAAAAGCTGAGTTTACAGATTGATCATTTGAAGGACGAATGTGCCAATGCCCATGAAGCCCCGAGTCGCGCAAAAAGGGCAAGAAAAGACAAAGAAGCATAAATTCAAGAGCTGCTGGCAAAGATAGGATGTCAAGAGAAGATGCTTGTCAAACTTCAAAGGAAGAAAAAAGAGCTCGAGACAAATGTAGGGGTTCATGCTGAAACAATACATATACTAGAAGAGAGAATTGAATCCCTGTAAGAATCCTTGACCCAAACAGAAGTGCTCTGATCGAGGATGGAACGAAGCAGCCAAGTATCGCGAGCTACTAGCAGAAGCCAACATGAGAGAAAATTGGCTCAAAACCAAGATAAAAGACTCTGAAAGAGTTGAAGCTCAACGTCACGCAAAATGGGTAAAGGGATGGAAATTGGTGGTGAAGGATGTAATGAATGAAAAGGAAGCATGGAAGAGAAAATACGAGGACATGATGGATAAGCTCCATATCACACTTCCCAGCTGGTGGAGCGATTTGAAGAGGCATCCATCCATATTCGTATGAACCATTTCCTTCAGCTACCACCGAAGGTGACTGAGTTCTTCAATCATTTTGGGAAACTTGCCAGAGGGTTCAAGAAAAAGAAGATGAGACTATTAACATAGAACTTTGTAGACCTCAGAGAAAGATGGAAACTATCAATGTACTTCTTTTATTTGATCAAAGACTCATGATTTGTATCGAAATATTTATAATGAAATGGAAGTTTTCATCCATGACTATCGAGCGTTTTTTAGATGATATCTATCGAGGAGTGCATTCTCCCTTAGATACGTCATCAACTATATTTTTACCCTAAAAACGACGTGTTTTCTGCGTAAAAATGAGGACGTTGCTAGTACGGGGGTGGTCTATCGAGGAGTAGATTCTCCCTTGGACTTGACATCAACTGCATTCAAGGTAGAGGGAACCATACCTCTAGATTTGATTGCAGGATGAGTTTTCTTGCTATAGGTGTATACGACAGTCTTCCTAAGAGTACCCCCGCGATCGAACAAAGGATGTTAACTTGCACATGCATACATACACACACACAAAGATTTTGGATTTACTAATGAGATTCTTAAATGCTTTAGAGTCACATACTTCTGAGAATCCGGGAACCATTGCGCGACCTAGGAAAGGTAACACCAATCAAACCCGAGTTTACAATACCAGATCTCGGACCAGGATGGCTGCCAATGCATCTGAGGAAGGAAGAAACTTAAGCTCTGAGATAGATGAAGTGAGGGGAAGAATAAGTGAAATGACTGAAACCCAATCAAGATTAGAAGCCATACTACAGGATATGAGGGAATCTCTCAGCATGCTTAGTGCGAACAGAGATACAATTGAACCCGGTAGGCAACGGATTTTTTCTGTGGTAACAGCACCGATGTTTTCAAACATTAGCACGGGTCTCATTCAGGGAGTATCTGGCCCCGACCAGACATATCACACGGCACCAATAACACTTCCCATTGGAGAAGGATATCCCCCTTTTGAAAATGCCTATCATGAAATCCCGGGCTATACCGCACCGACATGGGAGCAACAACCACATGTATCTACTCACAGTCAGTTAACGGGAGTTCAGGCTGGTAAGGATAAGATGAGAGATGAATGGATGGAGAAAATGGAAGAACAGATAAAAGCAATAAAAGGTCCGAGTACCTACGGCCCTCTCCAGATAGAGGAACTCTGTCCCGCCACAGATGTCGTGATCCCCAAGGACTTCAAGATTCCTGATTTTTCCAAATATGATGGAAGTGGGAACCCACGATTTCACCTCATTATTTATGCCACCAAGATGGCAATTTGGTCCAAGGATGACAAATTCCTTATCAGCTTTTTCCACGAAAGTTTGACTGGCCTCACCTTAGAATGGTACCTCCAATTGGACCATTCCAAGATCTGGCGATGGACGGAATTGGCTGACTTATTCATGGACCAGTACAAATTCAACCTGGATGCAGCTCTAAGTCGTGAACAGTTGACTACAATGCAGAAAAGAAGTGAGGAGCCCTTCGCACAAGTTCAACCCCCGTTGACTTTATCTGAAATGTGCTCATACTTTTTGGGAACCCTCGGAGCACCTTTTATAGGGGCCATGGCTGGGGCAGCCTATAAATATTTCTCAGACTTGATCGCCGCCGGTGAAAGGATTGAATTTTTGGCAAGAGCTGGAAAGCTCCCCGTGAATGATGGTGAAGGAAGTGCATCCCGGAAAGGATTTCAACCAAAGAAGAAGGAAGTTGAGGCAAATTATGTACAACGCCAACAGAACTTTAATCCTCAGTACCAAGCACCAAATAACCCTAACCCACACATTCCATACCAGACACAAACCCCGCTTTACCCGTTACAATCATCCTCACAAACCAACACTTACCCGCACAACCAAATCAACAATATTCCTACCCATCAACCATATAACCTTGCCCGCCCATCATACACCCATTACCCATCTGCACCCCCACAAAACCGCCTAAACTATCCTCCGCCTCACCCAAATTTCCAAAACCAAGGACGTTTCCAAAATCCAAATCTGCCACCCTTCCCGAAATTGTCCATTTCTAATGCTGATTTATTCCAACAATTGTTTGATCGCCACTTGATCGCGGGAAACCCTATACGTCCTCTAGAACCACCATTTCCTGCTTGGTACAATCCAAATCAGACTTGCAAGTATCACATGGATGTCACAGGACATTCTATTGAGGACTGCGAAGCTTTTAAGACGGTAGTGAGAAAGTTGATTGCTTATGGGAAGCTAGGGTTCGAAGAAGAGGTTGGGCCTAATATCGTTAAGAATCCAATCCCGAATCATAATGATGGAAATCGGGTGAATAATTTGGAGGTAAGAGGGTCCCCAATCAGGAAGGTGCTGGAAATACGAGTGCCAATGCAAAAGATCTTCGAAGGACTAAAGAAGGTGGGATACAACATTGTTGCACCAGTAAAAATCCCAAGAGAAGAAAGGAGGTACGCCAAGGATCTAAGGTGTGGCTATCATCATGGGCAAGTGGGACACGACATTGAAACTTGTTGGGATTTCAAAGTCCGGGTTCAGAGATTACTCACCTTGGGGGTGATTCAAGCCAGACGAGATGATGCCGAGGAAGTCAATGTAGTTGAAAAAGTTGTACTCCGAGTACCACCCATGAACAAACTTTCAGCCCCAGAAAGAGTCATCGTAAGGGTGAAGAAGCCAACTCCTTTTGCTTATGTTGATACACATGCTGTACCATGGAATTATGAACAGAAGGTTGAACTAGCTGGAGCTGTGGGAGAGACCTCGAAGGCCCAAGTTACTAACATTGTGAGAATTGGAGGCATTACAAGGAGTGGGCGATGCTACAACCATGTTGAAGAAAAAATGATGAAGGAATCCAAATAAGAGGAAACTATGGATGAAGGAAAAGGGAAAGAAGAAGAAGAGTTTCTGAAGATCATGAAGCAAAGTGAATATGATGTGGTAGAACAGTTAAAGAAAACTCCGGCGAGGATATCTCTTTTATCGCTTGTCTTGACATCAGAGTCGCATCGTAAGGCATTATTGAAGGTGTTGAATGAAGCGTATGTCAAGCCTGAAGTCACTCCGGAGAATGTGGTAAATATGGTGGACCCAATAAGGCATGTCAACATGATTACTTTCTCGGAAGATGAAGTGGCCTCGAAATCCCGCAGTAGCACCAAAGCCTTACACATTACACTAAAGTGTAAAGGGTTTGTGATTGCAAAGGTGCTTGTAGATGGTGGTTCGGCGTTGAATGTGGTTCCAATGTCCACCCTCGAGCAACTAAATATAGGCATGGCAGGTTTGACACCATAAGAAATGATTGTACGAGCCTTTGATGGGACAGCAAGAGGAATCTTAGGGGAGATAACTCTGTCCCTTGAAACATGGCCTAATTGTTTTTCTGTCCTCTTTCAGGTCATGGAAATCCAACCAGCTTATACTATGCTTCTAGGAAAGCCTTGGATTCATGTAGCAGGGGTTGTTCCATCGACTCTGCATCAGTGTTTGAAGTATATCCAAGATGGGTCCGTGATTACTGTCCGTGGTGAAGAGGAAATTATGCTGACAAAGCCCGCTACAATACCTTATGTAGAAAGTACAGAGCAAATGGAAGATGATTTGCTGCATAGTTTTGAGGTATTGAAGTTAGAGAACAAGAAGAGGGAGCCCCCAATGAATAGTGTGAATGAAGTAGCAATCCGCATCATGGAAAAGAATGGGTATCAAAGAGGAAAAGGCCTAGGGCCTCAACTGCAAGGGATCTCTCAACCAATTGAAGCAACTATGAGAGAAGGAAGGCACGGATTGGGGTATCAACCCTACTTGACAGAAAAGATGAAATTCATGACTCTTGAGAACAAAGAAGGAGAAGATGAAGAGAGAAAGTATCTTCCCCTTCTGACAGAGACTTTCCCAGTAGCTGCTGAAGTTATCAGTCCTGAAAAGTCATTTTCCCCTCACTTCACTATCAGCACACTTGAAGAGGAGCTGAACGAGAACCATGTCATCTATCTCCCTGCTAGCAATGAAGTTCTCAACAATTGGCGATCTGAACCGTTTGTTGATGTTATTTCCATGAAGTAATTATCTTATTGTACTAATTATGAACTGATGTTTACTTTGTTTGAGACATGAATGAGAATGTAACACTTTATCTGGTGTTTTCCTTTTGATTCCATCATTTATTTTCTCTCTCTTTCATTTATTTATTTTGTTTAAGCTTTTCTGTCATAAATAAGACTATTGCCTATACTTCTCCTATTCCCGACTTTTTCTTCCAGGGATAATTCTTCCACTAAAGATCTACCTCAGGAGAGGGACTTTGAAAACTCATTTATTGATTCCCTCGCGGCCGCTGATGAATATAACCTTGAATCCGATGAGGAAGAAGAAGACATTGAAGAATTCTTAAAGATGGCGAAACAGTCAGAAGAAGGGATTAGCTCAAATGACGAGGTTGCAGAAGTGATCAATATGGGAACCGAGGAAGACAAGAAGGAGTTGAAAATAGTGGATAACCCAGAGCGTGAAGAAATGGTTGCACTATTCAAAGAGTATCTGGATGTTTTTGCATGGTCCTACAGAGATATGCCAGGTTTAGATCCTGAGATAGCATCGCATAAAATTCCCTTAGACCTAGATGTGGTTCCAAAGAAGAAAAAAGTAAGGAGAATACATCATGAGATGTCGCTGAAGATCAAGGAAGAAGTGACCAAGCAGTTAGAGGCTGGCTTTCTAGATGTAGCTAGACACCCGGAATGGGTAGCTAATATTGTTCCAGTACCAAAGAAGGATGGAAGGGTCAGAATGTGCGTGGACTACCGAGACCTGAATAGAGCCAGTCCAAAGGATGATTTCCCCCTACCTCATATTGATGTCATTGTAGACAGTACAGCCAGAAGTCATAGGTTTTATTTCATGGACGGGTATTCTGGGTACAATCAGATCCTCATGGACGATGACGATAAAGAAAAGACAACTTTTATCACTCTTTGGGGAACTTTTTGTTACAAAGTGATGCCTTTTGGATTAAAGAATGCTTGGGCCACTTACCAACGTGCTATGGTAGCATTGTTCCATGATATGATGCATAAGGAGGTAGAGGTATATGTTGATGATATAGTGGCTAAGTCCAAGGAAGGAGAAAGCCATGTGGCAGTTTTGAGAAAGTTGTTCAGTTTTCATCAAAACTTAGGGTAAATGCACTAAAATAGACAACTATAAACACGAGAAGGGGGGTTGAATTGTGTTTATCAGAAATTAAAACAAAGTTAAAAACTTTTCGCACACAGAAGCTAGGTTCAGACAAGTGTGAAACACACTGCACAGACAAGTCAACTGTCTGGTGTGGTTGAAATAGAAAAACACACAACTTGAAAACAAGATTGATATTCACACTTTAAACCCTTTAATTAGATGACAAATAATATAATCAAAGCAACTAAAGAGTTTAAGGGAAGAGAGATAAACACATCTATTTATCCTGGTTCACTCTTTAACACTAGGGTTACGTCCAGTCCTTTGCAGAACCAAGTTTTATCCACTATAACTGATCAGGTAACAGATTCCAAGTATTATTTGCACACCTAGCCTCTTCAGGATCCAAGACAAGTATTCTTTGCTCACCTAGCCTCTTCAGGCTCACTCAGGTTTGTTTGAGAAGTTTGTTTGTAATAAATACAAGAGACAGATAGTTCTTTCACTAACACTCAAAGAGTAGATTCAATGTAAGCTTAGGAAAGACTGCGTAATAACTTCAAATGATTGAAGAATACAGATTGAAGAAATGAATGCACAAAGTAATGGCTCTTTAATGTTGTGTGTTCTCTATCTTCATCTTCAATGAGTTCTGTATTTATAGCCTTCAAGCATTAAGATCCGTTAGAGACATTCCTTCAAATGTTGGCTTCAAGCAGAGCTCCATTAAATGCAATAGAGTCATTCTGGGCAGTCATTAATGCAATAGGAACATTGGTTGTACTCTAACAGGTTAGAGACGACCAGGGCTTTACGTATCGTGCAGTAGCCAAATCAGAGTTTTTCAGAATGCTTTTGTACTTTACAGAGCACATTTCCCTTTTCGTGTAATGACCAAGAGTACTAGGGAATAAAGCATGTTGGAAACATTTTTTAACTGGACTTCATTTCTGATTTCCTTGGTTGCTTGTGAGAATGACCTTCTGACTTTCTTGATAAGTGTGAGAGAGAAAGCTTCATAGTCTTCTGTATGAGGGGACAGCTTCTAAAAGGTCTTTGTAATTGAGTTTCCTATCGAAGAACCACAGACGAGTGTGAGAGCTTAGCAGAAGACAAGTTGAAACTTTAATGCAGAAAGTCAATATCCTAGTTAGCAGACAGGTTAACTTTTGCTTCTCCAGACAGGTGGTCTTCTATGTGGGCAGACAGGTGAGAAAGTGAATTCTTACTATTATGATCTGCACACTGGATAGACAGGTTAGCAATCAATATGATGGTTAATTAAATCATTAACAAATTGATCAGCCTCTGGTTGACTAGTTTTATAACTAGTAAGACCATGGTTTTTGCACCAATTACTCGAGTTTCAATCTCGTTTTAACCCAAATTTGGATTTAACTGTCCTCAAGCAACATTTTGAGTTTCTTAAGTAGTTTAGGACATTTTAGTTAGTTTTTGAGTCAAATAAAGCATTCACTGCTATTTCGTATTTTCAGGTTAAAAGGGGAGCACTTAGAATCAAGGGAATGAAGAGATCAGTGGAAAATGCAATTCTGGAAGTATTCGCCCCGCGAGAGGCACCTCGCCCTGCGAGCCTGAAGACTGACTGCGCCAGAGAAAGCAACCCTTTCTGTCTCGCCTCGCGAACCATGTCTCGCCTCGCGAGACTGAAGACCAGAAGCTATCACGCCTAGGTCGTGATACTCATCACGGGCGTAATGAGAAGATCCTTTTCTGTCTCGCCTCGTGAATCACTATTCGCCTCGTGAGAACTCAATTTTGAACTCGCGTCACTCATAAGATTCGCCTCGCGAGAGGGTGCTCGCCTCGCGAGTGGGCGCAGATTCTGAAGGATATAAATTGCTATTTTAGGGCAGAAACAAGAGAGCTTCTTTTCTTTTCATATACTGACGGCTACGAATTAGTTCTTAGGTTTTTGTCATAGTTGTTGATGGAGAACTAATCTCCTCGGGTTGATCTGCTGTAATCGGTTCCCATTGACACTTGAGGTTCTGTAATTCCTGATTTTATTGTATAGAATATGTATTGATTCGTTTCGATGATTTTATGTTCCTATACTTAATCGCGTTTGCTTAATTCGCGTGTGTTCAATCGTGTTTGCTTAATTCACGAGGGCTTCACCCCGTTTGCTTAATTCGGGAATTAGGAACATATATCTCGTAGTGCCAATTTCGCTTGTTAATTGTTGCTACAATCGAAAGGGGATTAGAATCTGCTTAGGACTTGGAATTTATATGAACCGATGATAGTTGGGAAATCGAAAACAGTAGATTAATCGTTTTTAGCTTATTGATAATTATTTAGTTTTCATTGTTTTTCTTAACTGTTTTCTTAATTGAATTTCAATTCCACCCCCCCGTAACTGATTTTACTGTTAATAACAACCCAAGAGTCCTTGTGAGATGATACTCGAGTTGTCGTGCCCTAACTACAGTTTTTGTAAACCACTCGCTTTTTGACGCGTGTGTGACAGCGTGTCACAAATGTTTTAGTTTTCATCAAAACTTAGGAAAATGCACATCAGACATTTAGAGACTTAACAATCTCCCCTTTTTTGATGATGACAAACATTCAGATGATTTAATGAACCTTAGAAAATATCAACAGATAAGATAATAGGATTCATACATGTTGAAATTTTCTTAAACACAAAGGTTGTGCAGACAGGTGCACTTAGGTTCAATTGATATTTAGAAGTTCTTTAAAATAGCACAGTATGAGAGTTAATTTCATATGCGTGATCATTTGATCATTTAATTCGTCTAGAGTTAAAATTATGCAGCTCAGAGACAAGTTCATATTCAATTTTTACTTAACTTTACTTAAACATCTTAACTTTACTTTCTCCCCCTTTTGTCAACAACAAAAAGGAAACAATTAAGAAGCAGAAAAGTAGAAGACAAGAAGATAAATGATAAAATGTATATTTTATTCATCATAATTTGCTCAATACAAGGCAGTTTCTAAATCAGAAACTACTTAGGCTGACTAAAAATTAAAAACAGAGATTCAACTCTCTTTTATAATAACAGCCTATCATGCCTCTCTTCATCCAACTGTCTTCTAGTTTCCTCTAGTTGAGCTTGAAGCAGGTTGAAGCTATGTAAGTCCACCATCTGAGGAGTGGAGGCTTCTATGGTCAGGCTAGCTGAAACAACAGACTGGTCTGAGTGCCAAGGCAAAGCTAAGACTGAGGGTGCCTTGGGCATAGAAAAAAGTGAAGATATACGGGGGAAGACACACTGATGAAGGGTTCTATAGTAAAAGAAGGGAAGAAAGCTAGTTTAAACAAAGGTCTGATTCTGACAAAGTCAGTATCAGGAGATGAAAAGACACATGATAGTCTTTCAGACAGAGGCAGGCGGGTGACCCTAATCTGGATAGGAGGGGGAAGAGGTATTTTGGCAAGAACAGAGGGAGGTAGGGTAACAAAAAATCAATGTAAGAAAAGAAAGAATTTGAACCTGTAACTAACAAAAAGTAATACCTAGACCTAGATGGTAACATTACAACAGAGGCAGGATAGTGAGTCCTTGCCAATGTTCTAATGAACAAGACAATAGGGGGATAAAAGAAAATCTCCCTACATAATATGAAGTGGGAGAGAGAATGACACAAAGGTTAGAGATACTTGCAGTCATGAGTGATTGCAAGTCAGACACAAAAAGACTTGATGATATGCCAACTTATTTTTTGGGAGTTGAATCCCTATGAACTACTGTGTACTAACATATATCAGACACAACATCATAAGATGATGTTTGGGTTTGGTGAGAGGAGACAGGTGAAGAAAATGGGGACACATGGGAGAGGGGTTGGACAGACAAGGCAGGTGGAGAGGAATTAGAAGGGTTCAAGATACCTTGATGAGAGGGGAAGATGGTGCAGAAGGGATGGATGGAAGGACCAACTGGTTTTATGACATCCTCAGCTTCTTCCTTGGCAGAGGAGGGTTCAAAGGGTCAACCTCAGGATAGACAACTGTCTATGTCCCAACAGATAGGTCTTCAGCAGTTGCAGCAGCAACTTCAACCTCTACAGCTTGAACTTCTACCCTTTCGGTAGTTGTCATAGTAGGCACTAGGTAGCCAGACCTTCTCTTTCTGGGAATGAGTCCCAAATTGAGAGTCTTATTCTCCCTAGGCTTCTCCAAGAGACTTGTCTTCTACTCCCCCTAAGCAGGTGCTTCCTCTTTGCTAGGTGCAGACTCCACTTGTCTGGCCTTAGAAAAGGTCTTCACAAGCCTTCTCTTTTTGATGGGCTGTGCAGACAGCTTCTGATGCCTCAGCATCCCTTGTCTTCCTCTTGGGAGACAGCTTCTTCAGGTTGAACCTTAGAAGTTCAACTGTCTCACCAGTCTTAGCAGAGACAGAGGGTTTCTCCAAAGCAGGCCTCTGGTCCTGTCTGGCCACTTTTCTACCAGGCTTCCAGATCCATTCAGAGATAGGAATCTCTGACTCATCAGTGGAGACCACTTGTTCCACCTTCATCTTCTGCTCAACAATACCCTCTATGTTCATCATAGACAAGTTCTTCCTGTCAATAGAAAAGGACATGTCTATGAATTCCCCATCACCAAGAACAAAAAGATTATTCCTGAAGAGTCTTGTCAGCAACATTCCATAGGGGAAAGTCTGCATGTGGGTCCTCTTGATCAGGGATTCAAGGTAGACGAAGATCAGGTCATTGATATCCACCTTGATCTTATGAATCAAGTGGTACAGGGCAAACCTGTCCATCTTGGTCACACTCTCCCATGACCCTTTCCTCGGCATCACACATTCCAGCAGCGGCTTGTGCATGAATTTGCACTTCACTACCATGTTCACAGGCTTCATGTTGTCTGGGTCGGGAACACCATACAGAGCAATGTTAACATTCTCTGTTCCCACTTGATCTTCCCACTCGGGCTTGTACACTGCTCCAATCCTTGAGCATTTGGTGACAAGTTCTAGGAGTTGATGGGAACGAAGATAGTTGTATCCAACACTCGAGCACGATAGCTCTTGGTTCCATCAACAGTACTGGTGAGAACCACAACACTTGTCCAGAAGTCTCTTAAAAGTTTGGGATGAACCAGCTCCTTTAAGTCGAAGATGGAGGTCCACTTGGATTATTCCAACTCCTCTGTGACATCCATTCCCCACTTCTTCATTTGTTGGAGATCCACAGTTTTGCCAGCCAAGATATTTTCAACATCTAAGAGTCTCATATTGTATTTCTCAGCAATTTCTTTTGAAGAAAGGTGCTTTGAGGGTGCCATTGCAGAGAGAAAAGATTTCTAGGGTTTGGAAAGCTTAGAAGGGTTTGGCAGAGAAAGAGACGAAGACGAAGAGATTTTAGGGAGTTGAAAGCGTAAAGGTTGAACCTTTCTGACTCTTTCCCTTTTATAGTCATAAAGTCAGGAGAGAGAAAGAAGCTATTTTTAATTTTAAAACGACATGATTTATGTAACACCCTTCTCGGGCGCTACATTGTCTATGACATTTCTATTTGATAAAACCGAGTAAAGCGGAAAATAATTATTTTACCAAAAATATGGGTTTACTTTTTGCTTTTCTCTTTCCAAATAATACCATACATACTCTTTAACATATAACATCAACTTATGCATAAATATTGTACAAACATTCCCAAGTGCTAACAGTTATACATATTCAGAAAAAGGTGGAAATAACAACGCCAGTAAATTAACAACAACTGAAATTATGTTTATAATAATAGTAACGATATTGGAGACGCAGCTCCACCAAAAGATAACATAGACACGAGACTGATCATACTGGCCAATACAAAACAATAACAGAATATCATCCCCACATAACTATAACAGTCATGGATGATACACCGCCATGTTGTGAGTATACTCCTCACGTAAACTATACTAAAGTCTTCAAAACTGTGTCAATGTCCCTACGCCATCTGTAACGCCCCCTCCCTTGGGGCATTACTTACGTAACACATGCGGAATTTAAATAAAAATATAAGTTGCTGGTGCTTTCGGAAAATAATTTATATAAGTATATAAGTGTCTGAAATTGGGTATGAAAATTTTGTCACGACTCCTAAGCCTTGATTGGCACACAGTCTTACTATCATAGTATGGCAAGCCTATTTGATTTAAAGAATATACTTGAATAAAAGCTAGTATTTTACGAAAATTTCGACAGAGTCTCCTCTGTAATTCGGACATCCCAGATAAAATAACACCTGTTAAAATAATTACATTTTCACTTCAGAATTCCAGTTACACCAAATTCAACCAGGCATCAATACATAAGAATAATAGTTATAGCCATAAGCTTTACAAGACCAAAAGAAATAGCTTAGATTTTCATTCAAAAGATATGCTCTCCGAGCTATTGACATTCCATTTTAAAATAAAGGCTCTCTGAGCCAAACTCATACATACTATCCAAAATAATCTAAGTCTCAACCCTAAGCTGGTCGTTCTAAAAATTATTCCTCAAGTAATACCTCATCAAGCAACGAGATCTAAGTCTCTGAGTGACTTAGAAAGACTCCTCTGCACATCTGTACTAAAATACCCAGGGTACACTAGCAAACCAGAAGAAACCTGATATGTTTGTAAGGGTGAGATACCGACAAATGGATATATCACACAACAACCATATACATGATACATGCAACACGAAATCAGATCAACAGTTAAAGCATGCATAATCATCATAATATAATGATGTTATATCAAGGGGTCCTCAAGCCCGTACAATCAGTTTTCGAAAATGTGCATGACACTTCAATATCAGGCTCTATCCTAATCTCATGAGATCACAACACCATGTTATCACTGGAGAAGATAGAGTTGGTCAAGCTCTGCCCACCGGGCTGTTGCCACCGCATCCTGATGCACCAGGCCTCTTGGTCAGACAACGCCACATGCCCTTAACGAAACAGCTAGCAATGTGATTGACTCTCAGATACCCCATGGGTATCCTCAATAAGCAAAAGCACGTCTGCCAGGGGAAATGCATATGAATAAAAACTTTCCTTTTAAGGTTTTTCTTTGTGTAAATATTTCACTGTCAAAGCTCAAAGCTAATGACTTAACATTATTTCCCCATCACTTGAAAACTTAGAAACATAGGACACACAGTCCGAATGCTCAATCACAACACCTAGACCGTGGCCGCAGTCAAGGTTTGTGGTAATGGAAATCAATATACTTTTAGTCATGTTTTACTTATCATGCTAAGGACAATAGCCCACAACAACGGAAATCAGAACGAACTGTCCTCGATTCCGCGAATTGGACTTGAAGTCCATAACATTACAAATAGGACTTTACGGTCTCGAATTAACACTGATCCAAGATCACGTGCTAAGCATGGAAAAATAGAGGCGACGTCTCACGTCTAGATTCCTATTCTTTTAGTACTTATCTTTCATTTGACGAAAACAATTTTTGAAATCGAAAGCCTCGATAACCTATGCTGGCTATCGGAAAGTTTCTAAAATATTTAGGAAAAACCTTTTCTTTTGAAAATCCTTTATAAAACGTTTTTGAAACACTTTTAACTTTGAAAATCCCCAATAGGATATTGTAAAATATTTTCGAAAGTTTTCACTTAAAACACATAGTTCGAAAAGGGTTTTTCTCTTGCATTCTAGAAATCACTAAAACTATATTGTCACATAAGACAAGTACTTTTAAACATTCAAGCTTTTTGGAAAAGAACACCCATCCTTTCATCTTCAAAGCTTATTAAGGTTTTTAATCCTTATTAATGATTGAGCACAGACACACGTCCGGCTTAGCAAACTTCAAACAACAACAGCAGTATGTACACATATATGTATTCACAGTTCAATGCCAATATCACAGTTCATCACAGTTATACATCTCAACATATATAACGATACAGTTCAACTTCATATAATAGCATAACATTTCAGATAATCCAGTAACTCAATAACAGTCAAGTAAACAATTAATCAAATACACACATGCATACAGTTATTGAATATCCCTAGGCAAACTCCCCTTACCTTTGAAGACAAGTAAAGGATCCTCGTCCTAAGGCTCACGTTAGCTCATATCTACTCCATCAAGCAAGAATAGCCGTGTCCAATCGTCTCAGAGAGTAAATCCAATAACGCGCAACAACAAAATCAGGAAATCAATTACACATAATCAACCACACATTCTAACTTGATCTAAATACTTAATCTAATTACCAAACAAGGTTATTTTTAAAGAAAATCATGTTTGAAGCTCACGCTTCCTAATACCCTTTTAGGAAACTTTGTTTTGATTACAAGATCTTGAAAAAGAACTTTGGAAATCATCCATTTAGAGTCCTAATTACACTAAATCATAATTAATTTCACAAAAACATACCCAATTCAAATAAAATTAAATTGGGGGTTTAGGGTTCCTTATTAAATTTTAGGGAAAACTCAGAATAATGAAATTGGTTTAGGGAAACACAAACTCACAGTCCCAATCTCATAAAACAACTTTAAATTTCAAGATTAAAATCTGAAATCAAAGGGTTAGGGTTAGGGTTTCAAAAATCCATTGGGGGGTTTACAAAAGAGAAGAGGTTAGAGGTAAAACTCTTACCCAAGATGAAAAGCAAAAGAACGTGGTGGCTGCCTTGCTGACCGGCGAGACGGCAGCAGCTGAGGACGGCGGCAGATCGAGGTTCTACAACAACCATGGACAAAAGAGATGAGAGAAAACATAAAAGAAGGAGATTCAACACTTAAGGGTGGTAGAACCACCATGAACGGCGGTTAAGGGAGCTTACCGCGGCGAAGCTCGCGGCAGTTTCGAAGTAGAGCAGTGGCGGCGCCGTTTCGCTGTTCCGGCGATGTGTACAGGGACGCGACCGTCTCCTCTTCGCGCGACACCGAGCGGTGGCCACGGCTGTCCAAGGGTGCGCGTCTGGTTGTTGAGAGGAGAAGGAAGAAGATGGTGTGAGGAGGAAGAAGAAGAAAAGAGAAGCAAGGAAGAAAGAAAGAAGAAAAGAAAAAGAAAAGAGAAAAAGAGAGAGAACGTCGAGAAAGAGAGAGAAAAAAGTGAGAAAGTTTAGTTTTTAAACTAATTATTTAGTAATAGGTACAAAATGAGTGATAAATATTAGGCCTAAAATAAACATGTTTTTACTTTTTAGAATCTAAAAATAAAGATTGATAAAGATAAAATTTCGAAATTCAAATTAGAGTAAAGATTAATAATTGAACTGATCAACTAAGAAAATATTCAGTGCAAAATTTAATCTCCGATAATTGTCAAACCAAAATATTTTTAACTTTAAAATTAAATAGGATAAGAATATGAAAATGTTTTTCTCTTAATCATATTATTTAAAATATTTTTCTGTACTGGTATAATAGTGACAATAACGTAAATTATTGTCTATTAAACGTGCATTCACTGAAATAAGTCAGTGCTAACGCACCTAATAAAATAATTTGAAGAGAGTAATTTAATTACTCAAACTAAACCACCTAACATATTAAACATAAACATTCAAATAAAATAATTAATCCTAGGTGTAAAAACTAGGGTGTTACATTACTACCCCTCTTAAAAAAAATTTCGTCCTCGAAATTTCGTAGCTCAAAACTAAACAGGATGTTGTAATCATACCTTAACTCTAAAATCTTGCTTTGTATCCTCATTGCTTCATTCCTTTCATCTATAACACTATAACAGGATCAATTCTTATGCTATTTTGTTTATCCTCGAGACTTTTCACTATCGCATTCTCTCCATTACCTTTGATATTTCCTCTTAGTCTATTACACTTCAAAGAACAAAATCAACGCTTAATCTCTTCATTTAACTTTCTCAATACAAATCCATTAGTAAAAACTTTCTCCAATATCTAACTTTCATAGATAACGTCAAAACCAACACTATCTTTACCATAACATCGATTAACCTTCTACTCAAGAGATGCAATCATAATCTTAGTCCATTTAAGCTTAATCTACTCTTCTAGTCATATCAAATTCACACTTTTCAAATCTCCAATCAAAACGTCGTAACATTCCTGAGTTGCACATGATAACCTTTGCGCCAAGAACCTAAGAAATTCAATCTTATCAAAATTGTATCTTACCACATCCCACCTAGTCCGTTCTCTTCTTAATTCCTCTCGGATCTTTTGCCTACTTCGATTTCATATCCTTCATTTGCCTCTCATTTTCAATTTGGTTCTCAAGCCCCGTTAGTATCCCTGATTCAAGAAATTTCCCATGCACATCTACCCTATTGTCCAAGGAAAATACACAACTCCTAACAATTCCTACATCTGAAGACATAGCTCTATCACTTATACAAGGAAGTGCTTGTATCCTATCTGCCCTTATCTTATATATTTGCAGCCGAGAAAAGAGATTATAAAACAGAGTTTCTCTAAGGCCATAATCCCTAGGAGTTGCACCCAAAACAAAGCCAAGAAATCCAAGTGGACACTCCCTAATGGCAATCTTGGATTTAAAATATCTAGTTTTCACTATGGATCGTCAATCACATTTTTACCAAAATAAGACCTCAAAGATTATAAACATTTCATCATAGCTTATCACACTCGAAAGACATAATCAAAATTTAATCACTTCTTGCCTCCAAATTTGTCTACTAGCAAAACTTCTTCAACACCTTATCCTCACAACGAACATCAAGTTCAACACTAACCCTTTTTTTTTTTTTACCCCATCATACATCAACCTTCAACTCAAAGTATATCACTGTTGTCTTAGTTTCCTTTGAACATATTCCACCACTCCAAATTATATCATAATCATTCATTTCAATCTTAAAGAATACGATTACATTTCTCCACGCAATTACAACCAAAAGGAATCACTTCGACTTGAATTATCCAAAATCATAATTCTTAAACTTTTCTAACAACTTAGTTTCACTCAAGAACTCCTCTTTACTAATTCCGTTCAGGTTAAGGAAAACAATCATATATATTGTTCCGTTAATCCTCAGACTCACGAAATCAACATTAACCACAAACTTTGATCACTACTCTAATTTCCTTTAATAATATATCTACCTCGATCACGATAAGATCCATTGTAATCATCTCACTCAATAATGTTGTACTTAAGGGTTCTCATAATACCATTCACATGTATACACTAACGAAACTCCTATCAACTCTGGTTCGTCCTACCATAGAGATGATAAAAATTAGATACCACACTATCTCCCAACTAACCTGCTAAAGATAGGTCACCTCATTCCTTATCCATCCCACGGAGGATGATCAGCTGGATTTAGTCTCAACTTAGCCTTCAACACTTAAAGTAAACATAACCGACACACGTTGATAAACTTCCGTTTTTCATCTGAAACAATACTTGAAGATACTCCACGGAGTCTGAACAATCTTCTGATACATTATTCGGTTCACTAACTCTGCTTGTGGATCTTAACTCGTAAGAAGATGTAAACTTCACCATTCGATCAACGATCACTTGAATTCAAACAAAACTCATGCAGGTCTTCAGAAAACTCATAACAAAGATTGTAGGAATGCCAACATCTCAACAAGGAAGGTCTCAATTGTACATCTTGATGTGGAGATATCCAACTGACGACTGATGAGATAAGTCACACATCGACAACATTTGGAAAATACGTAGAATTAAGATGATCAATGACAACAAGTACGTTCGAACCGCAATAAGACAAGACCTTGATGATCATAAAAGAATTTCTCAAGAAAAGAAAATTTTTCTTGATTTCACTTTCACATAAACATAGAAAAGAATTTCATTAATTGAAGGAAGTCGGAACATCTAGTATGGAAAAAGATCATTCCATCAGGTTCGTGGATGTAAAAATGCATGATCAATACACATTTACAAACATGAATCTAATAAAGTTCATTCTTCCACAAGAATATTCCAACGGATTCAAAGAATCAAGGGGTGAATAACTTCTAATCCAAAGAGGATTAATTCTTATTCTTGGTACAAGGAATTTACAAAATGATGACTTTCACCTCTACCAAAAATAGAAGTGACGAACTAAGTTTCACCAAGAAACTTCTGCTATCACGAAATTATCTGTGTTATAACTCAAGAAATAGTCATAACCACTTCTCTCCACAAAATTTGAAAGTATCCAGACCAATCGATTCCTTTAAACCAATTCACTCAAATGTCTAATACATCGAGGATCATTTAGAAGTGTGAGTACGACTTCTCACAAACAAAGAAATGAATAACTGGAAATTTATGAATCGGCATAACTAATTCATAAGTCCTGACAGACTGAAAATTAAAATCAGAAAATATGTCTGACACATACCAACTTCACCGTTGTGATTATCTAATACAATCACAGGATTTGAGAAATAATTGTCAACTGACAAACACAAGAGAATCAAAGGGGTACAATGAAGAATTCCTCAATCACGAGACACTCACCCAAGATCGAAAATCCACTCGATTCATCTTGGTTCCAACCAACATACACATCTTTCTAGCCAAGCTTAGTATGACCACCTTGAATTGGGTACAATCCTGAACAACTTATTCAATCGATCAAACATGCAAAGAGTTGATCTTTGAGTAGATGACAACTCCTCACAATAGATTTACCAAATCACTGCGCAAGTCAGAAAATACTTGTTCATAATTCGTCATTTTACCTAGCTGTCCGAAATCTAGACGGTGACACGAGCCTCCACACAGCATTGATGCTTCACAAGGAAAACACTCGGTCTAACAAACGATTCAGACCACCGATCTTTCAGTTGAATCGAGTCGTCCAACTCGTTTCAACTTTGTAGGCAACATCCTACACAAAGGAACAGAGATCTGACCGCATCCAGAAACTAGATCAATCAAAAATCAATGTCCTTTGCTAACCATAAACCTAGAATATTTCCAGGGAACACTCCCGGAAAAATCCTTTTACACAAGCATCTTGTTTCGAATGTCTGACACGATTCGCAAGAATAATCAAATGTCATAACCGAACCCAAGTAACATTCAAGATCTAAGGTCTCCCAGGACATAAAGCCCTTGGAAAACCATCAAGAAACATATACTTGTGCGTCAACACACATTGCTTCAACAAGAAACAATTCAAACAAGAGCCAACCAGAGATCACACAACAAAACTTAACAGACCTATTCCCCAAAGATCCCGAAAGACTCGACCAGCTCTGATACCACCTTGTAACGCCCCCTCCCTTGGGGCATTACTTACGTAACACATGCGGAATTTAAATTAAAAGATAAGTTGCTGGTGCTTTCGGAAAATAATTTATATAAGTATATAAGTGTCTGAAATTGGGTATGAAAATTTTGTCACGACTCCTAAGCCTTGATTGGCACACAATCTTACTATCATAGTATGGCAAGCCTATTTGATTTAAAGAATATACTTGAATAAAAGCTAGTATTTTACGAAAATTTCGATAGAGTCTCCTCTGTAATTCGGACATCCCAGATAAAATAACACCTGTTAAAATAATTACATTTTCACTTCAGAATTCCAGTTACACCAAATTCAACCAGGCATCAATACATAAGAATAATAGTTATAGCCATAAGCTTTACAAGACCAAAAGAAATAGCTTAGATTTTCATTCAAAAGATATGCTCTCCGAGCTATAGACATTCCATTTAAAAATAAAGGCTCTCTGAGCCAAACTCATACATACTATCCAAAATAATCTAAGTCTCAACCCTAAGCTGATCGTTCTAAAAATTATTCCTCAAGTAATACCTCATCAAGCAACGAGATCTAAGTCTCTGAGTGACTTAGAAAGACTCCTCTGCACATCTGTACTAAAATACCCAGGGTACAATAGCAAACCAGAAGAAACCTGATATGTTTGTAAGGGTGAGATACCGACAAATGGATATATCACACAACAACCATATACATGATACATGCAACACGAAATCAGATCAACAGTTAAAGCATGCATAATCATCATAATATAACAGTGTTATATCAAGGGGTCCTCAAGCCCGTACAATCAGTTTTCGAAAATGTGCATGACACTTCAATATCAGGCTCTATCCTAATCTCATGAGATCACAACACCATGTTATCACTAGAGAAGATAGAGTTGGTCAAGCTCTGCCCACCGGGCTGTTGCCACCGCATCCTGATGCACCAGGCCTCTTGGTCAGACAACGCCACATGCCCTTAACGAAACAGCTAGCAATGTGACTGACTCTCAGATACCCCATGGGTATCCTCAATAAGCAAAAGCACGTCTGCCAGGGGAAATGCATATGAATAAAAACTTTCCTTTTAAGGTTTTTCTTTGTGTAAATATTTCACTGTCAAAGCTCAAAGCTAATGACTTAACATTATTTCCCCATCACTTGAAAACTTAGAAACATAGGACACACAGTCCGAATGCTCAATCACAACACTTAGACCGTGGCCGCAGTCAAGGTTTGTGGTAATGAAAATCAATATACTTTTAGTCATGTTTTACTTATCATGCTAAGGACAATAGCCCACAACAACGGAAATCAGAACGAACTGTCCTCGATTCCGCGAATTGGACTTGAAGTCCATAACATTACGAATAGGACTTTACGGTCCCGAATTAACACTGATCCAAGATCACGTGCAAAGCATGGAAAACTAGAGGCGACGTCTCACGTCTAGATTCCTATTCTTTTAGTACTTATCTTTCATTTGACGAAAACAATTTTTGAAATCGAAAGCCTCGATAACCTATGCTGGCTATCGGAAAGTTTCTAAAATATTTAGGAAAAACCTTTTCTTTTGAAAATCCTTTATAAAACGTTTTTGAAACACTTTTAACTTTGAAAATCCCCAATAGGATATTGTAAAATATTTTCGAAAGTTTTCACTTAAAACACATAGTTCGAAAAGGGTTTTTCTATTGTATTCTAGAAATCACTAAAACTATATTGTCACATAAGACAAGTACTTTTAAACATTCAAGCTTTTTGGAAAAGAACACCCATCCTTTCATCTTCAAAGCTTATTAAGGTTTTTAATCCTTATTAATGATTGAAGCACGAGACACACGTCCCGGCTTAGCAAACTTCAAACAACAACAGCAGTATGTACACATATATGTATTCACAGTTCAATGCCAATATCACAGTTCATCACGATTTATACATCTCAACATATATAACGATACAGTTCAACTTCATATAATAGCATAACATTTCGAGATAATCCAAGTAACTCAATAACAGTCAAGTAAACAATTAATCAAATACACACATGCATACAGTTATTGAATATCCCTAGGCAAACTCCCCCTTACCTTTGAAGACAAGTAAAGGATCCTCGTCCTAAGGCTCACGTTAGCTCATATCTACTCCATCAAGCAAGAATAGCCGTGTCCAATCGTCTCAGAGAGTAAATCCAATAACGCGCAACAACAAAATCAGGAAATCAATTACACATAATCAACCACACATTCTAACTTGATCTAAATACTTAATCTAATTACCAAACAAGGTTATTTTTAAAGAAAATCATGTTTGAAGCTCACGCTTCCTAATACCCTTTTAGGAAACTTTGTTTTGATTACAAGATCTTGAAAAAGAACTTTGGAAATCATCCATTTAGAGTCCTAATTACAATAAATCATAATTAATTTCACAAAAACATACCCAATTCAAATAAAATTAAATTGGGGGTTTAGGGTTCCTTATTAAATTTTAGGGAAAACTCAATAATGAAATTGGTTTAGGGAAACACAAACTCACAGTCCCAATCTCATAAAACAACTTTAAATTTCAAGATTAAAATCTGAAATCAAAGGGTTAGGGTTAGGGTTTCAAAAATCCATTGGGGGGTTTACAAAAGAGAAGAGGTTAGAGGTAAAACTCTTACCCAAGATGAAAAGCAAAAGAACGTGGTGGCTGCCTTGCTGACCGGCGAGACGGCAGCGGCTGAGGACGGCGGCAGATCGAGGTTCTACAACAACCATGGACAAAAGAGATGAAAGAAAACATAAAAGAAGGAGATTCAACACTTAAGGGTGGTAGAACCACCATGAACGGCGGTTAAGGGAGCTTACCGCGGCGAAGCTCGCGGCAGTTTCGAAGCAGAACAATGACGGCACCGTTTCGCTGTTCCGGCGATGTGTACAGGGACGCGACCGTCTCCTCTTCGCGCGACACCGAGCGGTGGCCACGGCTGTCCAAGGGTGCGCGTCTGGTTGTTGAGAGGAGAAGGAAGAAGATGGTGTGAGGAGGAAGAAGAAGAAAAGAGAAGAAAGGAAGAAAGAAAGAAGAAAAGAGAAAGAAACAGAGAAAGAAAAGAGAAACAATGAGAGAACGTCGAGAAAGAGAGAGAGAAAAGTGAGAAAGTTTAGTTTTTAAACTAATTATTTAGTAATAGGTACAAAATGAGTGATAAATATTAGGCCTAAAATAAACATGTTTTTACATTTTAGAATCTAAAAATAAAGATTGATAAAGATAAAATTTCGAAATTCAAATTAGAGTAAAGATTAATAATTGAACTGATCAACTAAGAAAATACTCAGTCCAAAATTTAATCTCCGATAATTGTCAAACCAAAATATTTTTAACTTTAAAATTAAATAGGATAAGAATATGAAAATGTTTTTCTCTTAATCATATTATTTAAAATATTTTTCTGTACTGGTATAGTAGTGACAATAACGTAAATTATTGTCTATTAAACGTGCATTCACTGAAATAAGTCAGTGCTAACGCACCTAATAAAATAATTTGAAGAGAGTAATTTAGTTACTCAAACTAAACCACCTAACATATTAAACATAAACATTCAAATAAAATAATTAATCCTAGGTGTAAAAACTAGGGTGTTACACCATCTCAAACTCTAGCTGAGTGTGATGGAGAAACAGTGATGTCGTCATCTTCACCCAATGTAAAATAGAACAGCAAACCAGAAAATAAAGAAATGAGGTGAGATCCCTATTCATCTCACACATAACGCAGATATGTAGTGGTACCACACACATGTACGTACAACTAACAGCATACAGTTATATCATCAATCATAACAGAAATAATATTGTTTCACAACAACATAATCACGAGGCAACGTTTTTCCTTGATTGGAGACATCTAAGACTCGAGGAATGACCTTTGATTCCCTATACCATGGTTTTAACAAACAGTCAGAGAGAATGGTTCGGAGGATTGTTCCGGATTACACCAACCTTGGGTAATAAAATGCGTCATCAGTCAACAACGTGCACATAGGCTTTTTCGGGAACATCCTACACTACTAGAAAACACGTAGTGTCTAGTCGAGTATGTTGGTGTATTGCAAGATCACCATGCCAAATAGGAGCAACCGACTGGGTCTATATGAGTATTTCATACCCCGATACCCCCGAGCATCAACCAGATCGTCACTATGGAATTCGCATCCCCATTAAAGTGTTAGCTCAATCTCCTAGGCACAACGGCCTTATAGAACATAGTTTCACTATGTGTTTAGGCAAACTTTGCCGGAAATGCGTTATTCTCGCCCATCCACCAGATGACATTTTGGTTCCATCGGGATCCTTTCAACGTGTTTTATCAGATGCTAGATGTTCTTAAGTCCGAATCACCGGTACTTAACATCAAGCTAACGTTCTCAAGCAACCTTTCATCTTTGTGCAAAGATTTCTTACAGTACTTGATTAAAAATCCTAGCACATTATGGGATTGGAACACAAGTCCAATTATTTATTTCTCTGTACTTTTCTAATTGAGCCTTTTTCTTGGCTTCCAAGAAAACAAATAATTCTGAGTCCATTAAATTTTATGGAATATGGATAATGAATTATCCATACTTTATGACATAAGGTCGTGTTCCACCCCACGTCATAAATTATTACGTTCGTCTTTTCACTAAGTCGTTCTTGACTTAGGTTTTTGCATTTTACCTTAAAATCTCGTGTTTGAAGACTAAAATCCTTTTGGCTTAAAACCAAAATCTTTAGATAAAATAAAATCATTTTTCAAGAATAATTTCCATCAAAGATACATAGGTATCATTTTCTCGAAAACATTTTCTAAAAAATCCTTAAAAACACATAACGACGGTTTCACCGCTTTTGACTAAATTTAGGCCCAAAAGCCATACTTTTGTAAACATGTTTCTTCATCTCAAATATATTACTTTACTAGGTTTTCTATTATATATATAAAGTTAAATGTCCTCAAGGAGAATTCTCTTCTCTGGACAATGACACGTCGTCATCAAGCCTTATGTGTCAACACAAGAGAGACTCAAGGGATACTCATTAATGCACGTTATAATTCTGACTTTGTTTGGATACCAACAATTTTTTTAGTATCTGGTATCATACATATATTCATAAATTCATATATTTTGAATGTCTGAATATATTTCTCTTTAATGCACGAGTAAATGCCTGCAACATAAAAAGGAAACCTAGGATTTAAGACAAACTAATATGGTAACAACAATAAAATGATATAATTTGATCCAGACAAATAATTATTGCAGCTTTAAAAACCAATTTCCTCTCTAAGCATCCTGAATGAAGTAAAATCAGATAACCTATTCCAGCCATCCGTCTATTGTTGCATTTTATAAATAAAAAAATTAATATTATTTGATTTTTTCAAAAAAAAATCTGAACTCAAATAACAGTAACTTCCCATCTGATAGACATAGCATTCAAATTCGAAAGCATTCAAATTAGAGTATTATTAGCAATCATTGAAGGCAAATTAATGGCACTAAATATTCGAATCAATCAAGGTTGAGGAATGATCTGATGCTAATTTGGTATTTATAGAAACTTTTGAAAGCCTCTACTCTCAATTTGTGCTAAAGAATGGGGGAATTGTTGCCCAGATTTTAATTCAAAATATTTATTTATTCTTTAAATTTTCAAATAAATCATGGATATGCTCTCCCACCCGGACACACAGTTGCTGATGGCATTATCACCAACGTAGCACAACCTTCCTCATATGGATGGAATTTCTATTTTGATTATCCCTAGATATGTTCTATGGATCCTATAGTTCTAATACGGAATCACCGTTCTCAGAATAAACCCTGGTTGTTTAATTTGCCGTCAATGCACATCTTGACAAAGAATCCTCTGTTTTCTTGATATTCTGTGGTAAGCTCTCATTTTTGAATATTTCTTATCCTTATTCTCCCAATTATTCATTCTAATTTTTCATTTTTCACGATGTCGGGTTTGGCATCCCAGAGGCTCTGCCCTTTTACTGTGCTCAAATTTGTAATGATGGATTCAAAGAGCCACCCTAGACCGTGCTATTATTGTCGATGGTAATTTCTTTTATCCACCCTTTTTTCATATTATGTCTCTATATTTTTTTTAGAAAAAATAAATTTAGGGATTTAATTTGCAAATTTTAGGGATTATTACTTTTAAAAGTTCCATATGTGCTGATTCATGTTACAATTGAAGCTTGTGAGAATATGTTAAGTGGAAAAGTATGAGGCCTGGAGATATTGTTACAACTTCAAATGGAAAAAGTTCTTGATTTGTTAAAGAACTTGAAGTTTTAAAAATATAACATTACATATTTATTGATTCTTCAATTGCCAACAAGATAGTGTGTTTGACCAACAAAAATGATGCATAAAGGATGTTCTGTTATTGAATTCAAGGATGTATAAGAGGTATGTTGCATGTGTTTATTTTCTTTCTCTCCATCCACATTTATTCTTCCTTCATGATTATCTTTTTTTTTTTTCAATTTCTTTTTCACAGTTCTTTTGATGAAGATTTTGTTTAATACCATTGGAACTAAGATGGATTTCTTAGATGATAAAATAAAACATAACACAACTAGGTAAGAAATTGGTCTATTATTATTATTTTTCATTTCATTGTTCTTACAAACTGCATGTTAGTTTGTGAATGAGATTCTTCAACATGGTGAGAATATCTTGCAAGCATTTTTTAACTGGGTGATAGATTTTTTCTAAATAAAGGCTATGAACTCTCAACTCATATTTTGCAACTTTGCATCATTCAACTTAATTGTTAGCTATAGCTTTCAATTTATTCTTTCATGAAATGGTATTTTTGCCCCCATGAATTCAAGTGTGGTGCTATGTAAAATTGACAAGCATGTGTTGAATTCCAGTTTGCTTTGGAAAGATCTTGATGATAGGATGCAGCAGCTAATGAAAACTATATGAGAATTATAAATGGGTAATTATTCTAAGTATGCCCAACTGTTCTAAAGTATCTAAATATTAGCCAACCGTTCCAATATGCCACAATTTCTGAGGATATTAGATTAATTATAGCTTATCATAGTGAATATGTATAGCGAAGCTGCTATTTATCTAGTTTACCTACCATTGGTTTTGCAACAATATTTCATGATGCTATTGGGCAAGTTGCAGTGATATGAAGAGGCGAATCCAAGACGATGATCGCATCTCAAAACCATGATGGAAAACAAAATCATCATTAACTTGTAACATTTAGAAATAATGGTTTAGGGTTAAGTCGGTGGCGTTTATCATTTGAGTATAATTTGCTTATTTTATAAAAAAAAAAGATTATTTGCTTATGGGAAATACTTTTTAGTGCGAAAGAGAATTCGTTAAACACGTGTTAATTCAACTTACCCCCCTTAAATAATTGCATTATTATTTATTAATTTGCATGCTTTCAAATGTTGTCATTTTCTCAATTGTGATTGGCTAACGAAAAAAATAAAGCTTGACTTTTGCTACAGTGTTGTAAAAAATAAGGTAAAGATGCTAACAACTTTCTTCCCTACAAGCTAACCTTAAAGATCACAATAGAGAAGTGTAATACCAAGGTAGTGGGAAAAGAAATGATTAATGCTAATTTTAAAGAAAATTTTAAAATGCAAAATATTTGAAATGCAATCATTGCTTTAAAAAATACATATATATATATATATATATATATGTTCAGAAAAATATGTTGTATTAGGAAGGTTAGTGCTAATTTATAATGAGTTTAATTTGTATGACTGTCACTGTAAACATTTTTACACCGACAACCAATCAGAAATCATAAAATTGATGACTTTTAAGGTGGTTAGTATATCAGTCAAGCATTTATAATGGTATATCAATTAAATCCATTTATAATTTGTTTTTTTTTAAATAACTATAAAATTTAATGTTGAGATAAGTAGAATAATAAAGTATTGAGATAAATGTAAAAATGTATAAAAACAATATGATAGATAAATATATTTTCTAAAAATGGTTGACTTGCACCGGATAAGAGAATAAATAAATGAAATAATTTTAAAGATATAAGAGAGATTAATAATATGATAGATACATATATTTTATAAAAATAATTAACTTGAACGGGAAATCATTAAAAAAACAACAAATGGATTTTTAAGAGAGAATAAAAATAATAATATGATGGATAAATATATTTTATAAATTTGGTTAACTTGCATGGGAAAGATGAGAAATAAAACAAATGGATTTTCAAGAGAGAAAAAATAATAATGTAGAAGCTATATATATTTTCTAAAAATTGTTAACTTGCACAGGGAACAGGGGAAGTAAATCAAATACATTTTCAAGACAGAATAAAACAAATAATATGATAGATAAATATATTTACTAAAAATGGTTAACTTTCATAGGAAAAGAGGATAAATAAAACAAATAGACATTCAAGAGAGAAGAAAAAAAATATTATAGGTAAATATATATTTCTAAAAATGGTAAAAAAATTTAATTTTTAAAAATGGTTAACTTGCAAAAAATAAATCAAATACCTTTTCAAGAGAATATAAAAAAATACAGTAGATAAGTGTATTTTCCGAAAATGGTTAACTTGCACCAGAAAAGAGGATAAATTAATCAAATAGATTTTTAAAGGAAGAAAAAATAATATAAAAGATAAATATATTTTCTAAAAAAATAGTTAACTTGCACAAGGCAAAGTGAGAAATAAATCAAATACATTTTCAAGAGAGAATAAAAATAATTTGATAGATAAATATATTTTCTAAATAAATTTTCAAGAGAGAAGAAGAAAAAAAAAAGATAAATAAATATATTTTCTAAAATGCTTAACTTGCATGGGAAAATGAGAGAAATAAATCCAATAGAATTTGCAGAGAAAATAATAATTATATAATAGATAAATATAGTTTTTTTTTAAATTGATAACTTGCACGAGAAATGAGGAGCAATAAATCTAATATATTTTCAAGTTAAAAGAAAAAATATGGTAGACATATTTTTTCAAAAAATAAAATGATACATAAATATATTTTCTAAAAATTGTTAACTTGCACTAAAAAAAGGGGTGAAATAAATCAAATAGATTTCGAATAAAGAAGAAAAAATATGATAGATAAATATATTATTAAAAAATGGTTAACTTTCAAGTGAAAATAGTGGGAAAAAACAAATAAATATCTAGGAGAAAAGGGTTATAAATGAAATAGATTACAAAAAAAGCCTTATAATTAAACTTATGAAGAATTATATTTTATATTTTGCATGACAACATTTTCAATTTCTGCATAATTAACCTTATAAATCAATAATTTTTTGTATATAATTCCCCACAAATTTTTAAACTAAAAATGTGGAATCAACAATTATATATTTTTCGATGAAATCCTAAAAGTTAGCATACTCCCCGTGCATAGCACGAGTACATACACTAGTAGTACTCATATGAAGATGTTGAAATACTGATTTTACATCTTTTTCTTCATTTATATGAAATTCCTAAAAATTTGACCGAACGTCGTTAAGTTTGTAAATTGCGTAATTTCTTTTTCCACGATTTTAAACTCTAATGGTCCAAAAATCATTTTGGAGTTTTAGAACACTTAGATAAGTAGGAAAAACAGTTTCTAATTGTCCAGTTACATAAATTTTCAAAAATTACAGTTTAGTCCCTAAACTTTCATTAATTGCAAAAAGGTCCTTATTTACTTAAAACTTTGTAACTTTTTATTTATAACTTCAAATCACACCAAACTAACTTCTATAGAAATATTTTTCCAGTCCTCATAATAATTCTATAAATTACATTTCTGCCCCATATTTACATTATTTGGAAAACGATCATTGTTTACTAAAAAGCTTATATCTTTTTATGTATTAATCCAATTAACACCAAACCAATTTCTATGGTTTTATCTCATCAAGGACTACAATCTTAACACACCAGAATATGAATTTCAGTACAGCCACTGAAATTCTCAGAAATTGCATATTAGTTCCTAAAGACTCATAAATTCATATCTTTCAATATACATATCCAAATCAATCCAAACACTAGTGCAGAAAAAGGATTCAACATCGGTTATTTTTGGCTTTTCACATCGGTTTTCAAACTGATGTTGAAAAGACTGATGTGGTTTATTGCCACCTTTCAATTATAGTACATTTTTAACAGTGGTTTTTACATTAACCGATGTGGAAAGTTCTTTTGTCAATTGGTAAACTATTGGAAATATCACTTTCCAAAACCGATGTGGCAATTATACTTTACACATCGGTTTTTAAAAAACCGATGTGTAAAGTCTCATTTTTTTTTGAAACTGTTATTTACATTTATATCATTCCTTTCCCCTGTTTCAGTAATGCAGATCAATACTAGAATAACATACTCTAAATATTCTCAACACAATCACTTTTGTACAACAAAAACACAACTAATATATACTGAATTTATTACGAACAATACATATGTGCGTTCCATTACATTCAGACAACAAAGATAATTAGAAACCAAAAAGCTACATGATATATTATAGATTTCATATCAAAATACATATGATCAGTCAAAAGTACACTATAGCTAGTACATGATAAGTTTTTAAACTAACTACATATATACAAACTATGGTTGGTACACTTCAAGAAAGAAAGTTGCCCAACGCCTCCTTATGTTGTTGATGTCGGAATCATATAATGGAGTTGGATTGTTGAATATCTGCAAGTTTAATTGGACAAAAGATTATATCTTTTAAGTAATAAACTAACATAAAACATATAACGAATCTATAACTGTTACTTCTAATTGTTATCAATTAACATTTACCTCGTGCCATCTTTCAGTGATCCTGGAGGAGATAATTTCCAACATCCACTGCATCACATAGTAGCCATATTCCCATGATCCACGTTGTATACGTGACTACATACAAATGAAACCCAATTAGAATATGAGTAATTAGATAGAAATCAATAATTATACCCACGGCATTTGATGCATTTGAACTAATAAATATCTTACGCTAGGAATAATCCATCTGATAGCCCGACGCCTTTCACCACGCAACATGTGGTTTGCATTAATAGAACTATCATGACAAAATAAACATTAATTAAAGTATATCTAATAGATTTCAGATAATTAAAACAACTGCATTACTGATTATAAAGTATTTTAATGCTTACGTTTCGATGATCGTCTTCAGTTTATTCACCGGCTTATTTCCAATTGAGCAAAAGAAGACCACGACGTTCATCCTAGGGTACAAGATCAACAGTTGCCAATGCTGGCTGTATTTGCGGAACAGTTGGTGACTAAGTCATATATAGTTATAATTAAATAACCGATACTTACTTATTGAGATAAGGCGCAAGGTAGAATTGATGATCGTCTCGGGCAAGTATATCACGTATGGTGGTGACCCGGTCTTCTGATGCTAGGAGAACATCACCCTGAATGAACATGGGGTCAATGAACCCATAAAGGGCGAGGTTACCCTGATTAACTAACATACAATGCAGATACCTAATATATTGAAAAAACATGTTAATTATCATAGTATTTAAAAATTAATTACTTAAATTATAAATAAAATGTACTTACGTGCACCATAACGATAGGTGTGCAGAACTAGCCATTTCTTTATTGAGTACAATCTCCATAAGTTCCTTCTTTGGGATATACAGTTCATCACCTGGACTGGCATCATGTTCCAACCTTACCAAAGCTGCATCATTCTCCATGGTGACAACCTGTATAGCCAGAAGTTTAAAACATCACCAGGTGCCCCTTTGTCGATCCCCTAAACAACAAAGATATATATTAGTAATCACAGATAAGTTATTTCATTCGTAATTAATTAAATGGTCAACTGAATACCTTGGCAGGAGCAGACATATCTGGTCTTCCTGGATCCGACCTTTTAGGCAGAATATCATTTCCAACATCCTATAACGAATAAAAATAAAACATTATCTTTAAACAATAATAAATAATTTCAACTATGAATATAGACAAACACAACTAACTGAATACCTCAGATGCAACAAGAAAGCTGACCAGTCTTCTTGGCTAGAGGATGAAGTTACCGGGGGCCTGACCCACTGTTTGAACCTCCTCAGTGGGCACAGGGACTCGAGCATCAGCATCTCGAATAATCTCAACAACGACCCTCACCTGATCATCCGGTAATAAACGATGGTGTATGGTATTACCTAAGTTATTATGTGCCCTCCCTAATGCCACTAAGCGGCGATCATGATGATCATCAACGTACAGCTCACACCTATCAGGGTCGTCATCATCATCATCATCACCATCATCATCATTTTCAGGCTGATGAGGAGGATCACATGAGCCCTTAGTGCTCACATGGACAGAGGGTTGGACACCGGCTTTCATCTGTTGGGACATAGAAGTCAATATTGCCATCTGCTGGGCAAACTGCTCGGCCATCTCCTGTCTAAGGTCAGTTGCAATATCCTGTTTTAGCCGTGCTCTATCTGCATTAACATCCCTGTGGCATTGGTGTGAAGATGAACCATGGTATTGGCGAATGTCGACGCCCCATCCAACACCAATGACACGACCCAGGTGGTCTGGTTTACCAATGGCAGCAGCTAAGATATCATCGCGTCCTCTAGGAACAAAGGTTCCTTGGGTTACCTGCTCGTCCAAGGCATCCTATCACTTAAAAAATATCAGGTCACATTACAATTCGGTAACAATCTTAAAATGACAATTACAATTCAAACTATACTTACAATTTGGCGGGCCTCCTCAGATGTATATTGTTCCGTTTTTCTTTGTCGGGCCCTCTTCCATTTACGATGGCGTGGGGGTGGAGGTGGATCAACAACCTCTGGACGATTTTCAGCGTTAGGATCCGCCTGAGATGCTGCTTCCTGACGTGCTTTCTTTTCCTCTTCCACCATTATCTGACCAAGCTTTTTATATCCCCCACGAGACATGACATGGGGTAGACATTCTTGCTTTGGTTTTCCTGCCCCTTTTTCCTCTTCTCCTGTTATAAATAGAAGACAATTAAATTACATAAGTAAATAAAATTAATAAAATTACATAAATTTAGAGACAAATCAAATAAGTTAACTTGAAAGCCAGGATCATGTCGGCTCTAAACAAAGCGATCCCACGTCGCCTGGTCAAGAAACAGGTACACCTCAAGTGGGTTATTTTCACATGTTGGATTGAATACATAGTATCTGCCCAGGTCGACCTTAAAAGCCCTCCAACACTCACCAGCATACTTTAACAAACGCTTCTTCATAACCGTCGTATCCGATATGTCAAAGGTGAGCTACATTAAGACCAAAAGAATCAACGAATTACTGTATGATATTAGTAAGATTAAAATAAATTAGATACAGACAAACACGGGATGTAAAAGTATAGATACCAGAATACTCTCCCATATCTAATCCTTCACGTCCGCCGGTACATCTTTCCAATTATCAATGAGTATACTAGGCCTGCTCCTAGCAAGGGTCGCCACAAAACTATTAAACTGCTCTGCCATTGGCCCAATAGGATTGAGGTTATTATCAAAGTCTATTATTATCCTTTGATTTGAACCACGGTTGGCAGTCAAATTCCTCATTCGTGTGGCACGTCTACCCTTTCTACCCGTAGACGGGGTCTCTGACCCGCTGCATGAAGGAGGGATATCCTCAGGATCAGCCATGTATACCTGTTTAAACAAAAAATAACTTGTTAGTATGTCAGGATAAATATCATACATAACTTATAAATATCGATCAACGTACGTAAACATATAATATGCCTTTAAACATAACTCAAACTAAACTTACTTTGTGGTTAATTAGTAAAGTTCTCCCATAACCCTTCTTGGTGATCATCACGAGTAGCATGTACATCATCCACTTCATTTTCCTCGTTGAAATTAGGCACTCGTGTTGAGAAAGAAGGAGTATAAAAAATATCAAGAGTTGAATCTTGATTTCCCTCACTACCATTATACGTGTTTTTTCCCTGGAGAACCACTGACCACCTTTTGTTAGAAGGATCACGGATATAAAACACTTGTTTTTCTTGGGATGCCATGATGAAAGGCTCCTCTTTATTACCTACCTTATTAAGGTCCACCAATTTGAATCCTAACTCATCGGTTTGCACACCATTATTACTTTCGACCCACTGACATTTAAAAATAGGTACTCCAAACTTCGTGTAATCAACCTCCCATATCTCTTCAATGATTCCAAAGTATGAAACGGATGCCATAACAGGGTTTTTTATCTTTCGAACTAGAGAAATGCATGGACTCAGCGACGACCATAACCCCACTGTTTTGCATAGTACTTTTGTCATCCCGGGACTTTGTATAGAAGGAAAACTTATTGATATCGTACCCACTCCAACATATGACATCAAAGTTAGGCACCTATGCTAGCCATTTTAATGTATCAGAAGTAATACCATCCTTTGCAATTTTTTCTTTAAACCAGTTCAAGAAAGTCTTGTTATGCTTGTTCGAACACCATTTTTCATTCAATCTAGGGTAAGTTTCATTGATGATGCTTTTGTGCTCACAAAAGTATGATTCAACCTCATCAGTGTTATTCAATATATACAAATGTGCTTGAAGAACTTCCTCCCGATTCATGCTCTTCACAGTGATACCTCGTGTAACATCCTAGAAATTTTATTATAATTAAGTTGATAAAAAAATTGATTATTAAAATGTATAGTACAAATAAAATATAATTAAGAGAGTTAGTGTAAAATATTTATAGTATAAGGATTTATCGAAATTACTTAATTATTTTAAGAAAATGTAATATATATATATATATATATATATATATATATATATATATATGAAAGTGGCGCAGGGGCCTTTATTTCGCCTTTTGGTTTTGCCAAAAAGCAATCCATATAGGTTTTGAAATAAAAAATAAAAAAATAAACTAATGTTTAAAAAGGCAATCATGTTAGGTTAACATAAAAAGTGTTTTGTTGCACAGCGCCGCAACACAGCGAGTGAAGGAAGGAAGAGCTTTACGCGTTTCCTTCTTGGGCAGTATAAGTACAGTAGCAGGCAGGTCAATTAACATCAGCAGTGATAAGAAATATTTTTAATGAAGCTATAGGTTTTATCATATATAATTTTTGGGAGCTTTTGGAGGTCTTCGAGAGGTGAGTAACAGTACTCTTTGCGAACACTTTCCATGGTATAATTGTTTGTATGTGTGTGGGAGGGTCTACCTTATAGTTTTTTTTTTTGGAATTTGGTTTGAATGTATGATCGATATCACCACTCGACATTTTAAAATCGGGGGTCTTCAATTAAAACAAAAATATGTTAAATTGAGTATTTACTCTTGTTGTTGATGGCATGAAATACATGATTGATATTTGTACTAGTTGAATGATATGCTTGATGCCATATGTTATGTCTTGATACTCGTGATTGTCATAGTGTAATTATAAAATTACTTGGAGACAAGATATAAGTCTATTTAGTATGCATGATATGATTAAATATTTAATTTATGGTAAATAAATTATTACATGTATGAGACATGAAATTCATGCCTTATGATGAGTTGTATGATGTTTGCCGTAATACCACCTATGATAGGGGTATCGAAGAGAAATACCGCCTTAATGGGTATCGAAAGTAACATCGCCATGTGGTTGGGATGTCGAAAATGAGTAATACTACCTAAAAAGGAGTATCGAAAGTAACACCGCCACAAGTTGGGGTGTCGAAAAAGGAGAAATATCACCATGTGAACATGGGAGGTATCGAAATGGAAATGTCCCCGACAGGAGGGTGACATCGAAACACTCCTCGTGAGTAGGGGTGGGCAATGGGACGCCATTGTCGTGTGATGTGTGAATTTATGGCATGCCGGCAAGAGACCAATTTAATTAGGAGGTCTTTGGGCCGCTTGGGTTAATCTAGAATTTATTTGGTATATGGAATGTGATGTATTGAGAGAAGTCATTGTACGTTATATGCTATTGAGTTGATACGATTATCGTTGATATTAAAAGTATTCTCTTTTATATATATTATTTTGAAAAATTAGCGGGTGCCATGGACAGTTTTTCCGGTTACCGCGCCGGCTGAGAACAATACTATTTTCGAAAATATTTTATAAAACTGTATTGTTGATCACTGGGATTTTATATCTCATTATAAGTATTGTTTTCAGAGACCGAGGACATCACTGTTGAGGACCCAGAGACCTGAGGAGTCGTCTTCTTATCACCTAGTTGGTTAATAATGTAGTATGGTTGAGGGTGCTGACGATGTTTTTTTTGGTTTACGTATTATTTTTCTCGGATTGTAATTAGATGCCCGATTTTGAGGCTTTTAGTTTTCATTTATATTTATATTCATTACATGGATATTTTATTACTATATTATTTAATATGAGGTATTTTCAGACTTTAAATATTTTATTTAATTTTTCTTTATGAGATATATGTTTTAATTAATTGTTTTAAAGGATTTTTATTGATTTTATCTTGGGAATACTAATGTAACAAAGGACGTTACATTTATGGTATCAGAGCAATTCGATTTTAAATCGGACTGTGGCATTCGGCCTTTTTCTAAAACACAACTTGGGTGCATAGGATGCTCGTTAGAGTTATAAATGCTACATGCTATTCTTTGGGATATTGGACCTGATCAACCCAGTATTTCATTGGTGGTGAGCAGATTTATGACTTTTAATAGGCGAGGGACGAATGTTGCACTTGCATCGACTTTGGATCATATGGCCAGAGCTATGCAAGGGCAGACGGAGACTCTCTGTCAACTGAAAGGGAATGGAGGCCAGTCACTGATGGAGTTGTGACAACCTAGGACCCTTAGCACGTGGGGTTTTTCGAATTCAAGAAGAACGAACCGCCATAATTCCGAGACAGCTTAGATCTGAGGAAGACTGGATTTCTCCTTCTCGAATAGGAGAAAAGGTTGCTATATTGTATGATTCAGGAGCAACACATTCTTTTGATATATCTGTCATGTGTGAAATTTGAAGTTACCTATCTTTCATTTGTCCTTTGATTCATGTGTTTCTACTTCTTTGGGAGATAATCTTATTACTTCCAGTGCTTATTTAAATCATTTTCTTGTGCGTCGGGACGTGCCTTATGTCATCGTTCTTACTTGTTATCAATGTGTGGGTTGGATGCAATTATTGGTAAGGATTGTTTGTCGTCTAGACTTATTGTCATAAAGTACTCTGATAGGACTATTTTTTTTCTTTTGTTGCTTCTTCACAACCAATGTTGAGTGATCCTTCGGTGTTGACCCAAATTGTATTTCTTGTTTCTTGTAATAAGTGCTTAGTTGAAGGAGCTCAAAGACCGATACATACTCTTGTTTCCTGGTAAGGTATAGAATTATAGTGACATGACAGTAATGCCTGTAGCGTGTGAGCAAAACATTTTCTCAAGACCTCCATGGGATGAATTTTTTTTAAGGATGTGATTTCTTGATTTGTTTTGATTCTTTTTAATTTAAAAATGATATGGGAATTGAAGTTTTCACATGTAGATTTATCTATTATGAAGAATCAACATTTTGGGGTTCTTGATTATTTGATTTGGAATTATTAAAATGTTTTCATGTTATTTGATAAATTAATTTGATAGATATATATTTTTTTAAAATTTATAAAGAATGTTTTAATTTATGGTTTTGTTTCTTCTGTTAAGGTGTAAATGTAGCTCCTTACTTTTATTTTCGTCCAAAATTTGTAGCCCTGTCTCATTTTCGTTGGTGCTATTCTCACTTGAGTTAATTTTCCTTTTCGTTTGATGGCAAAATCGTAAATCTCACTTGAATTGATTTGTTCTATTCTATATTTAATTGTTTTCCCGTGAAGTGTTGTTTCACCTTATCAAGTCACTTATGTTTGAATTGGTTTCACTTGCCAAATTCAAATGATACTTATTTTGAATCACAATTTGCTCATGATTCTTGAAACACTGTTTCACAATGCAGTGATTTTTTTTATCGGATCCTAAATAAATATTTGTTTAATTATAGTATGGGTCAAATTCCACTTTAATTATTGTCAAGAAATATGTTTGATTTTGTAATAATTTTTGAGTGCTTGTAGTGAAAAAAAAATGATTGGAGTACGAGGTTGTGTGTGTACAATATGTAATTGGACAAAGTATCCATTGGGGATATGTATCTTTTGCCTAGGATAGATGACCTTAGATCAGTTGAGTAGAGTGACAGTTGATTCTAGTAAAGTAAATATAGAGATGGGATTAGAGAGTTAAACACAAGGCAACGAAGGTGGATGAAATTTCTTAGGAACTATGATTTTGAGTTGAAGAACAATCTAGGAAAAGCTAAAGTAATGGTCGATGCTCTGAGTAGGAAATTTTCGCACACGTCTAGTTTTAGGTTGCAAGAGATGAACCTAACAGAAGAGTCTAGAGACATGAATTTGGATGTCCTTTTAAGGCTTTAAGCTTGAGATTGAATAGATTGAAAATTTGTAGTGACCTTAGAAAATAGATTAACCATGTGTAGTTTCTAGACCAGGAATTGTAATCTCTTATGGATCGAGAGAAGTGTGTGTTATCTAATAATGGTCTAGTGTTGTTTAAGAATAGGATCATTGTTCCTGAGGAGGGGAGCCTTAGAAAAAAAAATGTTGGAAGAGACACGTAAAGGACCGTTAACCATACATGTATGAATAACCAAAATGTATCAAGTTTTAAAGATGAATTAGTGGAGGAGAATAAAAAGGGATGTTGTATATATGTGCTCAAATTTTGTTATTATGTTGCAATTTTGTTATATAATATATATATTGTTTTTTAGAATATATTTCCTTGGAATTTTAGATTGCTTCTCAAGTGACCAAATATTAATCGCGATTAACATACCCCTAGGATTTGTTTTCCATATAGATTAACGGCACGCCTAATACTAAAAAAAACTTATATTTCTTATCAAAAATTGAAAAAAATGTTATTTTTTATTTTTTTGTGCCTACTTAAGGATCAAGATGGAACTGATCTCTTAGTACTGCTGTTGTATTTATTTTTACAGTTGTTTTTGCACAATGTTTGCACAATTTAATTGCAAGTTTACTAAATCTTATTCTCTATTTTGTAATCACCTTTCTTTTAAGTAAGATCTTCTTATCAACAAAAAGTGAAACTATATATATATATATATATATATATATATATATATATATATATTGAAATTATTATCTTGGACTATATAAGAATTAATATGTGGATGATGCTACTACTTCTCATTTCTTTATTTTTCTTGTTTATAAAATTCCTCCGTTCTGTAAATAATATACCTATGTATAGATGGTATAAAACATTTACTTCAATTTATTTTGTTGATTGTTTGTTATAAATTTAATTTGTGAGAGTTCTCATAACGATCAAATGCAAGTGAAGGTGTTCTAGTTATAGGTGGATGGTTAGAAACAAACGCTTAAGTGCATGATTTAATTGTATAAATGTTATTATTGACTTTT
Source organism: Sophora flavescens (assembly GCA_030762895.1). NCBI lineage: Eukaryota > Viridiplantae > Streptophyta > Magnoliopsida > Fabales > Fabaceae > Sophora > Sophora flavescens. The sequence goes on from CM061070.1 coordinate 52,519,874, forward strand.
TTTATTTTTAATATATATATGTATATTTATAGTTAAGGTGTCATGAATTGTACACTTATTATCTGGTGAAATAGTTAATGACTATATATATTGATGATGTGGTTAGGAAATGTAGGTCCTCTTTATGTTAGTGTGAAGTAGGTGAGGAGATCTTGTTAGGCCCGGATTCAATCCAAGCTACAATTAGAATGAATAATTGAGAGAAAGGTGCGTACCGCACAGAATAGGTAAAAAGTATTATGCCAACAAGAAAAGAAGGCCTTTAGAATTTTAGGAACAGAAACATGTATTTTTGAGAGTGGCTCCTATGTTTGGGATGGGGAGGCCAATGTCATTCAGAAAACTAATTCTTTGTTTCATGTGTCCTTTCCAAATCCTTAAAAGAGTCGGGCCTGTTGCTTATCAATTGGCTCTTCCGCCACAATTGGCAAACCTTCATGATGTTTTCCATGTGTCGCAACTCAGAAAATATGTGCCCGATGAATCTCATGTGATAGCTCCTGAGTCTGTACAATTGAAGGATAATTTGATTTGTAAGCCAAAGCCTAATCAAATCATGGAAAAGAGCACTAAGACTCTGAGGAACAAGACAATTCCATTGGTGAAAGTGTTATGGGGAGGATTGACTCCTGAGGAAGCCAATTGGGAGATGGAGGAGGACATCGTTCGTCAATACCAAGATTTTATTATCTAAGTTATGATAACCTTTTTGTTTTGAATATGACATGTTAAAATAAGTGCGTAAGTATGAGACGAATTTCGGGGACGAAATTCTTTAAGGAGGGGAGAAAATGTAACATCCTAGAAATTTTATTATAATTAAGTTAATAAAAAAATATTGATTATTAAAATGTATGGTACAAATAAAATATAATTAAGAGAGTTAGTGTAAAATATTTAATAGTATAAGGATTTATCAAAATTACTTAATTATTTTAAGAAAATGTAATATATATATATGAAAGTGGCGCAGGGGCCTTTATTTCGCCTTTTGGTTTTGCCAAAAAGCAATCCATATAGGTTTTGAAATAAAAAATATAAATATAAACTAATGTTTAAAAAGGCAATCATGTTAAGTTAACGTAAAAAGTGTTTTGCTGCACAGCGCCGCAACACAACGAGTGTAGGAAGGAAGAGCTTTACGCGTTTCCTTCTTGGGCAGTATAAGTACAGTAGCAGGCAGGTCAATTAACATCAGCAGTGATAAGAAATATTTTTAATGAAGCTATAGGTTTTATCATATATAATTTTTGGGAGCTTTTGGAGGTCTTCGAGAGGTGAGTAACAGTACTCTTTGCGAACACTTTCCATGGTATAATTGTTTGTATGTGTGTGGGAGGGTCTACCTTATAGTTTTTTTTTTTGGAATTTGGTTTGAATGTATGATCGATATCACCACTCGACATTTTAAAATCGGGGGTCTTCAATTAAAACAAAAATCTGTTAAATTGAGTATTTACTCTTGTTGATGGCATGAAATACATGATTGATATTTGTACTAGTTGAATGATATGCTTGATGCCATATGTTATGTCTTGATACTTGTGATTGTCATAGTGTAATTATAAAATTACTTGGAGACAAGATATAAGTCTATTTAGTATGCATGATAGGATTAAATATTTAATTTATGATAAATGAATTATTACATGTATGAGACATGAAATTCATGCCTTATGATGAGTTGTATGATGTTTGCCGTAATACCGCCTATATATGATAGGGGTATCGAAGAGAAATACCGCCTTAATGGGGTATCGAAAGTAACATCGCCATGTGGTTGGGATGTCGAAAATGAGTAATACTACCTAAAAAGGAGTATCGAAAGTAACACCGCCACAAGTTGGGGTGTCGAAAAAGGAGAAATACCACCATGTGCACATGGGAGGTATCGAAATGGAAATGTCCCCGATAGGAGGGTGACATCGAAACAGTCCTCATGAGTAGGGGTGAGCAATGGGATGCCATTGTCGTGTGATGTGTGAATTTATGGCATGCCGGCAAGAGACCAATTTAATTAGGAGGTCTTTGGGCCGCTTGGGTTAATCTAGAATTTATTTGGTATATGGAATGTGATGCATTGAGAGAAGTCATTGCTACGTTATATGCTATTGAGTTGATGTGAGTATTGTTGATATTAAAATTATTCTCTTTTATATATATTATTTTGGAAAATTAGCGGGTGCCATGGACAGTTTTTCCGGTTACCGCGCCGGCTGAGAACTATACTATTTTCGAAAATATTTTATAAAACTGTATTGTTGATCACTGGGATTTTATATCTCATTATAAGTATTGTTTTCAGAGACCGAGGACATCACTGTTGAGGACCCAGAGACCTGAGGAGTCGTCTTCTTATCACCTAGTTGGTTAGTAATGTAGTATGGTTGAGGGTGCTGACGACGTTTTTTTTTGGGTTTACGTATTATTTTTCTCGGATTGTAATTAGACGCCCGGTTTTGAGGCTTTTGGTTTTCATTTATATTTATATTCATTACATGGATATTTTATTACTATATTATTTAATATGAGGTATTTTTAGACTTTAAATATTTTATTTAATTTTTCTTTATGAGATATATGTTTTATTTAAATGTTTTAAAGGATTTTTATTGATTTTATCTTGGGAATACTAATGTAACAAAGGGCGTTACACCTCGTGTACCCTTACCATCATATCTTCCTTCGTGACAAGACTTCGGAAGCCCTACATGTTCCGCTTCTGACATGTAGTCTGTACAAAACTCAATAGCTTCTTCTGCAACATACCTTTCAACAATAGATGCTTCGGGACGGTGTGGATTCTTCATATATCCTTTCAAGATCTTCATGTATCACTCAACCGGGTACATCCACCTTAAATAAACGGGGCCGCACAATCTAATCTCCCTCACTAGATGAACAATCAAATGAACCATGATGTCAAAAAATGAAGGTGGAAAATACATCTCCAATTGGCACAAGATAATGGCTGCCTCATTTTCCAAGTCATCCAACTTTTTAGTTTCAATGACCTTGCTACATATAGCATTGAAGAATAAGCATAACCTAGTAATGGTATTTGAAGAATAAGCCAACTAATTTGAGATCTTTCATTGAGACAAGTCTTTTGATATTTGAAGAGAAACCCTGTGGCACTTTGACTCCCCGCACTAGTGGAAAATATACATTAGACGGTAAAGGTTTACGTCAGTTAACCAAAAGCTAGACGTTAAAAAGGAGGCGGTGGCAGTTTTGTAAATATCAAACTTCATTAATTCAATTTTAACGTCAGTTGTTTTAATGACTGGCGTTAAAAGTGAAGTGACTCACTTTTAATGTCAGTTCAATAAAAAACTGACGTTAACAGTGAACATTTTAACGTCAGTTCTATAAAGAACTGACGTTAAAGGTTATTTTAATAATTTTTTTATCTAGTATACGATCCCTTCCGCATTGCCTTCCTCAAAGTTTCAGTTTCACATGAATTGCTTTGATGTTTTGTGTTTCTGTTTTGAAAACTATAAGTTGAATCAATAACCCAAACCGGATCTCATTCATGAAGTGTAATACAGACTGATACAGAAGATTGAAAGGGTTTAAAATCCTATAAAAAGTTACATTGAAAGGGTTTAAAATCCTATAAAAAGTTACATTGAAAGGGTTTAAAATCCTAAACATTAAAGCTACATCCCATCAGAGAGTTTTATGAAATATGCCAAAGGGAAAACTATACTCTGAAGACCTCAGAAAACTGGGGGGCATGAGAGAGCTCAAGAGAGAGGCAAAAACAGGTGCACTAGATCTGTTTCAAGCAAAGGTAGTGGTTCCAAGATGGTCACTTGCTGCCAAAGCTGAGGTTTTGGAACTGTGACCCCCGAGCTCCTGATTAGCCCTCCAGCAGCTGATTCTCCGGAAGGTGATAAGGTGAGCAACTCACATAATGTAGTTTACTCAAACTTATCACCCATGTAATGTAATTTACTCAAACTCGGAAGTTGTTTGACCATTAAGACAAAGACCTTTGAGTCTAGGAATAGGAAGAAAGAGTGATGAAGTTAATCTCCACGGCAGAGCCATATTGTGAAGCAGAAAATTAAAAGGATGGAAGGAAGCTATTTATAGGAACAGTGGATGAAGTTACTAAGCTAGCTATTCTGATTTTCTTGAAAACTTATCTATAAACTTAATGCTCATTAAGAGGATTGAGTTACAAGGTGCATGGGTAAGTAGTACAGTAGTCAAAGGAATGAATGTTTTTGCAGATATCTATACACTTTTAACGTCAGTTGTTTAAAAAAACTGACGTTAAAAGTGTTTTTAAAATAAAAAATATTTATTGTTAACGTCAGTTTTTTAAAAAACTGACGTTAAAAGTTTGATTTTTACTTCAGTTAAATAAATAGCTGACGTAAATAATCTTATATATTATAAACGTGCAGAATGAATATTGGAAATAATGTAATTAATATACGGGAACTTGGCAGTCATAAATTAAGTTGATGTTAAAATTAAATGAGGTGGTGGCAGTTTGTAAATATTAAATCACTATTTGCGTCAGTTCTATAAATAACTGACGTAAATAGTTATGAAACTCATTTCATTGGTTGTCATGTCCCTGTTGTCCCTCTTAACGCAGATCACTCCATATAGTACTGCAGTTTATTTCTAAACCTTTTTTTTATACAAGTTTATTTTTAATTTTTATTAATTAGCTTGAATTAGTAAACAAATTCTTGTGCAAATTAAAATAAATAAACACTTAACATAAAACAAGTTATATGTATAATCAAATCGTATGTCATTGAAGCGATTCATAAGTTAAAATTACATGATTAAAAGATAAAAAATTTCTGCAACATAGCCCTAAAATATAAAAAAGTTTCTGCATCAACATCATTTTCTTCTCAGTCCTGTCAACAGAAACTCCAATGGATGCATCATCACCTCCCTCGCTTGATTCCATGATGCAAAGTAAATCCTCAGTCACTAGCAGCGAAAGCAAAGTGAAACGGATCTTTGCATCTTTCTTCTTCCGTGGAATTCCTTGATGCATCATCTTGAATCCACAATCACTTGCTTCCAAAGCAAAGTGAAAGGGATGACGGGGATGAAATAAAGTGACAGAATCACATTACGTGATTCACCCAACCTTAATATCCATGTAATGTGATTTACTCAAACTCAGAAGTTGTTTGACCATTAAGACAAAGACCTTTGAGTCTAGGAATAGGAAGAAAGAGTGATGAAGTTAATCTCCACGGCAGAGCCATATTGTGAAGCAGAAAATTAATTAAAAGGATGGAAGGAAGCTATTTATAGGAGCAGTGGATGAAGTTACTAAGCTATTCTGATTTTCTTGAAAACTTATCTATAAACTTAATGCTCATTAAGAGGATTAGGTACAAAGGTGAATGGGTAAGTAGCACAGTAGTCAAAGGAATGAATGTTTTTGCAGAAACCAATAAACTTTTAACGTCCGTTGTGTAATACAACTGACGTAAGAAGTTGTGAGTGTTTTTAACGTCAGTTTCTTAATACAACTTACGTTAAATATATGACCTTTAACGTCAGTTTTTACTAACAACTGACGTAATAAGTGTGAGAGTTTTTAATGTCAGTTTATTAAGACAACTGACGTTAAATATATGATCTTCAACGTCAGGTTTTTACCAAAAACTGACGTAAAATGTTGTTTTATTTTAATGATAACGTTTACCCCCGCGCGCCTTCTCCACTTCTCTGTACGTACGTGTCTTTTCTCTTTTCATCACGCTCAACCCTCACTCTCAACCCTCACTCTTGCTCTCACTCTGCCCTAATCGCGAGCTCATCTCCACCGCAACCACTGCGAGGGCTTCTTCGCCACCACCGTGAGGTACACTCTTAACCCCTAACTCTGTCTTTCCCGCTCATTCTTTGCAATAACTTGACATCTCTCTTTCCCCTTCCCGCGCACTAACTCTCCTTGTCCCTCTGCTCTCAGTAGTTGAAACTTGAAACTGTGAGTTTGAGTTGTTTGGAATGTCTCTATTTTTGGTTTTGAGTGTATGTTGCTCTGCTGGTTGATCTGTCACGGCCGTGATGCTCATCACGGCTAGGCCGAGATCAGTTCTGCCTATGAGGGTCTGGTTCAGTTGGCACGTTACGGCCGTGATGGACATCACGGCCAGGCCGTGACCAGTGCTTGGCAATCTTCAAAAACTATAGTTTTCAATCTCCCGTATTGTCCTTATATTGGATATATAGATGTTTTGTATATCTACAGGACCTATCTAGTTATTTTTATTTATACTTCTGTATTTATTTTGAGTTATAACCTATGTTAATACATATATATTGTTTCTGAACAGGCATACATTTGGATCAGTCAGATAGCCCACATGCACGGGAGGACACTGTGGGGGTTTCGCAGGACCCGATCACGCCTACGCCTGATTCTAGTGTAAGTTTACATGTTATATACTATCTTTAGTCCTTCTTTTTAATGTAAGTTTATAATGTTACAACCCTCTATTTTATCTTTTTTTTTGTCCATACAAACATCACAGGCTCATAGGAAACGGGGTAGAGGAGCCACCTCGTTGAAGAAACTAGAGAAGGACAGGCAGAGCGGACAGAAGCTTGAGGTGTCCTTCGATGCTAATCTAAATGCCCAGGGATCCCGTGCTAAAGAATTTAATAATTGGGTGTTTCTACAAGCGAAGCAGCACGTAAGCATCAACTACAACCATTGTAATGACGTTCCACAGAATGTTAAGGATCAGATTTGGGAGGCTATCACGGTATTTTACCTTTACATTCGTTTGATTTACATTATTAGATAATTATCCGAGTTATAATCCATCCAGTTGTTATATATGTATCTAATGTGTAGGTAGCTTGGACTGTGCCAAATGACGAGGATCATCGTCATAAATGTATGAAAATGGCATCAAAGCGTTGGAATGGGTTCAAGCATGATCTTACCAGGTACTATGTATCTGGGAAGAAGAGGCTTGATAAAATGTTCTCGAATTATCCCTGGATTGATCAGGATACTTGGGATATGTTTGCCAGGAGTCGACAGGATGGAGAATTTCAGGTTGTTTGATTAAGTTAATTTTGTATGCTTATTATAGATCATTTAACTGTACTTAATTATGTGTTTTTGTTTGAATAGGCTAAGGCAAATAAGGGTCGGCAGAATCAGGCGAAGAACATCCACCGCCACACCATGTCTCAGGGTGGGTACCAGACTCGGATCGAGCAGATGATGGCGGATAGGCTGAGGACGAAGCAGGAAGAGCACTCTGCTAGGATTGAAAGAGGAGAGGTGCCTGAGGGCACACCATCAAGTCCTCCGTCGGACATCGACCGCGAGGATGTCTGGTTAGCCGGCCACATGACAAAGACGGGATCTTTTAAAGTTGATGCCACTCGCGAAGTGGCAGATAAGATTGTAAGTAAATAATTAACTTGATTTCAATTGATATTTGTATAGATATTTGCAACACTTTTCACTTGCACGTTTTTTCATTTTTTTTCATTGTAGATGGATCTTAAAGCAAAATCCTCCCAGGGCGCATTCGTCCCTTCTGGACGGCAGGACGTCTTGATGACTGCTCTAGGCAAGAAAGACCATCCTGGTCGGGTTCTCGGTGTTCCTGGGAACGTGACCATCAAACAATATTATGGCAAGTCTGCTTCACGAAAGCGGGTGGTCAATGAAGCATCAATTTTGGCTGACATTACTCAGCACCTCATGTCCAACCCAGATATTACAACACATCTGATGCAAGGCTTAATATCCAACCCAGAATTCAAGCAGGCGCTTGCCAGAGAGCTTTCCTCCGTCGGTACATCCCAAGACACCGCAGGGCTTGCCAACTCTTCACATGTGAGCACAAAAGAGAGTTTTAGTAGGGCACATGTGGAGGACGATGAGTTGGCAGCTAGGGAGCGGGAGTTGGAAGTCCAGCGCCATGAGCATGAGTTGGAAATGAAAAGGCGTGAGCTTGAGTTGGACTCCAAACGACGTGAGCTCGAAATGTTAGCAAAGGTATTTATTCATTATTAATGTCCAAATTAGTCAAATAATTACTTGTGTTTTTTTTAATTATCAAAAACTTATCTATTTTATTTTTCCTAAACTGAAGGCCAAGTCGACGTCGGTGTCGCTGTCACCTATCACTCGTTTGTTCTCACTTGGTGAGGATTATGCGTTTGAGAATTTTGAATGTCCATTGGATCACGATGGATGGGTGGCACGCCCAGATCAACATAGGATATTTTCCTTCTGTGGTGACGATCTCGGGAACGCCTGCAGAAATAACGTCTGGATGAACAGCAATGTCATCAGTCTCTGGTGCACGTAAGTTAATTTTAATTTTATAACTTATTTATTTTTGGTATTTTTTCCATTTAATAATTTATTTTAATTTCAATATATATATTATGTAATTGACATCCACACCTTTTCATATCTTAGGTATCTCCATTGTCTTCAGCTTGATAAGGGCGTTGCATCAGTTTACGGTTTCTTAGATCCGTCAATACTTCTGTCTGATTTCTTTGCTGGCGATGCATTGAGTAAATACTTAGGGAACTTGTTGGGAGACAATCCTAAAGAATTATATCTGGCTCCCTACTGTATGGAATGCCATTGGTAGTTGTTCGTACTTCACCCGTCTAGGCATACTGTCATATTCTTCTGCTCTCTCCACCAAGATCCGCCACCGAAGGTGGTGGAAGCTGTAAATATGTAAGTAACTAATCTTAAATTTAATTTAAGTTTTAATATCAGTTGTTTTTAGTTTATTACACACATGATATATGAGTTTGTTAATTGATCGACATGATTATTTGTTTATGATAGCGCGCTGAAGGCGAGTAGCATAAGTTGCGCCAACGGGAGAAGTAGGACTTCTAAGGCTAAAGCAAATCCTGTATGGAACATCCTCAAGGTTTGGTAGTTTATTTATCAAATAATTAATATTATTATTACTAATTTATATGTATATTCAACTAACGTTGAAATTAATTTTGTTGGTAGTCTCGATTTCAAAATGACGGGTGGTCGTGCGGCTATTATGTGATGCTTCATGTGCTGAACATAGTCTCCGCATCTATTACGGATGGATGGAAGAAGGTAATATTTAAACAACTTGTTAAATTATATATTATAGTTTTGAAGATGACTTGCATTGATGTTATTGTTATTATTTGAACGTGTCTAGGCATTTATCGACCAATCGCCTATTGAAGAAGATGAGTTAAGAGACTTGAGGATGCGCTTCGCTGAATTCTTCTTCAAGTATGCGGCTGAAAAAGGAATTGACAACATACCTCTGCACTACTTAGATGAATAGCTTTTTTGTTAGACTTTAGAAACTAATTAATAACATGTATATAGATATATATCCTTAGATAGTTTTGTTTTTTAGACATTGGAACTAAAATTTATTTATATATATACATGGGTTTTGGTTTTAAGAACCCCATTGTTCAATTTTCCTTTGCAATTCTGTAATGTGTGTGATATTCGTATTTACTGGATTGAATGCAGGGATAGCTGAGGGGAGTGATATTTTAAAACTAAATTTAAAAAAAAAAACCTATTAACGTCAGTTGTATCAAACAACTGACGTTAATAGTATTTTATAAAATATACATTACACTATTAACGTCAGTTGTTTATTACAACTGACGTTAAAATTAAACCTTTAACGTCAGTTCTTTATAACAACTGACGTTAGTTTTAACAAAATCAACGTCCGTTGTCTTAAAGAACCGACGTTAATAGTTTTATGTTTAACGTCAGTTGTTTAAAAAACTGACGTTAATTTTTACAAAATTAACGTCAGTTTTGTTAAAGAACTGACGTTAACTGACGTTAAAATATTAACTATTAACGTCAGTTGTATTTACGTCAGTCAGTATTCTGACGTAAAAAATCAATTTTAACTGACGTAAAAAGCACTTATTACACTAGTGCCGTAGACATTCACAGAAACTTCTTTTCTCTTTTCTTGATAAAGTATGACATGCTGGGGGCAAATAAGTGTTCTTATCCCCCACTTTAAGTGGAGCTAACTGCTCTCGTATACCCATCGCAACTAGATCCAGACGAGCATTCACACCATCCTTTGTCTTGCCTTGAATGTTGAGAAGCGTTCCAATTAAACTGTCACATACATTTTTCTCCACATGCATCACATCAATACAATGTCTTACATCAAGCTTGCACCAATATGGAAGATCAAAGAAGATCGACCTCTTCTTCCATATTTTCTTCTCGGTAGCCTTTTTCTGGGTCTTCCCATAGATAACATTAGTGTTGTTCACCCTTTCATAAACTTGCTCTCCAGTCAAGGCCACCGGAGCAATTTCATTCTCCGGAAGTCCATTGAAAGCTTTTCTCAATCTACGATAAGGATGATTACGTCGGAGAAATCTCTGATGCCCAAGGTAAACTGTCTTCCTTCCATGTTGCAGTTGATGGTAACATGTGCCTTCTTCACATATTGGACATGCTTTATGCCCCTTAACACTATACCCACACAGGTTCCCGTATGCTGGAAAGTCATTGATGGTGCAAAATAACATGGCACGCAATCTGAATGTCTCACGGCAATACCCGTCGATCACATAAACTCCTTCATCCCACAACATTCTCAAGTCTTCAATCAAGGGACTCAGATAAACCTCAATATCATTTCCTGGCTGTTTTGGACCTGAAATCATCATACTTAACATAATGTATTTGCGCTTCATGTATAACCAAGGAGACAGGTTGTAAATTACCAGGAGAACAGGCCATGAACTATGAATACTACTTAAGTTTCCATATGGATTCATTCCATCGGTAGCTAGTCCAAGCCTGAGGTTTCTGGGCTCATTGCCGAAATCCGGAAACAAACTATAAATTCTCTTCCATTGCAAAGAATTGGCCGGATGCCGAAGCTGTCCATCACACTTCCTCTCATCCGCATGCCATCTAATGTTCTTTGCATCATTTACATTAGCAAACAATCTCTTGAACCACGGAATCACGGGAAGATACCATAACACCTTCGCAGGAGGACCTTTGGTGACCACATCACAACTAGAATCACCATCCTTCACTTTGTAGCGTGATACCCCACACCTGGGGCACTCGTGCATCTCTTCAAACTCTTTCCTGTACAATATGCAATCATTGGGGAAAGCGTGTATTTTCTTATACTCCATACCCATCGGACACAATATCTTCTTCGCCTCATAGTTTCGAGATGGCAATGTGTTGCCTTCTGGAAGCATGTCTTTCAACAACTCAAGCAATTCAGTAAAGCTTTTATCGCTCCACCCATTTCTCGCCTTCACATGGAACAATCTTAACACCGCTGACAACCGTGTGAAATTAGTGCACCCCGGATACAAAGCCACTTCCGCATCACTGCACAAAGTATCATACACATGTTCGCGCCGAAAAGACTCTTGCCCAACATCACGGATCATGTCCTCTAGTCCATCATCCATTTCCGTGTCATCAACTTCCTCTCTATCCGACACCCTCGGCCTATCTAACGATTCACCATGACATATCCATATTGTATAACTCTTTCAAATCCCCTCACAAATAAGATGATCACGTATCTCCTCAACTTCTAGTCATCTCTCATTCAAACAGTTAACACAAGGACAATAAAACCTTCCGTTACCACTATCAGTAGAATTTGTTTTTGCAAACTGTAGAAAATCTTCCACTCCATTCTCATACTCATCACTTGTCCGTCTATCATTCATCCAACCGCGATCCATGACTAAAGCAATAACTTCGTACTTAGTCCAACATATTCATCAACCACTTCTTATGACAGAGTATGACCCTATCCCATTCGAGAAGAAACTTTTTCAACATTCGGTTAACAGTTAGTCCTTAACTCTCATGCTTATACTCGACAAAATTTTGGCAGCATTTCCCTTCGGTCTCCGACGTACACAACTTGAACGCGATGACATCCACCAAGATAAAGTATGCACCCGGAGAACGAAAGGAAATGTATCAATCCGAACTTTCATCAAGTATATAACATTAGAATCAATGGATAACTATTTTAACTGAATGAAGAAAAAGTTTTTTCCCAAACTGTCCAACTTTGGACAATTAAAGATCCAACACAATGAGCGGTACATTAAGCACGTACACGTGTTCTCATTAGTATTGCATCTCAAACGGGAAACTAAGGCTTTACTAATTATGTAGCTTGCATTAAGATGAGGCTTGAAAAGTGAAGAAAATGAGCCAAACAGAGCCCATCACGGATTAGCCGTGACAACCATCACGACCATGATCGAGTAGAGCTGAAAATAAAGAATGGAAAAGTCAGAACTGGTCACGGCCAGCCGGACAGCCGTGACATGCCAACTGAACCAGACCCTCACAGGCAGAACTGATCACGACCTAGCCGTGATGGTGGTCACGGCCGTGACAGACCAACCAATGAAGCAACCTCCAAGGTAGAATCAGTCACGGTCTAGCCATGACAGGCATCACGGTCGTGACTCGTGATACCACCACTGGTGTTCCTTTCTGTGTATCCTTCGTCCACCAATTGGAAAAATCCAGTCTTGGAGCCATTTCCACTATGGTGGATTAGACACAGATTCACACTTTATAACACTTCACACACAGAACAACACAAGTATACACAGAACAAGGACTCAAGACACAAACTTCATCAAAGGGGTCACAACAAGGCACTAACACACTCATGACAGAGCCTAGACATGCAGTTGTAGATGGATGCAGTTCACCATTAGCCTCACAATATTTTCAGCAGAGAGAACATACCAGAGTTGTGAGATGCTAAGAGACCGGAGTGGTGGTTCTTGTTTTTCTGCGGTCGTGAGTAACAGTCCTCTTCACGGAAGCACGAACGGAGTGGTGGGTCTCCTTAAGTTGCAGGCGCAATAACCAGTAACGATGTGGATGGGGTGGGTCTCCTCCTTAACGAGTCGACGCCGTCGTGGGGGTTAGAGGTCAGGACTTTCCACTTTGATTGCTCTGAAGCCGCAACACAGAACCCTTTCCCGGCCGCCGTTGTTGGTGTAAGCTAGGGTTGAAGAACCCTTTCGAGGAGTGAATGGTGGCAGCAATGAGTGAAATGATGATAGCAACTGGCGCAAATATTCAAAGAAATCAAAACAAAAAGGAGGGAGAGTGAGCACATGCATGCAAGAGAGAATTAAAAATGACAGATGAAAAGGACAGATGAAAAGGTCTCTTATATAGCAGCGCGAAAATGAAAAAGACGAACAGGGAATTAAAAAATGACAGATAACAATACACATCGGTTAAACAAAAACCGATATTATAAGGTTTTACACATCGGTTATTTTAAAACCGATGTTAAAAGTTATAATTTCCATAATTTTTTTATTCGTTTTTCCACATCGGTTTTTAAAAAAACCGATGTTAAAACATACACATTTCCACATCGGTTAGGTCAAAATCGATGTGTTAAATTATGTATTTTTAAAATTTTTTTATTTTTGGTTCAATTTTCAACATCGGGTTTTAAGAAACCGATGTTAAAAACGTTATAACATCGGTTTATTATAAAATCGATGTTAAAAATTTTCAATTTAATTTCAAAAATGCCACCGCCTCCTTTTTCACATCGGTTTTCTAAAAACCAATGTTAAAACCCCGATGTTAAAAGTATATTTTACACTAGGGAACCAATTTCTATACTCTTATTTATTCATGCAATCCCTATAAAATTATCCAAACAAATTAAATTAACATGGAACCCCATTACTTAGTTATGGCCGAATGGCCTAATTTAATCATGTTAGGCATTTTTTTTAACAAATCAATCAAACAACAACCAAGGTTCAAATTAGAAATCCTTAGGATCAAAACCAACATATATCACAACCAAGCATCAACCAAATCCTCCAAGAGGATCACACACATATGCAAATAAATCTACAAATTTCATACTTAGGAATTACAAGACCATATATACACTAAATAAACCACCAACATATCTACCCTAAGGTAGGATGATGGTAATCTCCCCCATACCTTTGTTGATCACTTGAAATTCAAGTAATAGAAGGATGTTGTTCACCTAAAGCCTCAAGGTTTGAACCAACAAAACCTAACCATGAACAACCAACAAGAAAACAAGTTAAGGAATGAAGAAAACCATTTAAACCCATTTGAGCATAGGTTTGGCCAAGATAGAAAGAATTAGCTAGGAATCTCTAAATTTTTTCTAGCTCTTGGATGATGAATATAGGAATCATAGTGAGTTCATTGAAATTGATCTCACATTAAAATGATTTTTCTATGATTTTCTAGATTTATTTGAAAAACTAGATCTAGGAATTGGAACTTGAAGAAAACTTTGAATTAGGAAGAAAATTTGTGAAGAGAAATGAAGGTATGATCATGAATCATAAGGCTATACCTTTGGAATTTTAAGAAATGATCAAGATCTTAGAGTTCCCTTGTAAATCAATGAATCTCCTATAGTATCCAGCTAAACCCACGAAACTAAGAATTTAAATTACCGTCTTTGGTCTCTCCCATTTTAGAACAGCTTCAACTTTTGACGGATCCACTGCGATACCTTCATTTGAGATAACGTGTCCTAAAAATTGAACTTTATCTAACCAAAACTCGCACTTTTTGGGTTTCGCGTATAACTGTTTCTCCTTTAAGATCTAGAGAACCACACCGAGATGTTCAACATGCTTCTCTGGATTAGAAGAATAGATTAGAATGTCATCTATAAAGACAACGACAAACTGATCTAGATAAGGACGAAAATCCGTGTTCATGTAATCCAGGAATATAGCAGGTGCATTCGTCACTCCGAACGGCATCACACGGTACTCATAATGGCCATAGTGTGTTTGAAACGATGTCTTCGGGATATCCTCCGCCTTCACATGAATCTGATGATAACCCGATCATAAATCTATCTTTGAGAAAACTGCTGCTCCATGTAACTAATCCATCAAATCATCTATTCTCGGAAGAGGATACTTGTTCTTGATCGTTACTTTGTTTAACTGACAAAAATCCACGCATAAGCGAGAAGTCGCATCCTTATTCTTCACAAGCAAAACTGGAGCTCCCCAGGGTGATACACTAGCTCTTATGAACTCTTTCCTCTTCAGTTCCACTGGTTGCTTCTTCATGTCCTCTAGCTTTGATGGCGACATACGGTATGGTGCCATAGATATCGGTCCAGAGCCCGGTACCAGATCAATCGCAAACTCAATGTCTCAAACAGGCGGTAGTCCAGGTACATCTTCAGGAAAACCTTCAAGAAACTCATTGACGACAGGTATGGACTTTAAGTCAATCTCACTCTTGACGTCCAAGGAAAACAATAACATGAATCCTTTATCTCCCTCTCTCAAAGAAGCTCTTACTAGGTTAGCAGACAATAATCTAGAAATCTCATCCTTAGGGAAAATTAAGGCTTTATTTGCAAAGTCTAACAGGATATGGTTAGAACATAACCAATCCATCCCTAGTATCACATCTATTTGCGAAAAAGTCAAACAGATTAAATTAACCAAAAATTTCCTATTTTCTACAAAGATAACACAATTCAAACAAGGTGTAGTAGTCAAAACAGGTTCAACAGTAGAAGTAGATATAGTCAAGTCAAAAGGTAAAGAAGACACATGTAATCCTAGCAATTTAGCACATTCATATGCAATGAACGAATGCGTAGCACCCGAATCAAACAGTGCAGTTAAAGATTTACCTCGTATGACCCACTATCCCTGAATCAGATCTTCATTGTGAGAGGCCTCAGTACCGCTCATTGTATAAACTCTTCCTCTAGCTCTAGGCCTTGCAGCTCGCATGTTGTTCACGGAAGGTTCCATCTTGGATTCTCCATAATTCCTAGCAACATGTCCAGGTTGTTCACACTTAAAGCATAGAGTTATGATATTTTGACACCGAAATTTGACACCATGGGGGGACACCCTAGTTTTGAGTAGGTTGTTTATCACTTTACTCATTCTCTCTCTTTATTTCATTGGTTCACAAACTACTCAAAACTAGGGTGTCCCCCCATGGTGTCAAATTTTGGTGTCAAAATATCATAACTCTAAAGCAAATGATGCCAGTAATCTTGCATTCTTTGGTAGCATGACCCATGCCACACTTCATGCACTTCTGTGGAACATTCCAGGATGGCCCAGCACCTCTACTGCTTCCACCAAAAGATCGTTGTTGGAACTGCTGCTGACCTTGTGGCCTATTGTTTGGCTTCCTCTGGAATCGATTGTTATTGTTATAGTTTCCCCTCTTGAACCTATACGGTCCAAAACCTTGTTGACTAATATCACGACTCACTTTCAAGTCCTCTATCTGTCTACACTTGTCCATCAGCTTCAGAAATATAGGTATTTCCATTAGAAATACTACTTCCTTCAGCTCATATCACAATCCTCCGTCAAACCCGCGACACTTCCATTCTTCATGTGGGTTGTCACCCAGACAGACTAAAAACTTTGATAAGCTCTCAAATCTGGTGCCGTATTCAGCTATAGTCATACTACCTTGCTTCAGCTGCAGAAATTTCATTTCTTTAGCATCTCTTGCACTTGCCGGAAAATATTTCTTTAGAAACTTCCTATGAAAAGCTTCCCAGTTGACTACATGTTGATCATGCTCCAGCACTTGGCAAGCTCCTCTCCACCAATTCTCAGCATCGCCCACTAGCATCTAGGCAGCATAAGTAACCTTATCGTTATCAGTACACCTCATAGCGGCAAAAATCTTCTCCAAAGATTGAATCCAGAGCTCAGCTCGCTCAGGCTTAAGCTGTCCTTTGAATTACGATGGATTTCTACATAGAAATTCATCCAGTCCTCTGCTTTCAGCTCCCCTTTCCTCGCATCGCACAAACACGGTAGTCATTTGTGTCATTGCTCGCACAACTGCATTCATAGCTGTATTTCCTCCGCCACGAGCTATTATAATCCTACAAGACCAAAGTCAATTAGTCATGCAGATTACAATAAACTCACCCCAAACAATATCATTTCTTTCAGAAATAATATCAAAAGCACACAGAACACACAGCACAAACAAAGACAGACCTAAACCACAAACCCTAATAGACTCGGTTAGCTCTGATACCAAATAATGTAACACCCTTCTCGGGCACTACATTGTCTGTGACATTTCTATTTTATAAAACCGAGTAAAGCGGAAAATAATTATTTTACCAAAAATAAAGGTTTACTTTTTGCTTTTCTCTTTCACAAATAATACCATACATACTCTTTAACATAGAACATCAACTTATACATAAATATTGTACAAACATTCCCAAGTACTAACAGTCATACATATTCAGAAAAAGGCCGAAATAACAACGCCAATAAATTAACAACAACTGAAATTATGTTTATAATAATAGTAACTGTATTGGAGACGCAACTCCACCAAAAGGTAACATAGACATGAGACTGATCATGCTGGCCAATACAAAACAATGATGGAATATCATCCCCACATAACTATAACAGTCATGGATGATACACTGCCATGCTGTGAGTATACTCCTCACGTACACTATACTAAAGCCATCGAAATTGTGTCCATGTCCCTACGTCATCTCAAACTCCAGCTGAGTGTGATGGAGAAACAGTGATGTCGTCATGTTCGCCCAACGTAAAATAGAACAGCAAACCAGAAAATACAGAAATGAGGTGAGATCCCCATTCATCTTACACATAACGCAGATAAGCAGTGGTAGGACACACATGTACGTACAACTATCAGCATACAGTTATATCATCAATCATAACAGAAATAATAATGTTTCACAACAACAAAATCACGAGGAAAAGATTTTCCTAGATTGTAGACATCTAAGACTCGAGGAACAACCTATGATTCCATATGTCATGGTTTTAACAAACAGTCGGAGAGAGGGTAAGAAAATGTGTCATTAGTCAACAACATGCACATAGGCTTTTTCGGGATCATCCTACACTACCAGAAAACATGTAGTGTCTAGTCAAGTATGTTGGTGTATTGCAAGAGCACCATGCCACAGAGGAGCAATCAATTGGGCCTATACAAGTGTTTCATACCCCGACACCCCCGAGAATTAACCAGATCATCACTACGGAATTCGCACCCGCATTAAAGTATTAGCTCAATCTCCCAGGCACAACGGCCTTACAGAACGTAGTTTCACTATGTGTTTAGGCAAACTTTGCCGAAAATGCATTCTTCTCGTCCATCCACCGGATGACATCTTGATTCCATCGGCATCCTTTCAACGTGTTTTATCTGATGCTAGATGTTCTTAAGTTCGAATCACCGGTACTTAACATCAAGCTAACATTCTCAAGTAACCTTTCATCTTTGTGCAAAGATTTCTTACAGTACTTGATTAAAATTCCTAGCGCATTATGAGATTAGAACACAAGTCCAATTATTTATTTCTCTGTAACCTTCTAACATAAGGTAGAGTATAATTATGATTTTGTTTTATCCAAAATCATTGTCTAGATTTCAGATGAAAATATAAACAATTATATATATCTTACCGATATTGGAAAACAGTAAAAACGGGGTGTTACAATTTACGTGGGGAACTACAGCACCCACTTTAGACATTATGAAAACATGGTTTCGAGATTAAAAACTGGCGTGCACATGATAAGCTTCAGATTAATAAATGGAATTAAATAATTAATAACCATTTTACCAAAAACTGTCGAGTTCAAGTATTATGACTCAGCAGGGTCAGACTGGTATCACAGACAGGTGATATAAAAACATAAGCCAGGTAGCATAGACAGGTTAATTATCAGACATGTTGTTCAACAATGCAATGCATGTTTAGATTATCTCTAATAAATAAAAACCTTTCTTCTGCTAAAGGTTTAGTGAAAATATTTGCCCATTAATTTTCAGTTTTAACAAACTTAATATCAAAGATACCTTTCTGAACATAATCCCTTATAAAGTGATGTTTGATTTCAATATACTTAGCCTTAGAATGCTAAATTGGATATTTAGTTAAGCATATGGCACTAGAATTATCACACCACAGATATATTATGCTCATAAATAGAGTAATCCTCAAGTTGATGTTTTACCCATAAGAGTTAAGAGCAATAACTAGCAGCTGAGATGTATTCTGCTTCAGCAGTAGACAAGGCAATAGTTGTCTGCCTTTTGCTTGACCAGGAGACTAATCTTTCTCCAATGAAGTGACATCCTCCACTGGTGCTTTTCCTTTCTATTATGCCTCCAGGAAAGTCAGAATCACAAAATCCCACTAATCTGTATTCTTTTGATCTTAGATACAACAAACCAAAATTAGTAGTCCCAAGCAAATATCTAAATATTCTTTTAACAGCTTTAAGATGAGATTCGCTCGGGTCAGATTGGAATCTAGCACACATACAAACACTAAACTGAATGTCAGGTCTGCTTGAAGCTAAGTACAGTAGAGAGCCAATCATACCTCTGTAGACAGTTTGGTCTACCTTTTTACCTTTATCATCTTTGCTTAGTTTTGCATTGGGTTGCATGGGAGCTTTCATGAGTTTAGCACTTTCCATCTTGTACTTCTTGAGTATTTATTTGGTATATTTTTGTTGATGGATGTAGATTCAATCACTTGTCTGTTTGATTTGTAATCCAAGGAAGAACTTTAATTCTCCCATCATGCTCATCTCAAATTCTGCTTGCATTAGCTTGGAGAATTCCTTGCATAACTTTTCATTAGTTGCTCCAAAAATAATATCATCAACATAAATTTGGACTATAATGAAATTTTCTTTTGAAGTTTTCTTAAACAAGGTAGTATCTACTTGTCCTCTAGTAAAACCATTATGCATGAGAAAAGAACTAAGTCTATCATACCATGCTCTAGGTGCTTGTTTCAAACCATATAATGCCTTTTTAAGTTTGAAAACATGATCTGCTTTATCGGTATCTTCAAAACCAGGGGGTTACTTAACATACACTTCTTCTTTAATTATACCATTTAAAAAAGCACTTTATACATCCATTTGAAAAAGAGTGATTTGGTGTTGTGCAGCATATGACATTAATATACGAATAGCTTCTATTATAGCTACAGGTGAAAAGGTTTCAGTATGATCAATACCTTCTTGTTAGTTATATTCTTGAGCTACTAAACTTGCCTTATTTCTAACAAATTTGCCATCGTTATCCAATTTGTTTTTGAAAACTCATCTTGTTCCAAAGACAGATTTGTTTTTGGGCTTGGAGACAAGTGTCAAGACATCATTTCTGGTGAACTGGTTGAATTCTTCTTGCATAGCAAGAATCCAACTTTCATCCTCAAGAGCTTCTTCAATATGTTTTGGCTCCAATTCCTTCTGAGGGATTTCCAATAATAAGATCCTTAGGATGATGAGTTTTGAATTTCCAGTCCCTTTTGAGATCATCATTAAGATCTTGACTTGTCTGCTCCACTTGTCTGTCTAGCTCATTTACAGGTTCTGTCTTGGTTAGATCAGGTTGTTGGCTTTCTGGCTTGTTTATGTCAAGACCTGCAAGATCATCTTCTAGATCTGATAGTTCCTTATTAGTCTTTAAATCATCATTGAAATAACATAAGTTCTGGCTAAAGGCTTTTGACATTTCAGAATAGCCTACAAAGACACCTTTATCCACTTTGGAATCAAACTTTCCAAGTTGATCCTTAGTGTCCAGAATGAAGCATTCACAACCAAATGCATGAAAATAAGATATGTTGTGGGTTTTACCTTTCCACAATTCATAAGGTGTCTTCTTTAGAAAAGGCCTAATAAGTATTATGTTCTGTACATAACATGCAGTGCTTATTGCTTCTGCCCAGAAGTACTTAGGGAGAGTATTCTCATTGAGCATAGATCTAGCAATCTCTTGTAGAGATATGTTGTTTCTCTCAACCACTCCATTTTGTTGTGGAGTTCTAGATGCAGAGAAATTGTGAGAGATCCCATTCTCCTCACAAAACAGTCTAAACTGCTCATTTTCAAATTCTCCCCCGTGATCATTTCTAAGGGTAGAGATACAGAAACCCTGTTCATTTTGTACTCTTTTACAAAATACTGAGAAAGCCTTAAAATACTCATCCTTGTGGGTTAATATGAGTACCCATGTAAATCTAGAGTAGTCATCAACTATGACAAATCCATATTTTCTTCCAGCTAAGCTAACAACACTAACTGACCCAAACAGATCCATGTGTAACAACTGAAGAGGTCTAGAGGTTGATACTTGGTTCTTAGATTTGAAACTTGTTTTTACTTATTTACCTCTCTGACATGCATCACACAAGACATCTTTCTTAAAACTAATATCAGGCATTCCTCTCACAAGGTTATCCTTTTTCAGTTTAAAAATTAGTTTCATACTAACATGTCCTAGTTTCTTATGCCATAACCATCTTTCATCCTCTTTAGACATCAGATAGGTTATGCTTTGATCTAAGAGATCAATCAGTTCAATCTTATATAGATTTTGTTGCCTTATAGCTGAAAAGAGGGTTTTGCCACTAAAGTCTTTAACTATGCAAAATTCCTTGGTAAAGGAGACATCAAATCCACTGTTACATAATTGACTTATGCTAAGCAAATTATGTCTTAATCCTTCAACCATAAGAACATTAGATATAGAGGGAAAATGGGG
Source organism: Sophora flavescens (assembly GCA_030762895.1). Taxonomy (NCBI): domain Eukaryota; kingdom Viridiplantae; phylum Streptophyta; class Magnoliopsida; order Fabales; family Fabaceae; genus Sophora; species Sophora flavescens. The sequence goes on from CM061070.1 coordinate 52,541,526, forward strand.
TTTACCACCAATAGTACCAATGCCTATAACCTTCCCTTTCTGATTGCCTCCAAAGGCAATATGTCCTCCTTTCTTAAGTTGGAGGTCTAGGAACATAGACCTTTCTCCTGTCATTTGTTGCGAGCAACCACTGTCCAGGTACCAGCAGTAGTGTTTTCTTTGTCTCATTAAGGACATCTGCAACAGGAATTATTTGTTCTTTAGGTACCCATAATTTTCTGGGTCCGTTTCTGTTAGTTCTAGGAGTCTGTGAAGACTTCATTCTCTTCTTGTGAATACACTTAGACATAACATGTCCAGTTTTTCCACAGAAGTTACAGACATGTATGGATTTAATGAAAGTTGACCTAACAAACACTTTAGTGGTTTTAGTTGATACTTTATGATGTGTATGATGGACATATCCAATACCTTCTTTGTTAAGGGAGTGTCTCTGACAGCCAAGTAGCTTAGTCAGATTGTCTCTGCCATTAACAAATTTGGCAAGATCAGAAGTGAGCTCTTCCACTTTCTGTTGAAGTTTTCAACTTCTTCAGATTGTGACGTTTCACTAGAGATCTTAGCTGCATCAGACTTTTCAGTCTTCAGCTCACTGTTCTCTTTGGCCAGCTTCTCACACTCTTGAGATTTCTGCTTATCCTCACTAAGGAGATTTACATACTCTCTCTTGAGGGATTTGAAGGCCTTAGATATCCAGCAACTCCTCATAGGCATCAAGTAATTCCTCATAGTCAGGATGTACCCCATTATCTGAATCTGAGTCAGTGTTGGCCATCAGACAGAGATTAACTTCTTCCTCTGTCTCTTCATTATCAGAAGATGTTGACTCCAGATCCTCCCAAGTAGCCATCATCCCTTTCTTCTTCTTTTTTAAGAACTTCTTAAAAGGGCATTCTTGAGTTGAGGACATTCAGCTTTGATGTGACCAGGATTCTTGCACTCATAGCAGACAATTGAACTCTTGTATGTTGAAGTGGATTCTTTGAAGTTCTTATCCTTGTTGAACCTTCTGAATGGCTTATCCTTTATGAACTTCTTTTTCTATAAGAGAAGCTTTATCTTGCTAGTTAGGAGAGATAACTCTTCATCACTTTCAGAATCCTCGATTTCAGACAGGTCAGCATCATTGGATGACTCGTCTGCCTTCAGAGCTTTAGAAGCTTTTGCTGACTTTTGATTAGCCTTCAGAGTAATTGACTTGCCCTTCTTTGTTGCAGTTTCATCTCCAAGTACTTGCTCATGAATAGTGAGTGTACCAAGAAGTTCATCCATAGTCAAGGTAGTGAGATCCTTGACTTGAGAGATAGCAGTGACCAAAGGTCTCTACTGCTTAAGTAGACTTCTTAGTATCTTTCCAACCTTCTCAGCTTTAGTATAAATTTTTCCAAGAGACTTTAGGCCATTGATGATAGTTTGGAATCTTCCGATCATCTGAGCAACAGATTCTCCTTCCTCCATGAGAAACAGTTCATACTTTCTGACACGTATAACAATTTTTGATTCCTTGGCTTTGGCTGTTCCTTCATGAGTTACAGTTAAAGTATCCCATATTTATTTTCCAGAATCACAGGCACAATCTTTTTCAAATTCTTCAGGACTGAGAGCACAAATGATGTTGTATTTGGCTTTGTAATTTAGCTCCCATTTTGTCTTTTCTGCAGGGGTCCACTGAGCTTTTGGCTTGTTAGTGTTATCATCATTCTTAGGAATAAATGGACCATCAGTGATGCATTCCAGAGATCAGAGTTTGTTGATAGGATGAACCATGGAAATCTATCTTTCCAATAGTAATAGTTTTCTCCATCCAAGAATGGGGGTTTGGTTAGGGAGGCTCCTTCAATTTGGTGGCTCCCACTTGAACTAGCTCCAGCAGTCATGTCTATTCTTCAGGACCTTTACCTCTACAATGTTAGATGCTTAACCCACTGGCTGAGCTCTGATACCAACTGAAATAGACAACTATAAATATGAGAACGGGGGTTGAGTTGTGTTTATCAGAAATTAAAATAAAGTTAAAAAATTTTCGCACACAGAAGCTAGGTTCAGACCAGTGTGAAACACACTGGACAAACATGTCACCTGTCTGGTGTGGTTGAAACAGAAAAACACACAAGCACACAACTTGAAAACAAGATTGATATTCACACTTTAACCCTTTTAGTTAGATGCCTAATAATATAATCAAAGCAACTAAAGTGTTTAAGGGAAGAGAGATAAACACAGCTATTTATCCTGGTTCACCCTTTAACACCAGGGCTACATCCAGTCCTTGGCAGCACCAAGTTTTATCCACTATAACTGATCAGGTTACAGACTCCAAGTATTATTTGCACACCTAGCCTCTTCAGGCTCTAAGACAAGTATTCTTTGCTCACCTAGCCTCTTCAGGCTCACTCAGATTTGTTTGAGAAGTTTATTTGTTATAAATACAATCAGACAAACAGTTCTTTCACTAACACCGAAAGAGTGGATTAAATGTAAGCTTAGGAAAGACTGCGTAGTAACTTCAAATGATTGAAGAATACAGATTGAAGAAATGAATGCGCAGAGTAATGGCTCTTTAATGTTGTGTGTTCTCTATCTTCATCTTCAATGAGTTCTGTATTTATAGCCGTCAAGCATTTAAGATCCATTAGAGACATTCCTTCAAATGTTGGCTTCAAGCAAAGCTCCATTAAATGCAATAGAGTCGTTCTGGGCAGCCATTAATGCAATAGGAACGTTGGTTGTACTTTAACAGAGAAGACCGGGAATTTATGCATCATGCAGTAGCCAAATCAGAGTTTCGCAGAATGCTTTTGTACTTTACAGAGCACATTTCCCTTTTCTTGTAATAACCAAGAGTACTAGGGAATAAAGCATGTTGGAAACATTCTTTAACTGGACTTCATTTTTGATTTCCTATGTTGCTTGTGAGAATTGCCTTCTGACTTTCTTGATAAGTGTGAGAGAGAAAGCTTCAGAGTCTTCTGTATGAGGGGACAGCTTCCAAAAGGTCTTTGTACTCGAGTTCCCCATCGAAGAACCACAGACGAGTGTGAGAGCTTAGCAGAAGACAGGTTGAAAACTTCAATCCAGCAAGTAAATATCCTAGTCAACATACAGGTTGACTTTTGCTTCTCCAGACAGGTGGTCTTCTATGTGGGCAGACAGGTGAGAAAGTGAATTCTTACTATTGTGATCTGCACACTAGATAGACAGGTTATCAACCAATATGAAAGTTAATTAAATCATTAACAAATGTTTTAGTTTTCATCAAAACTTAGGGAAATACACATCAGACATTTAGAGACTTAATATGCACATCAAACATTTAGAGACTTAACAACACCCCCACAAATTACTATGTTGTTTAGATTTATTTTCTTCCTAAAGATATATATTTTATTTTTCTTATTTTTACCAGGGTCGGCCCCAACATATTTTTAGGCCTAAAGTGAAATTTGAGATGACGCCTTTTTAAAACCAATAATAATATTTTATTAAAAATTATATTTTTATTTAAAATTTATCTTTATTATAAATTTCTATATTTTTAAAGTGTAATCAATATGGTTGGTATAAATTTACCCAAAAAAAAAATTATGATTGGTATAAATTTTTATTGTGTGTACATACAATTGCATTTATGATTTCCTATGATTTATGATTAAAGGTTTTAAATTATTTTTCTTGTTAACTTTAAATAACCAAAAAAAAATTTAAAATAAATTGAAAGTCTTAATAACTAAAAAAATTTGGAGATCTAAAGCCCTAGCCTTAGTGGCTTTAGGTTAGGGCCGGCCCAGTCTTTTGTTAATTCTTGTTCCCATTTTCTTGACAATTAACAATTTGTTTTGGATCGACCATGGAGGGTGAAGTAAGCATCAAATTACTTACTAAAGTACTTAATTAATGTGTTAAGTTGGTGGAATGAAAAAACTCTAAGATTAGGCCCCTCGAAAATGAACAAGAGTGTAAAATAAAAAAGTAAAAATATCTTTGATTAATTAAGGTAAATTGATATCTCACTTTATATTTTTCTCATTTAAGATGAGTTTTATCCAAATCTCAAAGTTTTATTTCGGTAAATGATTAGATATATGTATATGATAACTGATTGTATGAAACCTTTTCTCCTTCTATTTCTTCTAGATTTGTTGTTGCTTTACTGTTATAAATTGCATTTGTTTAAGTGTATGTTTGAATGGAGTATTCTAAAATTGCAAGAAATTTCAAATGCATGGTAATTGAATTGCATCAATTGAAATTTTTTCATCTTCAAAATACATTGTTTAGATAAAGCAATTCAAATTCCTTGATTTTCAAATTCTTTGATTGGATAAAGTAATTTAATTTCCTTCGATTACAAAATTCCTTTTTTGAATATTTGTTAAAAAAGTGGGTTTTCAAAATAAAATTTGACAAATCAATAAACATTAACCAATTTTTAAATTAATAATTTTAAAAAAATTAAAAATTAGACAATTTACTAAAAAAGTTAATGATTAATTATATAATTTTCACAATATGTAAGGTGTGGTTCCCCAGGTTTTTGTATAGTTTTTTCTCTTTTTTTCCCCTCCTTTTTTGCTGCAGATGATTGTTAAGCTTTGGGGTGCCCGTCTAGCTGGGATGTCCTTCCTTACAGTGATCTTAAGCATACCTTTTGTTTTTTTTTTTAAAAATTATATCATTTTCACAAACTTCTTTATGCAGACCATAATTTGAGAGAAATAATTGATATGAAAAATGGTAGAAGATATATAAAGAATACAGTAATGGTATTTGGTACGAAAGGTCATAGTATGAATTCGACGAATTGCTAATAAAAAGTCAAAAACCATTTTGCCCCGCTCCCCCTCACCCCGCACGCATATACAGAGTGGCAGACCTAAAAAAAAAGGAGAAACATCTTCCTGTAGCTTCCCTTCTCTTCATCCTAACTTCACTTGCTTGAGCCACCATGAACGCACCTCCCAAGTTGAGATTGAGTTTCCAGTAAATTATTCAAATCTATGGTGCAAGTGTTATTTTGAATTCAAATCCTTAGCCATTGATCTAGAAAAATCATCTTTCTTTCCGGTAAAGACGACAAAATAGTGAGAAAAAGAGACTAAAAATAAAAAGTGAGATTGAGGCGGTGCTATGCGTCACAGAGAAGATTAGACCCTGTTTTCTATTTTCTTCCTTCACTATTTCTTGAATCTTCCATTTTTTTAAAAATCCCTATAAACAAACACAAATAAAGTAGAGTTGCGGGGAAGGAGGGATTGATAGTTGTGAATAGTAGCTAGGTTTCAGTACCAATGGAAGATAAAAGAGGGATAAGAAAGAGAAAAGTAACAAGTTGAAATGGATAAAGAGAAACTGAAAAGAAAGAAATAGAGGTTGCCACTTCATTCTTACAGTTTTGACGAATTTTAATTCATACCATCCAGCATTATTCTAAAGAATATGACTATCTATTCTCGTCTGGAAGTTGCAAATACTCAAAAGACCAACATTTTATGTTAGCTTTTTTGCCCTAGGGCAGCATTCCTTGTTCTTTTTTTTTATAAACAATTTTATTGATATGAGTAGAAGAGCTACTCAACCCAATACATAGTAATATTTACACGGCCACCAATATAACCAACAATAACACCACTAAAGAAAACACTAGTAAGAGAATTCTAATAGAATATATGGTTAGTTAGTTGGTTAGGTGTTAGTTACATATGGTTAGTCTAATATAGTTAGTTAGTTAGGAGTTAGTTATATATGGTTAGTTCACCAATGTACACAATTATGCATCTTTTCTCAATATGATTCCCTATGAGAAATTATTCTCTCTTGTAAGTTTTCATGCTTCCAAGAACTACTTTTCCTATGAAGCTAATCTTCATCTCTTTGATCCTGTGATCGGTAACATGGTATCAGAGCGATACCGTGCTTCCGCCGCAGACGAGAGTGACGAAGATTATGGCTACTCTGATTCGGAGGAGGAAGTTTTAGAGGAGGAAGAAGCAAGCCTCACCTTTGTTCTTGAATCTGGATTCTTGGAGTTCGAAAGTTTCCACTCCAACACTGTTCCGATCAAGCCATTGAAGCCAATCAAGCCAGAGATCAGAGGTTCAGCGATCAAGTTTGGAGAAATCACATGTACCTTCTCAGACTACAGTGATGCTGCACCACCGTTCTTGGATCCTCAGTCCGTCGATGCGAGCAACTCTTCTGCCGTCGCCGATCTGGTGAGTCTAGAACCGGTGAGTCCAGAACTAATGACTCGTGTACCGGACGATTCTCCAATCTTCGACTGTCGCGTTATCTCCTTCTTCTTCGTCGACTCCCGCAATTTGAGTCTGGTTTCGCCATGTTTGGCTTCGGTCCACCGCATTCTTGGCCGCACCACCATTACAGTCGAGCTGTTAGCTCCCTGGTTCATCACCGGCAAGCCAAGAAAAGGGATCAATGTTCTTGACGAAGCACTGGAACGGCATATCGTAACCACCGCGTTCGTCGTCGGAAGCTGCACTCGGCTCTCCGATCTCATCGACGTCTGCACCGCTGTCTTCGATCCTGGTGGAACTCTCGAGGCCGCCTCTGGAATCGCCAAGAAATCCGAACTTGTCACTGATCTTCATTCTTCTAGTTCTGGTGGTTGCAAGATCGAGATCGATCTTGATGCGATTTGTATCACGACCTTCGATCCCAGCGGAACTCTCAACGCTGTCTCCATCTCCGCAACCCCGCCACACCACTCAGTGTTCGTGTTCGATCCCGGTGGATACCGCTGCCATTCGCTGTTGAGCTCCACCGCCATAAATCGTTCGCCATCTTCGGCTTCTTCCCCGCGACGGCGCCGTCAACAGGTTCCCCTGTTCTCCTTGCTTCGTTTGTCACCGTCGAAAGCATCTTCAAACTCTTCTACACCGTCGAAGCCTTCTCACCCACCATGGACCTCAGTTTTGTGCATTTCTACTCCACCGGATTCTCACTTCAATTTCCTTTGCGTGGACCATTGGAACACAAAGTCAAGTCAGGGTTTGGAATCCCCTCACAGAATGCACCCTCTGCTACATTTTCCTTTTTGTTGGGCTGGGCTTCATTTCTTTTCTATCAACCACAAGTTCAGACTTGGTCACTAGCACACATCACACATCATTTTGGGATTCAATTTGTTTGGGCCACATCAGCAGAGGCATAGAGCTGAAGAGCAACAGAAGAAGAGAAGTTAGGGTTTCATGGGTTGTCTTTGTTGGGCTGGTCTACACAGTTTGGGCTTTCTATTTTTTTTTCTTTCATTTGTTGCTTGTATGTTCAAGCTGATTGTGGTGTTACCACTTATCAGCTTGCGGGAGGGTAATAGAATATATGGTTAGTTAGTTGGTTAGGTGTTAGTTACATATGGTTAGTCTAATATAGTTAGTTAGTTAGGAGTTAGTTATATATGGTTAGTCTAATCTAGTCTATAAATAACACACCAATGTACACAATTATGCATCTTTTTTTCAATATGATTCCCTATGAGAAATTATTCTCTCTTGCAAGTTTTCATGCTTCCAAGAACTACTTTTCCTATGAAGCTAATCTTCATCTCTTTGATCCTGTGATCGGTAACAAATTCAACCCCAAGTAAACCAATTGGACCCACTTTAGAAACCCAAGTTTGTATCAGCAGAGTAGGTTTACTATTTATATCCATCAAGAGGAGTGCTAGCAACACACTCTCTAACATACTCTTTTCAACACGCTCTCTTATTGGTTGAAATTCATGTGGGTCCCACTATTTTGGAAATGGGTCCTATTAATTCACGTGGGTCCCACTTGAATTTTGTAGGACCCACGTGAATTTCAACCAATAGGAGGGAGTGTGTTGGAAATAGTATGTTAGAGAGTGTGTTGCTACCATTTCTCTATCCGTCAATAGTTAGACCAGCAACCTGCGATAAAGAAACAACTGATGGGTGTAAAACATTAACCTGTTTTGACCCAAAAAACAAACCAACCCTAAACCATTATTTCCCATTCCAATACCTTATCAAGCCGTGAATGAAGAAATATTAGAAGATAAATGTCCACCTCAGAGCATCAAAGCAGGGGCCCATAAAAACATGCAAGCATTATTATATCAGCATCAAAGACCACACTACCAAATGTGCAACTCAGTGTAATTCTTATACTCTTTCATTTTATCAGCATCAAAGCAGGGCCTTATAGTAATAGTAACTTGAAGTAAAACCAGATTCAATTAGAAAATAAATCAACATGCTGGCATTATAAACACAAGCAGTTCCTCTCCATACAGTACCTTAGATGCTGCAAACAAGTAGACAAAGGGTAAACTAAAATTGATTATCAAGAAATGATTTAATAATTTCTACTGACACAAGATATACAACAATGTAGAAAAATAATGTCCAAGGAACCGAAAGAAAAGTTCAGGAATATGAAGCATGCTTCTTGAGCATAATCCAAAGCTTCTAGATTAATTACATTTTTTTTTTGTATTTTCTTTTTGAAATGTACAACTAAAGAAACTTCCATTTTTCTAGCCATATATAGCCCTATGTCACTCAGTCTACACAACACAAAGAGAACTAAAAGATGTCTAATGTCTACGCTCTTCAAGTGTTTTAACAGTAGAATGACATGCCATTGAAAGAACACAAGCAAAAGCTAGTAAGTTTCATATAAATTATGAATTAATGTTTCTTTGATTTAAAGCAAAACCAACTAGAAAATGTTCTAGGAACTATAATGTAAATATGCTTTGACATGGAAGTTTGCAATGCTATGATGCTATATGGGTTATAGTTGATCGACTAACTAAGTGGGCTCACTTCTTGCCCATCAACATCAAGTACTCAATGGAGAGATTGACTCGGTTACATCGGGGAGATTGTTAGACTACATGATGTACCTTCGAGTATTATTTCAGATCAAGATCCGAGATTTACGTCGAAGTTCTGGCAAAGCCTGCAAGAGTCGTTAGGGACTAAGCTCAAGTTGAGTTCGTCTTATCATCCACAAACAGATGGAAAATCTGAGAGGACGATTTTGTCGCTTGAGGATTTGCTAAGAGTTTGTATGTTGGAGCATACTGGAAGTTGGGATGACTCTCTACCGTTGATAGAGTTCACCTACAACAACAGTTTCCACTCAAGCATAGGGATGGCACCCTATGAGGCTTTGTATGATCGACGTTGTAGGACACCTCTGTGTTCGTACCAGTATAGTGAAAGTCTAGTGTTGGGACCGAACATCGTGCAACAGACGACGGAAAAGGTAAAGATGATTCAGGAGAAAATGCGGACAACTCAGAGTTGATAGAAGAGTTATGTGGACAAGAGAGGTAGACCTCTTGAGTTCGAGGAAGGCGATCTTGTGCTTTTGAGAGTCACACTTATGACTAGGGTTGGCAGGGTGATAAAATCCAGGAAATTCACTCCTGGATTCATTGGACTTAACCAAATTCTTCGTCGAGTAGGTCCTGTAGCTTACCAAATAGCCTTACCACCTTTTCTTTCGAACCTTCATAATGTCTTTCAAGTCGCAATTACAAAAGCATATTCCTGATCCTAGTCATGTCATCAATGTCATTAAAATCGGACCGATCATTGACTCGGTCAAGGTACTGGGTCAATGGGTCACTGGTTCAATCGGTGAGTCACTGGTTGAACCGTATGAACCGGTATAGATTAAATTTATAAATCTTGTTTTAAACTATGTATATATAAAATATTTTCTGCATATATATCAACAAGTTGTGGCGGTCCAGTGGCACAACTCTTCTTTGTGTACTGCCTCCTTCCGTGTTTGAGTCCCAAGCATGTGATTTTGCACAGTTTTGATTGGAAAAACTCACTCCCGTGTGCTGACGTCAGGATAGACCACATAGTGACATCATCAACCGGTCTGGACCCGGATCGGACCACGAGTCGATTCGCCGGTTCTTACCGGTTCGCCCCGGTTCAAACCCGAGTTGATGATGTTAGCACTGGTTCATGTGGTTAACCGGTCTAACATGTTGACAGAACCGATCATAGGTCCGGTTTCCAGTCCAACTGGTCGGACCGGTCGGTCCGGTTTTAATAACACTGCATGTCATAGAACCTATTACAGTACAATTAAAAGATAACTTAACCTATGAGACACTACCTGTGAAGATCGAGGACATGGGAGCGAAACAGTTAAGAGTTAAGTGGAAAGGAGATCTCATTGGTTAAAGTGATCTGGAATTAATGCAACATCTGGTGATGCTACATGGGAGTTGGAGGAAAATCTGAAGGAGCAATATCCGCATCCGTTCTACGGTTGATGGCCATCACCATGTGAATATATGCTTGGTTGAGGAAAATATTATGACGATTCCCTTGATTGTTGCTAATAAGTTTTATGTTCTAACTTGTGGTATCATATGCTTATATGTTGATTGTTGATATGTTGGAGTATGCATGTGGATGTTAGTTTGATTGGTGAAGCGAAAACCTTCACTTTATGCTTGCCAACTTTCGGCCAAGCCTAGAAGAGAAGATAAGGATCAATTAATGTTAACAACACATGAATTCTATGCATTATTAAGTGTTTTAAAGAGTAATAAAACCAAGAAGGAAATGAAGTCTTTCAAAACTGTTTTGAAGGTATTAGGGGCTGCCTTGTATTGTTTTAATGGTTCTAAAATGGGCTTAATCCGAGTTTAGTACCTAAGAGAACAAAAATCATGTTTTACGGGGCATAAAAATGAAATGATTTATAGTTATTATGCTTTAAAGTGGGTATATGGGTGATTTTTTCCAACCCTATTTTTGGGGGTTAGAAAAATGTTTTTGATGTCTAACTAAGTGTCATAAGACTCCAAAATGGGTTATAGGCCTTAGGGTTAAAGAATCATTGAAAAAGGAATTACCCGATTTTCAAAATTAGGGACTTTCGGTCAAGTTTTTGGAATTTTATTCAAATGTAATGAGAAGTTTGATTTTTGTGTTTTAATACCTTATAATGAGTGTTAGAATGTGGGAAAGTGGTAGATTTGATGACAAGAATCACATCTTTGAAAATATTGGGCTTTAGGCCAAAATCGAGCAAAAAAGGGAAAAACCGTTTTTGTAAGCTTTGAAGTATTTCTCTAAGGGTTATTTTCGAATGATTTAGTACCAATGTACTAATTTAAAACCCATAGTAAGCTATTTTAGTTTTGGTAAAAAGATTTTGACTTTGACAAAAAGGAATTAGTCTCCGAGACTTATGTTTCAAAACAAAATGGTAAAACCTAAGTCAAAGTGACTTAGAGAAAAGACAGGGTGTTGGAAATCCGCCTTAATTGTGGTCCAACCCTAGCCGCATTAATTGCGGCAACTTTGAGCCGCCTTCATTGCAGCCTCTAGTACCTTCATTGTGCTGGTTATGAGGGTGTGTTTAGTCCCACATCGCCTAGTGATATGGCCTAAGTAGTGCTTATAAAGCTTTGCAATCCTCACCTTATAAGCCGGTTTTGTGGGGTTGAGTTAGACACAAAATATAAGATGGTATCAGAGCCTATCCTACACCCGTTGTTAGGTTGCCCGCATCATCCACGCTCCAGGTCTATTGGGCCTAGGCGTGAGGGGGGTGTTGGAAATCCGCCCTAATTACGGTCCACCCCTAGCCGCCTTAATTGCGGCAACTTTGAGCTGCCTTCATTGCAGCCTCCAGCACCTTCATTGTGCTGGTTGTGAGGGTGTGTTTAGTCCCACATCGCCTAGTGATATGACCTACGTAGTGCTTATAAAGCTTGGGTAATCCTCACCTTATAAGCCGGTTTTGTGGGGTTGAGTTAGGCCCAAATCTAAGCTGGTATCAGAGCCTATCCTAGATCCGTTGTTGGGTTGCCCACATCATCCACGCTCCAAGCCCATTGGGCTTGGCCATGAGCGGGTGTGTTGGAAAGCCGTCTTAATTGCGGTTCGCCCCTAGCCGCCTTAATTGCGGCAACTTTGAGCTGCCTTCATTGTAGCCTCCAGCACCTTTATTGTGGGGGTGTGTTTAGTCCTACATCACCTAGCGATATGGCCTAAGTAGTGCTTATAAATCTTGGGTAATCCTCACCTTATAAGCCAGTTTTGTGGCGTTGAGTTAGGCCCAAAATTTAAGATGGTATCAGAGCCTATCCTAGATCCGTTGTTGGGTTTCCCGCATTATCCACACTCCAGACCCATTGGGCCTAGGCATGAGGGGGTGTATTGGAAATCCGCCTTAATTGCGGCAACTTCGAGATGCCTTCTTGCAGCCTCCAACACCTTCATTGTGCTGGTTGTGAGGGTATGTTTAGTCCCACATCGCCTAGTGATATGACCTAAGTAGTGCTTATAAAGCTTGGGCAATCCTCACCTTATAAGATGGTTTTGTGGGGTTGAGTTAGGCCCAAATCTAAGATAGGGACTTAATTAATTGTGACTCAGGGTAAATCAAGACCACATGTCATAAAGTATGGATGATTTAATCATCCGTACCTCCATAAGACTTAATGAAATAAAGATTATGTTTGTTACTTATACACCAAGAAAAAATGGGTTTAATCTAGAAAAGTGCAAAGAGAACGATCGTTGGACTTTTGTTCTGACCTCCATAATATGTTTAGGTTTGGAAATGAAAACCTTAATACACTTGTACACAAAGATGAAACAATTGTGTGAGGACTTTAGCTCGGAGAAAAGGGAGCCAGTGATTCGGACCCGAGTATATCAAGCATCTGAAAAGCACATCGAATGGATTCATACGGAATCACGAGGTTTATCCGGTGGATAGACAAAGTTAAACGCATCGGCATTATTTCCTAAACACATAGTTGATACTATGTTCTGTAAGGCCTTTGTGCCTAGGAAGTTGACCTACATGCATGTGCGCATGAGGACGTGCTAGTGACGATCTTAAATGGTCTTGGCAATGGTCGGGGTAGGAGGGTCACGGATGGACAGATGGTGATTCTTCTTGGTCGTGGCGTTCCATGTAATACACTGACATCTACGACAAGATGTTAGCCAGTCCAGGTTATCAAGAGTGTTTCAGAATCAGTTGTAGTACCACTATGTGGTTGTTACTATTGAATGCACAAGATGTCTACTGTCGTCTGTTATGAAACATGTGCTTTAATCACTTCTTCCGAATGTTCTTAATCACCAAGGTGTAGGGGTCAGAGTCTTTCCTCGAGTCTTAGATGTCTCCTATCTAGGTGAATATTTGCTCTGTGATTGCGTTTATGAATTATTATTGTTATACTGACCTGTTTAATGATACAATTGCATGCCGATGACTACTTATATGATTATGAGTCGTATCACTGCATATTTTCTTTATGTTATATGATGAATGAGGATTTCACCTCATTTTTGGTGTTTTCTGGCTTTTACGTTACCTTTATGATCGGTGAAGACGATGGTAGCACTATCCCACCATCACATCCAGCCTGAGATGGAGATAGCCCAGTTACGTAGACGCATCTACAGTGGCCAATATATGTAGAAGACGTGAGGAGTACCCACGATGTGACGATGTGTCTTTCTTAGTTGTTTCTCTTGTACAAGGACGACACCTCGTCATAGTTTTGTCTAGGCCAACATGATGAGTCCTTATGTTTATAGCTAGTTTTGTGGATCTGTCTCCGATATTATTATATGTATTTCTTTCAGTTATGTTATTGGCATTGGTATTTCCGCCATTTTTTGTTATGACTATGTTTATGACTTTTAACTTCTGAGAAAACCTGGACTGTATTATGTATATATTTGATGATGCTTAAATCTTTTACTTGCTTACTTTCCTTCTTAAGAAAAAAAAAAAAGTAAACCCATATTTTCAGATAATATTTATTTTCCGCTTTACTCGGTCTTATAGAAAGTCACAAAAAATGTAACGCCCGAGAAGGGTGTTACATCGGTAACCCTATTGCATAGCCGAAACGATATTTGAATCGAGAAACTAACGAAGAACATTCAAAGAATGTCGATATCGACATTGTCGACATGCAGACGTGCTACGAACTTAGGTTTACCTTAGCCGAATTGCAAGGACGAATATGCAGATTCGAAGAAGACGAAGCTACGATCACAATGACACGTCCGACTTTGCTTTTGGATAGCTTAAACTCCACTAACGCAAGCTCAAACCTCCCTTCTATGGCTATCTCGCCCTTTCATTGTCTCTGGTTTGCGTTTTTGAGGAAGATTGAATTGAAACTTAAAACTTACGAACCTTAATTTTTTTAGCTGTTTGATTGCACATGTTTTAGCGTGGGAAACCTCCACGCTTTAGCATGCCCACGCGCCAGCGTGGGGCTTTTCCACGCTTGAGCATGGAACCTGGTCAAAAACTTCATCGCGAAGACTTCTTGCCGCGCATCCCTACTTGACACTTGTCTGAATCCTCTACATGCTCAAAAGTTCTCCACCTCCACGCTAGAGCGTTCCCACGCTCAAACATGGAGTGTCTGCATATTCAAACATGCTCTGCTATCACAGCTTCCACTTCTCGTGCACTCTTCCGATCCAAGCCTTAGGGAAAGCATATCTTCTAAGCATATGTCCACACATGAAATCACACATAATTCACATGCAAACTAAGGTTTCCAAATTGAGGATTTCACACTTGCCACCTAGCTCTTGACTACTACGAGACGTCCAGTGTGAAGTTGTTCTTTGTAAACAGAGCCATACCCTCTCTCACCAAGTTTATCCTTGAATCCTTTAGTAATTTTTTAAATGTCTGAGTATGAGTATCTTATTGGCATGAAATTGCGGTGGTTTTTAAGGAACTCTTCAAAGGAGTCATATGCAGATAAATGCCTATATATATATTACCCCGCCTAAGGTTCTTGCGTGAAGAATTACTCCTGCTTTGAAAAAGAAAAAATAGATGTTAAGAACACCTCTTAGAAGAGTTCTCGCTCTTTTATTTTTTATATAATTGTTGCTAACCTCGAATTTGGGCTGTATAACTTAGCTATAATTTTGATCATATAATCATAAAGCTCCTTGACCAAATATATAATAGTTAACTTAATTGTGCAACATACAAGTTCAGATGATAATATCATATTTGCGAGGGCCTAGTAGAACCAAAATACGTAAGTAGACAAAAGAATAAACATATTATTTTGATCGAAAAAAAAACATATACAAACATGTAATCGAGCATAAATGAGATACTATGTTTTTCCGTTTACAAGTAGGAAGGGCTCTCAGGAAAATAGGGACATTCCTCATTGTTCACTTCTTTTATCTTCTTCAAGTGATTCATCAATAAATCATTTGATGTAAGAACTCTCTTTTAAAAATAGATTTACACATTAAATGAAAAAAAGTAGTGATTTACCCGTTATTCTCGTCTTTTTGTTGCTATGATCATTTGTACATTAATCTGTTAGTAAAAACAGCTAAAAGAGAAATATCACCCTCAGCCAAGTCTTTGAATGCATAGATAAGATCTTTCAAAGCACCTGCATTGGGTCCAGAGGACTAAAATATTTCTTCATAGTGATCATACTGTTAAAGAAAAAAAATGAAATTTTCTTCATACAATTCTAAAAGTCCTCTGTTACTTGCTTTTACTTGATACTTTATCTTTACTAGATCGAACAAAAGAAAGAGAGTTTTAAACGTTGCTAATTAAGCGATTTTATGCATTGAATACTTATAAAGTTCATTTACTAAACTAGATTAAATCATGATACGAATTTTTACATAACCGATCTCACCATATGTCAACGACAAAGTGTATAAGACGCTACTTTAAGTGTTTACCTAACCATTAATTAGACCTGGGAAGAAGGGTCAAACTACCCGACTTGAATTTTCTGCGATCGCTTATACTATGATTTAAAGAGAAACCGTGGATGGTTGGCTATAGGATAAAATAACAGCAGGGAATCCAGGTCCCAAACTATACCTGATTTTCAAATTTTAATTTATCTTGAGGACACCCCAAAAATAAAGAGATAATAAAGTGAATGGAAAAGATACTGACATTTGAAAGAGGATATGTGCTTATCACTACATGTTCTAGCACAGTCAATGACCTCATTGTTGTTGTTAATTGTTAAACTTACAGTAGCCCTGGCCTTCGCATTCTCGGCAGAATATATCATGCCAAGAAAGCTCCACCCCATAAACCAGCTGCTGATGGATATGCTCATATGAAAGGTTCAGGTCACCTCTGTTGAAAGTTGAAGTCATAACCATGACATTTATGCTACATGAGTCCTCCAACTCTGATATCTTCAGGTCACCAAGTACAGCATAAGTGTACTTCTGTGTAGAAAAGAAAGAAGAATTGGAAGAGTCGAACCATTTGATACAATGTTTACAGAACCACAAATAATTTGACAGAATTAAATACAACTTCAGTTAGCCCCACCCATTGGACTTATATAACTCCATGAATGTCTTGTGTTTTATAACATGTTAACCATAGGCCGAATCTGAAATTGATATTTGCATCAAATTCTATAGTCTGTAGTATGTGAAAAAAATTAGATCAATTCAGTTAACGATTATCTTAAGTGACAAGATTATCCAGATCTGACATCTTTGAAGTTTAAATGATTTGATTATGTTTTACAGAGCAAACTTGGAGTCATCAACATAATATGTCACTTGTGTAAAAACTAATTCAAGAATTATATATCAGATGCTCAATTGCCAATTGCATTCCTTGGGTTACATGCCGTAAAAATTCCCATAAAAACCATTGTGCTAGAGTTTAAATTATGACTTGCAGCATACCTGAGATAGATGCAGGACTCTGGAAGCATGACTGCCTTTACAAACAAAGTTGGTTGTGATGTGTACTAGTACTAAAGTCATGACTGCTTAATATCTCCTTGTGATTTCTATTCCATTCTAATCCACAAACCTGCATAGAATACCAGGTTACTGCATATAATTGGGTGCATATATCTATCAATCAGCAAGATAATGTATATATCTTACCCTAGCTTTGGTATCTATGCTACAAATGCAGGTTCCCCAGTGCACATTCCATATCTTAATACATCTATCTTCTGTGCCACCTCCAGATTTGGCTGTACATTCTTCTTCCTTCTTCCTTCTCCCTCCCCCTATTTTTCTTTTGACCTTTCTTTTTACCCCCATCTTATCTTGTTTTGTTTCGTTTATGAGCTTTCCCCTTTGTAGTTAAGATCATGATTTTACATGCATTTTATTTACTTTGTTTTAAAACTTATATGACAGGCTTATCTATGAAAATGTCTTGGCTTTTCTATGTGGTATTATACTGGTATTACATTGAGGAGACAATAGAGTAAAATTCTGTGTGGTATTATATTGAGGAGACAATGGAAGAATCATATTGTTTACTTACAAGTATTCTGAAGTCACACTCATTAAGAGAATTAGTCCATATATACTATTTGACAATAAAGGAAATAAAAGCGTATGAAACTTGGTGAAAGCAAAATTATAAGCAGCCACTTACTAACAACAAAAACTAAAAAGAAATGCAAAGAAATTGGGGGAAAATGTACAATGAAAAATAAATGGACAATTAAGAGAAAGGCAAAAGGCATATGGTGTTGTCTAGGGATAAGGAGTTTCATTTCTGCTTAATCAACCTTACTGGTGTGCTTTAATCCTTTCATTTCACTTGAAAACTAGAATCAACTGCAAGACTGCAACCTTTATGCATACTGAAGTTTGACCTCAGGCTGTGACATATGCTTTTCACATGCCAACTCTGTTATCCAGATTAATAGACACCTACTTGATTATTATCCAATCACAGATCAAAACAAAATGGTTGCTACTTTGAGGGTGAACTATTTCAATTTAATTATTCTATTGCCGGATCAAACAGAGGAGTCCCTCCTCAAGAGAACACAATTGTCTTGTTTTCTGGACAAATGTGTGTGTAGCAAAAGCAAGGGCATTTCTGATTCTAGCAACTGCAGATATTTACAATCACACACTATAACCAGATGCTATTATTAAGAAGTCTGCATCTGGGAATGGAAACTACAATGTACTTTCACCTTAGGTTATGAACTTAACTAGAAATGCCAGGTTTGACCTTAGCAAGTCCAAGCTTCAAAGCCTTCCTAACATGAAACAAAGTTTTATATAAATAAATTATACTTTTCTGCAATAATCTCAAGCCCACCCTCCAGTTCCCTGCAGCTTCTCAAAGTCATACCATTTTTGTGAAACATTAGAACTAATATTTTATTGTTTATTAAATTAATATTTCTAAGTAATCATTTAATGTATGGTGAAGTGTCAGCTTCTTATTCTCCACACCAAAAGTTCATATAATACCCGAGGCAATTGCAAGTGTCTCGCTTATCGCTAGGATTTAACTTGAAGAATGAACTTTTAAAATACAAAAATTTTGACAAAAATTATTAATCAAACTTGCAGCAGACAAAACATGAGCAACCCATTCAAGACATGGAAAGGGACTTGCAATGACAAATCTATACACAACTAATTTATTGGATAGCCCAAAAATTGGGATGCCTTCTGATGCTAAAGTATGAAATTTCTCTGTAAAAAAAATAAAATGAAAGCCATTATGTGTAAGATTGATCAACAGATCTATTATATTTTGTAGATTTGGAAAATTATAAAAGATAACACATATTCAAAGGGAAACAAAACCTAACACAATGAAACTCTTCCTAAGATCAGCTTACAATATTTATTTGCATACTTGAAGAGTGCATGGTGAGCAGCATCTGTCCCAGTAGCCAGTTCTTTCTTATTCTGTGCCAAAAAATTGTTAAATCATTATATACCAAGGTCAAGCTACTTGAATACCATAACCAGAATTCATGATTGGTAATTTATCCCAAATGTAAAAAACTAAAAGTATATCATATTAACAGATGAATGAGAAACTACCTATTGCCTAAAACTATTTGGGGTCTCCCTCAGTGGCTCATAAGGAGACAATTTTGTTGATTGTTTCTTTAGAACTAAAATCTAAAATGCTTGGTTCAATTTTTTTTCAAGATCCTAGGTGCTAGCTGCCGCATCTCCCATTTTTTTCCAAGACTAATAATTTTTTTTTTGATAAACTTCATTGTATTAAAAAGAGCACTTTAGTTGCTCAACCCAAATACAAAGTGATATCCATTATACAAGGAGACCAAGTTAAAACCTCAACCCAGAGTAATATAAAAACACTAGGTTGAGACTCTAGCTAATACCCCCATCAACCCAAAATATAATAACTACAAGTCATTTCTAACTATAGGCCTAACTCCACTCTAAAAGCTAGCTCATAAAGGGAGGGAAGCCCAAGTTATTATAAATGGTTCTACGCTCGTATACTCAACCAATGTGGGACCTAGACACTTAATAATGTCATTATCATCAACCCGAATATTCCAAGAGCTGCCCCAAGAGAGAACCATGTATATTGACCAATCATGTCGGACCAGCTTCCAAATAAAATCCTGCTAGCATGACAAAAACAAAATTCACTATAAGAGACAACCCCTAACCTGCTAAAACTTGTCTTCTCCCAAATCAAGATACATGAAGCTAATTGTAGATACCCACAACCACACCACCCAGTATGCACACCCCTCAAAGCGCCCACTTCTCACTTCAAATTCTACCATACAATTTCCAGATTACCTCCCTGTGTGACCACTCCTAAAGCCACCATGCTGTTATGCCACTTGTAGAACATCAACCAAGGATAAACCCAAGCTGATTAATACGAAAACTACACACCAGAGAAAGCTTACAATGACCAAGACCCTGCTTTACCAAAATATAATATGATACACAAACCAGAAACCCACCGGCTATTTAATTCCAAGCACACTAGGTAGAATTAGAACCAAAATCCCATAATATATTCTATAACACAATTCCAGCCATGAACTTAATTGTAACACCCACCTGCAATTACCTTGTGGACTCATGAATACATGCAGAAATAAATTAAAGAAAAATTTGCTGGTTGCTTTCGAAAAAATTATTGTATATAATTTTGTATAAGTCAGGAAATGGGGTTAAAAGTTTTTCTTCCGCGTAATACTTTGAAAAATGTGACACACACATTACAACAGTAAGACTGTTTTACACTCTCACATTTACTTAATGGATAAGCAAATTCCTGACCATAATTTTAAAACATTTGTAAATAAAATTCATGGTCATAACAGCAATCCAAGAAAGCATCTTAGAGCCATAATACAGAAAATTATGACCTTCTTCAAAATAAAATTGACTCGATAGACTAAGCTGGTCATACTGTGAGACTCTTACTGGAAAAGACCTCCATGATTCTTCCAGTTACTCAACCTCCTTCAAAAGTCGGAACTAATCCCTCCGAGTGGGGCAGGGAACCCCTTAGCATCATCTGCAGTCACATACCAAGTGAAATAACCAAAGTTAACACAATAAGGGGGGTTGAATTTTGTTTACCAACCTTTTAGTAGACTTTGAAAATTATTTTCGCAGGTACAACACGCAAAAATAAGACAACAGAAAATTAGACGAGTGACACGTCTAACTTTAAGACAGAACACACAAGCATACAGAGAAGGGTAAAACAGAGTTTGATATTCACAATAATAACTCCTCAAGTTAAAAGCTTAAACAAATAATACTTAATCAAATAAAATAGATAAGGGAAGAGAAATATAACTTAAGAGTTTTATACTGGTTCACCCCAAAATCCACAGGGCTACGTCCAATTTCTTGGTAGCACCAAGTTTCCACTATAACTGATCAGATTACAGTACAAGTATTCTTTTCACACCTAGCCTCTCCAAGCTCACTTAAACAAGTATTCTTTGCTCACCTAGCCTCTTCAGGCTCAACACAATAAGGGACAAAGGTTTTGTATAATTAATACAACTTGCAAATCTTTCAGATCACATTCAGAGAGTGAAATAAATATGAAGTGTGAAAGACTTCGACTTAATATCAAATGATTGAAGAAGTATTCAATGAAGGAATGAAGAAGTTAATGAAGTGAGTAAATGCTTCTTGCGCAATGTTCTTAATGATATTCAACTTGTTATCTTCATCTTCATGGTTTGGTCTATATAAATACTTCAATCAATTTAATCCGTTAGGCACATCTTCAGAAAGTGTGTTCTTCTGATTTGAGCTTCTGGGACACCATTAATGCCAAAGAGTCATTCTGTGTAAATATTAAATGATTAGGAACGTTGAGCTTTGATAAGGTTGTCCAAGAGTACACTTTGTTCTGAGCAGCTGTTGTATCAGAGTTGCGGCAGCAGGCTTCTTGTACTTACAGCAGAGAACTTTCTTCTTTCAGTACAACACTTAGTTCACTTTCCAGAAAGCACTTTTACTTTGTACTAAAACAGCTAAAAATTTACCGCTGTAGTACAGAGATTACGTGTTTATTCCTTAAAATCTTGAAACAAACGTTATTTATTCTTTATCCTTTGAGTTATTGTTCAGAGGTCTTCGAGATCCTTAAGGAAGGTATCTAATTAGAATAAGGTTGACTTGGATTTCATTTCTAACATTCTGTCAATAAATCAAATGTAGCAGTGTTGAAAAAAATAGACGGGTGCTTGTGCAGTCCAAAACTAGACGGGTGAAAATGAGCCCAAAACTCATACGAGTGAGGAAGTCACTTTCTAGACGAGTGATCCATTGAGTCTTCTTTAGAAAGATGCTTCTTGCCATGTCATCAAGCATATTCTAATCTTGACTGAACGTTGATTTGGTATTTGACTGTGTTGACTGAATTATTAGACGAGAGCTTTTAGATGAGTCTAAAAACTATGCTCTACTAAAATATAGACGTGTCAAAAAACAGATGAGTGATCTTAAGCCTATTTTCCTGCACACTTATCAGACATGTCAGTAATTTCGTGTGGTTCAATATTATCATACTTAATCTATTTGGAATCATCAAAACTTAGAGAATCTACACATGGAATGTGTCTCAGAATTATAAGGTCTCAACATTCTCCCTATTTTTGATGATCACAAATAACTTTTTTGATTTTATTGAACATTAAAAAGCAATAAGAGAAATTTTCAAACATATATAATTGTTCAGAGTATACTATGCTCCCCCTTAGTTTATGCATTATATAAAACAAATACTAGAGCAAAAACAAGGTATCAGAACTGATATTAGTTTCAAACAGATTATATCAGATCAGAAATAAATTTTTTGCAGACAGATAGTCATATTAATTAATAAATTTATGAAAGAGGTATAATTTCTGTTATTCTTATTTCCTCATATATGTTGTACTGCTATTTTTATATTTCTATATTTCTATTGTTATATTTCCTCCCCCTTTTGGCATCAATCAAAAAGAAAATAAAGTACCAATATAGCAGAGAGCCAAAAGGAATGCCAAAACAACATCTCATTTCATATAAATTCAGAGTCAGACATATTACAAGTGATAGACATCACTGACTTGTACATTGCATGACACAAGAAAAAAAGAAGAAGAAAAAGACTAAGTCTTAAAACCTAAGAGCTAGGACCTCCTTGACTCTTAAAGAAGGCTTCCATTATCTGCTGCATTGCTTCCTGCTGAGCTAACATCTGGGCCTGAAAAGCAGCTTGTTGGGAAATTGCTGCATCCTATCTCTGAATGACAGTCTGCAAACTAGAAGCCATTTCATCCAGCCTTTGATGTGCAGCAGGATCATGAGCAACTACCTGAGTAGTAGAAGTTGAAGTGGCCAGGGCAGTTGCAGATGCAGATGGTAGTGCTTCAGGTCGAATAATGGTCTCTGGTTTAGGATTCAGTAAAACATACTTATTACTTGAAAGGATTTCATCAAGAATTCCTTGAAGTCTTTTAGAGTTGAGAGGTGAGGTAACAACAGATAGAAGGAATTCATAAGAACACTTGGTGAGATTTAAGGAAGTAATTGGGGTAGTTTGAGGGAAGTTTAAAAAAATAAAAGGAAAACCATGATGAAAGGAGGCATGGTATAAACAGAAGGGGAAAAGGGGTAAAGAGTAAAAGCTTGACTACCTCTCACAGGAATATTTTTGTTCTCTTCTTCTTTCAAACCAGAATTGGAACCACATCTCCAGTATACATCTCTGACCTTTAAGAACTTATGATGGGTTTCAGTAGTGAGTAGCTTCTTCCTTAACTTGCATTTGCTGTCATTCAGTTTGATTAGAGAGAATTTTGTTCTCCAGGCAAGTTGATGACTTTCTGCTTTCCTTGCAGAGTCATGGAGTCAGGCATCACTTTGATTTGGGTGGATGTCTTCATGAAAACATGAGGCAGAGGTATCCATGCTCTTGGAGTCTTCTGTTTTCTGGCCAGCTTTATACATTGCCTTTCAGCTTTCAAAGATGCAATGGCATCCAGATCAGTGCCAGATAGAAAGAGTGAGGATCATTCATCTGAGACAAACATGTGTGGTTCTAGAGGATAAAAGATAAGGTGGTAGGGAGGCCAAAGGAAGAGGGTTGTGTCTAGGTGGAGATGGAGGAGGGTTGTCAAAATACTCAACCTCATTCAAATTCTCAAAATGATGAGACTCAGTGGTGAGATTTTTGACGTGTGGAAGGTTTAGACATAAGAGGTTCAGTTTCAGACATTGGTGGTTCTGAAATAATGGGATTGGGTTCAGAAACTTGAAGTTCAAGTGATTGTGGTTTAGGGACAGAGAATGGAGGTGAAGGTTCATGAACTGGTGATGATAGAGAAGGTGTTGGTTGTCTAAAGGGTGATGTATGTGGTGGAGTTGGGATGGTGTTTTTGACACAGTGAAACACAAGAATGGGGGGTTGAATTGTGTTTCTTAACAGTTTTTCGAAAAATTCCTTTCTCAAACCTCTTACAAGCACAACAAGGAAATAAATAATACACAAACAGGAAAAATGTTTTTGAAGAGTTAACAAACTCAGATTCAAAACCCCACAGTTAGTATAAACAAAGACTGTAAAAGATAAGGGTTTAGAAGATTCATGCAAGTGTTTTATCCTGGTTCACTCTCTTTCAAACAAGAGCTACGTCCAGTCCCTTCTACCTGAAGGTTTTTCTCCACTATTTTCCAAATAGATTACAAGTATTCAACACCTCTTCAGGCTACAAGTATTCTTTCTCTACCAAGCCTCTTCAGGCTCTAACACTAACAAAGAAATGAATAGATTTGATCTAAGAACTCACTATGTGTGAGGATTTGAAAGTTTAAGATCAAGAAGAATACAGCTAAAAATATTCAAAATGAAATTTGATCTGAGATTTAACACTTTGAAGATTTAACAATATCAAGTTGTTTCATCTCTTGTGGTCGTCTACTATATATAGACATCTTCATCTTTTCTTCAACGGTCTTGAGAAAATATCCGTTTACAGATAGCATTAAATGCATGAGATCCGTTGAGACTGATAACTTGATATGCTTCATGGAGAAGTGCTCTTGTAAATCAGAGGAATGCTCAAAGTAGAGCTGTCACTTCTCTGTTGTACCAAAGGTTGCTTTATGACTTTCCTTCTTTGTACTTGACTTAATCTTTATAGCAATGTAGATGTACAAAGGTTTATGGTTTCGACAGTACAAAGTTCTTTTAATCGAGAGATAAAGAATTTAAACAATAGAAGCATCAAGGGTAAAAAGATATACATTCTTTGAATTAAATAAGCAATCATTTGAAATAAATATGCTTAGGCATAGATGGGTTCACTTTTTAAAACTAGTGGACGCGTATGTCATTGGACGTGCAAGATTAACCTATCAGTGAGATAGGCTCGTATACTGATAACGCGTCTACAGACTTTTCATCTAGTTCTGAGAGTTGAACGTTCAATAGTTAAGAGCTCGTCTACTGACGTGGCGTCTAGTGAGACTACTCCGTCTATCATGTCTTTGGACTTGTTATATTTTAAAGTCTCGTCTACTTGATTTTTCTTTAGCAACTCGTCTACCTTAGTTAATTCTAAGATCTCGTCTATACTTACTTTAACGATCTCGTCTACCATAAAGCTAATAGACTCAGAATTTTACCAAGGATTGTAGACTCGTTTAGAGGATTGAAAAAGATTCCTTACTTTTTTTTAAGTTCCTCTGACTTATAAAAAACAAATAGTCCATGCATACTTATAACAAACAAGTTAGATCTTTGGCAACACATTGCCATACAAATTTAACCTTTTTGTTAACATCAAAACTTAAGAGATTAAATGCATGAGACCCGTTGAGACTGATAACTATATATAGACATCTTCATCTTTTCTTCCTCTTTAAGTTTTAATGTTAACAAAAAGGTTAAATTTGTATGGCAAAGTGTTGTCAAAGATCTAACTTGTTTGTTATAAGTATGCAGGGACTATTTGATTTATACGAGTAAGAGGAACTTGAAATTAAAGTATATAATTTATCAGATTCTATTTTGATCCTCTAGACGAGTCTATAACTCTTGGTAAAATTCCGAGTCTATTTGCTTTATGGTAGACGAGATCGTAAAATTAACTAAGGTAGACGAGTTGCTAAGTCTAAAGAAAAATCAAGTAGATGAGAGATTAAAATATAACAAGTCCAGAGACTTGATAGATGAGTAGTCTCACTAGACGCCACGTCAGTAGACGAGCTCTTAAGTATAGCACGTCCAACTCTCTGAACTAGACAAAAAATCTATAGACGCGTTATCAGTAGACGAGCCCGTCTCACTGATAAGTTAATCTTGCACGTCCAAAGACTTGCGCTTCCACTAGTTTTAAAATGTGAACCCGTATAAGCTTAAGTGTATTCATTTCAAATGATTGCTTATTTAACTCAAAGAATATATGTCTTTTTACCCTTGATGCTTCTATTGTTAATGACACCCGGTGCTTACGAAGGCGGGGAGTGATCGCCGATGCAAGAAGGCACGGACAAGGAGCGCCTCCTAGCAGCCTTCTAGGCGGAGGGGTACATGAATGAACCGATTACACACCGGAATATAAGGGATCTTGAGATTGTATTGGTATGAGACTATACAGTTGATGATGGCTTATATGAATTGATTGATACTACCTATACCAACAAGATGCACTTCTTTTTGGGATCCCATCACTTAAGAACTCAACTGTTAAGCATGCTTGACTTGGAGCAATTCTGGGATGGTGACCTCCTGGGAAGTTTTCCCAGGAAGCGTGTGAGTGAGGACAATGCACACTGAAAGGACCCGTGTTGGTTTGTGGGGACTGTCGTCAATCCATAGAGCAGCCAGAGATGTTACAGTTAAAATCTTTAACTCTTGGATAAAAGAACTTCGTACCATTGAGACTATAAACCTTTGTACTCTGTCAACTACATTACTGTAAAAATCAAGTCTAGTATAAAAATGGAAAGTCAGAAAGCAACCTTTGGTACAACAGAGAAGTGACAGCTCTACTTTGAGCATTCCTCTGATAAACGAAAGCACTTCTCCGAGAAGCATATCAACTTATCAGTCTCAACGGATCCAAGCATTTAATGCTATGTCTAAACGGATACAATTTGAAGATCGTTGAAGATGATCAAGACAGAGAAGCACTTCAGCTATATATACTTGAAGAATTTCAAGAAGAAAAAAAAAACAGTGATATATACACAAGTGACTTTACACGAAGCTCTAATATCATAGTGCAAAAACTCTGTTGAATTTGCAAAATCAAGTTTACTTGTAAACCTTGTTGATCTTAAACTTTCAAATCCTCACACATAGTGAGTTCTTAGATCAAATCAGTTAATCTCTTTGTTAGAGTTAGAGCCTGAAGTGGCTTGGTAGAGAAAGAATACTTGTAGCCTGAAGAGGTGTTGAATACTTGTAATCAATTTGGATAATAGTGGATAAAACCTTCAGGTAGAAGGGACTGGACGTAGCTCTTGGTTGGAAGAGAGTGGACCAGGATAAAACACTTGTGTGATTCTTCTAACACTTATCTTTTACAGTCTTTGTTTATACTGACTGTGGGGTTTTGAATCTGAGTTTTTTAACTCTTCAAATTTTTTTTCCTGCTTGTGTATTATTTCTCTTGTTGTGCTTGTAAAAGGTTTGAGAAAAGGTTTTTTCGAAAAACTGTTAAGAAACACAATTCAACCCCCCTTCTTGTGTTTCCCTGTGTCAACTTCAGTTGGTATCACAGCTCAGTCTCGAAAGGGTTGAGCATATAACAAGTGCTGAGGGAGTACGATCCAACAAGCATGGATACAGAAGGACAAGCAATCAACAGACCTCCTCTCTTTGATGGTAGTGATTATGACTACTGGTAAAATAGAATGATGGATTTTCTTGATGCACAAAACGTGGACATCTGGGAGCTGATTGAAACTGGCTACATTGAGCCAAGAGGTGATGCTGGAGTTGCTATTCCTAGAGCTCAATGGACTCAAGAGCAGAAAACCCAACATCAACTCAATCTGAAAGCTAAGCACTATTTGATATGTGCTATCACCAGATCTGAGCATGATAAAGTTCATAGATGTAATATGGCTAAGGAAATATGGGATACTCTTGCCCTAGCTCATGAAGGGTCTTCCCAGGTCAAGGAGTAAAAAATAAGGATGCTGGTTCATCAGTATGAATTATTCAAAATGACTGACATGAAGCTATAGATCAAATGTTTGGAAGATTCCAAACCATCACCAACAGTCTTAGATCTCTTGGAAATACATATAAAAATAGAGATCATGTCAGAATGATCTTGAGGAGCTTATATAAACAGTGGAGACCTAAGGTCACAGCTATTCCGAAAGCAAAGAACCTCAATACTCTCACTTTAGAGGAACTTCGTGGATCTTTAAAAGTTCATGAGCTTGAGCTCAATGAAGAAGAAAGTTCTATAAAAGGAAAAATTGTTGCCCTAAAGGCAAAGAAGGCTAGCTCTTCCAAAGTTCTTAAAGCTGAGGAATCCTCTGATGAAGCAAACCCTTCTGACAGTGATGAAGGATCTGATGAGGATGAACTATCTTTCATCTCTAGAAAGATTCAACATATGTAGAGAAAGAGTGGTAGTTTCAGAAGGAAGCAGTTCAACAAAAAGTTCATCAAGGAGAAATCAGACTCTAAGGAAAAAGGTCCACCTATGTGCTTCGAGTGTAAAAAGCCTGGTCATTTCAAAGCTGACTGCCCAGAATTGAAGGACAAAAAGAATTTCTTCAAAAAGAAGAAGGGCTTGATGGCTACTTGGGAGGATCTGGATCTGTCTTCATCCGATGAAGAAAATGAAGCAGAGGAAGAGGCAAATATCTGTCTCATGGGTGGTACATCATCAGAAAGTGAATACACTGACGCTGAGGTAATGGATTCTAACCCTTCCATTCTTCAAGATGCATTTGATGAATTACTGCACAACTCATCAATTCTCTCTCATGAATATAGAAGTCTTAAAAATAAATTTTCCAAACTATTTAAAGAATTTTATAGGGTTTGCATGGAGAAAATAAGTCTTGTAAGTGAGAATGACAAACTAAAGTCAGAGAATGTCAGTCTAACTGACAAACTCAAGTATGAGCCAACTGTCTCTTGTGAAGTTACAAAACTGAAACAAGATGTGACATACCTGACAGACACTCTGTCTAAATTTGTAGGTGGCTCAGATAAACGAAGTTTAATTTTAAGGTACTCTAGGTCACCGCATGATAAATCCGGCCTTGGGTATGACATTGAAAAGCATGAAGCATCTTATAAAAAGTTAAAACCACATATGTATAGTAGAACTTCAAAAGCTCAAAAACTGCATGTTAAAAATAAACTGAGCTCATCCAGCACTTACTGTAAAATGTGTGGAAAAGGTGGTCATACAACATCTAGATGCATACATCATAAGCATATTAAACATGCTCTTCTAGTGACTACTAACAAGAAAGGACCCAAGTCAATCTGGGTACCTAAAGATAAGATTGTACCTGTTGCAGACTTGCTTAACAACAGGAAAGAAACACACATCCTGGTACTTGGACAGTGGTTACTCACGTCACATGACGGGAGAAAGGTGTATGTTCTAAGACCTTAAACATAAGGATGGTGTCTGGGTTACTCTTTGGAGGTGATCAGAAAGGAAAAATCATTGGAATAGGTAAAATTGGTAAACATCTTTTTCCTTCCATTGATAATGTTCTTTTATTTAATGGTTTAAAACACAATATGCTAAGCATAAGTCAATTGTGTGATAGTGGGTTTGTTGTTTCTTTTGATAAGAACATGTGTAATGTCAAGAAACCTGATGGATCACTCTTATTCACTGTCAAGAGGCAAAACAATCTGTATAAGATTGACTTAGAGGACCTTATGAATCAAAGTGTCTCATGTCTAGTGTCCATTGAAGATGAGCGATGGATTTGGCACAAAAGGCTAGATCATGCAAGCTTGAAGTTAATTTCAAAGCTAAATAAGCATAATCTCGTGAGAGGATTAGCAAACCTTAAGTACAAATCTGATGCTCTCTGTAAAGCATGTCAAAAGGGAAAACAAGTCAAAGGTTCCTTTGAATCTAAGAATGTTGTTAGTACCAATAGACCACTAGAGTTGCTACACCTTGATCTGTTTGGATCAACTAGGACTGCCTCTGATAGTGGAGAGAAATATGGTCTAGTCATTGTAGACGACTACACTAGATGGACATGGGTTATGTTCCTAGCTCACAAGGATGAGTCTTTCAAGGTCTTCTCTGTTTTCTGTAAACGTGTACATAATGAAAAAGGCATGTGTATCACTTCAATCATAAATGAACATGGGAGAGAGTTTGAAAATGAGCTATTTCATAAGTTCTGTGAAGAAAGTGGTATATTTTATAACTTCTCAATACCTAGAACACCACAGCAAAATGGTGTGGTAGAGAGAAAGAACATGTCTCTTTAAGAGATGACCAGAACAATGCTCAATGATAACTCTGTCCCTAGACACTTTTGGGTTGTAACTGTTAATACTGCCTGCTACATTCAGAACAAAATATTCATTAGACCAATTCTGAATAAGACTCCTTATGATTTGTGGAAAGGACGTAGGCCCAACATATCTTACTTTCATCCTTTGGGTTGTAAATTCTTTATATTGAATACTAAAGATCAACTTGGTAAGTTTGATGCTAAAGTAGATAATGGAATTCTGTTAGGATATTCTGAATCATCAAAAGGGTTTAGAGTTTATAATTCCAGAACTTTAGTAGTAGAAGAATGTATACATGTTAAGTTTGATGATAAGCAGCCTGATAAGAAATTATCAGAGCTAGATGAAGCTTTTGCAGATCTTGATCTCAATATCTCGGGAGAATCAGAAAAGGTCAAGGCTGATGATCAAGTGGACGACCCTCAACAACATGAGTCGGAAGCTTCAACTTCTCAACAGGAAAATGTTCAGGGATCTTGGTACTTTAGGAATTATCATCCACAAGATCAAATCATTGGGAATCCTAATGATAAGCTAAGAACCAGATCTACATTCAGAGAGCAAGATGATTCTGCTTTAGTTTGAGTTTGAACCAAAGACAGTAGTTGAGGCTCTACTGGACGTGGGTTGGATTCTTGCAATGCATGATGAACTGAACCAATTTGAGAGAATTGAAGTGTGGACTCTTGTGCCTTTATCAAAAGACAAATTAGTTATTGGAACCAAATGGGTTTACAGAAACAAGCTTTATGAAAATGGTAAGGTGATAAGAAATAAAGGTAGACTTGTTAAACAAGGTTATTCTCAGGAAGAAGGTATAAACTACACTGAAACTTTTGCACCAGTTGCTAGATTAGAGGCAATTCGCATCTTATTATCATTTGTTGTACATCATAGTATAATGCTATATCAAATGGATGTAAAAAGTGCCTTTTTAAATGGTGTTATTAGCGAGGAAGTATATGTTATGCAACCTCCGGGTTTTGAAAGTCAAACCCAACCTGAACATTTATATAAGCTAAAGAAAGCTTTATATGGCCTCAAACAAGTTCCTAGAGCTTGGTATGAAAGGTTAAGTTCTTTCTTAATGGACAAAGGATTCGGTAGAGGAAAGGTTGATACAACCTTATTTAGAAAGTCCAATAAGTCAAGTTTTATTGTTGTTCAAATATATGTTGATGACATAATCTTTGGACTTCAAGTTAAACAAATAGTGGACGAGGTGTACATCCATCAAACCAAGTATACAAAGGAATTGTTAAAGAAAGTCAAGATGGATGATTGCAAACCAATGAGCACCCCTATGCATCCCATGTCCATACTGAACAAAGATGATAAAGATAAAAAGACAGACCAAAAGGTATATAGAGGTATGATAGGATGTCTACTATATCTTACTGCGTCTAGACCTGATATTATGTTCAGTGTATGCTTATGTGCTAAATTTCAATCTGATCCAAGAGAATCTCACTTATCAGCAGTTAAAAGAATATTTAGATATTTAAAAGGTACTACTAATCTGGGTTTGTGCTTTAAGAAAAATGGTGATTACATATTAGTTGGTTTTTGTGATGCTGACTGTGCTGGAGATAGAATTGAAAGAAAAAGTACCAGTGGAGGATGTCACTTCATTGAAGGTATTCTAGTCTCATGGTCAAGCAAAAGACAAAGCACTATTGCTTATCAACTGCTGAAGCTGAGTATATTTCAGCTACTAATTGCTACTCACAACTTCTATGGATCAAACATCAATTGGAGGACTACAATGTGTTTGTAAGTAGTATTCCACTTATGTGTGATAATACTGTTGCAATAAATCTATCTAAGAATCCAATATCGTATTCAAGGGCTAAGCATATAGAGATTAAACATCACTTTATCAGAGATTATGTGCAAAAAGGTATTATTGATATACAATTTGTAGATACTGACCATCAATGGGCATATATCTTTACTAAACCTCTTGCAGAGGACAGATTCATATTTATTAGAAAACATCTTAATATGTTATGTGTGGATTACTTGTGTGTCCAATGCTTGCGTCTATTGCATGCGCGTCTATTGCTCAAGTGCGTCCAACGCATGTTACATGTGCGTCCAATAGGCATTGCGTCCATTGGCTGTTTACATAGTTTTATCAGACTCGTCTATGCTATCTATTATTATATTTGCATTAATTGATATCCAAGACATATTTAATAATATCCTTATGCTGAGTCAATTATTTCCATCAATCCCATCAATAGCTTTTTACGGTTTCAAAAACCTGTGCTGCATTAGTACTCATTACTTCTTTCCTCACACATTTTCTTTTTAAATTGTTTTAATTATTTTCTTTGGGAAAACTATTCAAATTCGAAACCTTTTTAAGTAATACCTTTTCCCTCTGAAAAACCTTTCGCAACCTCTTCCCTTTGAACTAAAGTGTACTCTGTTTCACCTGCTTCCAAACCCTAGCTCTCAAATCTTCAACAATGGCTTCTTCTTCAACTTACGATGTCACCAAAGTGAACATTGCTGTGGAGCACCACTTTAACTTTGGAATTTTGGAAGAATATAACTGAGATGTGAGTAAGAACATCAATGCTGCTGGTTGGGGAGGACTCTTCGTGGAAAAAGTCTTTATTTACCCTAACCTAATTAGGGATTTCTGGAGAAACCCTCAGGTAACAATTACTGAAATTTCTACTGATATACTCGAAAAAAGAATAGTGGTTTCTAAAGAGACCATCTCTAAAGCTATTCACTGCGCTCAAGAAGGAGTGGTCTTTACCAGTACCTGGGAGAAGGACCTTGGTGGTTATGAAGTAATAGCTGCCTTCCTAATGAAACAATACAAAGTAAGAAATCATTCATGGAAGTCAGTGGAGATGAAGGATGAGGTTCACATTCTTCATCAGTTGCTGAACAAGGTTGTTTTACACAAAACTGGGTCTAAGGACAACTTGCTAGCTCTGCACAAGTTCTGTCTCTGCCATCTCATCACTGAGACTACAATCAACTTGCCAAGAATTCTCTATGGAAGATTCAGGGATGCTGTTGTTGACAGGAAGAAGCTCTCTGCATTTCCATATTGTCACTTGCTATAAAAAATTCTCAAGGCTCAAGGAATTAATGACATGCTTGCTGTCAAGTCACCAGAAGAACAAGAAAGAATTCTAACTGAAAAGGGTATGTCTGCTGCTGATTTTGGGAAGATGAACATAGCCAACATGAATCTCAGCACCTATATCCTGGTTGTAACATCCTAAAAATTCAAATATAATTATTTTAATAAAAAAAAGGGTAGTATAAGAGTTTATTATAATTGTTTTCTTTATAATAAAAATCCAGTGGGTTCCACAATAATGTAAAATTGATTTAAAAAAATAAAATAAAAATAAGGATAAGAACCTACCTTGGACTAAATTATTGCGGCAATAATGATAGTAAACATAAGCATATCAAGACCCATGCTGTGTTACCCATTATAAATAGATAGTTTGAGTGTTTTAAGTCCAATTTCGCATAATATGACTAGATACCTAACTTCGGATGGATATTTCGTAACCAAAGAGAACTTTTTTGAACTCGAGATCTGCATAATAAATATATCCCTGTCTCTTAGCTTTCCATAGACACCAAATTCGTCCAAATTGAATTCTTGTAGCTCAAGTTATGATCAAATTCGTACACACTATTCATGTTCCAGCGCCAGAACCGTTTTTTTAAATTCTATCCACGTTTTGACTATCTAAACATCCGTTTCAGATTTTGTTGTCTTCATAACAGTTGTAAAAAATTCTTTTATTTTTCCAACGATATAAAATTTATAATTTTTGAATGTCTATAACTCAAGATATGTGCGAAATACAACACCATATGCACCATATGCAGAGTAAGCGGGCTTAGCACGTTTTTACACGTTTTGGGCTATTGGGGGCTCTATAAATAGAATCTTAACACTCTTAGGGTGCGTTTTTGAACCCTAATTACACCTAGAAACTCATAAACGGCTAAGAAGAGAAGAAATTCAAGGATTAAGAAGAGATAGTTGTGGAAGAGGGAGTCTAGGAAGAGGAAGATGATGATAACTCTTGGCAAACGTTAGGATTCGCGGTAGGAAACGCTTAGAGCTATTTGGAGGTCTTCAAGAGGTGAGTAACAATACTTTTTATGAACCCTTTCCATGATATATATGATTGTTTTTGTTGATAAGGGATTGCCATATGGTTTTGGGAGTCTTTAATTGACTTGATGCATATTGTTAGTAACCTAAATTCTAAAATTGGGGTTTTGTTTAAAAGGGGAATTAATTGATTAATTGATGTTGTAACGTGCTTATTCATGTATGATATGTTGTGATATTCATGATTGTTTGTTATTGGTGGAAGTTTATGTGTTTAAAATTGAGGGAAATAGTTTGTTACATGCATGAGACATGACATATTTGAGTTATAATATGTTGTATGATGTTTGCCGCAATACCACCTATGATAAGGGTATCGAAAAGTAATACCACCGTGATAGGGTATCGAAAGTATCATCCCCATATAATTGGGATATCGAAAAAGAGCAAAACCGCCTAAAAAGGGGTATCGAAAGTAACACCGCCACACGTTGGGGTGTCGAAAAGGGAGAAATACCGCCATGTGCACATGGAGGTATCGAAATAGAAATGTCCCTGATAGGAGGGTGACATCGAAACATTCCTCATGAGTAGGGGTGGGCAATGGGACGCCATTGTCATGTGATGTGTGATATTTATGGCATGCAGGCAAGAGATCAATTTCGTTATGAGGCCTTCGAGCCACTTGGATTAATTTAGAATTTACTTGGTATGTGGAATGTGATGCATTAAGACGAGTTGACCTTATGCTATATGCATTTGACTTGATGAAATTTTTGTGGTTATTAAAAGTATTTTTTTATATATTATTTTGGGAAATTAGCAGATACCATTGATAGTTTTTCCGGTTACCGCACCAGCTGAGAACAACACTATTTTTGAAACATTTTATAATTGTATTGTTGTGCACTGGGATTTTATATCTCATTATAAGTGTTGTTTTCAAAGCCCGAGGACATCGCTGTTGAGGATCCAGAGATCTGAAGAGTTATCTTTGATTAGCTAGTTGGTTAGTAATGTAGTATGGTTTAGAGTATTATGCAGACGACGTTCTTTGGTTTACATACTGTTTTTCTCATATTGTAATTAGACGCCCGGTTTTGAGGCTTTTAGTTTTTATTCAAATGATTGGATTTAATGATATTTTTCAATACTTTGTAAATACTATTATTTTATTTAATACTAGGTATTTTCATACTTAGTTATTTGAGAAAATTTTATGACTTGTGTTTTTTTTAATTAAATGTTTTGAAGGATTTTTATTGAAATTAATTTGGGTTACTAATGTAACGAAGGGCGTTACACTAGTTGCTATGGCTAAAGAAGAAGAGATGATAAAAATCAAGGAGGAACAAATAGAGCTCAACAATGCTGAGACTCTAGGGCTAAAGAAGACAGTAAGAAGAAAAACTACTGCTGCAAGGAAACCAATTACAAGAAAGCCTGCTGCTGGCATTGTGATTAGGGAACAAGCTACTGTTGCCCCCCAACCTGCTCCATTTCAGAAAAGGACAAGGAATCCAGTCCTGTCCCATAATGAAGATGAAGATGATGAGGACAGTGTCCCCATTAGTGCTATTTTGAAGAAGCAGAAAACTCCTGCTGCTGCTGTTGTTGTTGTTCCAACAAGGAGAAGGCAACCTTAGAGAAAGGCCAAGTCTGTCATGGCTACTGAGGTAAGCATCCCTGCTAATGACCCTGTACAGTTAGCAGTTGATGCTTTAGTTCAGAGCTTTGATGATAAATGTAACACCCTAGTTTTTACACCTAGGATTAATTATTTTATTTGGATGTTTATGTTTATTATGTTATGTGGTTTAGTATGAGTAATTAAATTACTCTCTTCAAATTATTTTATTGGGTGCGTTAGCACTGACTTATTTCAGTGAATGCACGCTTACTAGACAATAATTTACGTTATTGTCACTATTATTACCAGTATAGAAAAATATTTTAAATAATATGATTAAGAGAAAAACATTTTCATATATTTATTCTATTTAATTTTAGAGTTAAAAATATTTTGGTTTGACCTTAATCGGAGATTAAATTTTGGACCGAGTATTTTCTTAGTTGATCAATTTAATTATTAATTTTTACTCTAATTTGAATTTCGAAATCATATCTTTATCAATCTTTATTTTTAGATTCCAAAAAGTAAAAACATGTTTATTTTAGGCTTAATATTTATCACTCATTTTGTACCTATCACTAAATAATTAGTTTAAAAACTCAACTTTCTCCTTTTCTCTCTCTCTTTCTCGACGCTTCCTCACCCCACTCTTCAACAGTTTTTTTTTCTTTTTCTCTCTTCTTCTTATTCCTTCCACACTTCTTCTTCTTCCCCATTTCTTCCTTCCCCCCAAACTCAGCTCCTCCCTCATCCTTCCTGCCTGGTTCGCGCGCCATGCACCACCGTCGACAGCTCGCCGACGTGAGAAGGAGGAGACACGCGATTGTTTCGGTTGACCAGTTCGAAACGGAGCTCATCACCGCCACCAACCACCGTTCCTAGCCGCGGTAAGACCGACCAACCGCCTTCCATGGTGGTTTCGAACCCAACTCGTTGGTTAAGCTTCTCTCTTTTCTTTTATGCTCTCTTTCATCTCTGTTGTCCCTGTTCACTGTAGAACCGCCACTGGCCGCCGTTCGCCGCCGCGCGTCCCCCACAGCACCACCACGTGCTTCTTCTTCCTTGTATGGGTAAGTGAAAACCCCATCTATTTTGCTCAGATTCAAAACCCCCAAATTGATTTGAAACCCTAACCCTAGCCTTTTTAATTCAGCTTCCAATCTTGAAATTGAAGCTTGTTTTATGCTATTGGGACTATGAATTTGTGTTTCCCTAAACTAATTTCATTATTCTTTAATTAAAATGAGTTTTCCCTAAATTGTATTTAGGAGCCCTAAACCCCAATTTGATTTCATTTGAATTTGATTCTGTTTTGTGAAATTAATTATGATTTAGTGTAATTAGGACTCTTAATTGATGATTCCCAAGTTCTTTTTCATGATCTTTTAATCAAAACAAAGTTTCCTTAAAGGGTATTGTGAAGCGTAAGCTTCAAACATGATTTTTCTTTGAAAATAACCTTGTTTGGTAATAAGATAAAGTGTTTAAATCAAATTAGAATGTGTGTTTGATCATGTGTAATTGATTTCTTGATTTCGGGTTGTTGCGCGTTGTTGGATTTCCTTTCTGAGACGTTTGACACGGCTATGCTTGCTTGATGGAGTAGATAGTTACACTCTTGGAGCTAACGTGAGCATTAAGACGAGGATCCTTTACTTGTCTTCAAAGGTAAGGGGAGCTTGCCTGATGGATTTTTTTCAATAACCATTTGCTTGTAGTGTAGTCTGTATAAGTCATGTGGTTGTAGTTATTTGTTTATGTGGTTTATGTTGTGTTGTTATCTGAATATCGGTGTTTGATTTGTTTTTAAATTATTTGATTATCTGTAGTTGGATATTATATTGCTATGATGCATGATCTGCCTGGTGATATATTTCTGATAACTGTGGTTAAATGTTGCTTGTGAGTGTTGTTTGAGAAGCCTGATAGTGGTCAGTGCACAACTGACTAATCAGATAAAAGCTTTAACAAGCTATGTAAATTATATTCAATGTTTTATGGGAAACGTTGGAATATAATAGTGGTGGAAAGTATTATTTTGGAAAAATAATGAGTTTTGAGAAATATTATTATTTTTGATGATTTATTAGTGTAAAAGTAATTTATGAGTCACAATGAGAGCGAAATCGTGAAAATGTTTCTGTACTGCTAATTTTTAAGTAAGAAAGTTTGCAATATTATACAAAGTTATTTTATGAAATTAATTGTTGAAAAGAAGTTAATGATGATTTTAGATAATTGTTTCAGTGGGAAAAAAAAAAACTAAGTTTTTGCTTAAAAAGCTTTGAAAGTGATAATTGATGGCAGATTTGGAAAAGTGTAGAAAACAAGTATTTTGAAACGGCAGTGCATATTTTTGAAGAAAATAAACTTCAAGTGACTCATTGGTTTGTGAAAAACTAAGTTTTATGATTTAAGGAGTTTATTAATGAATTTCCAATTTGGAAAAGAATTTCTGAGAATTAAAAAGTTAATTCAACAGTGTTGAAAGTGGTGTGGAACTTAGTAACCGAGACGTCGGTGTACTAAGGTTCTGTGTTGTGATGGACTCAGTCATTTGGACTTTGAGGGCCTGTACCGTATACAGGAGGTATACCATGTTGAATCGTATACATGAGGTATACCGTGTTGAAACATTGAAGATGTTTTCTAGTACCACGAACCTAAGACTGGTGCACCGGTCGAGAGGTGTCGTGATTGAGCACTTGGACAGTGAGGTCCTGTGTTGTGTTGAGCACTCGGACAGTGAGGTCCTGTGTTGTGATAAAAGTTTTAACAGTGTTTTAAAACTATGTGAGTCGTAAGCCATTTTGAGCTTCGACAAAGAAAGATTGAACACAGAAAAGATCAAAACAAAAGTGTTTTGCATGCATTTGGCATACGTGCCTGCGGTTTGAGGTTTGATGCATTAACTACCAGCGGCGAAAGGTAATTCCGATATGCATTTTTCTCGTGTGCCTAGGGAGGACATGGAGACCCCAT
Source organism: Sophora flavescens (assembly GCA_030762895.1). Classification (NCBI taxonomy): domain Eukaryota; kingdom Viridiplantae; phylum Streptophyta; class Magnoliopsida; order Fabales; family Fabaceae; genus Sophora; species Sophora flavescens. The sequence goes on from CM061070.1 coordinate 52,580,036, forward strand.
CTTCGTTGCTATTGGTGCCCTAATTGTGGACATTAGCAATGTGTTTGGTAGTGTGCCTCGAGGAGCCACACCTTGTATGCCTGGCCTTGTGTGCCTATGTGGATGGGAAGAGGTTGCGCACCTATTGGCAGTGTGCCAAGATTAGCCACACTTTGTGTGCCTAGTGGCAGTGTGCCTATTTAGCCAGTGTGGCTTTGGAGTCTGATCAACTCATTATATGTTGGGATATCTCATGAGATTAGAACAAAAATTAGATGATGAATATGAAGTGTCATGCATAATTTTAAACGATGATGTTTGGGGTGTTGAACCCATTGATAAACTATTAGCTTATAAAATGCTTGTGTGATAAATGTATATGTGTTATGTGGTGTCGCGCATTTAGTTATTGTGTTAAATCCATATATTGGCGTCTCACCCTTACACACATATCAGGTTTCTTCTAATTCACTATTGTACCCTGGGTACTTTAACACAGATGGTGCAGAGGAGTCTTTCTAAGTCACTCAGAGACTTAGATCTAGTTTCTTGATGAGGTATTAATTGTGGAATGATCACGTGAGTTTTCCTCAGGAATAACTTTTAGAATGACCAGCTTAGGGTTTGAGACTTAGATTATTTTTTGATAAGTATGTATGAGTATGGCTCAGAGAGCCTTTATTTTAAAATGGAATGTTTATGGCTCGAAGAGCGTTCTTTTGGAAGAAAACTTAAACCTTTCCTTTCGGTCATGTATAGCTAATTGATATAACTATCTTTAGCATATTACTGCCTGGGTGTATTTGGTGTAACTGAAATTCTGGAATAAAAATGTAATTATTTTAGCAGGTGTTCTTTTACCTGGGATGTCCGAATTACAGAGGAGACTCTGTCGAAATTTTTGTAAAAATACTAGCTTTTATTCTAAATTGAATAGGCTTGCCAGGCTATGATTGTAAGTTTGTGTGTCGATCAAGGTAGGTGTGGAGTCGTGACAATATTTTTATACCCAATTTCAGACACTTATGTACTTATATAAATTGTTTTCCGAAAGCACCAGCAAATTATCTTTTAATTTTATTTTCACACGTGTTATGTAGTAATGCCCAAGGGGGGTGTTACAATACTGCTGCACCTGCATTACCTGAATTACCACATACTGATGTTTACATACCCACACTACCATCACCATAAAACACTTCACCACAAATAGCCTCGCTTGTTCACTCACCTGTCCAAACATCACCAAACAGACCACAACTTCAACCAATCATTCCTGCATATGATCCTTGGTTCAATCAACCAGATGATGTAGGGATTAACCCTGGTGCCCCATTTCCTAAAATGGCAGGAACCAAAATTCCTAACACTAACCCTTCATTTCTCTATGATGGCAAACCTGAAAGCTGGGCCAAAGTCAAAAGAGACTGGAAAATACTCTATCACAAACATGAACCAGAACCAGAGTCAACCAGACCTTTCTATCCCCTGTCTGAATACGAGTATGAACCTGAGTCTACACAATATCCATGGCATGCACCTATTACTTATGTGCAGACTCAAACACACCCATCTCTTCTATACAATCATCTTGGACCTGCTCTCACTCGCCTTCCACAAAATAAATTTCCACCCAAAAAGATCTACCCTAACCTAATCAAATTCCCACCCTTCAAACCTTTCACAGATGGTGTCAACAAGCACATTATACCTGATTGGACTACTGACCCAAGCAAAGCCAAAGCTCCAACAATTGTGCACAAAAGGTCAAGAACTGATGGAAGACCAAAGTTCATTCTAGGCAGATAGACATCTTGGGTAACCTTTAGGCATCCAAGTGTTTACGGCAAAGCTGTTGATCTTGTGGACTACCTTATGTATGCTTTCCTGTAAAAAGGGTTTAAGCTGCCTAGGTATGTGAGAGCTGCCAATTTTGTTCCACCAACCTGGCTGTTTCATACCTTAAAGAAGACAAAGATTGGAGTCAGACATTACATCTTCTGTCCAAGACTACCTATGATAAACTTGAACAAGGATAAGGATCTGGAGAAACAAAGGAGCACTGCAAAGAAACCAGAAAACAACTCTTGCATGATCTCAGCTGATACTGTAGTTTCAGTTGATCAAAATATGATTGATTTCTGGATGTCTCAACCTACTGAAGACATAGATGAAGAAGCTGCAGTTGATATCTGGATAAGTCATATGATGACTTATGGTAAGGAAGCTTCATCTTCTGGATTGAGTGAACAAGAAAAGAGAAGCATTCCAAAAGTTATAGGAAAATGTGGACTCTCCAATGTCAGATTCTACATTCACAAGGACACTTTAGGAATTCATCTCAAAAGTCCTATCTATGAGGAAGACCCTGTTCACTGGGCCAAAGAGTTGCCTCATCTTGTACCCACTCTTGCTTCATCACCACCACCATCTCCTCCTTCTGAGCATACTGAAGAAGAAATCATAATTGAAGAACAGGATTTGAATGCTGATACTGTTCAACCAGAAACTGGGAATGAGGAAGTTGCTAAGTCTACTCCAAGACCAAGTACTTCTGAAAATCACTCATCTCAGCCATTGGCTCTGACAGTCATTCATCCACATGATCAACCTCAAAATTCTAGAGCTATAAGCACCTTTCAAGGTCAAGCACATGCTCAAGACAGTGCCGAAAGCTCAAGACCTTCTCTGCCTCAAAATTTTGAAGAAATTATTGGAAAGATCATAGAGGAGAGAGTAAAAGTGGAAGTCAAGGAGCAAGTCAAGGAGAAAGTTGCATAAGCTTTGGCTCCAACGAATGTAATGATCAATCAAATGATGAGCATTGTACAAAGTTTCCAACAGAGTCATAATCTGCCAGTTCAACCTCCTCCACCTCCACCAAACCAGAACCCTCCTCCTCCACCTCCACCCTCTTCTTAGTTCTCTTTTTATTCCTTAACTGACAATGATGGTCTACTCCTGTTTCCTTTTTGTCTGATGACAAAAAAAGGGGAATAAAGGATAGAATTAAATTTAATATATATAAAGTCAGTTTTTGGACATACATGTTTGTTTTCACATGCATACTGTTTTGTTGCATACTTGTGCTTGATATGATATGATACTTTTTGTTATCTTTGATATATCTCTATAGTTGGATTTATAAGCTCTGATATTGTGTTTAGATCTGATACTATTTTTTTTAATATGACTAAACTGATCTTATATGTTAAATCTGATATGTGCTGCTACTTATATGTTTTACTCTTTAAGTTTGAATGCTTTGTCTTAGGGGGCTCTGTAGCTCTCTTAGACTTTGCTCACTCAAATTTAAATGGTTTTTTTCATCATCAAAAAGGGGGAGATTGTTAGAACCAAAGTGGTTTTGGATTAAAATAATCTCTTAAGTTTTGATGTTAACAAAAAGGTTAAATTTGTATGGCAAAGTGTTGTCAAAGATCTAACTTGTTTGTTATAAGTATGCAGGGACTATTTGATTTATACGAGTCAGAGGAACTTAGAATTAAAGTATAGAATTTATCAGATTCTATTTTGATCCTCTAGACGAGTCTACAACTCTTGGTAAAATTCTGAGTCAATTAGCTTTATGGTAGACGAGATCGTAAAATAAACTAAGGTAGACGAGTTGCCAAGTCTAAAGAAAAATCAAGTAGACGACACATTAAAATATAACAATTCTAGAGACTTGATAGATGAGTAGTCTCACTAGATGCCACGTCAGTAGATGAGCTCTTAAGTATAGCACGTCCAATTCTCTGAACTAGACGAAAAGTCTGTAGACGCATTATCAGTAGACGAGCCCATCTAAGCTTAATTGTATTTATTTCAAATGATTGCTTATTTAATTCAAAGAATATATGTCTTTTTACCCTTGTTGCTTCTATTGTTAAAGTATTTAACTCTTGGATAAAAGAACTTCGTACCATTGAAACTATAAACCTTTGTACTATGTCAACTACATTGTTGAAAAAATCAAGTCTAGTACAAAGATGGAAAGTCAGAAAGTAACCTTTGGTACAACAGAGAAGTGACAGCTCTACTTTGAGCATTCCTCTGATTAACGAAAGAACTTCTCCAAGAAGAATATCAAGTTACCAGTCTCAACGGATCCAAGCATTTAATGCTATGTCTAAACGGATACAATTTGAAGATCGTTGAAGATGATCAAGACAGAGAAGCACTTCAGCTATATATACTTGAAGAATTTCAAGAATAAAAAAACACAGTGATATATACACAAGTGACTTATACGTGAAGCTCTTATATCATAGTGCAAAAACTCTGTTGAATTTGTAAAATCATGTTTACTTGCAAACCTTGTTGATCTTAAACTTTCAAATCCTCACACATAGTGAGTTCTTAGATCAAATCAGTTAATCTCTTTGTTAGAGTTAGATCCTGAATAGGCTTGGTAAAGAAAGAATACTTTTAGCCTGAAGAGGTGTTGAATACTTGTAATCTATTTGGATAATAGTGGATAAAACATTCAGATAGAAGGGACTGGACGTAGCTCTTGGTTGGAAGAGAGTGAACTATGATAAAACACTTGTGTGATTCTTCTAACCCTTATATTTTACAGTCTTTGTTTATACTAACTGTGGGGTTTTGAATCTGAGTTTGTTAACTCTTCAAAAACGTTTTTCCTATTTGTGTATTATTTCTTTGGTTGTGCTTGTAAAAGGTTTGAGAAAAAGCTTTTTCGAAAAACTGTTAAGAAACACAATTCAACCCCCCTTCTTGTGTTTCCCTGTGTCAACTTCAGTTGGTTCTTTTTGTTGTGGTGGAGGTGATGATTCTTTTTGTGGTGAGGGTGATAGTGAGGGAGTTGGAAGCAGGACCAGCTTTCTCTTGGTCACTGTAGTTCTCTTCTTTCTAGGGATCACAGTCTCTTCAGGTTGAGACTCCCCCTCAGCTTGCACATTCCTTTTTCTCTTAAACACCTTGGTAACCCTAGGTGCATCAGAAACAGAGGCAGAGGCAGATGCTACCACATATTTTTTAACCTTGACAGGTTCAACAGATGGAATGAAAATAGGTTCAACAACCTTAGATACATCAGCTTGATCAGATGGTTGAGCATCTCTTTTTCTTTTTCTTACAAGTTGAGGAATTTCAGGCTCAACATGTTCCACAAATGGTTCAGCTTTAACTGTAGAGATGGTGATAATTTCTTGGGTGGGTTCAGCAGCAACAGATGATGAGACTTGAGTAGAGGGATCAATGGTAGGTGACAAATTCATTTTCATCAAAGATTAGATGGATTTATGTGCACAAATCATCATAACAAGCATTTCTCAAATCCAGCTTGTTTGCCCTAAAAATCCTTGTCATAATCATACCATAGGGATAATCCTTATCCTTTCACTTGACATCCTTCTCCATGTGTATGAAAATCAAGTCAGTAATGTCTATCCTAATCTTCTGGACTAGATGAAATAGTACAAACTTCTCTATTTTACTGACATGATTCCTAGACCCAGTTCTAGGCATAACACAATTTATGATAAGGACATGAAGAAATCTTGCCTTTGCTGTCAGATACTTGGAGTCCTTATTTTGAGGTTTTGCAACTCCATATAGAACTTGATTCACATTAGCTTCCCCTTGATCCTTCAGCCAATCTTTGTAATACCCAACACATTCTCTTGGGCATTTTGTCACTTCAGCGAGTGACTCATGTGTGATGATGACATGGTCACCATTTACATCTCCAGAAATCATGGAGGTATCATCATCCTTGGTGATCTTTGCAGTAGTCCAGAACTCTCTAACCAAGGCAGAAAAGACGAGCTCTTGTAGTTGAAAGAAGGGTAGCCATTGTAATAGCCGATGTTTTATGTTTTGTTTGAGTAAGAGGATTAGGTTTAAGGCTTGGCTTAAATAGTTAAGATGTTGTTTGAGGTCTAGGAACCTTTACTTGGAAAGTACGCAGTCATCTCGAGTAAGGATTATGAGTGTGAAACAAGAAATTTGGAGTTAGTATTGAGATTAGGCATTTTTTATGGTTTGAGGTTGTTTATTAGGTATTGATGAGCCTATATTTCAAATTTGAGGTCAATCGGACTTCAAACGAGCTCAGAACGCGAAGAAACACGTGAAGTCAACGTTACTGACCAGGGGTCAACACTGAGCGTGGGGAAGTGGTGCCATGCACAAGGACACATGGCGGGTGATGTGGCATGCATGCAAGCATGCTGGTGGACGCTCCCACGCTGAGCGTGGGTAAACTCACGCTGAGCGCCAGCGCCAGAAATTTGAAAAAAAAAAATGTTCAAGAGGTAACTTAACAGAGTGAAACTGAGAGAAGGCAGAGAACAGAACAGAGTGAAACAGAAAGGGAGAGTTTAGAGAGAGAAGGAGAGAAAACCTAGAGAGAGAAAAGTTCTAGTTCGATTATCAACTCGTTCGATCGTCCCGTCACGATTCCGGTTACGTGGTTGCGTTCGTGGCGATGATACCTTCACTCTTCTCTTCTTCTTTTCTTGTAAATTGAAGGTAAATCTCACTCTTTTATGTCGACATGTCGTCTGTTACGGTTCTTGAATTATCTTTCGTTTCGGTTAACGAATTTCGATTCTGTCTTTGAATTTGAACTCCTTGTAACGTGTGCTTCGTATTGTGATGTCTAGGTGAATTTTTGGAGGCTTGGAGGCCTTGGTCCTTGATGAGGCAGAATTGAGATTGTAGAGGGAACATTCGTTTCGTTACGTTTAGATCATCGTACGGCTTTCCAGGTGGGGAAACATCTAACGTCGGAAACGGCGAAGTGGCATTAAATTCGATAATGGCGTAGGGCGACCTAAACCAACTAGAGAGCGAGTAACAGACAATGTAAATAGCACATTGGGGACCACTTAGTGGTACCGATGATGATATTGGAATTGTACGTTTATCGCCGTTACATATAAAATATAATATTTTATTATTGATGTTGACTATTTTTGGACTGGTTTGACTTCTTGGACTGGTTTGACTGTTATTGGTTGTTTGTATGATTTGTGTTGACTACATTATATTATATTTATTTTATTATTAGATCATTTTATTATTGGATGTGGAGATGTAATGATGATATGTTGACATGATGGGTGATTATTGTGATTAGAGATTAAATAGTGATAAGACATGATGAGTATGGTGATGTATGTGGGAGATTCATATTACATGTGTTAGTAGTGCCTAACCGAGATGATTATTATGATATGGTGATGAGACTGATGAGATATGATTATTATTGAAGATATTAATGAGATAGGGATAAGCGGTTAGGGCACTAGGGGGTGACCTGAAACATGGTCTGTGATGTTTTTATGGGTGACCTGAAACATGGTCTGTGGGGTCTATTCCTCGGAGGTGGCATTCCCGTGGTTTAGACTATTGGCAGGACCGCTCCAGACATTATGTCATTATTGTTGCAGCTATAATTCATGCTTTGCATGAGCACCCTGGCCATGGTTCAGTGGTGTGCACCGTCATGTATTTGTGCAACTACAGTGCCATTGCTTTGCATGGGCATCTTCCCTCCGCGGACGAGGAGGTGCATCGGGGCCTCTGGAGATGTGTCATTGTGGATATCCGGATATGTGACCAAACCTGAGTGTACATACAACATTGCATTGCATCATGATGTAGGGTAAAGAAAAATCATAGAAGTGATCGAGGATGGTTGTGTTATATATATATATATATATACACCCACACACACACAGATTTATGGAGATAGATGTTTCGTGTGTTTCTGTTGTTATAGTTTTAAATGTTGCTAAACCCTTTCCACGTTTGACGTTAAATCGTTTCTTATCCCCTTTCTTTTTGCTATTGTGTTCGTTGTATTGTTATTGCTGTACCTTAGATCCGGAGCAGACAGATGACGAATTGGGATCATCCTTGGAGGACCCAGGATGCAGGGTTCCCTCTCACGGGGACCTTTAAGTTCGAGTTCATCGATCCCAACGGGTGGCTAGTGAACCCCGTCACCCGCTTTGTAGTTTACACGGGTCCCGTTTCGGTGACTACCAGACTGGGGCAGGGAGCTCCTTTAGGTTTGGTTGGCACTTTCAGAGCCAGCCTGACTCTTCCCTTCCCCATTGGAGTTATGGATGGACAGTTACCACCGATGCCTCCTATGCCAGATATGGCCCCAGTTCCTTTTATGGTACCGATTACTTGCTCTCGTGTAGGGTTTAGGTCGCCTTATGCCATTATCGAATTAAATGCAACCGCGCCGTTTCCGACGTTAAATGGTTTCTTTCCCCCACCTGAGAGTCGAGCGCTAAACAGAACGAGACGAAACAAACTAAAATGAAGCGTTCTCGAACTCCTCGATTCGGTCTCACCTAGAAAAAGGTCCTCGAAGCTCTGATATTCCTCCTAAACATCACATTTGAAAGGCATAAAGTAAGGAACTAAAAAATTTGACCGTTGAGTTTAAAGAACTACCTTTCTTTTACCTTCTCCAAATATTTCATCTCGATCCAACGGTAAACGAGACTAATCTAACCTTCCAATGTGACTGGTCAGGAGCTACTCTGGTTTGTTTTCCTTCCTCCTTCTGAGTTGAATAACTCATACTTTGGAAGTCCTGTAGAAATTCTAACCACTAGATAAGAAATACTCTCGGTCACGAACCTCGCTCTGAAATTTGAACAAAATCCGACGGTGGGAGAAGGTGTGGTGAAAGGTTTTCAGAAGCTGCTCCACCAAGCTTTCAGTTTTTTAGCAGTGGGGGGACTTGGGTTTTGGGTAGATTTCTTCCTCTTTTCTCCATTTTCTTGATAGTTTTATCTCCTCCTTTCTCTCTATCTTTTCCTCTCTTATCACTCTTTGTTTCTGCTCTGGAAAAGCCAACAAAATGGCTCAAATGAGAGGTGAAAACCCCTTTTATTTCTTTCTCAGCCGAGCACTGGCGCCCAAAACCAGCGCCCAGCGCTGGACATGCAGTCAAAGGCCCTGCATGCGTGACACGTGGCAGGGCGGAGCAGAGGCTGGGCGCTCAGTGCCACCTCCCAGCGCTCACTGCTGGCTTTCTGGCAGCCGTACTGATTTTGTACGTTTCGTCTCGTTCGAAGTCCAATTGGTCCCAAATTTGAAACGTAGGCTCATTATGACCTAATGAACAAACTCCAACCATTAAAAATTCCTAATCTCCATCCCAAATCCAAATTTATTATCTCACATTCGAACGTACTTAAGACGATAATCGACAATATCCTAAGTTTTGCTCACACTTAAACTCCTTCCTGATAATTACTTATTTTCTCATACCAAATTTCGTAGACCTTAAAAAACATCTTAACCCTGTAATTCAACTCTTAATCTTAAATATTATTCATAAAACAGATTATAAAAGCATGCCGTTACATACATGCTTTTACTACAGAACACTAGTATCATGACGTCTCGGTTACTAGGTTCACGTTTCAAAGTTAACATCATTTTCGTTCGGTGAAACACAAATACAAAACAAAACCTCCGCAACTTATCCAAGTTGTCAGAAATTTTTTCGCTGCGTAAAACTCTTTACAAATCTGTTTTCTTTTGGAAACTCCATTTTTCGAAACAACATCAAATCCTCGTAAAATCATTTCCAACCCAAATGAGACACCCCGTTGTGCCCCATTATTTTATTAAGTTAAAACCTCATTAATTAATTGTTTGATCGCGTGCTTAACTTTTACACATGTATTCAAAATACGTGAAAAATTAAAACTTAATTAGAAACATACAGCGTTAGAAAATTTAAAACAACACACTATAGATATTAAATGCATACACACCATATGTTTATGCGTCAGAGTTTTCGAAACATTGTTTAGGGTATTCCATCAGTAGAATCCCTAACAGGTATATAGTTGTACAATTATTATAAGCGGAAAATGTAGATGATGATGAGATACAAGTCTCAAGTATGCTTCCATGAAGAATATATCCACCCATGTTGAAGAATGAAGATATGAAAAGTGTTTTGATGATGATCATGTTGATTGAAAATGTTGTAATCGTTTTGAAGTCTTATGTTTGCTTTTCTAGGGTTTTGATGTAAGTCACAAGTAACTTAGATTGATTAGATGGCTTAACAAGATTAAGAAGATAATAATGCTAAACCTAAAAATAGAAATCAATTAGAGCTAAATCAAATGGCAAATGTTGGAAAATGTTTTTAAGGTATAAGTAATCACATACATAGTTGTATATTGGTCTACTTTGAGGAAAACGTGAAATTCCTTCAAGAGTATTCAAATACCAACTCATGTTTGCCGTTACAAATGTAATTTGGAAATTTTTGTATGGAGTATTCGAATACCCCTGTGAGTATTCGAATACTACCCATTCTGTTAAGTTTGTTGGGTTCTGTTACAGGGTGTATTCGAATACCCTTTATGAGTATTCGAATACTCACCTAAAATTTCAGAAAACTTCAACTTTTTCAGCTCCAATTGAAGTCTATATAAAGGGTATGTGCTTAAGGGTTTTGGCAACAAAATCATATGCAAAAATATACTGTTATAATGCCAAAATAGCAAGCCATCTACTCATCCTTTGTTATAAGTGATCTAGAAGCATACAAGCTTTGATGCACAAGTGTTTGTGCTAGAATTTTCTCTTCTTCTCAATTTGTTTTCTGAGTTTTGTATTGGGAGTGTGGATCCCAAGGTTCTCAAGAGTGTGGTATCTCTTGAGGGGCATAAATCTTTGTTGGTGAGGTATCCTTCAAAGTGGCCATTGGAGAAAAATCTTTGTTGGTGAGGTATCCTTCAAAGTAAGGGTGAGGCATCCCTTTATTGGCAAGAGTGTGGTATCTCTTATATACAAGATTGTGGTATCTTGTGGTGATTGTTGGTGAGGTATCCAATTGTTGGATAATTTTAGATATTTCAAAAGTTGATGTTTTATTATTTGGTTGTAAAAATGTGGTTAGCTTATTATTATTATTTATTCAATTAATTTTTTAGAAAATAATATTATCATTGAGAAAAAGCTTACCAGAAAACATCTTTTGCAACAATCTATTTTGACTTGTTCTTACTTTCAAGGTTACTTGGTTAGTAACTACACCACACACTTGATGGTTGTTACTTCGGATTGTTCCATTATATATTGGTACAAACTAATCCGATTATTTTGAATGTGGCCCTTTGATTTTATTCGAAAATAATTGGTTGCTTAATATGCTCAACTGCTTCCTGAATATGCTACAACGTCCAGCAACTTTGACCACGTCTTTAACCACTTCAATCACTAGTGCACCTTAACTTGGCCAGTTAAATTTTAATTTTGACCTTATCCTTTAAACATTTTTAGTTTCATTTAAAAACTAATGTGATATGCCTTATCCTACAGACGTTGTTGACGTCATGAAGTTCGTGGCTGACCATGGAGGTAAGTTTCACCATCTTATCAGAGAGAAATGTATGAAATTTATGAACTTACAAAGATACGGATGTGTATGAGATATTTGTTAAAATGTCTAAATCAAACTGTTTTAAAATTCTGTTGCATGTCTCAGTTTTGAAGAACTTGTTAGTCTATTTGTAACATATAAGTATGTGTTAAGAGATTTGTCTATGCAAAATTAAATGTTTCTTTAGTGATCAAGTAAAACTATAATTTATGCCAATTAATGTCTAATATGTTATATGTTAATGAAGCATGTGATTGGGCTATTATAGATAGGTTCTTGGTATGATTTTCGTGGTATGGTTTATACTGCTTGATTGCTTTCCGTGGCTACTTATATATATCTCAATTGATTTGTAAGTTACATGGGCTCTTTAGAAAATTGCATATTGGTATAATAGTCCATATTGTTAGATTGATGAAAATGATTAAATCCTTTATGTGATCATTAAGATATTATGAATGTATATATATTTAAATGTGTTAAAGAGTACTCTTGTATGAAGTTTGATATGAGCATGATATCAAAAGGGATGTGCTATGCTGAAATTGTTTTGTTGTGTAAATGAAAAGGCTAAGATGTTTGTGATTGATATAATCATGGTTCAATTATTGTTAATGACAATGATACGATATTTTGATCTGGGGGTTATAATTTGTATGTGTAAAGTCATGTGATTGTGCATTTTAATGCATATGTGTAAAGAGGAATGACAATCCTCCTAGGCCAAAGGCAAAATTGGTCTAAGGAGATGATATAATGGCGCGGTCTTTTATCAGGCTTGTCATATGGTAAATGTGAAATAATGTATGGTAGACTTTGGGGCTACCATATAATTTTGTGCATACAAAATTGTTTTTACCTTCTACATTTTTTGTAGGAGATGAACTATGATATTTTATATGGTGAATTTCCACTGTACACGGTGATGTTAACTGGATTTCATATTCAGATGAGATTAAATCCACTAATAATTATGTGTTCACCCTTTGTGGTTGTTTAATTACTCGGAGATCAGTCAAATGAAATTTATTGTTAAATGTAAAACACCAACAAGGTGTAACGGTGAGGCATCCCTTAGTGAGTTATCGGTGAGGTATCCAACAAGTTTCAAGAGTGAGGTATCTCTTGAGAGTGTGGTACTTGTGGGTGAGGTATCCTACAAGGGAGAGTGACTTTTGTAAGGAGTGTGGTATCTCTTGTACAAACTTTGTCATAGTGAATTTCTCCAAGAGGATTCTTGGGGACTGGACGTGGGCCACTCAGGTTCTTGGCTGAACCAGTAAAATACTTGTGTCACTTCTACTCTCTTTAATTTCTTGCAATCTTTATTATCATATGCTTGATTCTTTATGTTCTATGCTTATGATACTAGTCCATGATTGTTGTATGATACTATCTCTTAGCTTATACAATTGAATATCTTTCTTTAAGTGCATTCTTGAATTGGTATTGCAATTGTTTCTTGCTAATGCTTCAAGGAGAGTTTACTGTCTTGCTACTCCATTTGAAAAAGGGAACTTAAACATTTGTTTTTCGAAAAGTTTTAAAAAGGTCATTTCAACCCCCCCTCTTAACTAAGCACCGATTCCACATCTTACAGAAAAATATAAAACGCCTTAACCCACTGGCCATAACTACCTAAACTCTATCACCAGGGTTCACAGCTCGTCCTCTAGCTTATGGTTCATATAAAGTTCCATCCAACTCCTCATTATTAAGCCCTTCCATAGAGTCTTCTCGTACGATCACATAATAAATAAAATACAGCATACAGAAAAAATATAGGGGATAAGAAACATTTCTATCATCAAAAGCGAAAGGAATACATAGCACATAATATACTAACAATCAAAGACAAGCATCACACATAAGTAACAATCATCCTCAATCACGATATCTTCCTCTACCCTTAATCTCGTACGATTAAACCTTAATACTAATGTGGTCACTACCAATCCTATCACACATCCTTCCTTAGAGATATCAGTCAGTCGTTCAAGCGACGCGTCCCCATTAACCGGTGCACAACCTCATCCAAGGGAGAATACTCATGCAAAGCAATGACACTATAGTTGCATGGTACAGTCGATGCACACCCTGGTTCAAGGGTGCTCTTGCATAACAATGACACTATAGCTGCACAGCATAGTCGGCGCACAACCTCATCCATGGTAAGAATGCTCACGCAAAGCAATGACACTATAGCTACACAGCACAGTCGGTGGACACCCTGGTTCTCTCTCAAGGGTGCTGATGAAATTCAATGACACTATAGCTGCACAACCTAAATCAAATTTGGAACGGTCCTGAGAGGACTTCGGACCTCGTGTATCTCAAACACACGGTTATAAACAACAGTACGAACACATGAATCTCACCGACTCTCATCAATAACAACCTAGCACCTCAACCTTCCATCTTAGCCCCAACACATACTATATGTCACATCTCATTTATGAAATGATTAATTCAGGCTAGGCACCTCTATGTCATAATTATTCTCTCACCCACAAGAATATCTCCGAACAACACATATCTTTGCTTAAAAGTCAACTAAGCATATTATCAAACCAGGCAGATCATGCATAACACAATAATCAATAAAATATTCAAACATCAAAATAGAACGTCACATGCAGTAAAATACCTCAACCAGCATATCACAAACAATCAATAATATTAAAGTCATCCAATATTCTAAAATTATCCTAACGTCGATAAACCTACGATTCCCAAATGATCATTGGTATTACGGAAAAGATTCTAATGCGATTTTGGTCTTATTGATTACTCGACCACTAGTAGGGTTTAGGTCGCCCTACACAACTATTATATTATGAACTACTTATCCATTCCGATGATAGGTTGAATCTTTCCCCCGCGTGACTTATCACCAGATTTCCCGAACTTCCCGATCCTCGTTATTATACTACGATTATCTATTAACCTTCAACCAACACAACATAACAACAATTAATTAAACAAAACCCTTCCATGCCCATTTTATGCTAGTTTCTGCCATGATATCAAAAATAGGCTAGGGTTATTTTCTCAATCCAATCTTTTAGATACTTGTTCCTATAGTATTAACTAACATAAATCAAGTGTTACTAGTTAAAAGTATGAAACAAAATAATCTAACCAACTAGGTTAGGGTTTCGGCCTCAATGAACAAAATAGGTTAGAAAATTTAGTTGGATTTAAGCTCTTGGATATGGATCATATAGGTACTAGAGAGCTTAAATCAAGCATTAGATTTCACAAATTGAACAAAAACATCAAACCCATTTTGAAAGGGGGTTTCGACCAATATAAGAACAATAGGAAAGAAAATGCTTTTGCTCACATGCTCTTAGATGATGAAAGTAGAAGTCATTTATAGATCATAGCAATTGGTTTCACATTAAAATGTTTTTTCTACAATTTTCTAGAATTATTTGAAGTTTTAGATCTAAGAATGGAAATTCATGAAAACTTGATGATTATGGCTTGGAAACAAGGAAATCAATGAAGAACATGATGTTTATTGGTCAAGGAGTGTAAGGTATACCTCTTAGATGTTGAGAAATTGAAAAGAATGAAGCAAGTTCTTCACAAAATTGGTTTATCGTGTTCTTAAAAAGTTAGAGAGAAAGATGAAGATGATGAAGAAAATGGTGAAGTGTGGAAGTGGGGAGCGGGCAGCGCACATATGGCTGAAGCGAGGGGGTATTTTGTCAAATTCACTTAGGGACATCATGGTAATTGCACTTAGGGACCAATTTGTCATTTCATAAAAGACCAGGGACATAAAGGACTTTTCATCCTTAACATCATTTATTGCATGGTTAGTCACACCATGACTCACTAGGTGACTCACCCCTCATGAGTCATCCATGATCCGTTGTCTCCATCCATTAGCGGGTCCCGGAAATCTCGTATTCAGCTCCATCGTTTACCTGATTTAGATTTTACGCCCGAATAAAACATAATATTTCATTTTCAATGGAAAATTTTCAAAATAACCAAAGTCGTTTTAAATATGATTTAAACCTAAACCATTTCGTTCAGGCGTCAAAATTAGGTTTTTTGATCAGTAAAATCTTACTGTCAGTGAAAACGCAGACCGGTTTCCATCTGAATTTTAAACCCAAAATTTAACTGTAACCCTCTACCATAAGGTAAAGTATGAATATGATTTTTTTATCCAAAATCATTTTCTCGGTCTCAGATAAAAATAGAATTAAATATATTTTTACCGGTAACATAGCGTAATTAAAAACAAGGTGTTACATTACTACCCCACTTAGAAAAAAAATTTCGTCCTCGGAATTTATGTACCTCAGAAAAGATGTGGATATTTCTGCTGTATATCCGTTTCACGTTCCCAAGTAGCATCTCCAGTAGTCGCATCCCATATAACCTTAACCAAAGGAATTTGTCTACCGCGAAGCTCCTTAATCCTTCTATCTGCTATCTTAACAGGTGAAGCCTCATACTCTAGATTCTCTTGTAGTTGTATAGACTTAGAATCAATCACATGTGAAGAATCAAGATAATATTTTCTCAATTGAGATACGTGAAAGACGTCATGTGTAACACCCTGTTTTTACCGTTTTGCTGTTTTTACTGTTTTTCAATTATCGGTAGAATTTTAATTGTTTGTAATTTTTATATAAGATCTATAAAATGATTTTTAGTAAAATAAAATCATAAATTTACTCTACCTTATGGTATAAGGTTTCGGTAAAAATTTAGGTTTAAAATTCAGACGAAACCCGGTCTGCATTTTAAGTGACGGTAAGATTTTACTAATCAGAAAACCTAATTTTGACCCGAGAATGAAAAAGTTTAGATTTTTATTTATTTCCAACCATAGTGGTTATTTTGAAAATTTTCAAAATAAATAAGTTATTATACGTTAGTCAGGCGAATACTCGACGATCGGGGATCGACGGAATCGAGAACGGAGGTGCAGAGACAAAACCCGACATCGGACGGATGAGAACAATCAGTCATTTGTGATGACTCAAGGGGGTGATTCATAGGGGTTAGTCACCATGCATTAAATGCATGTAATGATGACTTAAATGTGAAAAGTCCAAAATACCCTTAAGCTTGCATTGTAATTTCAAGTGTGCCATGACAACATTTTACCTTATTCTCCCTAGCATACTCACGGGCACCCTCCTTAATACTACACATGGTCCTTCTTTTCCTTCATTTGTTCATGTTGCTCTCAAAAACATAGAAAAAACTCTAAATTCTTTCTCTTGATTTTCAAAGGAATTCTAAGATCTTGATCATTTCTTGAGATTCCAAAGGTATAGCCTTATGTCCATGATCATACCTTCACTTATCATCACAAGTTTTCTTCTTAAATCCATGTTTTATTCAAGATCAAATTCCTAGATCTAGTTTTTCAAATAATTCTAGAAAATCATAGAAAAATCATTTTAACGTGAGATCAATTTCTATAATCTCCATATGACTTCTATATTCATCATCCAAGAGCTTGAAAAATTTAGAGATCCCTGGCCCTTTTATTTTGAGTTGGTCGAACCTATATCAAATGGGTTTAGGATGATTTTCTTCAATCTTTAACTTGATTTCCTGTTGGTTGTTCATGGTTAGGTTTTGTGGGTTCAAAACCTTGTGATATAGGTGAACAACATCCTTCTCCTACTTGAGTTTCAAGTGATCTACAAGAGTTAAGGGGGGAGATTACTACTATCCCGCCTTAATGTAGATATGTATGTGGTTTAAAATAATTGTATGTTGTTTTTCAAATCCTAAGTGTTTGGATTATGTATTATTGTTTAGGGTTGTGTGATCCTCTTGGAGGATTTGATTTGATGTTTGGTTGTGGTATGATATGTCATATGGTTGTTTTGGTTCCAATGACCTTAAGTTGGAACCATGATTGTTATTTTCTTGATGTGTTAAGAAAAATTCCTAATATATTTATTTAAGGTCTTTCGGCCATAACTGGTTGAGGGAATTCCATGGGGATTTAATTTGGTTGGATAATTTTTATAAGGAGTGAATGAGTATATAAGAGTATAGAAATTGGTTTGGATTGATTTGGAGATGTATGTTAAAAGATATGAATTTTGGAGTATTTAGGGACTTTTAAGCAATTTCTGGAAAATTGCGGGACGGAACTATAAATATGAAAATATGGCATACAGTTGAAGTGAATGACAAAATAAGACCATAGAAATTGGTTTGGTGTTAATTGGATTAATACATAAAAAGATATAAGCTTTTTAGTAAACAAGGACCTTTTTGCAATTATTGTAAAATATTTTGGGGCAGAAATTTAATTTCTAGAAACATTGAGGTTAACTAAAAAATATTTCTATAGAAGTTTTTTTGGTGTAATTTGAAGTTATAAATAAAAAGTTATAAGGTTTTAAGTGAATAAGGACCTTTTGTAATTAATGAAAGTTTAGGGACTACAATGCAATTTTCGAAAATAAATGTTATTGGACAGTGGGAGACTGTTTTTCATACCTATTAAACTGTTATAAAACTCCAAAATGAGTTTTGAACTATTAGAGTGTAAAATCGGTTAAAAAGGATTTACGCGTTTTACAAACTTAACGACGTTCGGTCAAGTTTTAGGAAATTTGCATACATGGAAAGGAAATTGTAAAATCAGAGCTTTGAGCATCTTAAAATGAGTATTATAACCTAGGTGAGTAATAGATTTGAGGTGAAGAACCATATTTTTAAAAGTATGGCTTTTGGGCCTAAAACCAGTAAAAAGCGGCGAAACCGTCGTCAAACGTTTTTAAGGATTTTTGAGAAAACAATGATGTAAAGTTTGAAATCAGTATTTTTTTTCAATACTTTAAAATAAGTATGGTAACTTAGGAAAGTAAAGGATTTGAGAAAAATAATTATATTTGTGAAAATATGGAATTTAAGTTGAAATACAGTAAAAAGCAGTAAAACGGTATTTTAAGAGTTTCAACGTTTTTCAAGAAACGGTTTTGATGAATTTAGTACTTATGTACTTTGATGGAATCTGATTTTAAAATGGTTTGGTTTTAACCAAAGTTTTTAGTTTTAAAGACAAAAGAGAATTTTAGTTTTCAAGACTAGTATTTCAAGTAAATGGAAAACCTAAGTCGAGGATGACTTAGTGAAAATATGAACTTACTGATTTATGACTTATGGTGAAGTAAGACCATTTGTCATAAAGTGTGGATAATTCATTATGCATACCTCCATAAGATTTAATGGACTAAGTGTTATTTGATTTTCTTGAAAGCCAAGAGAATGGCTCAATTAGAAAAGTGTAAAGAAATAAATGATTGGACTGTCGATCCAATTTCATAATGTGTGAGGACTTGTAAGTAAGCGCCTTAAAACATCTTTACACAAAAATGGAAGTTTTCTTGAGAACTGTGAAGAGCCGATGGTTTGTACTCGAGAATATCGTTCGTCAGAGATTGACAGCAAGTGGATTCCGGTGGAATCACGAGGTTATTTGATGGATAGACCAATTGGATGTATTCCGGCAATTTTGCCCAACTACATAGTTGATACTATATTCAGAAAGGCCGTTGTGACAAGGAACTAAGCTTCCCAGTAGTAGAGGTTTCATAAAGATCCCGTTGTTCCACAGAAAGTTTGAGATCACATGTGATTATGATAGTACGTACATTATGATTATGATATGAGCCTTGTGTGCCATGATAGCCACACATGGTGCCTGAAGGTGGGCGTAGATGAAACCTATACTAACCATTCCTTTCCAAAACATCATCTTAACTCCGATGTTAGAATCAGATATTCCTTGAGGCTGTGTAGGAATGGGGCTATACGGTTTCCATCAGTTTCTCTCTTCCTCCGATGGACAAACCGTGTCCGGTATGCTTGATAAGCTTACCGTCGAGTTTGGTATAGTATATTCTTGGAGTTTTGAGTTGCAGAATTAAAATGGGAGATAAAAGAAATATAGTACAGTTTTATTATGTACCAGTGAGTTGTGCCACTGCATGTCTGCCTTATGTGTAAGATAAATGGAATCTCACCTCCTTATTTTATTTTTCCCATGTCAGCTGGTTATGTGCATTCTGTATTCTTTTGAGAAGATTGAGACGTCAAGATCTCCCTTGACTGGTGCATCGTAGAGATTGAGGTTCGAGCATGCGGACGATATGCTGGAGTTTCTAGTGGACGTCTTCCAGACTTCAGAGGGTTCAAGGCGATGGTATTAGGGTTTCAGTTATGCCTAACCTTTCTTTTCTTGAGATAGGCATGATAGTCATTAGTTCTTAAGTTACGGTTTTCCTTTGGAAGGGAAATGACTTAGTATGAGAGTTACTTTTGTAATGGCTCTAGTAGTGTCTGTTGTGACGACACCAGCAGTGGACTCAAATAGAGTTTTCACTAAATCTCATCAGTTGGGTTTATCCTCCTCACGATGTACGCGAGAGGATTGTCTTTTCCATTTTAGTTTGGCCAGCTGGGTATGTCTGGGAATTAATGTTACTGTTTATGGAGCTGCGACTCCAAGTATTTTATATTTTAGGAGCTGCGATCCATATCTTTATGTTGAGTCTGTATATCTTTATGGCTTCTATCTATGAGTCGGGTTGGATTTTTATATAAGTGACTTTTGAACTAATAATCTCATTATGATTATGAAATATGTTATTGAACTTTTACCTTATTCCCAACTAATTATATTTATGACTTATGAAAAAGAAAAATTTCCCCATTCGAATATAGCCAATTTTAGTTAAACTACTTTTCGGCCTTAAAATGTCACGTACGATGTAGTACTCGAGAAGGGTGTTACATCTTGAAGGTTAGCAAGGTTAGGTGGTAAAGCAATATGGTAAGCTACGGGGCCAATCCTTCGAAGAATCTGGAAAGGTCCGATGAATCTAGGAGTAAGTTTTTGGTTTTGATAGCCCTGCCAATTCCGGTCTTCAGAGTGACTCTCAAAAAGATGTGATCACCCTCCTGAAATTCTAAAGGTCTCCTCCTTTTGTTAATGTAGCTCCTCTTCCTATCCTGTGCTTCCTTCATATTTTCCCTTATCTTCCAACTTGTTCCGTAGTCTGCTGCACCACATCTGGACCCAAAACTTGGTTTTCACCAATCTCATAACAACATAACGAGGTCCTACACTTCCTGCCATAGAAAGCCTCGTATGGTGCCATTCCGATACTACTATGAAAACTATTCTTATAAGTAAATTCAATCAATGGTAAAAATTCATCCCAACTACCAATGTGCTCCAACACACAAGCTCTCAAAAGATCTTCCAATGACTGAATTGTCCTTTTTGACTGTCCATCGGTCTGGGGATGATAAGCAGAACTCATCCTCAACTTTGTCCCCAATGCACTATGCAGTTGCCTCCAAAATCTAGATGTGAATCTAGGATCTCGGTCTTAGAAAATGCTTGATGGCATGCCATGCAACCAAACAACTTCTTTGATATAAATTTGGGTCAATTTCTCTAAACTATAACTCCAACCAATTGGTAAGAAGTGAGCACACTTCGTCAACCTATCAATGATAACCCAAATCGCATCATGTCTCTTAGGAGTTCGTGGTAACTGCGACACCCTAAAACCCGACATCACATGGTTACCCATTCAGGAAAAGAAACCTATTTAAAACGTTGGTCGCTTTCGGAAAAATAACCTTTTATATAGGGTTACTGAAAAAGAGTACTCAATTTTTTTTTGTTAAAAGAAGTTAAGAAAAGGTGATGAACCCTCAGAACATGAAAATAAACATCATACATATAAATATAACTATCCCACTTGGGATCTTAGGTTTGACTAAAAAATAGGCCTTGTCGAACGAGCCAACATACACTAAAACAGCTACTGAAGAAACAGGTAAGAAAAGAAACATCAAACCGGGGATAGGAAACTGGGCACAAGACTCAAAAGACGGCTCTAAAAGCCTAGGGACTATCGGGACAACTCCAAAATCCGACGAACGATCTACCAATGCCTCCTGCATGTAGAGTGACCACAGACGCTACCCCCAGACGAGATATCAGATGCCGGATCGATAACGTCACCGCCATCGTCGATAGGGACGTCGTCATCTCCGGGATCCTGCGGATGGTACTCTGGCTCCTCCTCGTCCTCTATCAGCTCAAGAGGTTCTTCCTCGGGATCCTCCTCCACTGGATCCTCCGCAAGCAGTTCAACTGGATCAAAATGCTCATGAAGGAGACCGATGACTTGTAGCGTACGAAGGTAGTACCATGGAGGTGGAAGCGCCACAGTCCTCGTCTCGACGGTATGAATCCTTCTTACGGGCACTCCGTTAGCATTCGTCTCGGTTGTCATGACTGGTCCTCGATACGTCACGGTCGTCGCACCCTCATGTATAGTCCAATTCCCTGCCGTCCCAGCATGATCAAACACTTCGCTCCTCGAGCTCGACTGTGCCAAGGTAACGTTCGGATCCATCTAAAAGCACGGGCATACCCGATACAAGAAGAAAAGAACAGAACATACAAATGTGCAGGAGTGAGATACCGTCATAAGATATATCCCACAACAACCATTTACATGATACATACATCACATAATCATATAAACAGTTAAATCATGCATATACATAACATAACAGTGTTATATCAAAGGATCTCAAACCCGCACATTCAATCTTTGAAAATATGCATGACACTTCAATATCAGGCTCTAACTTAATCTCATGAGATATCAACACCGTTTTCCACTGGAGAAGAGTTAGAGTTGGTCAATCTCTATCCCACCGGGCAGTTGCCTCCATATCCTCATGCATTTAAGGTCTCAGGACGAGCAACGTCACATGTGCCTCTGAACCGGTCATATGGACAGACTCCCAGATACCACCTTGTATCTGATATGTAAGAAAGCACGTCTGCCTGGGGAAATGCACATGAGAAAATATTTTATTCAAAAGGTTTTCTTTGTGTTCATTCTTTTTTGTTGTCGCAGCTCAAAGCTAACGACTTAATCATCATTTCCCCATCACTTGAAAACTTAGAAGCATAGGACACATAGTCCGAATGCTCAATCACAACGCCCAAGACCGATGCCGTAGTCAAGGGTTGTGGTCGTATAAATCACTTATGCTTTTATTCATGTTTTGAACTTAACATGATAAGGACAATAGCCCACAACAACGAAATCAGAATGCACTGTCCTCGATTTCGAGAATAGGACTCTCAGTCCAGAACATCATGAATAGGACATATGGCCCCGAATTAACACTATTCCAAGATCACGTGCGTATAACTGAATACTAGAGGCGACGTCTCGCGTACTAGATTCTCTTTCTTAAGTACTTATTTTTCGTTCAGTGAAAATCAAATTCAAAACCGAATCCTCGATAACCTATCCAGTCTATCGGAAAGTTTCTAAAACATTTAGGAGAAAACATTTTCTTTGAAAATCTTTTATAAAGCATCTTTGAAATACTTTTATCTTTGAAAATCCCCAATAGGATATTGCCAAATAATCTTGAAAGTTTTCACTTGAAGACACATAGTTCGAAAAGGATTTTTCTCTTGTATAACAATAGTTCACCAAAACCATTTCAACATTTAAAACAAGTACTTTTAGTTAATGAGCTTTTGGAAAAGAACACCAATCCCTTCATCTTCAAAGCTTATTAAGGTTTTTAATCCTTATAACAGTTGAGCACAGACACAAGTCTAGCTTAGAAAACTTTCAATCAACAGCAGTATATATTCTCAGTTCAATGCTAATATCATAGTTGAAAGCAGTTCATCACAGATATGCATTATAACATTTAGAACAAGCATAGTTCAACATCAGATAATAGCATAACAGTTCAAGTACATTAGATAACCAAGTAAGCTCAATCAACATATAAATATCTAGTTAAACACAAACACACATGCATACAGTTATTGAATATCTTTAGGAAATCCCCTCTTACCTCACGTCGGAGTTAAGAGTTTTGGATTTGAAAAGAAGGTTCACGAACGTCCTCGCTTCTCCGGCGATGGAAGTCTAAGGTTACCAACATAAAATCATGAGTTAAAAAAAATCAACTCGAGAACACTAACCACAAGGTATAGGTTCGGTTCATACAATAAACTAGGATTAGGGGTTTCCTAAATTTATGCGACTCTTGGATTTATGATCCTTAAGTGCTAGAAGTTCATAAACAACAATCTTTTAACAAAGTTGAATTAAAAATCCCACTAAGTACTTGACTTTGGGTTTCAGCCAAGCATAGGTAAATAGGCTAGGAATTTCTAAACTTTCCAATCTCTTTAGGTTAGCATCCTTACATAGTAAGGAGCTTGAAACCATGATCATTTCGAAACATGAAAAAATCAAATGTCTTAGACCATGAACTCTTAGGTTCGTCTTTAACAAGTTTGTGAGGTTAGAGATATTTAAATCATCCAATCTTTTGGACATAGCATCCTTTAACATGAAGGAGCTTTAATCCATAATCATCTTGGAAAACAAAATAAAATAACACATCCTTGGTTAAATGTTACATTCAGTCATCATAGGAAAATAAAGCAAGAAAACATTTTAAACTTTCCAATCACTTAGACATAGCATCCTTTAACATAAGGAGCTTTTTAGTCCATGATCACTTTGGAAAACAAAACTCAACATCTTTGCCATAACCATTTAAGGTTTCGGCCTTTTCAAGAAATAGGGGTTAGAAATCTTCAAACTTTCCAATCTCTTGGACTTAGCATCCTTCTATATCAAGGAGTCTTAATCCATGATCATTTTGGAAAACAAAACTTAAACACCATTGCCTTAAAACTCATTGGTTTTGGTCTTTACATAAAAATAGGGTAAAAATCTTTAAACTTTCCAATCACTTAGACATAACATCCTTTAGCATAAGGGTGCCTTGGTCCATGATCATCTTGGAAATGAAACTCAAATACAAACTCACACATGTAAAAGCTGAAACAAGATTCACCTAAACCATATACATGGTTTCGGCCTCCTTAGGAAGAAGAGGTTAGGAAACTTTGTTTTACACAACCTTTTAGTATGTGATAGTATGAGTAAATACAAGAATATAGAAAGTGGTTTCAACTCAAAAGGAGTTTTCTACCATTTTTGAGAGGTTTTAGAAGCTAAAAGCACATAAAGGACATATGAAGAAAACTTTGAAATAAAAGATGATACTTTGAAAAAGAACTATATAGAAGTATTACCCTTAACAAGATGAACAACTTTGATGAAGAACTCTAAGAGAAAAGCTTGATAAAAATGTAAACTTTGTAAGAGAGAAGAAGAAGAAGAAATGTAGTAAAGTGTAAATGTGAGAAATGGAGGAAAGTGATGAAGCGTGGAAATGAAGAGTGTTTATAGAGAGTGATAGTAGAGGTCATGGTTTTGGGAGAGGAAGAAAGAAGAGAAGAAATAAGGTGGGTTGTTGTAGAGAGGATAAGGAGTTAAGGTGATGTGATGTGATTGGAGAGAGAAAGATGAAAAAGTGAGATTTTTGAAAAAAAGTCATGATTCACCTTTTGATGTGTGTCATAACCTTCGCATCAAGTCACTTCATGTCACTTCATCCTCTTGATGCTCTGCTCCATTGTGTATCAGATGACTTCCCCGATCGTATTTACCGACGATTTCGCCCGGGAAATCCCTAAGATTTGGCCCCGAACAAGATTTTTCGAAAAACTCCAAACCCACACAAAACATCATAAAAATACTAATCGTCTCGTTCACGAATTAAAATTTGGTCTCTAGCTCAGTAAACTTGTACTGGCAGTGAGAACCCAGACCAGTTTTCGTCTGAATTTTCAACCAAAAATTTTACTGTGACTTCATACGGTAAAACAACACAAGAAATGATTTTATTTTAAATAAAATCATCCTCTGGATTTTATAAAAAATAAACACATTAAAGCATGTATTTACTGATAAAGAAGCATACGAAAAAAGGGTGTTACAACTCTACCCCTCTAAAAAGAATTTCGTCCTCGAAATTACGTACCTTGAAATAACTCAGGGCGCCACAACTTCATCTTGTCCTCAGCCTCCCACGTTGTTTCTCCGGTTGTCTCATTCCAGATGACTTTGGCCATAGGAATTTGTTTACCTCTGAGCTGCTTTGTCATCCTATCCGCGATTCGTGCCGGCGAAGTCACAAAGGACAGGTTCTCTTTTAACTGTACTTTATCAGGATTTATGATATGTGATGGATCAGGAATGTATTTTCTCAACTGAGAGACATGAAAGACATCATGGATATTGGAAAGAAAGGGTGGTAAAGATATTTTATAAGCTACTGGACCTACACGACGAAGAATTTGGTAGGGTCCAATGAACTTAGGAGTAAGCTTTCTGGATGCATACTCAACCTGATCTTATGAGCCTCTTCTAAAATCAGCTTCCTCAACTCAGCATCATCAGGTGCACAGATTCTCTCGCCAAACCTCAAGATTCCATCTGTTCCTTCTCTAAACTCTGACAGAGCTCCTTGACGTACTAAGTCTCTTTCTGTCTGCAGATACTGATCAGTCTCTTGCTTCTCCTTTATCTGCTCCATTAATCCATTTGACATGGTGGTCCTGTTCAGACACAATTTTCCTGGCGTACTCTCAACTGACAAACTTAGATCTCGGAATTGTTCCAGCAATTCCTGCTCTTTAACCATCATCACTGATGCGTGAATTGACTTCCTGCTCAAGGCATCAGCCACTACATTCGCCTTTCCAGGGTGATACTGTAGTTGAAAGTCATAATCCTTCAGGAATTCTAACCAACGTCTCTGACGCATATTCAACTCCTTCTGATTAAACAGGTACTTCAAGCTCTTATGGTCACTGAAAACATTAAAAGTAGCCTCGTACAAGTAATGTCTCCAGATTTTTAAAGCAAAGACCACAGCAGCCAGTTCTAAATCGTGCATCGGATAGTTCCTCTCATGAATCTTCAACTGCCTCAAAGCATAAGCTACAACTTTCCGATTTTGCATCAGCACACAGCCCAAACCGTGATGCGAAGCATCACAGTAAACCTCAAAAGATTCCTTGGGATCAGGTAGGATCAATACCGGTGAGGTTGTCAACCTCCTTTTCATCTCTTGGAAGCTTCTCTCACAGGCTTCTGTCCACACGAACGCTTGGTCCTTACGAGTCAACTGGGTGAGAGGTCCTACAAGCTTGGAAAATCCCTCAATGAACCTCCTGTAGTCACCAGTCAAACCCATAAAACTATGGATTTCTATTGCCGTTGTTGGTCTTTCCCATTCCAAAACAGCCTCGACCTTCATCGAATCCACAGCGATTCCTTCGCGGGATATTACGTGACCCAAGAATTGAACTTGATCCAACCAAAACTCACACTTCTCGGGTTTCGCATAGAGCAGCTTCTCTCTCAAGATTTGAAGAACAAGGCTAAGGTGTTCAACACGAGTCTCCTTGTCCGGAGAATAGATCAGAATGTCATCAATGAAGACGACTACGAATTGATCCAAAAAGGGATGAAAGATCCTATTCATATAGTCCATGAATATAGCAGGTGCATTCGTCACTCCAAACGGCATTACCAAATACTCATAATGCCCATAGCGTGTTCGAAATGCTGTCTTAGGAACATCTTCTGCTTTTACTCGTATCTGGGGGTATCCTGATCGCAGATCTATCTTTGAAAACACTGTCGCACCATGCAACTGATCCATAAGAACATCTATCCTTGGAAGAGGATATCTGTTTTTAATCATGACTTTGTTTAACTGAAGAAAGTCCATACACAGCCTAGCAGTTCCATCTTTCTTCTTTACTAGCAGGACTGGAGCTCCCCACGGTGACACACTAGGTCGTATAAACTCTTTCCTCGTCAGCTCCTCAAGTTGGTCCTTCAAGGTTTCTAACTCTGACGGCGACATGCGATATGGTGCTATGGATATTGGCCCAGTGCCTGGAATCAGATCAGTCGCGAACTCGACCTCCCGAACATGTGGCAATCCAGGAACATCCTCAGGGAAAACCTCTGGAAACTCTAGAACGACGGGTATGGATTCCAAGTCAAACTCACTCTCGAGGTCCAAGGAAAACAGCAGCATGTAACCTTAAGCTCCTTCTTTCAAAGAAGCTCTTACCTGACTAGCAGATAAAAATCCAGAAATCTCCTCCCTGAAGATTAAGGTTTTATGAGCACAATCTATTAGGATATGGTTGAAATATAATCAATCCATGCTTAAGATTACATCTAACTGTACTAAAGGCAAACAGATCAAGTCTACAAGGAAATGCCTATTCTGAACGATGATAGGACAGTTTAAGCAAACAGAATTAACAGTCACAGGTTCAGTGGTTGGGGTAGAAACAATCAGATTATATGGCAAGGAAGAAACAGTCAAGTCTAGAATTTTCACACGATCCATCGAAATAAAAGAATGAGTTGCGCCTGAATCGAAAAGTACAGACAAGAGATTACAAGTAATGTCGCACTTACCTTGCACAAGATCAGCGGAGTTTGATGCCTCAGCACCACTCATGGTATACACTCTTCCCTTAACGGTTGGCTTGTTTACTCTGGCATGGTTGACAGAATGCTCCCTCTTCGGTGCACGACACTCCTTTGCCAAGTGTCCCACGCAGTCACAGTTGTTACACTTGTAATCCTTCTTCGGGCAATCATTGGCCAGGTGGCTCGGATCTCCACACCTGAAACATCTCCTTTCTTGGCCTTGATCGTTGTTTCTCTGGCCTCCACTTCCTGTCCCCGAAACACTAGGATGAGCTTGTTGTTGTTTCTGGTTGTAGCTGGATGCCTGGTGATACAGTTTCCTCTGGTTCTGCTTCCATTTTGAATTCTGGCCTTGATTCTGGCTCTTAAGACGAACAGGTCCTCCTGCGCTTCCCTTGTTATCCCTTCCTCTGCGCATCATCTCAATTTTCCAGCACTTCTCCACTAGTGCTTGGAAGTTCCTGATCTCCAACGGCAATACCGATTCTTTAATCTCGAAGTGCAGACCAGCTTCAAACTGCTCACACTTCCATTCCTTACTTGGATTGTCTTGAAAGAAATGAAAATACTTGGTAAGGGATTCAAACCTCGCCGCATACTCCCCTACTGTCAGGTCCCGTTGACTCGGCCTCATGAACTCCTGCTTTGATGAAGAACTCTAAGAGAAAAGCTTGATAAAAATGTAAACTTTGTAAGAGAGAAGAAGAAGAAATGTAGTAAAGTGTAAATGTGAGAAATGAAGGAAAGTGATGAAGTGTGGAAATGAAGAGTGTTTATACAGAGTGAGAGGAGAGGTCACAGTTTTGGGAGAGGAAGAAAGAAGAGAAGAAAAAAGGTGGGTTGCATGTAGAGAGGATAAGGAGTTAAGGTGATGTGATGTGATTGGAGAGAGAAAGATGAAAAAATGAGATTTTTGAAAAAAAAGTCATGATTCACCTTTTGAGGTGTGTCATAACCTTCACATCAAGTCACTCCATGTCACTTCATCCTCTTGATGCTCTGCTCCATTGCGTATCAGATGACTTCCCCTATCGTATTTCCCGACGATTTCGCCCGGGAAACCCCTAAGATTTGGCCCCGAACAAGATTTTTCGAAAAACTCCAAACCCACAAAAAACATCATAAAAATACTAAATGTCTCATTCACGAATTAAAATTTGGCCTCTAGCTCAGTAAACTTGTACTGGCAGTGAGAACCCAGACCGGTTTTCGTCTCAATTTTCGACCGAAAATTTTACTGTGACTTCATATGGTAAAACAACACAAGAAAATGATTTTATTTTAAATAAAATCATCCTCTGGATTTTATCAAAAATAAACACATTAAAGCATGTATTTACTGATAAAGAAGCATACGAAAAACAGGGTGTTACAGTAACCCAACAACAAAATCCAGAGCGATGCTATCCCATTCCACTCCGGGATATCCAACGATTGTAATAAACCTGCTGGATTTTCATGCTCAATCTTAGCCTTCTGACACACCAGACAAGCTAAAACGTACTCTGCCACCTCTTTCTTCAACCCTGTTGATGAGTGTCATTTCACCTCATCTTTGTCTATCATTTTGCATGCATTTTCATGTAGTTTAGGCATATTTAATTTGATTTTTGTTAGTTTTTCCTTTTGAACGGGTAAGGCGGTTTTCGTGGTGTTGTTTTGCAGAAATCAAGGGTAAAATGCTCAAGATCAACCATGATGGAGTTTGGATGAAGATGGAGCTTGAAAAGTGAAGAAAATGAGCCAAACAGAGCCCATCACGGCCTAGTCGTGATGCCCATCACGGCCATGATCGAGCAAAACTGAAAAGGAAGAAAGGCTGAAGTCAGAATCTGTCACGGCCTGGCCGTGATGTCCATCACGGCCGTGACCTAAAACCCCGACAAGTCAGAGCCCAGCACGGTCTAGCCGTAATATTCATCATGGCCATGAAAAGAAGGCTCGCGTCGCGAGAACCCTTTCGCGTCGCGAAAGTTCTGAACTCCAAAGAACATCTCAAGGCAGAAGCCGTCACGGCCTGCCCGTGATGGCCATCACGGCCGTGACGCGCATTACTTGGACCTGAAGAAACCGAATTGGATCAGAATTTGAGTTAGATTGGGATTCTAACTTCCCACATCTATAAATAAGGACCAGGC
This sequence comes from Sophora flavescens, assembly GCA_030762895.1. Classification (NCBI taxonomy): domain Eukaryota; kingdom Viridiplantae; phylum Streptophyta; class Magnoliopsida; order Fabales; family Fabaceae; genus Sophora; species Sophora flavescens. The sequence goes on from CM061070.1 coordinate 52,610,002, forward strand.
AGAACAGAGATTGACACATATAGAGAGATACACACACATAGACTTAGGCTACATTTTAGGATCTATCTTCTTCTTCCTCCTCTCCATTCTGATTTTGTATTTTCATGATGTTGTCAACCAAGCTTGTTATCTCCATGGCAAGGCTTGAGTAGTAGTTTGTTTCTAGGGATTGGGGTTATGCCCAGGTTTTGTATATGTTGTTAATTTGATGTAATATCTTGGTTAATTTCGATATTGTTTTAGATCTGATTTCTAGTGTTTGAATCACTCGTAAATTCGGTGGCCACTTGTTTGCGTGTCATAGGCATTCTAAGGAGGAACCTAGCGGTGAACTTAGGTGTCGGATCTATAGAGTCAGACTTGGGACTGAAATCACGAGAGTTAGAAGCCGTCCCTCGAGGATCAACGAGTTGTCACGAAACGCAAAGGGTCCAATCTGAGTTCGACTACCACGAGAGTAGGGGTTGGGTCAATTGGGCACGGTTTTTGTAACCCGAGAGGGAGCTTAAACTATTAGGGGATAAACTCGCCTTCAAGGCAATTTCTTTAATTAACAAGGGTAAATCAGATTAGTAACATAAACAGCCTCATAGGTAACCCAAATCCCTAGGAATCCATTTAGATCCAAAAACCCTAAAAAGATTTGTTTTCCTGTTTTATTTGATTCTGTTTGTTTATCTCTTAAAACCTTTTCAAAATTCAAATCCTCTTTTATACAGTCCAGACTTGCCAATTTGGAAATTTAGTTGCGATTCGAGATCACAGTCTCTGTGGGATCGATATCTTTTATTACTTGGCGACAGTCCGGTACACTTGCCGGAATCGCACGCGCGCGCGTCGCGTCGTCGCGCTTGTCAAGTTTTTGGCGCCATTGCCGGGGACTGTGCGTTTTCGAATCTCAATTCAATTTTTGAATTGATTTTTCTGGACCTTTTCTTTTTATTTAATTTTTATATCTGGAAAAAAAAATCAAAATTTCTTTCCTTCTAGTGTATCCATCTCTGTGTGTTATATGCAAAGATCCTTAAGTCTTAGGAGCCTTAGTGAGGTTGATCCAGAAATCGAAAGGACCTTCCATAGACGTAGGAGACTACAAAGTGAGAGAGAGACGTTGACCCCCATTCCACTCATGGCGAATCAACCGGATACGAAACCTTTGAAGGACTACGCAGCCCCAAATACGAGAGGCTTGCGAACTGGGATTGCTAGGCCAGAGATTGAGGCGGAGAACTACACTATACCGCCTATGCTAATCAACATGATTAGGCAGCACCAATTCGGAGGATTGCCCTCGGAGGACCCGACTGATAACGTAGAAACATTCTTGGAGCTCGCCGATGCAATTAGGATTCATGGTGCACCGGTCGATGCTATACGCTTAAGGTTATTCCCCTCATCTCTGACTGGAAAGGCAAATGCTTGGCTAAAGCAATTGCCCGCCAACACTTTGACTACTTGGGACCAACTGGAATAGGCGTTCTTGGAGAAATTCTTTCCTCCATCCAAGACGGCCTACATAAGAACCCAGATCACCGGCTTCTTCCAAAAAGACGGAGAATCCTTATCGGAAGCTTGGGATCGTTACAAGGGACTGCTGGAGTCTTGCCCACACCATGGACTCGAGAGGTGGTTATTAGTGCACACCTTCGAAGGTGTCACTTGATTCTGCAGCTGGTGGAGCCTTTATGAATAGGCCTCTGACTGAGGCATTCAACATCATTGAAAACGTGGCCACCAACTACCACCAATGGGGTTCAGAAAGAGGTAATAACCCGAACAAGATTTCGGGGGGTAAGTTTGAAGTTAATAGCACTGATCTTATAATGTCAAAAATAGACTCACTTAATAAACGTTTTGATCGGCTTGAAAGGGCTAATGTGAGTGCAATAGGTGCTACTAACCTTGTTTGTGAGATTTGTGGAATGCAGGGACACGACATCATGGAGTGCCCACGAGGTATTGCTCATGGATCCGGCGCTTCGGGTGAACAAGTGAACGCTTGTCACAACTTCTACGACACAAACCCGAAGCTGCCCAATTATGCTCCCCCAAATCCCTACAACCAAAGGAAGAACAACCCTTACCTCTCCTACAGCAACTACAGCAACACGCTGAACCATGAGTACTAAGAAGGCCAAGGTAATAGGAAACCCGCTCCGGGGTATCCTCAGGTACAACAGTCTAAACTCGAGTATTTATTAGAAAGTTTTGTTGAAACCCAAACAAAACAAAATGAGGAGTTTAGACAACAAGGCAGGGCAGTGAACGAGGCAATAAAAGAGCTAGCATCTAAGGTAGACAACTTAGCAATCCACAACAAGATGCTAGAAACCCAGATTGCCCAACAAGCCAGCACATACACTAGACCTAAGGGTACATTCCCGGGTCAACCCGAAGCTAATCCCATTGAGCATTGTAATGCCATACACTTGAGGGATGATAAGCTTGGGGTGGGGGAAAAGGACGTGGAACCGGAGGAGGACATGAGCGAAGATGAAGAGCCAGAACCAAAGTATGTCCCTCCACCACCGTACCAGCCCCCGATACCTTTCCCACAAAGGTTGGTCAAGAGAAAGCAAGTGGAAGTAGAAACTAAGAGCTTAACCGAGGAGCCAAATGTCATGAAAAAATCTAATATGCCTCCTAAACTGAAAGACCCGGGTAGCTTCTCTATCGCTTGCTCAATTAAACAAGTGCAAATAGACCAAGCCTTATGTGACCTAGGGGCTAGTGCGAGCTTAATGCCCCTCACTATCATGGAAAGGTTGGGAAGCAAAGAGTTGAGACCATTCAAATTCTCCTTACAATTTGCGGATGGCTCAACTAGGACTCCTCTAGGCGAACTAGAGAACGTTCCTGTAAAGGTAGGGAAATTCTTCATCCCTACCGATTTCCTGGTATTGGATATGAAAGGGAATTCTGAATTCCCCATCATTTTAGGAAGGCCATTCTTGGCCACCGCTGGAGCAGTGATAGATGTAAGGAATGGTAAACTCTCTCTACATGTAGAGAGAGGTAGGGTCGATTTTGAATTTACTAACTCATATAACAACCCTCCTTCTGAGAGCCATGTGTGCAGGATCGATATAACGTCTCCAGTGGTAAAGAAAGAGCTCAGCATGGAAGCAACTCCGAAGATTTGCATGGATGATGATGCACCAAAGGGTGATGGAGTTGGAGTTGCTGATTGAACGCGCTGTCGCGCACGCGCCAAAAAGAACGAGCGGGTTATGAAAACTGTAATTTAGGGCGACAACTCGGATGTCGTCTCACAAGGACTCTCGAAGTGTTATTTATCACAAAAATCAGTTTTGGGGGGGATTTGGTTTGGATGCAATCAAAGAAAATAAAGCAATGAAAACAAGGCAATTCAAAGAGATTATCAAGTAGCAAAATACGATTAATCTACTGTTCTCGAATTTCCAACTATCATCGGTTCATGTAATTCCAAGCCCTAAGCAGATTCTAATCCCCTTTCAGTTGTAGCAACAATTAACAACGTAATCGCTACTACGGATATATGTTCCTATTCCCGAAATAACAAACGGGGTTAAGCCCTCATGAACTAACGAACATGAATGAACACACGCGAAATAACAAACGCGATTAAGTATAGGAACATAACATCACTGAAACGAATCAATACAACACTATACACTCCTGAAATAACAAACAGAAATGTATAATATGGTATTGAAAAGGGAAAAGCAAGTAAAGTAGGAATTACAAAACCTCAAGTATATGGAATTCTCATACAGTAGATTAATCTAAGAAATTAGTTCTCCATAACAATAACGAAACACACAGAAAAATATGTAAAACTATGGAGAAGCAAAAGTCTTTCCAAACTGTTCTGAACACCAATTTATACAAATTCTGGATTCAGCTAGCTCGCGAGGCGAGAACACCTTCGCGAGGCGAATATTGTGAAAAGTCAGCAACGTTTGGCCTTCTCGCGGGGCGAAGTACTGCTCGCGAGGCGAGACTCTTCAAATTCCAAACTGTCACAGCCGTGACCTTCAGCATGGTTAAGTCGTGATGGCTTCTGGTCTTCCAGGGCTGGATTACTCGCGGGGCGAGTAAAGTGTTCGCGAGGCGACACAGAAACCTTGCATTTTCCTGGAACAGTCAGCCTTCAAGGTCGCGAGGCGAGGTCTTGTTCGCGGGGCGAACCAGAAAGGATGACATTTTCACTGTTCTGCTGGCTTTCAGGTTCGCGAGGCGAGAAGACTCTCGCGAGGCGAATCCCCTGTTTATTTATTCCTTCAACTTCTACTTAACCTGAAAGCAAAGAAATAGCTATAAGTGCATTATTTGACTCAAAACTGGCTAAATTAACCTAAAACTACTTTAGAGACTCAAAACCTTGCTTGAGGACAATCCAATCTAATTTGGGTGAAAATAGGATATAATTTGCACAAAACCCTGGTCATTCTAGCCATAAAACTAGATGAGCTAGAGGCTTATCACTGATCATGCGGAAACAACACTTCCGCCGGGAGAGAAGAAGGTCAGGAAGCTCCAAGAGAAAAGAGCGAAGCGGAAGCGCAACTGGCCGTATGAGCAGAATCGGCTTTTCGAAGGAGTTCCATGGAAAAGAAGTGTTCCTGCACTTCTACGCCCAGTCGACCCCGGTTGATTGAAGAAAGTTTGGTCAAGCTTAAGACCATAAACAAGTGCTTCTTGGGAGGCAATCCAAGTTTTCTTTCCCTTTTCTTTTTATTTCTGAATAAAGCTCTTGAATAATTTGAGAAGATCAAGAGGCCAAAAATCATAAATTAATAGATTTGTCTAGTGTTTTCAGATTAAAGAGGAAGGAAGAACAAAAAGATCAAGGACTAATAAAGTCAGAAGCCATCACGGCCTGCCCGTGAAGAGCCTCACGGCCGTGATGCTATTTCCACCCGAGTTTTGACTGGAATGTGAGCCAACACCCGCTACCAACTCGGTAAGTTGTTCCAATTTTTCTCCTCTCTCCGACTTGATTATTTACATTGGAGACAATGTAAGTGTTAAGCTTGGGGTAGGGGCAATATTTTTGCATTTGCATTATTGCATTCATATTGCATTCACATAGGCATAGTTTGGTATGATCACATTCTCTAGATTGTCCCTCACTTAGAATATGCATCCAATTGTGAGAACTTGGTGCCAAATGAATTGAGATAGTGAATTTTTGAACCCAATTTTTTATTATTCTTGTGACAAGGCTAAAAATAAAAATTCTTGAGATAATCTTTTGATAGTTGATAATTAGCATGTGGTTCCTTAGATTTGTGTTTCTCACTGATTTTTGAACTACTAAATGTAAGATTTTGAGCCAAAAAGGGGTACTCACTAAATCTACCCCATTCCTTGTGATAGAGTGTTTTAATTCCTCTTGGATTGTATTTTCTAGAACTTGACTTGAAACCGTTTTGAAACTTAAAAATTTTTTAAAACATTTTTGAAAATGATTGAGACACTAGGTATTTTTCCGGCCTTCTAAGCTTTGAATGATTAAATGCTACCCCTTAGTTGCCCAGTTTTGAGCCTAAAAATTAAAATACTTTTCTTGATACCTTGAATTGCTTTGATGAATAATGCTTGGTATGGCACCTTTTAAAGTATTACAAAAAGGGTAGTTTGAAAGTATGGGATGAAAAAGCTAGAAAATAATTTCTCTTGAGCTATAAATCTTCCCTTCTCCAAACAAATAAAATGAAATAAACACAAAAAAAAAATGGAGAAGGGGATGACAAAAGAAAGTGAGAAATAAAAATAAAAATAAAAAGAAAAAAAAGAAAGGTGGAGAAGTAAATCAAAGCCCTAAAAAAGGTATTTTAGAAGGTGTCATGCTTTGCAATGTTTGATAATTTGTTTAACCTTCTTGAATTTCCCTTCTCTTGGTTTTCCCACCTAACAATAAATCCCATGGCCACATTACAACCAAAGTAAAAGACCTCTTGATTCTTATGTGTTTTCATTAATAAAGTAGAGATTTGGTTAATAGTCAAGCCTATGGTAGAATACCTTCCTTGAGGAAATTGAGCGAATTGTAATATACCCTAAAATACTTGAGTGAGGTGAGATGAGTGCCCAAATCAGTGAGAACATGAATTTAGAAAACCTAAGCTTCTAATTGGACTTGAAATTGATTATCTCTTGGGGATTTATTGAATATGCCTGTCACTTGGATTAGTTGCTAGGGTTCTTGGTTCACTATCCATGCTTTGAATGATTTATATCTTATGGCCTGGGTAATTGCTTGAGGACAAGAAAAATCTTAAGCTTGGGGTGATTTGATGAGTGTGATTTCACCTCATCTTTGTCTATCATTTTGCATGCATTTTCATGTAGTTTAGACATATTTAATTTGATTTTTGTTAGTTTTTCCTTTTGAACGGGTAAGGCGGTTTTCATGGTGTTGTTTTGCAGAAATCAAGGGTAAAATACTCAAGATCAACCATGATGGAGTTTGGATGAAGATGGAGCTTGAAAAGTGAAGAAAATGAGCCAAACAGAGCCCATCACGGCCTAGCCGTGATGCCCATCACGACCATGATCGAGCAAAACTGAAAAGGAAGAAAGGCTGAAGTCAGAATCTGTCACGGCCTGGCCGTGATGTCCATCACGGCCGTGACCTAAAACCCCCACAAGTCAGAGCCCAGCACGGTCTAGCCGTAATATTCATCATGGCCATGAAAAGAAGGCTCGCGTCGCGAGAACCCTTTCACGTCACGAAAGTTCTGAACTCCAAAGAACATCTCAAGGCAGAAGCCGTCACGGCCTGCCCGTGATGGCCATCACGGCCGTGACGCGCATTACATGGACCTGAAGAAACCGAATTGGATCAGAATTTGAGTTAGATTGGGATTCTAACTTCCCACATCTATAAATAAGGACCAAGCAGAACAGAGATTGACACATATAGAGAGATACACACACATAGACTTAGGCTACATTTTAGGATCTATCTTCTTCTTCCTCCTCTCCATTCTGATTTTGTATTTTCATGATGTTGTCAACCAAGCTTGTCATCTCCATGGCAAGGCTTGAGTATTAGTTTGTTTCTAGGGATTGGGGCTATGCCCAGGTTTTGTATATGTTGTTAATTTGTTGTAATATCTTGGTTAATTTCGATATTGTTTTAGATCTGATTTCTAGTGTTTGAATCACTCGTAAATTCGGTGGCCACTTGTTTGCGTGTCATAGGCATTCTAAGGAGGAACCTAGCGGTGAACTTAGGTGTCGGATCTATAGAGTCAAACTTGGGACTGAAATCACGAGAGCTAGAAGCCGTCCCTCGAGGATCAACGAGTTGTCACGAAACGCAAAGGGTCCAATCTGAGTTCGACTACCACGAGAGTAGGGGTTGGGTCAATTGGGCACGGTTTTTGTAACCCGAGAGGGAGCTTAAACTATTAGGGGATAAACTCGCCTTCAAGGCAATTTCGTTAATTAACAAGGGTAAATCAGATTAGTAACATAAACAGCCTCGTAGGTAACCCAAATCCCTAGGAATCCATTTAGATCCAAAAACCCTAAAAAGATTTGTTTTCCTGTTTTATTTGATTCTGTTTGTTTATCTCTTAAAACCTTTTCAAAATTCAAATCCTCTTTTATACAGTCCAGACTTGCCAATTTGGAAATTTAGTTGCGATTCGAGATCACAGTCTCTGTGGGATCGATATCTTTTATTACTTGGCGACAGCCCGGTACACTTGCCGGAATCGAACGCACGCGCGTCGCGTCGTCGCGCTTGTCACCTGTCCACCAAAACATTTTCTTCAAATCTGGATACATCTTAGTGGATCCAGGATGAAAACTCAACTTACTCTTAGGTGCTTCTTCTAATATCATCTTCCTAAGTTCTAAATCATATGGCACACATATCCTAGCTCTAAATCTCAACACACCATTTGTTCCTCTATTAAACTCAGAAATCTTACCCTCATCTATACTTCTACTTATCTCCTGAAGATATAGATCATGAACTTGTTTATCCTTAAGATCTTTCATAAAATCACTACTAATAGTGATCATACCTAAACAAATTTTATCATCAACCATCTCCATTCCTAATTCAAATCTCTGAACTGTTCCAGCAATTCCAACTCCTTAACCATCATCGCGGACACATGCAATGATTTCCTACTTAAGGCATCCGCTACAACATTCACCTTCCCGGGATGGTACAGTAACTCAAACTCATAGTCCTTGATAAACTCCATCCATCTTCTGTCTCATGTTCAATTCTTTTTGATCGAACAAATACTTCAGACTTTTATGGTCACTGTACACATTAAACTTCGTTCCATACAGAAAGTGTCGCCATATCTTTAATGCAAACACTATGGCTGCCAACTCCAAATCATGAGTCGGATAATTCCTCTCATGAATTCCCAATTGTCGAGAAGCATAAGCCACAACTCTTCTCTCTTGCATTAGAACACAACCTAAACCTTGGTATGACGCATCATAATATACGTCAAACTATCCTATCAAATCGGGTAAAATCAACACAGGTGATGTGGTCAAACTGTCTTTCAACTTTTGAAAACTCTGCTCACACTTGTCCGTCCATATAAAGGCTATATCCTTCCTCATTAACTGTGACATAGGCAACAGAATCTTCGAGAATCCCTCTATGAACCTCCGATAATATCCAGCTAATCCTAGAAAGCTTTGTACCTCACTTATAGACTTAGGTCGTTCCCACTTGAGAACTGCCTCTACCTTGGCTGAATCTACTGCGATTCCCTCTTTGTTGATCACATGTCCTAGGAACTGAACTTCCTCCATCCAAAACTCACACTTGGAAAGCTTGGCATAAAGTTGCCTATCCTTCAAAACTTGCAACACCACTCTCAGATGTTCCTCATGATCTTCTCGTGTACGAGAATAGATAAGGATATCATCGATGAACACGACGACAAACTTATCAAGGAACGGTCTAAAGATCCTGTTCATGTAGTCCATGAACACTGCTGGCTCATTAGTTACACCGAAAGGGATAACTAAATACTCATAATGTCCATACCTCGTCCTAAAAGTTATCTTGAGTATATCTTCCTTCCTTACTCTAATCTGATGGTATCCAGACCTCAAATCAATTTTAGAGAACACTTTTGCTCCTTTCAACTGATCCATCAGATCATCTATCCTAGGCAATGGATACTTATTCTTAATCGTTACCTTATTCAACTGTCTGTAATCCGTGCACAACCTAGCACTTCCATCCTTTTTTTCTTAACAAACAACACCGGAGCTCCCCACGATGAAACACTTGGTCTTATGAACTCTTTCCCCAAATATCATCCAATTGTTTCTTTAACTCCGCAAACTCTACGGGTGACATCCGATAGGGTACTATAGATATAGGTCCTGTCCCCGGTACAAGATCTATGGTGAATTCCACCTCTCTCACTGGTGGCAAACCTAGAACGTCTGGAGGGAAAACTTCAGGAAACTCTCTCACAATAGGCATAGAATCTATACTAGGAGTCTCATTAGCTTCCACCGCGAACAACATCACGTACTGTCGAGAATCGTCACTCCTCGTGGATACTCCTTCATTAGCAGAGACTACACTTGAAGACTCAAGAAATGATAAGGTCTTACTAGAACAATCTATCATTACATGGTTAGCCGAAAGCCAATTCATGCCAAGGATAACATCTATCTGTTGCATAGGCAAACAGACAAGGTCTACAATAAATGTCCTATTCTCAACAACTATAGGACACTGTAAACAAACAGACATGGTAGTCAAAGAATTACTAGTTGGAGAAGATACTGTGAGGGTATAAGGTAATTGAGAAACAATTGATTTTAAATTATCTACTCACTCATGCGAAATAAATGAATGTGTAGCACCTGAGTCAAACAACACATACGAGAGTCTACCAGCTATCAAACACATAACTTGTGTAAGATTAGCAGATTGAGAGGATTCAGCTCCCCTCACGGTAAACACTCTTCCAATGGCTTGAGGTCTAGACATCTGTTGTCTTGCTGCCGGAACTTCTCTTCCAGTTCCACTTCTATTGCCTCCAGCTCCTCTACCCGCAGCTACCGACTGTTGCATAGCCCGCTGTCCGCACTCTTGTGCCATATGACCTGGTTTTCCACAGTTTAAACAACTAGGCCTTTCCATGAAATCCCTAATATGATGCGATCCTCCACATCTAAAACAAGCGTAGGCTTGTTGTTGCTGACCCGCTCTAACCACTGGTGCTAGTGCAGGTGTCTGCACTGGTCGGGCATATGGCCTTTATCTCCATTGAGAACTACTACCTCCTTGCCTCTGAAAACCGAGTCGAATAAGACCTCCAATCCTAAGTTGTTTCTGCTCATTAGCTAGCCTCTGATCTATACTTTCTATAGCACTATATCTCTCAACCAGTTCCGGAAAACTCTGAATGTCAAGAGATACTATAGCCCTCTAGAGCTCATGTCGAAGTCTTTCCTAAAACCTTCTACATTGCCAATCCTTATCTGGGAACCTCTGATAGAATTCTAAGAACTTAATCAGAGCCTCAAATCATGATGCATAATCACCTACAGTCATGTTGCCTTGTTTGAGACTCATGAATTCCCTCTCTTTCTCGTGTCGAACCAGACACGGAAAATAGTTTTCAAAGAAACAGTCGCTAAATAACTGCCAAGTGATAATTCTGCCCTCGGCCTCCAGAAAATCTTCAATTGCCTCTCCACCAAGAGTATGCTCCTCCAGTTAACATGAAGGCAGCATAAGTCACTTTCCTATCCTCTCTGTAGCACATGGAATCGAATATATTCTCTATCTCTTCTACCCACAATTCTGCCTTCTCTGGGTGATAATCTCCTCAGAATTGGGGTGGCTTCCCTTTCATAAAAGTAGCCATTCCGGCATCTTCCTGCAGCTCTTCTTTGATTCTGCAGTTCCTACTGCTCTTTGTTCATCTGCAGCATCTCAGCATTCTGCTGTGTTTGTATTAACAAAGCAGCAGCTATATTTTTCATGGTATCTTGAGTCTCAGATGACTCTCCTCCATTTCCATCATGATTGACCTCACTGTTGCTAGCTCCAATGATTCTCTCAGGAGTTCTGTCACCACTATTGATCGGACGTCCTCTATCACGAACCATGACTCTGTAAAAGAGATCACCCGCAATCATCAGTATGACATATAATACTACTTAAACAAGTATATAAATACTATATTCCATACTAATGTTAGTTATCGCGTCAAGTTCGGACATACTACCCACTTCTAAGCATAGTCAAATCCGACGTGGATTCAACTAGACACGGCCAATAACAACATCCTAGACTTCACAGTCCGATTAGAATCGAACTGCTCTGATACCACCAAATGAGACATCCCGTTGTGCCCATTATTTTATTAAGTTAAAACCTCATTAATTAATTGTTTGATCGCGCGCTAAACGTTTACACATGTATTCAAAATACGTGAAAATTTAAAACTTAATTAGAAACATACAACATGAGAAAATTTAAAACCACACACCATAGATATTAAATGCATACACACCATATGTTTACGCGTTAGAGTTATCAAAACATTGTTTAGGGTATTCCATCAGTGGAATCCCTAACAGGTATATAATTGTACAATTATTATAAGTGGAAGAATATAAAATGTCTTAACCCACTGGCCATAACTACCGAAACTCTATCACCAGGGCTCACAGCTCGTCCTCCAGCTTCTGGTTCATAGAAAGTTCCATCCAACTCCTCATTATTAAGCCTTTCCAAAGAGTCTTCTCGTACGATCACATAATAAATAAAATATAGCATACAGAAAAATATAGGGGATAAGAAACATTTCTATCATCAAAAGCGGAAAGGAATACATAGCACATAATATAATAACAATCAAAGACTAGCATCACACAAAACTAACAATCATCCTCAATCATGATATCTTCCTCTACCCTCAATCTCATACGATTAAACCTTTATACTAAAGTGGTCACTACCAATCCTATCACACATCCATCTTTAGAGATACCAGTCGGTCGTTCAACCGACGTGTCCCCATTAACCGGTGCACAACCTCATCCATGGGAGAATGCTCATGCAAAGCAATGACACTATAGTTGCAAGGTGCAGTCGGTGCACACCCTGGTTCAAGGGTGCTCATGCATAGAATTGACACTATAGCTGCACAGCACAGTCGGTGCACAACCTCATCCATGGTAAGAATGCTCACACAAAGCAATGCCTCGTGTATCTCAAACACACGGTTATAAACAACAATACGAACATATGAATCTCGCCGACTCTCATCAATAACAACCTAGCGCCTCAACTTTCCATCTTAGCCCTAACACATACTATATGTCACCTCTCATCTATGAAATGATTAATTCCGGCTAGGCACCTCTAAGTCACAATTATTCTCTCACCCACATGAATATCTCCGAACAACACATATCTTTGATTAAAAGTCAACTACGCATATTATCAAACCAGACAGATCATGCATAACACAATATAATAAATAAAATATTCAAACATCAAAATAAAATGTCACATGCAGTAGAATACCTTAACCAGCATATCACAAACAGTCAATAATATTAAAGTCAGACATTCCTCCAATATTCTAAAATTATCCTTACGTCGATAAACCTACAATTCCCAAATGATCATTGGTATTACGAAAAAGATTCCAATGCAATTTTGGTCTTGTCGATTACTTGACCACTAGTAGTGTTTAGGTCGCCCTACACAATTATTATATTATGAACTACTTATCCATTATAACGATAGGTTGAATCTTTCCCCCACGTGACTTATCACCAGATTCCCTGAACTTCCCGATCCTCGTTATTATACCACGATTATCCATTAACCTTCAACCAACACAACATAACAACAATTAATTAAACAAAACCCATCTATGTCCATTTTATGCTAGTTTCGGTCATGATATCAAAAATAGGATAGGGTTATTTTCTCAATCCAATCTTTTAGATACTAGTTCCTATAGTATTAACTAACATAAATCACTAACATAAATCAAGTGTTACTAGTTAAAAATATGAAACAAAATCATCTGACCAACTAGGTTAGGGTTTCGGCCTCAATGAACAAAATAGGTTAGAAAATTTAGTTGGATTTAAGCTCTTGGATATAGATCATATAGGTACTACAGAGCTTAAATCAAGCATTAGATATCACAAATTGAAAAAAAAAAAAAAAAAACCCATTTTCAAAAGGGGTTTCGGCCAACATAAGAACAATAGGAAATAAAATGTTTTTGCTCACATGCTCTTAGATGATAAAAGTAGAAGTCATTTATAGATAATAGCAATTGGTTTCACATTAAAATGATTTTTCTAAAATTTTCTATAATTATTTGAAGTTCTAGATCTAAGAATGGAAATTCATGAAAACTTGATGATCATGGCTTGGAAACAAGGAAATCAATGAAGAACATGATGTTTATTGATCAAGGAGAGTAAGGTATACCTCTTAGATATTGATAAATTGAAAAGAATGAAGCAAGTTCTTCACAAAATTGGTTTATGTTGTTCTTGAAAAGTTAGAGAGAAAGATGAAGATGATGAAGAAAATGGTGAAGTGTGGGAGTGGGGAGGGGGCAGCACACATATGGCTGTAGTGAGGGGGTATTTTTGTCAAATTCACTTAGGGACCTCATGGTAATTGCACTTGGGGACCAATTTGTCATTTCATAAAAGACTAGGGACATAAAGGACTTTTCACCCTTAACATCATCTATTGCATGGTGAGTCACACCATGACTCACCCCTCATGAGTCATCCATGACTCGTTGTCTCCTTCTATTAGCGGGTCCCGAAAATCCCATATTCAACTCCGTCGTTTACCCGATTTAGGTTTTACGCCCGAATAAAACACAATATTTCATTTCCGATCAAAAATTTTCAAAATAACCAAAGTCATTGGAAATATGATTTAAACCTAAGCCGTTTCTTTCACGCGTCAAAATTAGGTTTTCTGATCGGTAAAATCTTACTATCAATGAAAACACATACCCGTTTCCGTCTGAATTTTCAACCCAAAATTTCACCGTAACCTTCTACCATAATGTAGAGTATGAATATGATTTTGTTTTATTCAAAATCATTTTCTCGATCTCAGATAAAAATATAATTAAATATATTTTTACCGGTAATACAGCGTAATTAAAAACAGGTTGTTACACCATTTCTATCCGAAATAATAAATTTGTTCCTCATAGTTTTTCGTCGTAAAATACTTTTCTAAATTATTTTTCATTGAAAATAAAGTCATTTATAAATCAAATGATTTTTCTCTTTTACAAAAAGTTCTTCACCATCAATGTTAAAATATTCTCAACACTTAATTTTCTTGTAATAACTTCTCATCTTATTTTTTAATTTACTTTGAAAAGATAACATAACTGAAATATTTTTCACGATTTTGTCCTCGTTATCACTCATTAATCATTTTTTTCACCGAAACATCATCAAATATTATAATTTTCACCATTTCCTTCCACTTCCATAAATCAAAATCCCTTAAATTTCTCCTCGAGCTTTTTTTTAAAGCTTTTATCTTTGATTTAATTGGCCACTGACCACTATCAAGCTTTCAGTCAATCAATCAACCAAAATAGAAAATCCATACATCACATATATCCATACATCATAGATATAATCATGCTTTCACAGGAAACATTAAAACCACATAACACTCATATAACAACTTAATTTTAACACCACACATCACAGCAAAGAAAATGACATATGACACACAGATAGCATGTTGCTATCGAAAACCCCTCAGGTAACCTCCCCTTACCTTTGAAGATAAGAGAAAGATCCTCGCCTTAATGCTCCAATTAGTTCCAAGAGTGCAAACTCTACTCCACCAAGCAAGCATAGCCACGTTCAACGTCCCAGAGACACAAACCATGCATGATAACAAACAGACAATTTCACCAAATCAATTTTCATCCTCAAAACATACAATCTAAAGAAACTATATATTTAATTTAACAAAATAAAATTATTTTCCAAAGAAATTGATTTTGAGTAAATAGGACTCATTAACATAATTGGGGTAAATTGAATTGATTATAGAAACGCGAAATCGTTTTGTCAGGACATAAATTAACAGTCCCAATTACATAGATACATAGTTAATTTTACAAAAACATAACCAATATCAAATAAAATCAGATTGGGACTTTAGGGTTCATAACATAAATTGGGGGAAATTTGATTTAATTAGAGAATCATGAAATTAACATTAGAAATCATTAATTACAATTCCCAATTGCACTAAAACTGAACCAATGTCATGATTAAAGTAAGATGAAAAATTAGGGTTTTTAAGAGAAATTGGGGAAATTGAGATTTGATCATGAAATTGTGAAATTATTTTAGTATAACATCGATTAACAGTCACAATTTTACGAAAATGAAGTTAATTTCACAATTAGAAACTGAAATCAAAATACAAGGGGTTATGGTTTGAAGAAATTGGGGAAATTGAATTCTGAACAAGAGAAGATGAAATCCAACTCACTGAATCAAAGAGAAGGGTAGTATGATGGTTGGAGGTGGTCCGGCACAGTGACTGATAGCCAAAACGTGGCCGCAGCGGTGGTGACTCTTTGCTGTAACAACCCAAACCAAAACAAAAGGAAACCAGCATCAAGGAAGAAAAAAATGGAGGTTTAAGCGACAAAGAAGGTGGAAACCACCATGAAAAGAAGGCGGCTGGAGCTTACCGTGGCGAGGGACGTGATTTTGTGTGAGACAGGGGCGCGTAAGACTGGACAAGGCGACGTTTCATGCGGGACGACGATCGGCAGCGAGCAGGCAACAGCGCACGGCTTCTCTGTCACGTCGGCGAGCGTCGGCCGAAATTGGGTCGGCCGGCGATGGCTGGTGTAGGAGAGGGAAGGAGATGAAGTTGGAGTGGGAGAAGGTAAGTGTCTAGAACGAAGAAGAAGAAGTAAAAATAAAAATAGAGGAAAGGAGGGGAGGGGTATCGGGTTTGACTTAGAAATAGGAAGAGGAAGGAAAAAAAAAACTGATTTTCCTTATTTTATTTTTTTATTAGTAGTAGTAGGTACAAAATGAGTGATAAATATTGAGCCTAAAAATAAACACGTTTTTGGATTTTGGATCTAAAAATAAAGAATGACAAATATACACTTTCAAATTTTAAATTTGAGTCAAGATTGATAGTTAAACTGATCAACTAAGAAAACCAACGATCCAAAATTAATCTCCGATTAATTTTAAACCAACATATTTTCAAATCTAAAATTAAATAGAGTCAAATAGGAAAATAATTTCTTTCAATCATTTTATTTAAAATATTTTTATAAACAAATACTAATAGTGACAATAACATAATATTATTGTCTAGTAAGCGTGGATACACTGCAGTAACACAATGTTAACACACCCGATAAAATAATTTTAAAAGAGTAAATAAAATTACTCAAGATTAAGGGTCATAAAATAAACAAAAATTAATATCCAAATAATTAATCATTCCAAATATATATATATATATATATATATATATATATATATATATATATATATATATATATATATATATAAACAGATATATGCATATATATTTTACTGATATTGAAGAACAGTAAAAAAAAAAAAAAAACCCCCGAGGTGTTACATTAATAGAGTTTTAAACCAAAAAACAAAATTTTCAAGACAAACCAATGATGGATACAACAAATACAACAAGAACCTAGCTATACATATTCCACATATGTCACAAAAATCTTTCTTTTTTCTTTTTATTTCTTCATTTCTTTCTTTCTTTCTATTTTTTTTTTCTTCTTTCCTTCTTTCCTTTTTTTTCTCTCTTTTTTTTCCTTTTTATGTTTTACTTACCTGAATTTCAAAATAAAAATTCAAATCGTAACCTCTATACCACTACATACAACCAAAGAGCAAAGTCACTTATAATCCACAATAATCCATTTCCCCTCTTAATACCCCATTCCCCCATTACCTATAGTCCAAGTCACATTGACTAATCATTTCCAACACTTCTCCCAGTTTCCACTCTTCTCCAATCACCCTCAACTAAAAAATGATATTGCCTCCTTCACCTTTGTAACCCCATCTTCATTCTCCCTATTTACCAATCTCATTAATTTCCACTAGAACACCACCCAGAAACATGTATCTCCCACTCTCCAGCACATCAAAGTGCTAAGCTCTAATATTAAAGCTACCATTACAATTTTCACTAAAGCTACCATATCCTTTTACCATATTCTATGATCCCCCCAAACCTCCCTGAAGCTCCACCCATTATAGTATAAATAACATACTTTCTCATTAGCTATTCACTAGTCCCCCAATGAAATTATCATCATCTTCATTCCTTCAATACGCCCTCTCCTTTTTATCCCACCAAAAAGCCTACCATTGCATCATTTTCCACCATATATCCTCCATTCTTCTTCACCTTATTTCACCTTTTTCCATTTTTTTCATGTTACAATTTTTTTTTCTTTATTTTATTTTTTTTCCTTTTTTTTCTTTCTTTTTTTCCTTTTATTTGTGTCTCTCCTTTTTCCTTTTTTCTGTCTCTTTTTCTCTTTCTCTTTTTCTTTCTATTCTTTCCCTTTTTTCCTCTCTTTTTTTTCCTTTACTTTTTTTATTTTCCTTTCTTTTTCTTTTTCTCTTTCTCTCTTGTATATTGTCATTCAATCCGAAAATGTATTTCTGTAAAAAAAAAAAAAAAACAAACAAAACTAAAGCCATTCTGTGTAAGATTGATTAATGGATCTATTATATTTTGTAGATTTGGAAAATTATAAAAGATAACACATATTCAAAGGGAAACAAAACCTAACACAATGAAACTCCTCCTAAGATCAGCTTACAATATTTATCTGCATACTTGAAGAGTGCATGGCGAGCAGCATCTATCCCAGTAGCCAGTTGTTTCTTATTTTGTGCCAAAAAATTGTTAAATCGTTATATACCAAGGTCAAGCTACTTGAATACCATAAACAGAATTCATGATTGGTAATTTATCCCAGATGCAAAGAAGTAAAAGTATATCATATTAACAGATGAATGAGAAACTACCTATTGCCTAAAACTCTTTGGGGTCTCCCTCATTGGCTCATAAGGAGACAATTTTGTTGATTGTTTCTTTAGAACTAAAATCTAAAATGCTTGTTTCAATTTTTTTTCAAGATCCTAATAATGTAATTTACTTATCAAGAGAATAACCCAAAATCATAAAAAAAAATTACTTTTTAAAAACCAAATAACCTAATACACATACCAATATATTACCGAACTACTAGTGCTAAGGTAGCAAGTAAAATAAAGTACATAGAATCTGCCTACAAGAGAAAAGAAACATGCTAAATATTACAGAATACGAAAACTTTGAAGGATTACCAAAGAATACATATCTAGAAAATGAAAATGAGAACTTAAAGCACATAGGTGTCATAAGAGTTTCATGCAGGAAACCATAATGAAGATGAGCAAAGAAATTCATAGTCAGTAAATTCTAAGTCCAGATATATAATGCATTGATATAATTCCCACACCTCTACAAATAGTTTCATCTTTGGTTGTTTGTGCCTTTTTATTTGGTATTAAAAGAAAAGAAACAAGAAGCCAGCCTATATGAAAATAAAAATAATAGTAGAAGACCTTTTAATTAGCAGTTATTCCAAATGATTAGTTGAACCCAAGAAAACATGGATATAGCCAAAAACTCAATCACTTTGAAAGGAATGGGAGAATGACACTTTTATATGATATGATCTCATTGATATTAACATCCTTTCTTTTCTTCTTCTTTTTTTTTTGTATGATTTTCTTTTCTTTTCTTTTTCAATGAAGTTGATATTAGCATCCTTAGAAGAAGGTAAGAACAACACTTTGTCTGAGAGGCATACATATTCAAAATAATTTTGTAACAGAAAGTCAAGAAAAGTCATGTATACTAAAAGTTAGAACTTTCAATCAAAAGCTGGTTTCGACATTCAAGACATTAATCAGTAAAAATAAATTGAAAGATGCCATATAATGACTATTAACCATATTATATAAATAACTTTCATTTTTAAAGTACAATGAATCACATATCTGAAAATCAACATCATAAGAATTTTATCAATATATGAGATTTACAGATTTAGCATCTTCAATGCTCTCCAATTATGTCAGTATAATTCAATCGGACAAAATAGGCAGATTTGTCACTAAATTTTGCTCACCAGTATGTATAGTATTCTAAAATATCTCCATTCCCTTCTCATTCTTCTCACCATATTCCATCACCACCATGTGTAGTATTTTCCCCACCTCAACCATCATTTACATGTAAACAAAGAACAATTGAAATCAACACTAACTTTCACCATGGACCAAAGCCATTGATATAAGAATAATGTTAACAGAAAGTTCACAAAATAAACTCAGATTTAGACGAACACAATGCTCTTTCTGTGACACCCTTCTATCCCGCATGTTATAAGTGCTTTAAGATAAGCAATTAATAAAATTTAGTCATGAACATATTGGATAAAATAAAGCATCCGCCCATGGGTAGAAAAGTCCACATGAACTAGTTCTCAAAATCGCGGAAAATAAAACGAGTTTAAAACAATTTAACATAGCAAAGAAATAAACCTATCCCAACCCCGATGTCACATACAAAGCTGGTATAATCCTTCCGGAATAAATCCACGGAATACAACTGAAAACTAACTAACTGAACATAAAAACAAGCCCTAACTATGAGTGGTGACTCCTCAGAGTCATTCCTCTCTGAGCTGCTCGCCATCCTCTACAAGGTGTCAATCGGGCCAAATAACAAACAAATAATGGGGAGTAAGAATCATGTAAACATAATAGCAAGGAGGTAGGAAGTAAAGTAAAACATACAAGCATGGCACCAAAGTAGCATACATCATTCAACATATATAACATACATCAACATCATTAACATCGAGCATGCTTTGCAGTGCAATGCAGTCCTACTCCACTAAACCAACCATGCATGTGGATCCACTAAACTCGAGATGGACGACTTCGGAGTTACATATCCACATTGAGAATCTACTCAACGCCGGAGAATCTACTCCTTGGATAGCCAACGCATCAAACCAACAGATGCCTCATCACTGGGGCGCAAGAGAATCTACTACAACCGTGGATGGCCATATCGCCATACTCTAGGATGACCTCCCCTATGTTGAACATCCCTCAACAACAACAACAACAACAACTCCGATGCAATGCGTATGCAACACAATGACCACGGACAACCACCTCCTCCATAACTCCAACGGAATCAACCGAAGACATCAGCGGAATAGACCGTAGCGGAATATACCGCAACACCTTTAACCAGCGCAATCTACCGCAGCAGAATTGACTGCAACACCTTAGACCCAAACCGTGGAGTCAAGGTCCCCTTTGGGACAAACTCTCGGTCCCTAAGGTACAACATCAATAACACCTTAGACCCAAACCGCGGGGTCAACGCCCTCTTGTCCATAAGGCACCAAGGTACAGCTCAAACAACTTGCGGTAACCCAACGGTTACGGGCTTAACCATATTAATTAATCTTTAATTAAGTTATCTATTCTTGATCATTAATTAACTAAGTCATCATTTGTCGTTGGGGAAGATTGGGGTTAAAACCCCTGTTTAAGTCCTTAATCTCATATTCTGTCCAAAGGGGTGAGCATGGTCGTACTTAACCCCAGCACGGGCGTGCTGCCACTTAAGTGGAGCACAATCATGCTTCCTTTTTTAGCACGGTCGTGCTCAGTTGCACGGGCGTGCTCCTCTGCTGCACGACCGTGCTTACTGCGCAGTCATTTTACAGAATTCGAACTGGGAGCACGGGCGTGCTCCCTGTTCAGTATGGTCGTGCTCAATGCACGACAGTACTGTTCTGGGCAGAGTCTCAACACAGTTCCTTAACCAATTTTTAGGGTGTTTAAACCCATTAATCTCTAACTCATTTTAGAACCTAATTTAACCAATTAAGGTTTTTAACATTAACTCAACAGTCATAGCATCAACTATACAACCAACATAACATCAACAGCCAACATCGTAATAACAACGACAATCATCATACTATCATGTTCATATTAAGGCAACCAAGATAAATATTAACAACATGTCATGAACATGGAACACATACAAATAACATACCAAAATAGCCAAGAACATACCATCACCAAACAATACAATTTAACATGTTATTTATTCATACATATAAAACAATACGGGATTATGGGAACCCCTTTACTTTACACTAACCCTAATCTTATGAATACACTACCCTTCTCCCCATACCTGGAATAGAGATTAAAATTCAAAAGACAGAAAGAAGATCCACTTGGGTCTTGTCTCACTAGCGCTTGTCTACAACCTCAAGAACGACAAAGAGACACTTTGGTTCAACTCTAAGATCAAGAAATTAAAAGCAAAAGATCAATAACTTGAAAGAAAGAACACAAGGGGCAAGGTGCATGAATTTTACCTTTTCTAAAGTCCAAAACATCAAGCACAACGAACCCCTATTCGTAGCGATGTTCTCCTATCAAGAAGCAGTGAAGAACGGTGCAAGAACGGGTTCCCTAGAGAGAGTTTTAGGGAGAAAAACCATAAGGATTCAAAGAGGAAGGAGGGAGGCGGTTTTCTGAGTGTTGGGGTCGTGTAAACTAGGTTTAGGTCGAGTCTAATGGTATATATATGAGTTTGGGTCATAACAGGTTCCTATTTTAGCCCAAACTGTATATAGTTCAGTATTTTGACCATAACTTGAGCTACAAGTTTCCGATTGAGGCGTTCTTGGTGTTGTTAGAAATCTCAGAGAAATATCTACAAATTAATGTCTATGATCGAATCCTAAATCGGACTCTAAGATAGTAAAAAGTCCGATGAAATTTTAGCAACAGATTTGGTAGTTATTCCTAGATATGATCCTTAGGAGATTATGATAAGATCTCAAGATATAAACAAAAAGAGGATGATCCTATATTGATAAGTACTCAAATCTGATTGGTCGAGGGGTTAAAATCTAAGAACAACGCTATCTCTATTTAAATAATAAATCACATGATATCTTATCATATCATTCTTAATCGCTTATTATTAATAAAATCGCATATCATATATTAACATATAAAATCAAACATTAAGAGACACAATCTCATATTAATGCAAATAATCATATATTAATATACATATTATCATATGCAATAATATATACACATATATATAAATATCAAACGTATCAAATATATATATGCCAAAACTAACACATATAAACATAAGGGTGAATCTTAAGGTGTTACACTTTCTATTGATCCCAATTGATTCATTGACAATAAATTACTGAGCAGAAGAAAACTATCACCATTGATTAAAATCCTACAATGGAAGTGTAAGCTACCATATCAACTCACAATAAAATTGGATAAATTATAATCAGATGTTACTTTAGCATTTAACATTTCCCAAATCACAAATCTTTAAGAACACAGGTAAACAGTCATGATAGCCATTAAACATTTTGACACTTACATCCAAATGAGCAGTAGCTATTTTGTTTTCAATCAAGATGTTGGCAACACTTGACACATAAGTTGCATGGTTTTGTACATGTTCATTTTAATTTATGTGCTAAATGTGAACATATATTGAGAGGAAGGAATATATTGTTGCTTCCATTGAATGTTATGGAGTGTGTATTATTTAATCTAAGCCATACAATATTTCTTGAATTCCATACCATGTTAGAAAGAATCTTAAATAGACAGATTCATCGTATTCATTTTCCACAAATTAAAATACTCAATTTCTCTTTTCAAGAAACAAAACTCTTATTTTGCAAAGTGTATCAATGATTATCTTCATTCTTGAATCACTTCCAACTCCATAGGTCGTCTGGCCAAACTGATTTCACTAGTAGTGGAAGTGGTTGAGCCAAATGGATTAGGGGGCACCTATAATAGGTTTTCCTCTCCGGTTTCCAACATTTGTACGACAGTTATTATGGATGGACGATTCACTGGCTGCCACTGAATGCACCAAAGTACAACAATTGCAAGTTTTTTTACAACTTTATTATCACCTTCATCCTCAATATGGATATGTATGTCTCCACCTTCAAGTAAGTTATCGATCCATTCTGGGTATAGCAGTTGAAATGTTTACCCAGTGACATGTCTATATTCTTCCTTCCTCTAAACATTTCTAGCAACAACATTCCATAGCTGTAAATATCAGACTTATAAGACACATTCCCGAAGTTTCTAGAGAAAACTTCAGGTGCAATGTATCCCAAGGTTCCCCTAGCAACAGTCAAGGACACTGCACTAAAATTCTTGGAGCACAATTTGGCGAGACCAAAATCTGAAATTTTTGGAGTGAAGTTGTCATCAAGTAACACATTGTGAGAATTGACGTCAAAGTGAAGGATTGGATGACTACAACCTTGGTGAAGATACTCAATCCATTTAGCTATGCCAAGTGCAATTTGTTGGAGCTTCTCCCAGTCGAGGAAACCATGGTTGTTATTAGGTGAAGATATGAAGTTTTGTAAGGAACCATTTGGAAATAAATTGTAGACAAGAACACGACGGGCTCCTTCTGCACAGAAGCCAAGCAAACGGGGAATAGTACTGCTTATATAGGAATCACAGGGAAAAATCATGACAAAATTTGTTATTGGTTTATTGAGGGGAAGGACGAAGGTGCAGAGGGCTGGTAAAATGGTAGTGCTCCCACTACTCTGATGGGTTGATGCAGGGGTTGTTATACTTTATTTTGGAAAAAAGCACAAGAAAACAAAAAAATAGGAAATAAAACAAAGCTGATTCATACCTTAAACGAGGAGATAGAGACGTTGGGAGGAGAGCAATAAACAAAGGTTTAATTTTTTTATTTTTAATTTATTTAAAAAAATCAGAAAGTCCTTTTCTTTTCTTTTTTTTTTTTTTGTTTTGGTTTTTGTTTTTGGATCATTTGGATAATGAGCTCAACAAATCACTTGAAACAATAAAAAGAAATGGGCTCATCTAAATCTATAATGGGCCAAGAACAAAAAACAATTTTTAAAATTTTTATGCTTATTGTATTTTTCAAAACATTAATTAAAAAAATCCAGACAAAATTATGTGTTCACGGATAGGATTAGGTGGTGGCCACGTCAGCATACAGGATCAGTTGTATGAGCGCAAAGGGTAGAGAAATATTATTTACTTCAAGGATGATTGTTATATCTATGTTTGGATGTCACGTGATACATGTCTGTGTGCTGTTATTGTTTATATGCTATGTACCTTTTTCCATATTTGATGGTAGATAGTTTCTAATCTCCTTTTCTTTTCTTCTGCGTTCGTCTTTTCTATCTTTGCGCGTACAGACCTAAACATTACAGATGGCTCACATGGATCACCCATGGATGGCGGAGCCAGCGGGGTTTCCCTTGATGGGAACCCTAGAGCTTGAGTATTTAGATGAGCAGGGGTGGCTCGTGGACCCCGTCTCCTGTTTCGCTGTCTACATGGGTCCAGTGTCAGCGTCTGTTTGGTTGGGAGAGGGACCACACTTTGGCCTAGTCGGGACATTCCATCTCGGCCAAACTTTTCCCTTCCCCATTGGATTTTCGGCAACACCGATACCTCCTATGCCACCGATGTTCCCATTTCGGATTCCAATACCCGTACCTGTGCCCGTACCGATACCAGTTCCAGCAGAGGATGACCATGGCCCAGATCAGGTGGTACCTGTTATATACCCTATTCCATCTCCAGCGATTCCCGAGGTTCCTGATGTCACATCGATCAGGCAAGAGTCCTCTCAACACAATTCTCTCTAACGACGCCATTTTAGGCAGCGTCCGAGAGGAAGTACATCTAACAGTAGCAGAGGAGCGTCAGGACCTTCTATACCCCACCAGAGACATGGAGGAGCCCGTGGAGAGAGTCAAGGTAGCAGTAGTCATCTGTAGTCGGACAGGCCAATGCGTACTCTGAGTTGTATATAGGAGTGAGCGGTGAGGTGCTTTTTGATGTATTTTGAGAGGGGCTGGCAGTAGAGTGACATCGAGGTTTCTTTTCTTGGTCTTTTGATGTACTTTATATCTTGACAGTTTGTATCTTATATGGTGCCCTATTGATGGGGTATCCTCTACAGCTAGACAGTACAATATGTTTGGATGATGTGTTATATGTGTGTGTGTGTGTGTGTGTGTGTGTGTGTGTGTGTGTGTGTGTGATGTTTATCTGTTGTTGTTAGTGTATATATAAGGTTTTTATATCTTCGTGATTTTACGAATATCCGCTTAACGTTATTATCCCGATTTGGTTTTAATTAATTTTTTGGTTTTCTTTAATGGGACATCGGGTTGTCTCAGATAGCAGCTAACATTGAAAAGTTAATTGAGAGTTTGGGGCCTTGGCCTTGTTAATAAAACATTAAAAGACGTAATGATGATGAATGAGATTAAGGGACAATTTCCCAATTGTTCATAAGACTTGAATGATAGTCATGAGAGGCAAGGTTAATGCTCAAAGGTTAGTAAGACCCTATGATTGATTCATGAGCGTTTTCGGGACATTAATAATGAAACATGAACTAAAGGATTAATTCCTCTTAGTTATAAGACATGGAGATTAATTGAGAATAATGAAACTGATGATTGATGGTTAGTTAAAAATCAATAGGATTGATCTTGAATGCCCTAGGAAACTTAACAAAGATTCTGCAACCCTTCTGCCCAGAAATAGTACGGCCATGCTCCAGTGAGCACGGCTATGCTCAACTGTCAGCACAACCGTGCTTGACTTAAAAGTCATCACGCTGCTGGGGGAAGCATGGTCGTGCTTCCCTGTTCATACAGAACACTGAAAGATAGAACAGGGGTGTTTCACCCCAATTGTTCCCAATGACGTAATAAGACACCAAACGAAGTAAAGGCAAGCTAGATAACTCAATGAAGATAAATAAATAACAAGCGATAGGATGTTGTACCTTGGCAGCCGAGTGGCCAAGGGGGCCTTGATGCTTATTGGTCAAGGTGTTAAGCTCCGGTGCTTATTGGCCAGGGTGTTAAAAGATGTTGTACCTTGGTAGCCTAGTGGCCAAGGGGGCCTCGATGCCAAGTGTTGAGCTCTGGTGCTTAATGGCCAGAGTGTTAAATCAGATTAAAAGATTAAAGATTAAAATATAATGATGAACCTTGGTAGCCTAGTGGCCAAGGGGTTCCAAGTGGTCGAGGTGTTAATGGTGATAAAACTTTGGTATTCGAGTGGCCCAAGCGGAGGTAGTGATTGTTTGATTGTGTGCTGTGTTACTCATGCATTCATGCATCGGAGATGTGAGTCATGTTCAACATAGAGGAGGTCGTCCGAGAGTAAGGCGATCTGGCCGTCCGTGGTGATTCATCCGAGAGTTAGGTGAATCTGGCCCCCCACGGTGGCGCGTCCTAGAGTACGGTGCGTCGGCTAACCAAGAGGTTCACCCATGGTTTGGTGAACTATTGGCATTGGTGCTTATTGGCCGATGTGGATATGTAACTCCGAAGTTGACATTTTGAGGTAGATTGGATCCAAGTGCATAATGGAGTAGTGGAGTAGATTTGCACTGCATAGCATACATTGATTGAACTGTTATGGATGATGTATATGTGTTATGCATGATGAATTATGATAATATATTATGTTTGTATGATGTATGCTCATCTTGCTAACTACTTCCTTGCCGTTATGTTCATATATATGTTTCTTACTCCTCGTCGTTGTTGTTTGCATTGCATGTATCTTTTTGGTTGTGCAGAGGACGGTGAGCAGCTTGCTAAGGAGTGACTTTGAGGAGCCGCTACTCGTAGTCTATAATTTCTTAGTTTATGTTGTTTATCGAAATGTTTCAGACTACGGTTATACTAGCTCTGTAATGTGACATCGGGGTTGGAATTCGTTATGTTTGTTATGTTTTCATGTTATGTTTCATTTCTGCGTTATGACGTTTTGTTTACAATGTGGTATCTTCTACCCGTTAGTTTTCGTTTTATAATAAATGATATGTATGTCTTTATCTTATTTTCAAAATTAAATATTTTCTTCTATGTTTATGCTTTATAAATCCATACGGGGTAGAAGGTGTCACAAAATAGACTTCAAATTACTGAAACTAAATATGCTTTGCATGCTTGTTGTAACACCCCGATTTTTCTTTTCAAGTTTGATTATTATATAGTTTATGTTAGAGCATAATTGGGTAAATCAACTTACTGTATAAATGTTTTAGTAACCTTCTTGATCCTTTGTATCCCTATAAACAATCAATTTTGAGGTTTCTTCTTTGTTTTGGCCCAGTAATCCATTATTTGGACCACCATAATCGTTTACAAGGCTTCTAGACTGAGTTCCTGAAGTTCAGGATCATCATAATCGATTATATGTCAACCCATAATCGATTATGAGCTGTCTGGAAATGAAAAACCTGAAACAGAACATGCATAATCGATTATGAGGAGTGCCATAATCGATTATGATATGTGTAATCGATTATATCTCCCTATATAATCGATTATCTTCTGGAAAATCTATATAAAGCCACTCTTGACCGATCCAAACGTGAAAAATTGGAGTTCTAGTGCAAAAACCTCATTTTTGAGAGAAAACCTCAAAGTTAATCACTCTAAACCTTACTATCACTAAAGTTTGCTATCTTGTTGAAGATTCATCAAAGATCCTTCATTCTTCTTCTTCCATCTTCCTAACTTGAGGTAACTTGATCATGTTCTTCCTCTTGAGTCCATCTATTTCTTTTCATGTTCATTTTGTTGGAAACCCATTTTATATCTTCCATGAACATGAATCACAAGTTCTTGTATTAGAAAAGTTCATGAAGATGGATTCTTTATCTCATCTTCATAAGACTCTATCATGTTGTATTGAAGAGTATGAATGAAAATAAAAACCCAAACCCCACAAAACCCCTTTGGCCGAATCTAGCCTATTATAGTTAAGGGTGATTTTGTTTGATTAATTTGTTGTTGTGTTGCTTGATTGAAGGTGAACTTGGTAATTTGTGGTGTGATAACGAGCCGCTTTGAATTCGAGATTTCGGTGTCAACTCAGGTGGGAGAAAAAACCATTCCATCGTCGGAACTGATAAGTAGTATATAAATTATAATAATGGAGTAGGGCGACCTAAGCCCTACTAGTGGTCGAGTAATCGACAATACCAAAATCGCATTGGAAACTTTTCCATAATACCAAGTTGATTTGGGAATCGTAGGTTTATCGCTTTAGGTTAATTTTATAATATTTGAGGATGTCTGAATTATTTATTATTGACTGTTGTGATACGCTGGTTGAGGTATTCTACTGCATGTGACATTTATTTTAGTGTTTGAATATTTTATTGAATATTGTGTTATGCATGATCTGTCTGGTTTGATAAATTGATTTGTTGAGTTTTTAAGTAAAGATATATGTTGATTGGAGGTATTTTGTTTGGGTGAGAGCTTGAATATGAATTAGAGGTGCCTAGCCATTATTTTATAGAAGTGATGTAATATAGAATGTAAGTGGAGACTATGAGGAAAGCTTGAGGCACTAGGTTGTTATTGATATGGGTCAGTGAGGTTCATGTGTATTGTTGTTCACAATCGTGTTGGGAACACACGAGGTCTGAAGTTCTTGCTAGGCGGTCCCAATTTTAGTTTTAGATTGTGCAGATATATTGTCATTGCTTTGCATGAGCACCCTTGAGAGAGAATCAGGGTGTGCACCGACTATACTGTGCTGCTATAGTGTCATTGCTTTGCATGAGAATTCTCACAATGGATGAGTATGTGCACCGGTTTTAGAGGGGATGCATCGCTTGGACGACTGACTAACATCCCTCGGTGGGAAATGGGTGTGTGATATGATTGGTGGTGGCCACGTCAGCATAAAGATTTAGGTTGCATGAGATTCAGGGTAGAGGAAAGTATTGTGAGTTAAAGATGATTGTTATTGATGAGTGTTGTTTGTCCGTGACCGCTATTATATTATATACTATAAGGGATCGTTTGGTGGTCAGGATAGGATAAGCACGAATAGAATAAGAAGCTGGATATGAGTAGGATAAGATATGGGACTGATAAGCTATTTTCCTATCCGATGTTTGATGCGTACCAAATAACTCACCAGATAGTATTATTTTATCCTAATATGTATTTAACAAATGACATAATTACCCTTATGTCATGACACTTTCTTTCTCCCATGGTCATCGTTATGTTCCTCCTTCCTCCTCTATCATACAACCAGCATTGATATTCAATACACCAAGCTTATCCCATCACACAAAAACCACATATTTCATCCCATCAAACAAAAACCTGTCATTTAGTTACCAACATCCAAATTATTTAAGCCCATTTGTTATCAAGGGAAGAGTTTTAAATTAAAAGATAGTTAACAAAGAAAATAAAACAAAAACTCAGAAGCCATGGAAGAAGAATGGACTCCTTAGATTCAGAAGCTATAAGCAATATGGACGGCGGAAACGGGTGGAGACGCACAGATCTGTGGGTGACGCACAGATCTACCAACAGAGACGCACAAACTGGTGGAGAAGCAAAGATCTGCCGTTGAACCGCCACCGTCAAGCTCCATGGCTGAATCTGCGCCACCACCTTGCCGGAGTCATCAAGATGCCGCTTCTGCCCTTTCTATTGGAGCATATTTGGAGACTAGAGTGAGGGTATGAGTGATAGATATAGATCGACGAACGACAGAGGGGTAAGAGATGAAGTTGTAATAGCCAACGCACGTCGGATCTCACGACGAAGGGGCAGATCGCAGTGAGACAGCTGTGCTAGGCTTGGAGGATGGTTTTCTGAAATGTGTAGAGGGTGAATAAGGAAATATTTTTTTATCATATCCTCTTCTCCTCTAACCCGAGGGTACTGGTGGGTTACAAAATTGAACTAAGTGTGAATGACTGGATAGGATAAGAAATTTTTTATCCTATCACATTGGCTCCCCAAACAAAAAAAATAACAAGAAGATAGGATAGTCTATCCTATCTGGCCTCCCTTATCAGGTGCACCAAACGGGCCATAAGTCTTTTCCACTTATGATGATAGAACTATTTCTTATCTCCCTATTTATGTATTTTTGTGTATGTCTACTTGATTACGTTAGAAGACCCGATGGAGGAATATGTTGCTTAGGAGTTAGATGAAACTCTATATAAAACGGATGTTGCTGAGGAGTTGGATGGGACTCCGTATGAAGCGGATGTTGGAGGACAAGCGACAGATCTTAACGATATAGTGTAGTAAGTTTAGGGTCAGTGAGTCTTATAAGACATTTTATTTTCCGCTAGTTATAAGCAATTTGTATAAATAAGTACCTGTGAGGGATCCTACTAATAGGATACCCTAAACAGTGTTTTGGTAATGTAATGAATAATCATGTGTGTATTTATATATTATAACGTTTGTGTGTTTAATTTGCAGAAGTTATATGATTATTAATTAAGTTTTAATTTTTACATATTTTCAACGATAAGCGCGTGATTAAGTAAATAAATAATGAGGTTTTAATTTAATAATACAATGGGGCACAACGGGGTATCTCACTTATGTTCTTTTATAATTTAACGGTGGTATTTCTAATTAAATTAAATTGATAACATGATATGACATAAAATTAAGGGTCAAATATGTTTTTAATACCACAATTTTTACAAAAAATTGGTTTTAGTCCCCCGTTTGGAAAACGTACTTTTTGAATCTCCGTTTTTTAAAATGTGTCAGAAGTGGTCCCTACACCACACATTTTTAGTCCCTCATTTTTTAAAAAAATTCGGTTTTAGTCCCCCGTTTTTCAAACGTAAGTGTGGTGTAGGGACCATTTCTGACACATTTTATAAAACAGGGGGCTAAAAAGGTACATTTTCCAAACGGGGGGACTAAAACATAATTTTTGTCAAAAATGAGAGACTAAAAACATATTTAACCCTAAAATTAATTAACTTTTTTCTTTGTTATTATGTTATAAAAGATATTATTCATTTTTTTATGATAAAAAAGATATCATTCATAAAACTATATTTTTAATATTATATATGTTGTATTTTATTATTTTATTTTTTGGAAAATATACCATTACTCATGTACGAGTCAGTCAAGCACTACTAGAAATCCATCTTTTTCGGACAGATTTACAGACGGATTTCAGACGAAAATTGGACAAGTTTCCTACGGATTTCGGACGGATAATTCATTATGGACGGATTTCGGACGGAATGACACCCGTCCGAAAAAGCCTTGTTTGAAATTATAAAATCCGTCCCAAATTCTGTCCGAAAATATTTACAGACGGATTACGGACGGAATATGGACAACGTGAAAAATCAGGATTTTGGTTATTGTTCGGACGAATTTCGGACAGATTTATTTTTGTTTTCCAACATATTTGGGACGGATGTTGTGATTTTATTGGTTATTGTTCGGACGAATTTCGGACAGATTTATTTTTGTTTTCCAACGGATTTGGGACGGATGTTGTGATTTTATTTGGGACAGATTTCCCATGGATTAAATAAATAAATTTATCCAATCCTCTTTTCGCACGAATTTAAGACAGAAACGTTTATCCTTTTGAGACGGATTTTGAACAAATTTAATAAATTTTTTTTTTATAAAGGAAATTGACTCAAATTTATAAGTTGGCTTAATTTACTTTTGAAACAACACTGAGATGAAATATCAAAATCATTATTCAAGTTTTAGTTTCACACAGATTGAGATAAAACTGAATTGAAAATTTTGACATATTTGAACAAATTTCAAACAAGACATTAACCTGTGAAGAACTTAATATTTTTACCTAACAGTCAAGATCAATCACATAAACTAAATTCATATAAGTGTTTCATCATTCTAGTTCTAGCACAATAAAACAAACCACTATGATCAAAGTACTCATTAGTCAATAACAAAGTAACACAAACTAGAGTAATATGTTTATCGATCTAAAACAACATAAAACTAACTAGTGTCATCAAGGTGTTATCAATCTATATTAAATCAAAACAAAGTAGAGACATTTAAGGACTCACAAATCAAGATCAAAGCCATCGATCAACATTAAAATTATCATCATTGTCGCCATTAGAGGGCTCACTAGTCTCATTTGATCCATCTTGCATAGTTGTCGCAGAAACAAAGTTTGGATTGATGGTCCACTATCAAAATAAAATGATCCTGAATCATAGACTAAAGTGGTATCAATTTATTGGAAGGAAAATAGAACGTCTCATATAAGTTATACTTGTTGGATAAATTGGTCTAGTGATTAACCTTTCACTTTGTTATAGATTGAAAACCCATATTTCAAAACTAACCAGCTGCATGTGTGTGATTAAGGAATCAGAAAATCAAACTGAATGTAATAATTTAATTACCTTGACAATCTAAACAACAAGAAAAGCTACCCTGACATACACAAGGAGTGATAATTCTTTCCAAGAAATGTTCTTTAGTAAAGGGGACTGCATGAACAAAAGATAAAACAGTGAGAAATAGACCAAACCGTAAATTATAACTAACGCTTGCAACATTCTCAAACCGTTCGAAATAGACCAACTTCTCAACTCCTTAAACATCAAAAACCACCAAAACTCGGAATTGCGGTGAATCTCACATAAATTGAATGAAGGCAGGCATTATAAACCAAGGGTAAAAGATCCCAGGTGTAGGTATAAACAGAAAACTGGCAAGTTAAGAAAATACATGCAGAAGTTATCTACATACAAGTAAACATACAATTAAGCTAGGTTTCCCCAAGTTCCATGTAAGTATTGTGATCATTTGATAGCTGTTGTGAAGCTATCAGTACACCATACGACAATAATATAAGGCATATATCGATATCTGTTTTAAAGACTACTGAAAATTTTTCTGGCCATCATCAAGAGATCCACGACAAGATAACCACAATAGTTACCCTATCAAGAGTAATAGCAAATTCAGTGGGAGCTAAGTGATAAGCTGACTAAACACATAACATAAGTGATACCACCAACAATCTAGAAATGCAGCATTAAGTTATGATAAGTTTCCAAACATCAAAGAAGGTGCAATGTATCTGGTCGCATATATCAGATATTCAGTAAAAATGGGTGAATTATGCAGAAAACAAATATATCCATGCTAGGTAAACAAATCTTACTTGGCTACACTCAAATTTCTCTGAGACTCTGACACCAATGAAGCAAGCAATATTGGCTATACTTAGGTCATTATCATTTATCAGATAATGCTCAAAAACAGAACCATGGCAGTTTTGGGCCTTCTAAAAAGTTTGTGACCATCATGATTGGAATTAAATATTGTTTCATATGAAATTAGATAAGATACCTTTGACCATGCATAGGAGGATCAAATAACCTAAACAGGACATATTATATTATCACATCAACGGAATTGGAAGAGCGTCAAATGACACTCATGCAACTTTCAAGCAAAATGTGAGAACTCAGACAAATCAAAAGGAACCTTTTAGTGTGCTACTGTTGATATAACATGAGCTAATCCTTCAGTACACTCGAGACATGCTGCATGGAGAAAATTATAGATATATGTAACAAGCCACAGGATAGATAGGTTTATATCCATCATTCAAGGTAACAAAGATGACCATTATTAGAGAGCCATACCAGAATGAGTATAATTTGATGCAAAGGCAATCCTGTTGTAGGTCCATAGAAAATGGGAATCACATAAGATTTCTCCAACAAAACCAGAAATATTATTGCATGATACTTAACATACTTGTTATGCAAACCTGTGTGAATATTAATAGGGCTTCTGTTTTCAATATTTTAAACTGCAAATGGTGATCATGTTGCCAGCAATATAATATTGGATAAAGAAAGTATGAGGGTACGTTGGATTATCATGGAAAAACTGATTACTTATGAAAATATAAACATAATCCAGCTAGCTACAAGGCAACTTGACAAAACAAAGACTTGATAGATCACTTGAAAAATAAACATAATCACCTTATCCATTCCTTATAAGTACTCAACACAAGAAGAGTTCACTGCTGAAACCAGTTAAAGGTTACGTGATGCACTCAAACACCATCTATTTTTTAGGATTGATCCATTGATATAAGTAAGAAGGGCCAGTTAATTCTAAAACCACACAGATGCATGGCCGATTTCATAATCATCCCCAAAGACAAAATAGGTGCATTACATAGTGAACTTTCAAACTCTTTGACCCTTGGACAGAATCATATTAAGTACACCAACAAAAAAGCAAACAATATCCATTGAAACCAAGAGTTTAACATTCTACATACCAAGCATGAGAATCCATTCAGACACAAAAGTACAAATTTCATGGGAAGGGAACTTGTTACAACCTCTGAATCACAAAGTTCATAAAGTAATAAAATCTAAATCAATTCAAGTTTTTCATTAAACATGTGGTATGCGAGCACAGGGGATTCTCGGAGAATCCTTCCAGTGTTCATTTATCAAGTCACTGCAAAGCATGAGAGAATAAATAAGAGGTACATTAACCCATTGTATACTGAGACTCCGACTCCCTAAACATATGAAATTCAACAAAAAAAATCAAATTAACAACCATAGCAACAATAACAATCCATTCCAAAAGCAACAATAACAATCCATTCCAAAATCAATTTGGGGCTTTTACAACTAGGAGAGATTAGGGTAAAACACTCACCCAAAGTGAAGAGGTAAGGATACCACGACCAAACAGAGAGGTGGTGGCGGCGGCACGGCGGTGACTCCGGCGAGGACAGCAAGCGCTCGCTGCTGGACGATGACGCACAGCGAGGAGCTAGACGCGCGAGGTGGTCCGAACCGGTGGCGGTCGCAGGTGCGTCCTACCCTCGACGACCGGACGCGAGCGGTGGGTGGCGGCGCAACCATGGCGAGGACGAACCAGAAAAGACAGAACTCGCGCAATGATGCTGAACGGGTTTTCTCCTCCGAGCGAGGTCGTGATGGTGGTCGCGTTGTGCTTAGGCCGGTGGTCGACGGAGTTCAGGCGGCGCGGCTGGGACCCTTGGATGGTGGCTGAGCTTTTTGAGGAGGAGGAAGATGAAGTTTTGAGTGTTGGGAGAAAAATAAAAGGAAGAAGAAATGTAGGGGTCGAGTACGAGGCAGAGAGGGAGAGAAGAAAGAAAAATATTTTTGTGTGTCATGAAAAATATAAAAAATAATAAATTCGTGTGAAATCCGTCTGAAATTTTCGGATGGATTTCACAGAGATGTAAGATAAATCAAGAAAAATATAAAAAATGATAAATTCGTGTAAAATTCATCCGAAATTTTCGGACAGATTGCAGACGAATGTAAGGTAAATCAAAGAAAATATAAAAAATAACAAATCCGTGTGAAATCCGTCCGAAATTTCGGACAGATTTCAGACGGATGTAAGGTAAATCAAGGAAAATGTGAAAAATAACAAATCCGTGTGAAATCCGTCTGAAATTTTCGGATAGATTTCAAACGGATGTAACATAAATAAAGAAAATTATGAAAAATAACAAATCCGTGTGAAATCCGTCCGAAATTTTCGGACAGATTTCAGACGGATGTAAGGTAAATCAAGAAAAATATGAAAAATAACAAATCCGTGTGAAATCCGTCCGAAATTTTCATAAAATTTCATACGAAAACATTTCCGTCCGAAAATTCCGCTGAAAATTCAAGTTTTCTAGTAGTGAAGCAAGGGAGTTTTATCAATTATTAGGATATCGAGTTTGCTACCGCTCATATTAATAGACGACGCATGACAATTAAACGTTGGTCCACACTCCACCCAAATTAAGGTCCACCCAGCTTTTGGATTCGTGGCCTTCGAAGAAAATCAGGTTGGCCTTAATTTTCTATTCAACCATTATTATTTTTAGAATTTGTACCATCCATCTATGAATAGACCTCAAACTATTGAAACTAAATATGCTTTGTATGCATATGTTCTTTTATAATTTGACCATGGTATTTTAAATTAATTAAATTGATAGCATGATGTGACAGAAAAGTAATTTACTGTTTTCTTTGTTATTATGTTATAAAAGATATTATTCATAAAACTATCTTTTTAATATTATATATTATATATGGTGTATTTTTATTATTTTATTTCTTGGAAAATATACCATTACTCATGTACGAGTCAGTCAAGCAAGGAAATTTTATCAATTAGTAGCAAGGTTTTTAAAACCGGACCTGACCGGCCGGTTCAACCGGAAAACCGGTGAACCGGACTGTCGGCCGGTCCGGATGACCACAATAACCGGCCTTCACAATAACCGGCCTAAAACCGGCTGAACCAGCCTAAAACCGGTTGAACCGGTATAAACCGGAGGTTCAACGGGTTAGACCGGTTCAGGAATACAACCCATCCAACTTGCTAACTCTCACCAGCTTTTTATATAGCCCACCCTTTAACGCTAGTTACCAAGTCTGACCGGTGTGGGACTCTGTTCAAACCATAATTTCACGCATGACAGAGCTCTCATCCAACTCTGTAGCATCACTCTCAGCTCCTAATGCTCTCTTTCTTATGAAATTTGAGTAGAGACTCTTCATTGCTTCACTTTGATAGAAGAGAAGATGCAGAAATTAAGCATCCTTCCTCTTCCTTGTTTCGTGCTCGACCCATCATTGTTCCATTTTGACAATAGCACCTCTTCCTTGTTCCATTTTGTGCTTCTGCAAAGCTATTAGCAAATATTGAGTGCCATTGCTATTTGCGCTTTTGCAGTGCTATTGTCAGATGGAGGCCAAATATTGAGTGTATTTTGTAAAGGTGCTATTGGCCAATGCATGCCATTCTTGAGACAGTGGTGTTCAATGTGTTTAAAGTGATCCTAGCTGGATCTTATTATGGTACAAAGAAGGCATTTTAATCAAATTATGTTTTTTTTGTACGATATTTTTAATATATTATATAAAAATTAAAATAAAATTATTTAATTATAACCGATTAAACCACGGTTCAACCACGGTTGAACCATTAAACCTTAAACCAGTGCCTTCACCGGTTCAATGATCGGTCCGGTTTTAAAAACATTGATTAGTAGGATGTCGTGTTTGCTACCGCTCATATTAATAGACCACACATGATAATTAAACGTTGGTCCACACTCTACCCAAATTAAGGTCCACCAAGCTTTTGGATTTGTGGCATTCGAAGAAAATCAGGTTGGCCTTAATTTTCTATTCAACCATTATTATTTTTCAGAATTGGTATCATTCATGTATGAATAGACCTCAAACTATTGAAACTATTATTCTTTTATAATCTGACAATGGTATTTTAAATTAATTAAATTAATAGGATGATGTGACAGAAAAGTAATTAATTGTTTTCCTTGTTATTATGTTATAAAAGATATTATTCACAAAACTGTATTATTGTTCTTTTTTGAAAAATATACCACTACTCATGTACGAGTCAGTCAAGAAGGAAATTTTATCAATTATTAGATGTCGTGTTGTATTTGGGTTTGGGTACTCCTAGTACCCCATTAATACAATTTTGCATTTACAAAAAAAATTAGATCTCGTGTTAGCCACTACTCATATTATTAGACGACACGATACATGACAATTAAATGGTCCACACTCTATCCAAATTAAGGTCCACCAAGCTTTTGGACTTGTGACCTCCGATGAAATTCGGGTTGGCCTTAATTTTCCGTTCAACCATTTTTATTTTCAGAATTTGTATCATCCATGTATGAAATGGGTCATGCATAGAACTTTAGTGATATATTTAGTGGTCACTTCTAAATACTTGATTTTATTTCCTTGTCGATGTCAATCAATTATAGTCAATAGTAGAACGGTCAACAAAAAATTTATAGTCGGTACTCAATAGTAAAGAAACATTTATGAGGCATTGATGTATATAGTTTAATTAAACAGTTATTCAATAAGTTGTTTTAAAATAAGCCAAAAAAATCTCATATTTATCAGTTTTTTTATACAAATTTATTAAAATATATATAAGCTAATAAAAATATATATAGGAGGATATTAAATTATTTTCATAAATTATTTTCATGATCATTTTATTATAAGCTATTTTTATAAATTAAAATAAGTTTTCTCTAAAGTTCTTTTTAAGCTTATTCTATTACTTTTAAAATCCATCATC
Source organism: Sophora flavescens (assembly GCA_030762895.1). Classification (NCBI taxonomy): domain Eukaryota; kingdom Viridiplantae; phylum Streptophyta; class Magnoliopsida; order Fabales; family Fabaceae; genus Sophora; species Sophora flavescens. The sequence continues at coordinate 52,648,212 of CM061070.1, forward strand.
ATCATATAGACATGACAACTAATGTGGACTTGAAGGAAATTCGAGATGGCGCAAATTTTCCATTCAACCATTATTATTTTCAGATTTTGAATTATTCATGTGTGGAATGAGCCATGCATTGAACTTCGGTCATTGATTAATATTGCCATGGTATGGTCACTCCTAAATACTTGATACTATTTCCTTGTCAATGTCGACAAACCATCGTTGGGGGAACTGCTAGTCAAACACTTACTCAAAAAGATGTTTGATATGCCCTAGTATAATTGTTTTAGGTATATATATATTGCGCTGGTATAACTATATAATTTACAAAACAATATTAATGAGTTACTAAGCAATGAAAATGAAATTAGAGTAAGGTTCAGAATATGCAACTTATATTTGAAAGCGACGACAGGAAAAATAGGAGTCAAAAATGCGATGGGGGACTCGCAGGAAAATAATACTCCATCCGTATTTTTTTTTTAAGATTTCTACATATAAATTAAGGAATCATTAATTTGTATGTATATATATATATATATATATATATATATCAAAATATCGTTATTTCTATCATTAATTATTTATAAATTCCAATTGTATTTACTTCATATTCCATTAGCCATTATGTACCTAGCCATTTATATGTATCACTTTTGTTTTGAAACATGCAACATTTATGACTGAATTTAAGTACCAAAGATTTTGTGTATTTTTAAGGTAAATCAATTTAATTCTATATAAGTGTATACAAGAAAAAAAAATTGACCAATTATACCTTAGGTTTATAAAATACTCATTATTTTTGAACAAAAATAAATAATTAAAAATACCAAAGAAAAAGAACGGACGGAGCATATTGAGGCCCTTGAAAATTACGTGGATAATAACATTAGATTTTATTTACTGTTTTTCTTCTTGAATAGTCAAGTCAACTGCCCTATTGCTACGACAACTAGATAGTTAAGGGACCACTAAGACATTGTGTTAATTTATGGTCAACGTATTCGTGTAACACCCCGACTTTTCGCTGTTTTCTAATATCAGAAATTTATATAATTATGGTTATATTTTTATCTGAGACTTAGAAAACCATTTTAAATAAACGGAGTTTACCACTCAATCCTACTTGAATGTAGGAAGCTACGATTAAAATTTAGGTTGGAAAGTCAGGCGAAACCCGGCCCGTGAATTCCATTGACAGTATAATAAAACTGCTCAAAAGACCTAATTTTAATTCGTGAACGAAAGACTTAAGTTTAGTATTTTATTTTCTACAATTCTGTATTTTTAGAATTTTTTTCAGAAAAAAATAAAATAATTTACGTATTACGGGCGGAAAGCGTAATCGGGTAGACGACGGAAGGAAAATTAGAGTTTCTTAGAGTGGATAGAGGGTTTATCTTAGGATTTTGAGATGATTCAAGGGGATGAATCATATTTTTAAGTCTAGAAGGTTCTGCAGGGTTAAATAGAAAATTTAGAAATTTTACGGTTAAGTCCCTGAACTTTCTGTAAATTACCCTTTTGTCCCTAAATTAGTTTTTTTTTTGTTTTGTAAGTGGATTGGGCTAGAATCCTTGTTTCTAATCTTAAATGGTCGTGGCTTAGAAGCCCAAAATTTTCTAGTTCATAGTTTGAGTTCAAAAAGCCCATTTAAGTTCTTATCTTAAGCTTAAAGGCTTAAATCTTCAAGTGGGCCCCACAACAAATAAGAAAATGAAATCAAGCCCAAATGTGTCAAGCCCATGCGTAAGCCCATTAGGCAAAATGAATTTCTCATTTGATGGATGAAGCAAGATTTTTCTAGAATGTTCCACACTTTTCTACATCATTCTTGGTTTTTCTTCAACATTCTAGATTGTTCTCAAGTGTTCTTGAATTATCTTAACCTATCTTTGACTCATAAAAATCAGCCAACAAAGTCAAGATAAGCTAGCATTTAATGTGACAAAAATCATCATCATGACATTTTATTGACTATTTGCAAACTAGTCCTTCAACTATTGGAATCTTTGCAATTTGGTCCTTAGAACTTAATTGCATTTTGATCCTTTAACATGACAACATACCATCATCTAGAGTCTTCCAACATTGACGCCACTTTCACTATAAATACCCTCTTCTCACTTTTCATTTAGTTTCTTTTGCTATTTGCTTCTAAAAACTCTAAAGTACAAGTTCCTTAGTTCTAAGTTGTAAAGCAAGTTCTTGGATTCACTTGGTCATTGATTTTCAAGAGGTAAATCCTACTCTTCATTCTTAATCATGCCTATGTTCTTTAGCAAGTTTTTTGATTCAAGGCTTATATCTTGGTTGTTCATCATTTTCAAGTTTCTAACCCTAGAACTTTGAAAAATCATAATAAATCCTAGGAAAATCTAATGATGATGAAACTACTTTCTATCTTCTAGATATCATGTCTACTATCTAAATCCAAGAGCATGAAGTAATCAAAAATCTTTTTCTTGAAAACCTAGCTTTGGCCGAATCTACCACCTTAGGGTTGGTAGAGTTTTGTTCATGTGTTTTCATGTATGATCATGTATTCTATATGGCATGGATGACTACACACTCTAATCCATGTTAGTCTCTTAAAATGAATATTTTGTTTGTATTGGCCGAACCCTAAGTGGGTGAGTTTTGTTGAGTTTTGTTCATGATTTTCATAGATGATCTTAGAAATCAAGTTCTTAGTATATATGCTTTATAAATCCAAGTTGATTTGTTAAACTCAGAACCCTAACCCTATGAACCTATTGAGACCGAATCCATGTGTAAAAGAGTTAGGAAGTTTTGAATTTGAAACTTAGTTATTTAGTCACTAATCTATGATTTAGGTTAATTAAGGATCATTAATCCATAACTTAATCATGATTAGAAGTTTTAGTCATTCAAAAACCCTAGAGGCCGTGACTATGTATTAGGGTTTAGAATGTTTTAGTTTCTTGATTTGTAACTCTTTGGTTATAATAATTGAAGGTTAGTTGAGTGCGACGTTTACAAGGTAACTGAAATTCTGAAGGAGTCTGTAAGTTCATCAAGGAGTCTTCAAGAGGTAAGGGGAGCTTACCTGAGGGATTTTTCTCAATAACTATTTGCTTGTGGTGTGGTTTATATGATTTATATGTGGTTGTGGTTATTGGTTTTGTTATTTATGTGGTGTGGTTTATCTGTGTATTGGTGTGGAGTTGTGTTTAATGTATTTAATTATTTACAATTGTATATTATACTGCTATGATGCATGATCTGCCTGGGGAATATCTGTGATATAACTGTTAGTTGATGTGTGAGAAGCCTGACAGTGGTCAGTGCTCAATTAATCGGATAAAAGCTTTAAGAAGCTACGCAAATTATATTAAAGGTTTTAACGGTAAGATGTTGATATATAATATTAAAGGAAATTTTATTTTGGGAAAAATAAGGAGTTTTGGAAAACATTATTATTTTAATAATTTATTTCTGAAGAAGTGAATTATGAGTCACAATGAGCGTGAAACCGTGAAAATATTTTAGCACTGCTAATTTTTACGTAAGAAACCCGGAATATTACAAAATATTCTTTTATACAAGTAATTGGTGAAAATAAGTTAATCATGATTTTAGAAAATTAAGTAAGTGGGAAAAGTTAAGTTTTTGGCTTAAAAGTCTTAAAACTAATATTTGACAGCAAATTTGGAAAAGTGTAGACGGCAAGTATTTTCGAAACGGCAGTGCCCATTTTGAGGAAATTAAATCTCAAGTGACTCATTGATTTGTGAAAAACTAAGTTGTTATTATTTAAGGATTTTATAATGAATTTCTACCTTGGAAAAGAATTTCCAAAAAAATCAAAAGTTGATTCAACCGTGTTGAAAGTGGTGTGGAACTTAGTAACCGAGATGTCGGGGTACTAATGTTCTTATGACGTTATCCTATTTTGGATTTGTTTTTCACAGACAAGAACGACGTAAACGACGATATGGAACTTAGTAACCGAGACGTCGGGGTACTAGTGTTCTTATGACGTTATAGACTTGATGTCTAGTAGGTAGATGGTGTGTCTACTTTACGACGTAATAATCGACGGTAAAAGATTTATGATGTTTTCTATCACCACGAACCTAAGACTGATTGCAAGGTCTAAGGGCTTCGTGATTGAGCACTCGGGCTATGAGGTCATGTGCTATTAATAAAAGTTGTAAAGATGTTTAAAACGATGATGGGTCATAAGCTTTTGAGAGCTTTGACAAATATAAAGATTGAACACAAATAAAACGACGAGAACAAAGTGTTTTTCTTGCATGCATTTTGGCAGACGTGCCTACGAGGTTAATCATGATATCTTGGTGATATTCATGTCTCGACGTATTTGTTAATCATGGTATCTTTATGATATTCATGTAATCGACGTATTCATTGCGCCTTTAGGCAATCGACGTATAATGAAATTCATTACGCCTTGGGCAATCGACGTGCAATGAAAATAAATCCATAAATCGACGTTCTCACTGTTCCGGACAGTGGGCTATGGTAAAACCGACGTGCCTCTGTTGGTAAAAATCGACGTGCCTCTGTTGGCAATCGAGCTTGATCAGCTCATTTTGAAATGACGTTGGGGATCTCCAGAGATTAAGTGTGAATGTTTAGATGATGAATTGAAGTGTTCATGCATAGTTTTCCAACGTTGATGTTTGGGGTGTGGAACCCATTGATAAACTTTATGTTATAATGTGGATTGCTTATGTTGAAATGTTTATGTATATGTATATGTGTCTTCTTTTGTGTGAGCATTTAGTTATTTTGTTAAATCCATATATTGGCGTCTCACCCTTACAAACATATCAGAGCCGCACAAGGGATAAGATCTCTACAAAAGGAGAAGGCTGTCCAGTTCGAGACATGCTGTGCTGCTCCGGTTGTTGGTAGTGTTAGTTAGTTACGACCAGCTTAGGTCCTATTGAGTTATGTTATGTTTTGAATATCACTAAACTGATAATGATCTAGATGTTAAAACATATGAGGCAGTATAGTTGTATAACTTATATACAGTATGTAATTATGTGTGGTTTGATTTCGTTGTTGTTGTCTTGAGGATTAAAAGAAGAAAAAAATTTATCACCATATTTTGAAAAGATGAACGTTGAGAAAACATTATTTTCCGAAAGCAACCAGCAAATTAAATTTTATTTCCGTAAACGGGTAACCAAGTGATGACCCGGGTTAGGGTGTCACAATTCGCGGATTGGATTGGATCGATTTTGAGTTAAAAAATTATCTGATCCAATAATAAAAATAATGTATAGTTTAGATTGGATCAGTTTGCTTTCTTAAAAAAATCCGATCCAATCTGATCCAATCAAATACTGTTTGGATTGGTTGGATAATTCGGTTTTTATCGATATTTTTTACATAGTTATATTACATCAAAGAACATTCAATATTTAGGTTCGATTTAGATTTGATTGAGTATTTAAAATGTCATATGCATCTATTACTTATTTAGAATAAAAATTAATTTAAAAATATTACATTGACAATTTCTAATAAGCTTTTTAACGGGATATACATGAATTTAATTGTTATGCACTCTCATGTAGAAATATATTTTACACTATTAACTAATCATAAATTGTTAAGTTATTATAAATGTTTGAATCTTGTTCTAAATATATTAAAGTCACTCATAACATGATTTATAATTGATTAGAGTGTAAAAAGGATTACACTAACATTACATTTACATACCAATTAAACTCATGTAAGATAAGGATTAGTTGATAACTTATAAAAATATAAAGACTAAGTAATTACTTTGATAATATAAAGACAAATTATTTTCATTGAACTAAACAATTTCGGTTCGGTTTGGATTGGATCGGTTTTATATATAGGATCCGAAATCCGATCTAATCCAATGAAAATTTTCTATTTTTTTTCGGTTTTCGATTTTTTCGGTTATTTCGATTGTCAGTTTTTCGGTTCGATTAGTGAGGTTGGCATTGGATTGGATCGATTGATGAAGACACCTAATCAACGTAAATTACACAATCATGAACAGGATTCTCGTTAGGCGAAATAAGTGCAATTCCACCTCTTTTAATTTATACGTGTCTCAGATTAATTGTGTTTGTCTGTACATTTGTCACTGCAACAACGTATTGTAAAAACAAAAACTAATAACTAATAACTAAAAAACTGGACCAAATGTGATAGAAGAAACACAAAATTTCTCTTCAGGCTAGAAAATCAATTTATATCCTTAAATTACTTTAGATTTGTTCGAAATATGAGTATTGATCACTTAAATTCAATTTAATTAATTTATAATAAAATCCTATTAAAATTTTATGTAAATTATACTTATATTGAAATTGGTTAAAAGAATAACAAATCCGAAAAGTTGCAAAAAGATTAAAAAAAAATAAAAAAATAATGATAGAGAGTATTCTTATTTTGTTTCAATCGTTGGGTTCCCTAACACCCCTATTTCTAAGCAAAGACTATGCTTCTATTTTTACTTTGCAAGACAAAAATTATATATAAATGCATATAGGAATAATAAAAGGTGACTTCTCCGGACAATGACACCTCAATTAAAATAGTCCATTGGGTAAGACTTTATTTTATGCTTTGGCCTCAATAGGATTTTTTGCAAAACTAAATGTTAGGATGCTCATACCCTTCCTTGCAAAATGAAATTAACTCTCAAACTTTAACCTAAACCAAAAATTAATCTCAGTTCCCCCCTTCGTCGACCATCACCGACACCCTTCCCCCTTCATCGTACACTCGCCGCCACCCTTCCCCCTTCATCAACCACTCACCGCCACCCTTCCCCCTTCCCCCTCCATCGACCACTCACTGCCATCCTTCCCCTGCCTCAAGTAGCACTAGTAATACAACAGACCTGCCTCAAGTAGCACTAGTAATACAACAAAATGAAGGGGGAAGAGTGGCGGTGAGTGGTCGATGGAGGGGGAAGGATGGCGGCGAGTGTACGATGAAGGGGGAAGGGTGGCGGTGATGGTCGATGAAGGAGGAAGGGGGATGAGTGAGTTACTCGATGAAGGGGGGAACTGAGGTTAATTTTTGGTTTAGGTTAAAGGTTGAGAGTTAAATTTCATTTTGCAAGGAGGGGTCTGAGCATCATAACTTTTAGTTTTGCTAAAAAGTCCATTGGGGCCAAAGCATAAAATAAAAAGTCTTACCCAGTGGACTATTTTAATTGAGGTGTCATTGTCTGGTTGGGCCACATCATTGGGGTAACTATTACTCTAATTTTGGTAACTATTACTCTAATTTTAACTGAGGTAATGACATCAAAAGGAGAAGACTTAGAGTCCATTTGGATAGGTTTTTTTTAGTAAAAGTACTTATTTTTAAAATAAAAGTGCTTTCAGGAAAATTATGAGTATTTAGATTGACTTTTAAAAAAAGGTAATAAAAAAGCACATTTTGATGCTTTTATGAGAAGCTACAATTCCTAGCTTCAAAAATAAGCATATGCGATAGAAGAGAGAGAATGTCAAGGAAAGAACATGGTGGATGTTTAATGAATTCTTTGGACAAAGTTGCCCTAGTGCAGTTTTCAAAAGTCTTCTTCGTCAAGCTGAATGCCAAAATCTCAGTTCTCTTCGCCAAGCTCTCTCTCTTAATTGTTTCACCCTTCTTTTCTCTGCGGTTTTGGAACTTTGATTCTCTTTTGGAACTTTTTTTTGTATGTTCTAAATTTCCCTTCGTATTTTTGGGCATGTCTATAAAATTTACACACTTGATTTTGCTTGTTGCATCTCACCAATTTGGTTCCTATCTCAGGAATTTCCACAAAATCAAGAAGTTAGGGAGAATACAAGATTGATTCTCTACTCCTCTTCCTTTATGTCTTGCTGCGTGAGTGAGTTAGAGTGTGAAAGAAAGAAATTATCTTAGGTCATGTGTTTGTGACATCAAACTCTCAAACATGACCTGTTCGATGAAGAGTAAAGTCTAAGAAAGATACCCTTAGATAGTTACATATATCGTTATAGAGCCCAATACTTGCACGATGAAATAGCGATTGAAGATTAGAAAATGTACAGAATGATAATATCAAAATTATATAATTGTGTCTGTCAAAAAAATATATATATAATTGTGGAACTAAGGGAGAAAAATTAAAAGGAAAAAATTATATAATTTTTACAATATCTTACACAATTTTATAAAAGGTTATTTCATAGTTTTTAATTTAATTTAGAGAATATTTAAAATCTTCAAAATTTATAATAAGTGATTTTTAATCCAATCGGTTAAAAAAAAGTGTTCCTACATGTCCTTTTCAGTAATTTTCAGCAATTAAAAGTGCTTTTATGTAGTTGCATCCAAACACCTTTTATGATTTAAAAGTACTTCTCAATTATTGTATCCAAACGCAAAATAACATCTGTTTTTAGTATTAACTTCTGCTTCTACTTTTATATGATAAAAGTCATTTTTTAAAAAACTCATCCAAACGGGCCCATAAATAGAAAGATTTATACATCCACAGGTTGAGAGTCATGTTAAAATTTATACTAGTTGTTTCATTCAGTCTATACGTAATCTATAGAGGGATGAAATTTATTGGGATAATAACACAAGTTTTATTCCTCATATTAATTTCCTTGTCATTTTTTTTCTGTTTTTCCTCTTGGTAAGTGGCAGGGAAACTTCCTCCCAAGCACTAGCTAAGACCAAAAGACATTGCATTCATTTTATGGTTTGTTGTGAAACCAATCACCCATGAAAACTAAAATACTACCTCCGGTCCATATTATAAGAAAAAATTAAGGGAACACATATATTAAGGTGGTTAATTAATCTCATTGAATCTTGTAAAAAATTAAGTTTGTTACTTAAATTACCCTTCATCTAAAACTTCAATCTTCAATAATTAGTCATTGAAATTTTTATTAAATGAAGGATATTTTGGGAATAATGTCATCAAATGAGTCATTGGAAAACAAAATTTGCTTATATATTGGACAAAAATCCTTGGGACTTTTTTGCTTATATATTGGACTGGAGGGAGTAAGAGTAAGGTGAATTCTTCGGTACCAAAGCAATATTTTGGGTAACTTTTATCCTGTTCATATGACACAATCATATCATGACAACTAATGTCACATCATTTAAAATTTGACAACTATCTATAATTATATATCTTGGTCAATCCTTTTGAAGGGCATAATTGTAAAAGCAAACTAATTTATTTTTGAATTTCATTCCAATTCCTCTCCTCCTTCACCCATTCTCACATCACTCTGCTCCATGGGAGATCAACAGTCAGTGAGTTGGTCAGTGGGTTTGTTGATGTCCATTGATGAACCAAGTTTCTCTTCTTTTTTGATAAACCATAATGTGTTTTGAACTACGGTAAAATTGAAGGGTACCATTTTGGTCCATTGATAAACCAAGTTAAATAGCTTTACTTTGCTCACAATGATTCAGATTTGGTAAAAATGAAACTGAAAAACATGTCTCATATAGTTGAAACAGGAACGACGATTCCTTTCCTTGGTATTATGCGAATACTATACTAAAAAATCAAAGAATTTAGTGGTTTGAATGGAGAGATATACCTGGGTCATTTTCACGGGTCAAAAGACCCAATTTTCAGCAGCCGGTCAAGGAAGAAGAAGTTCCTTAAATCCTGAACGTTTGTTTTATACTTTAAATTTAAATGAGTTTCATAGAACACAGTCCATTGGTTGCATAGCGTGATGGTCCGGGCCCTGAGATTTTGCGATGACGCGAAGATGTCCCTTGTTCGAGCCTCAACTTTGTCACTTTCGGTTACCCTTTTTATAAAATAAAACAAGGTGGGTGGTGAAAATAATAAAACTTTAGTAACTTAAACGACAGCTGAACAACATAATATAGTGGTTTAGAAGCACTGACCAACAGGCCAGTAGTTTAGTTTTGGGGGTGTTTATCAACCGATGCAAACCGATTCAAAGTGCAAAATTCGAGCTGAAAAACAGAAAACCGAACAAACCGAAAACCAAAAAATCCGAAAACCAAAAAAATCACTTTTTTCATTGGCTTGGATCGGATTTTGGATCCTCTAGTGAAATCCAATCCTAACCAAACTACTATAGACATATGCTATTATTTTTTAAATTATAGTATTATTCATACTCAAACATTGTTTTTCATACTTTTACGACCCTCATTCTCTTTAATATTTTTGTTGGAATGACATATATGAGATTATTTAGAATAAATGTTAATGTCTTGAAGTTATATTTTGCTAAAAGTTTTGATGCATAACATATATACTTGATTGAGTAAACATGAAAAATAGGAGATCAATTAAGTAGTTTGAAAAATAATTAGTTACAATTTATTTGTAGTTGATTCAGGTAAAAAAAAAAAATAGGATAAATGTGAGTAGATATAGAGAATTAACATAAAAGAGCGTGTTTAAAATATCAATAATTATTTTTTCTCAAACTTCCAATATTTTGTCAAGAATACTCTAAAATTTTCCTCACTCTTCAGATATAAAATCAAATAACGGTTAATAAGGAATAAATAGTTGATGACTTTTATAAAGGTTCTACCGTTCTAGTATAGAGAGAGGTTCAAATAGGTATTGGCCACCCTAAACTAGCTCCCTTAAATGAAAATTATCATTTGTCCACTATTAAATAAGTAAAAATGACACTCGACATAAGAAAAAAATAAAGTATGACAAAAACCGAATTTTCCATTCTAATCCAAACCGCATTTGATTGGATTGGATGAGATTTTTTTAATGAAGCAAACCGATCCAATCCAAACCGCACATTATTTCATCATTGGATCGAATGACTTTTTAGCTCAAAATCGATCAAATCCAATCAGCAAACAGGCTAGGTAGGTCTTTATGCAATGATGATTGGTTGTTTTATTGGGATAGTGTTACATGTAGCACTATAACAAGGAGTTGCTCTGATCACTATCCTTTGATTCTGTTTTTGAATAAAGGCAGTCCACATTACCATGCTCCCTTTAAATTTATGAATATGTGGTGTGCTCATTCAGATTGTAGGAGATTGATAAATGATTTGTGGTCGAAACCTGCTTCTGGTTGTGCCATGTTTGTGTTGATGCATAAGTTGAAATGTTTAAAGCATGCATTTAGAACATGGAACAGAGTTGTTTTTGGAAATGTTCATAGTAATGTGATGGCTGCTAGGGAAGCCTTGGATAAAATCCAGCATGATATCTCCTTAAATGGTTTTCCTGAAAATTTGGCTTCTTTAGAATTGAATGCTCAAATAAGTTTTCAGCAGGCTTTAGGATTTGAAGAAGCCTATTGGAGAGATAAGTCTAGAATAAAGTGGTATCAACATGGAGATAGGAACTCGGCTTTATTTTATAAGGCTACTAAGATTAGAAATGTCACTAAACAACTTGTAACTGCAGATTCTGTTTTAAGTAGTAATGTTAAAATTGAAAATCATGTCTTAAGTTTTTTCACTGGTTTGTATGCTTCAAATAACAGCTGTTTTGGTAATGGTTTGGTTGATAATGTCATTCCTTCTATAGATGAGCCCTTAGACAACATTATGCTAACTAGCTTGCCTACTTTACAAGAGGTTAAAGCTGTTGTATTCTCTTTGGACGCAAACATCTCCCCTGGGTCAGATGGGTTTGGGGGAGGTTTTTATCATGCTTTTTGGGATATTATTGGGAGTGATGTGTTTAATTCCTGCCTTCAGTTTATCATTCAAGGTTCTATATATCCTAATCTCAATTCAAATGTGATTCTTTTGATTCCAAAGTTTAAAGGAGCTGATAGGATAGAAAACTTTAGGCCTATAACTTTAGCTAACTTTCAGTTTAAAATTACAACTTAAATTTTAGCTGATAGATTGGGTCAAATAGCTCCTAAAATTGTTTCAGAGCATCAAAGAGGTTTTCTTAAGGGTAGGCAGATATTAGAGTGCATTTGTGTTGCCTCTGAGGGTTTAAACATGTTGGATAGGAAATGTTTTGGAGGCAATATAGCATTGAAATTTGATGTGAAAAAAGCTTTTGACACCATTGATTGGAAGTTTTTAATTCATGTTCTTAAGGCTTTTGGTTTTGATTCAAAATTTTGTATGTGGGTGGAAGCTATCGATAATTGTTTCTGCAAATCTCCCAATCTCTGTAAATGGTCATATGATTGGCTTCTTTAAGTGCAAGAGGGGTGTAAGGCAGGGGGATCCATTATCCCCCTTGTTGTTCTGTCTAGCAGAGGAGGTTTTGAGCAGTGGCATTACTGCCTTAGTGAATTCAGGTAAATTGATACCAATGTCTAGCTCTAGAGGTTTTCAAACTCCTTCACATATTATGTATGCAGATGACATTCTTGTTTTCTGCGAGGGAACTATAAAGAACTTAAGGAATCTTATGAATCTGTTTAAGTGGTATGGTGATTGTTCAAGGAAGTTTCTAAGCCTTGAAAAGTGTAAATTCTTTCCTAGAAGCATGCCTAGTAATAGAGTGACTGATATATCTAGCTTTTTAGGTTTTGGAGTTGGAAATCTCCCTATAACATACTTGGGAGTGCCTTTATTCAAAGGCAAACCTAGAAGATCCAATTTGCAACCAATAGTAGATAAAATCAAAAGTAGGTTAGCTAGCTGGAAGGGTAGTATGCTATCTATAATGGGCAGAGTCCAGCTAGTTAGAGCCATTATTTTTGGCATGACTTCTTAAATCAAGTTGACACTTGCATAAGGAATTTTATTTGGTCAGGCCAAGTTGAATGTAGGAAGATTGTAACTGTTTCATGGTTTAAGGTATGCTCTGCATATGTTGATGGCGGTTTGGATTTGAGGTCTTTCAAGGCATTGAATGATGCTGCAATGCTGAAACTTGCTTGGGAGGTTCTTTATTCCTCTAGTCGGTGGGCACTACAAAAAAACAACTGTTTAGCGACCGGCGTATTCGGTCGCTAAACTTTCTAAATCGGTCGCTATTTAATTTAGCGACCGAATTAGCGACCGATTAATAGTGGTGGCTGATAACCTGGTCGCTAAGCTTTTAGCGACCGAAATATTAATTCGGTCGCTAAATGGCGACCGTAATTTCGGTCTCTAAATAATAAAAAACGGTCGCAACACGGTTGGTCGAATTTTTTAGGTAACCATTTTTAGCGACCGATAATCGGTTGCTAGTTCGGTCACTAATTTTGGTTATTGTTAACCTATATTAGCGACGGATTTTCGGTCACTAGACCACATCTATTAATGTTAAATAAAGTTTAGCGACCAAATTATTAGTTTCTAAAATAAATTTTTTTTTGTTTTTCTTTAAACGTTAGCAAAATTACTAATAAAACACACCAAATTACTAATGAAATATACAATCATAAGAAATAATAAATATATATAAAAAATAATAATCTAAACTGTCATACAAGAATCGTTTAAAGTCAAAAATATGAAGAAAAAAAATCAGTCATGATGAGGGGGAGGTGGAGGAATCCAATCATCCTCAGCGTCCGTACCACCGACATCTGCTATCTGATCGTCCTCTACGGTAGCAGCATCAGTAGCTGGCGGTGGAACTGGAGGAGCGGCAGCAGGCGGCACAACAGTCAGAGCATCACCCTGAGCAGTGTGGATCCTCATCTGCTCCAACACCAGCCGTAGTGTCTGGCCCTGCTCGATGTTCGTCTGCATCAGCTGCTGGTGTGCCTGAGTCAACTGTGCAATCTGGTTCGCCATCTGCTGCTCTCTCTCGCTCTTCTCCCGAAGCTCCGCGTTCAGTTGTGTGATGGTGTCCTGCATTTGGTTGAACTGCTCCTGAGGGATGGTATCGGCGTAGGAAGGAGCAGGCGTGCCGGATGATGAAGCGATAAACTCACCTCTCAGGTGTCCGAGGCCATACACGTGCCCCTTCTTGTTCCTGCCCCCGACGACCTCCAAATAAATGGCATTATCGTCGATGGAGATAGGAGAGATGTGCCCATCACCAGTCAAAGCCTCATCTTGTGACTGTGAGGCACGTGATATGGCATCGTCCTTCTTCTCGTTGAAGCCCACCTACAAAGTATAGTTGAAGAGATTTAGTTAAAATTATATCCAATATTAACAAATCATTTATAATAAATTACAAGTAAACACTAAATTGTTTTTTAGCTTACAGCATAGTTACGGGCCTTGTCGTTGACCCATGTCCCCGACTTCAACTTCTTCGTCCTCTCCACCAACTCCATAGCAGTGGGGGCCCGTTGTCTCTGTGCTTTCTGCACAAAAAAATATAATCTTAAATTCATAAGAATAATTAAAAATGAAAACTAATTAATTAAATAGTATAATAAAAAGTTTAATGTATTACCAGCTCATCATAGTGGGCGGCGGCTGATTTAGACCCGCCGGTCCAAGCACATGCGCCACCATTAGAAGCTCGATTACGCCGAGTTGTGGCCTGGATCTCCTGGAACTTCTCAGTAGCCCAGTACTGGTCCAGCTGCCTCCTGATCTCAGGATCCACCCACTTCCCCTTATTCTTACCCTTCCTCAGCTTGTTCGTCAGATTCTTCATGACCAGTGAGCCTTTATGCTCAAATATGTCCCTGACGAGAGCCGCTAAAGCTACGTCCCACCTATACTCTTTCTGTAACTTACAGTTGTTAGGAAATTCGTGTGTATATATATATATATATAATGTAAATTTAATTTAAATAACTTAATAAATTGTTACCTTAAACTCTTTAAACAACTGATCCCTATGGCCCCCTGGGATGGCCTTCCATGTAGGCCATGGACCATCAAACTTGTGTCGCAGGATCTTCGATATCGAATCATAAGGGCCCTTCGGGCGTAAAGTCATGATAAAATTAGAGCATTAATAAATGTTATAAATAAATTTAAAAAACAAGTAAATAGAAATTAACGATACTTTATATATATTAAAAAATTAAATTAGCTTACTCGTTATCCCCCTGGGGATAAGAAGAATCCTCCTGTCGGATGGACCACGACTCTCCTGTCCCGATAATGATGATGGTCCTGTCGTAGGTGTGGATGATGAGGGTGCAGCCTGTGTCCCGACCACATGAGGCTGGGTAGGGGGTGCAACTCCATCACCCTGAGGTGTCCCGTCTACAGAGGTGCTGGTAGGGTGGTCTCGATCTGAAGGTTGTGGGTCGGCCGGCGAAGGGACTGTCGCAGCACGACCTCCACGACGACCCCTACCTCTAGAGGAAGCTGCCATCTGTGAAAAAAATGAAAAGATGATTACACAACAGTGTAAATAATACAAAAATAAATTATCTAAGTAGAATGACATTTACACAATGAATTATGACATAAATAAATTACCTAAGTAGAATCTCCGTCACTAAATTCACCCTCACTCTCATCAGTATCACTTGATCGGAATGTACCTTCGCGAGATGCGTCCAACTCGGATTGATCCATTAACTCTCTTTCAACTTCTTCCCCATTTCCGGAAATGTCCGCCAGAGAATTAACAATAATGTCCGGCGTAATTTGCAACGGTACGTGGGGTCTCGAAAACTCATCATCTTGGTACGGAGCATCTTTTTCAGGCGGGTTGATTACATTATCAGAAATTATAATGCGAGCCTTTATCTTAATAACACCCAACCAGCCTTGATGTCCTTCGGGATATGGCGAGTTATAAACCTGATCTGCCTGTTGTGAAAAAATGAATGGTCGTACGCCTTATTATACCTTCGAGACAGCCTAACTTGAACAATACCATATTTTTTATCGATTTTTGTCCCTACGTCAAGAGTAGGATCAAACCAATCACACTTGAAGATAACTAACTTCATCACGGGGAAACCGGTATAATCGAGTTCAAGGATGTCAGTTAGAACCCCATAGAAATCATCCTCTACATTGCCATCAGTGGCTCGCACACAAACACCATAGTTACACGTCTGCATTCCTTCATTCCATGTTTTTGTGTTAAATTTATATCCATTTACAATATAAGTATTCCATGATGTAACCCATCTGTTAGGCCCCCATGCCAAATTTGTCAACAATGGATTTCGAACATTGTTTTCTGGATCTAATACCTAAAAAATAAATATTATATTATTCTTATACATGCTATATATTTAAGGAGATAAAATGTATTGCAACAAATGAAGATGCTTAACCTACATATTTACTGAACCACGTAGCAAAGTGAGAAGTAATTTCTCGATCAACCTGATTGTTTGAAATGTCAGGTTGGAGATCCCTTAGAAAATTGCCGTACATCCTACATATGGGAGATTAACAGCAGGATGATTAATAATCATAAATGTCAATTGAACTTATAAAAGACATTGTAGAAACTTCCTCTAAATATGGCGCCACCTCTTCACAATTTTGAAGGATATACAGATGAGCAGCATTAATGTCACGCTGCTCCAAGAAATATCCTTTTGATTTGCCACTAAATCTGCCTGGATAGTTGAATATTGATATAGGAGGACTAGTTGAACTTCCTTCGCCCGAATCAACGTTTCTAGGCATCCTTGTCCTTCTCGTGTTAACTTCGTCCGGATAGAAATGAGAGGCAAAAGTGGCAGTCTCCTCTACTAAGTATGCTTCACAAATGGAACCCTCCACTCGTGCCTTGTTCTTGACTTTGTGTTTAAGGGAGTGCAGGAACCTATAAAGAGGGATACATACAAATAATTACTAGTTTTAGGGAAAGCTAAACTACGCTCTCGTGTTCGTGAATTTCATATGTATTAAGTAAAATAGTTGATGTTGTTTACCTCTCAAATGGATACATCCAACGGTATTGGACTAGGCCACCAACTCTTGCTTCGTAAGATAGATGAACTGGCAGGTGTTCCATGGAATCAAAGAAACTCGGTGGGAAGGTTTTCTCCAGCTTACATAACAAAACGGGTATCTTGACTTCCATATCCTTTAATTGATTCACATTTAGTGTTGTCGATGTAAGTTCCCTGAAAAAGTGGCTAAGCTCAACAAGTGGGTTCCAAATTTGCTTCGGTAATGCGTCGAACGCAATTGGAAGCAACCGTTGCATGAACACCTGGCAATCATGACTCTTCATTCCATGTAACTTTGCTTCCTTAATGTCAACACATCTACCCAGATTGGAAGCATACCCATCTGGTAACTTTAGTTCTTTAACCCACTTACAGACGGCCACTTTCTGTGTTTTGCTTAGTGTATAACTTGCCTTCGGTTTGATAAGTCTGCCACAACCACCGTCCTGCAACTCAAGCTCCTTCCGATTACAAATTTCAGCCAGATCCAATCGGGCTTTATTTGTATCCTTTGTCCTCCCCTTGATGTCCATCACAGTGTCAAACACATTCAAAAACACATTCCTCTCAGTATGCATGACATCAATGTTGTGACGGAGTAGCTGCGTCCTCCAATACGGCAACCTCCAAAATATACTTTGTTTTGTCCAATTATGGTTGACGCCATAATCAGGAATATGTTCTCCTTGGGATTCATGGACGAGCGGTAAGTACTGTAGTCTGCGCTATACATTAGGACCAGTCAAACGTGGTGGAGGCGGTGTTGTCTCCGCCCAACGCTTCTTGAATGCATTCTTGTTCCGCCTATAAGGATGATCTTCTGGAAGGAATTGACGATGACAATCAAAATATGAGATCTTTCGACTATTTTTAAGCATGAATCCCTTCGATCGCTCCATACATATTGGGCATCCAAGCTTCCCCGCGGTCATCCAACCCGACATCATCCCATAAGCGGGAAAGTCATTGATCGTCCACATCAAAGCTGCTTTCATGATGAAATTCTGCCTCAAAGATACGTCATATGTCAACACACCATCATTCCACAGCATCGTCAACTCATCTATCAGCGGCTACAAGTACACATCAATCTTACCTTTTGGATTAGACGGACCCAGAATTATGACTGTTAGGAACATAAACTCCCGCTTCATGCACATCCCCGAGGGAAGATTGTACGGAGTCAGGATAACCGGCCAACAAGAGTATGCTTTTCCAGACTACCCAAAAGGATTAAATCCATCAGTAGATAACCCCAATCGGACATTGCGAGGGTCCTGCTAAAATGACATATGAACCCTATCAAAATGCTTCCAAGCTTCTCCATCAAATGGATGACACAAGACATCTTGCTCCCTCTCATGCTCACTATGCCACCTCATGTGAGCTGCAGTGGCCATCGAAGAGTACAATCTTGTAAGTCTTGGCACGAGCGGAAAGTACCACATCTTTTTTAGCGACCTCTTCTTCTCAATGCCCATCCTAGTGGTTGTCTTATACCGATCCGCACCACAAAATCGACAACATGTTATGCTTTCCGCTTAATCATCCTTATAGTACAACATACATCCATTCGGGCAACAATCAATTTTCAAACACCCCAAACCCAAATTTTCCACAGACTTCTTAGCATGATAAAAACTAGTAGGCATCCGATTGTCTTCTGGCAACGCCTTGGACACTGACCTGGCTCGGCAATTAAAACAGCCTTCTTGCATATTGTAGTCAGATTTGATACTCAACCATTCCATGCACATCGACAACTCCGTGTACTCCCGACATCCTTCCCACAATGGAGATCGTGCAGCACTCAGCATATCATAGAATCTTTGAGCTTCGGGATTTGGATTCTCCTCTATGTATTGGGAACCCATTCCACCATCTTCTCCCCCATCTTCTTCTAGTGCAACACCAACCGATGGTCCAGCATGATCCATTATCATATGCTCGTATGGATTCAATTCTTCCCTCCGGTCACCACTTCCATAGTACGAACCTTCAAACACAATCGGGTTTAAGTTAGGCAATGTCTCACCATGGTTACTCCACCAATAGTAATCAGGCATGAAGCCCTTCTCATAAAGATCGACTACAACTTCATCCACGCTTTTGAAAGATTGACAATTGCATCTTTTGCAAGGACACCTCAATTGAGCACCGCCCAGCCGTATAAATCTCTCCTGGCTAACAACAAACTCTATAAACTCACCCACACCAACTCTATACTCTTCCCTAAGAAGTTTATTCCGATCCAACCTACGATACATCCATTTTCGATTCTCCGGAATATCCATTGCTGGCAATTAAATAGCCTGACCAATCCTACAATAACACTTATATATTACAGTGCATTCCAATAACTCCATCAATCTCGTTCTTATGACAAGGTATGAACCTATCCCATTCGAGAAGAAACCTTTACCACACTCGGCTAATAATAGTTATTCCCATATTCAAATACCTTATACTTGACAAAATTTTGGCAGCATTTCCCATTGGTCTCCAAGTACACGACTCGAGCACGGTGAGAATCACCGCGATCAAGTATGCACCAGGAGAACAAAAGGAAATGCATCAAACCGAGATTTCAACAAGTATATAAGGCATTTGAACATTGAAATGACTATTGTACAAGTGTGAAAAAGTTTTTTTCCCAAACTGTCCCACTTGGACAATTCAAGATTCAATACAATGAGCATGCATACCTTGATAAGTTACGCATGCTCGTTAATATTGAATCTCAAATAGGAAACTAAGGCTTTCGTAAATTAATTATTAACTCTAACAGAAAATAAAACCATTAACCTATAAATATTGCAACATTGTTGAGCTTATATAAATTGCAGCGTAAATCAATACAAACTTAGATTAAATATTGTAGCAAACATCCTATTGAGCTCCGCTCTCCACTAACAAGTAGCTGTTAATTGTCAAACACATGCATAATTTCTAAATTATCAGCACACAACCAGTATCCCGCCTTTCGGACAGGATCATATCCTATTGAACTCCGCTCTCCACTAACAAACAACACATATTGACAAACACATGCATAAACATTAAATTATCAGCATACAATCAGACAATATCACATCCTATTGAGCTCAGCTCTCCACTACCAAACAACACGATAATTCACATAATACATTAGAAGCACCACACATATCAGTACCTAGTAGACAAAGCAAAACCTTAAAAGAGAGTATTGAGAGAACTTACCTATTCGACAAAGCAAAACCAAGTAAGGATAAGGGAGGAGCCGCGGACAACGAAGATCAGACGAGGACCTATAATGCATAAATAAAAATAATCGTGTCAGAGCTGAAATGACAACATTTGATAATATTACTTTAACCTTATACTAATTTGATATATATTTTTATAAACCAAATTTCATATTGAGATTTTCACTTAAAAGAGTAATAATTTACTTTTGGATCCATGCAGAGTTGGGAAGTTATCATGGTACTGCAACTGCTTATTAAAAAAAACAGTGAAACACAAAAATGGTTTGGTTGATCTCATTCGTTGATGACACAGATGCCCATATCCCTCTCTCTTCTTCTCAAGCCATCTCTCCCTATCTGTCGTGCCATCATTCCCACTCACAACCAAGTGGATATATTATTCTATCCATTTATCAAATTTTATAGCTTAGACTTTTCTTTTTCTTTTTTTATTGCATTAAAACAACATATCATATCATCCTTTATCTTATTTATGTATAAATACAAAGCAACACCAACAAAATCTTTCCTATTCAGAAAACTGAAATTCTTCCTCTCTTCCACAACTCATGAAACCCTCTGCCATTGAACGTCTTGATTTTGGAAAGATGGGATATGGTTTGATTCCTATAATCATATAGCCAAAGTCTTCAGAATGACAAGAGATAGGCTTGCTGGCCAACAAGTTCCTAACTTGAAATTGAGGTTGATTAGTGATGAGTGTGATTTCACCTCATATTTGCTTATCATATTGCATGCATTTTCATATAGCTTAGGCATATTTAATTTGACTTTTGTTAGTTTTTACCTTGGAATGGGTAAGGCGGTTTTGTGGTGTTGTTTTGAAGGAATTAAGGATCAAAATGTCCAAGATTGAACATGATGGAGCTTGCTTGAAGATGGGGCTTGAAAAGTGAAGAAAAATGAGCCGAATAGAGCCCATCACGGCCTAGCCGTGATAGGCATCACGGCCATGATCGAGCAGGGCTGAAAAAGAAAGAAGAACGAAAAAGTCAGAAGCTGTCAGGGTCAGGCTGTGATGACCATCACGGCCGTGACAGACCAACCAGTGAAGAATTTCCAAGGCAGATGGCCATCACGGCCGTGACGCGCATTACTTAGATCTGAAGCAACCGATTTTGATCTGAATTTGTGTTAGATTGGGATTCAAACTTCCCTAATCTATAAATAAGGCATCTGGGCAGGTACCTACGCATTGGTTTAGGTATCGAGTGAAGTGAAATTTTGCTATTCTGATGGTTTTCGAGTAGCTACTGGTTTTGTGTAGAAAAATATAGCTAAACAAGTTTGTTACCAACTTAGATAAATGGAGAAATGGTGAGAAGCATAAACTTGGAGAAATGGCCTAGAAAGTGGAGTTTAGAACTACATAATGCTTAAAATCATGATTCATGACTATACAATACCAAGTGGATCAAAGGAAGTTAGGACTGGTTTATCAGCTTCCCCACAACCCTTAAGTAGTGATATAAGGTGGTACACCAAGTTTCAAAGCTGAGTTTTGAGTATAACCCAAAATGAGCCTCTAGGCTAAAGTACCTAAGTATTATCCCAAGCTTAACTTCAAATTGGCATGACTCTCAATTGAAAAATGATATCGGCACAGAGTTTGTCCCTATAGTTTTCATTTGCCAAACTCTAATTGTAAACCAGAAAACAAACCAAATAAACAACCAAAACTCAGATTGGACCCCTAGAACCAAAATCATGACTTTAAGGTTAAAAAGGGATGGCTTAAAGGGTAAAATCTGAAATATGAAATCTGATGTAGAAATGAAACAAACTCTTCACCAATAGTCTCTATAGGTGGAAATAAACTTGGATTCAAGGGGATAAACCAATCTAAGAAATAGAACTCAGATTTGCCCCATAAATTCCAAATCAAGGTTAGATTAACCAGAAAAAAAGGTATAATGATACAACTCTAAAATCAGAAGGAGTTTTATAATGGAACCCTTTCCTATAGTTTCCTATGACAAAATTAGGATTGTTTATCATAAAAAATGGTTAAGTTGGTACCAAACTACAAAATTACCAGTGAGCAGTGGTACTGGTGACCAGAGATTGGGAGTGGCAATGGCAGTGAGCACGTAATGGTAGCCGAAGTTGGGAGCAGGGACTGGGAAACAAAGAAAAAAATTGATATCAGATGCGAGAAACAGAGAATGAGAGATGAGGAGAGAAGACAAGGTAGCTTACCCTTGGTGGTGGTGGTGTCACCGGAGCCGCGGACAGTGGTGGCTCAAGGGAGGCGGCTCAGCTGCACTACAGGGACAGAGACAGAGAGATATCAGAAAGAGAGAGGGGGGGGGGGGGGGAGGTGGAATCACTCACCGGAGGTGGCCTGCAATAGTGGTGACCGGAGCACAGACGTGCGTGGTATGGTGCCAGGGAGGAGCAGAGCGTGCAAGAGAGAGAGAGAGAGAGAAGAAAAGAGAAGAAATGAGAGAAATGGGGAAGAAAGGGGGGTTCTGGTGGATTTAGGGATTTCAGTTTTAGCGACCGAAACATTCGGTCGCTATTTCAGTCGCTGAATCGGGTTGATTTGAAATTTGAATTCATAAATGTAGTGACCGATTTAAAATTCGGTCGCTAACACGCTCTATTTCAATTTTACGCGCCATTTAGCGATAGATTTAATATAGGTCGCAAAGATAAATAAAATTTAACAGTTGCCTTTACCTCGGTCGCCATTTCGGTCGCTAACACACTCAATTTTAATTTTTTACACACCGTTTAGCGACCGATTTAATATCAGTCGCAAAGATAAATAAAATTTAACCATTGTATTTAACTCGGTCGCCATTTCGGTCGCTAAAAAGTCACAAATTTTTTACTTTTACATTCCTTTGTTTTGCGACCGAAATAGAGACCGATAACACCGCTACGCTCTATTTCGGTCGCTATTTCGGTCGCAATATCAACTCTAATCAGTGTTTGATTTAGATCCTACAATCGGTCGCCATTTCGGTCGCAAACAGCAACCAACAAATTCGGTCACTATTTTCGGTCGCTAAATACCTTTTTTTTTGTAGTGGGGCTAAATTCTTGAGGAGTAGGATTTTGAGAGATTCTAAGCCTATCCCTTACCATGTACAATCCTCTATTTGGTCAGGGATTAAATCATATATCTCCATTGCTGTAAGCAACAGTGGTTGGGTTATTGGGAATGGTAAAAACATAAACTTTTGGTCTGATGTTTGGCTAGATGATAGGGATTTTGTTTTGAACTTTCTTAAAATTCCTAGTTCTTTGAATTTGAAAGTAACAATGGCGGAGTTCATACACAATGGCTCTTGGTCATTTACTGATTATACGATAAACACATTTCCTAACATAATTTCTGCAGCAAATCAAATGGTTATCCCTCATAGCCCGATTGAGGATAAGCCTGTTTGGATAAATTCTGAAACAGATGATCTGAATTTTAAAGAAGCTTACTTTTGGTTTAAGCCTAGTTCCAATTCTTGTTCATGGGGGAAGTTGATTTGGAAAAATCATATTCCTCTGTCCAGGTCTTTTATTCTTTGGAGAGCTATCCATGAGAGAATGCCGGTTGATTTGGAACTCAAAAAGAGAGGTTGTCATATGGCTTCTTTGTACAATTTGTGTGGTATGGCTGAGAAAGTCCAGTTCATTTGTTTCTTCAATTACCCTATGCTTTATAAATTTGGAAATGGCTAAGTCATATGGTTCAATTTAAGATTGATAATTCTTCTTTTATAAGTTTGTTTTCAATTTGTGATAAGCAGTGGAGTTCTCAGCTGCAAGATGTCATTATCTCTTCAATTGTTCATACTATTTGGGCAATTTGGTTTGTTAGAAATAAATGCAGGTTTGAGGAATCGAAGATGCAGCCAAGGCTTGCTTGCAATATGATTGCTGCTGCTGTCAATATGTTAAGGAAGTTATCTTCGGGATCTTGCTCTAATTCGATTGATGATTTTAGAATTCTAATGCTTTTCTTATTGATTTGCATTTCAGTAAAGCTCCAAAAATTAAAGAAGTGATATGGATTCAACCTCTATGCAATTGGATCAAAGTAAATTCGGATGGAGTTGCTCTTGGGAATCCTAGAAGATCAGCTTGTGGAGGCATTTTTTGAGGATGGAATGTTGCTGCTTGTTGTTTCTCAGCAAGCTTAGCCACCTCAACTTTAGTTTTTGCAAAACTTGTGGGTGCTATGTATTCAGTTGAAATAGCTTCAAGGAGTGGATGGACCAATCTTTGGCTTGAAACCGATTCACAGCTTGTGGTTTTGGCTTTTAGGAGTAGATTATGCATTCCATGGAAATTGCATAATAGATGGAAGAATTGTATTGTGTTAGTTAAGTCTACGAATTTCAATGTAACTCATATATATAGAGAAGGCAATGTGTGCCGATGGGCTAGCTTCTTATGGTCTTCATCACCAAGGTTTTACTTGGTGGGATACTTTTCCACCTTTTATTGGTGAAGAGTTTGGTCGAAATAGACTAGGTCTTCCTAATTATAGGTTTTCTTAGATTTTTTCTTTTTGCATGGGTTAAGGTTTTATGTCCCCCCATGTCCTTTGTTTCTTTTCTTTGTATTTTTTTACCTTTGTTATTAATAGACTTGTAGTATGCTGCAGATGATAGATAGGAGTGATGGTGCCAACCTGGTTGGGATGATCATCTACTATAGTGATGCATTAGCATACTACTTTGATTAAAAAAAAAAATCACCAAACATCCCTAGTTTAGTTTTGTATTTGTTTACCTTTTAAATATAAATCAAAATAATAGTATATGTTACATTTAAAATTTTAATTCATATCATAAATGAATTGTCACTCAAGGTTGCGAAAAATAAATTTCACATTATAAAATTATTTTTAATTTCCTATTAGTTTTAATACATATATGATATCTATCTATCTATACTATATACATTTAGGAATGATTTCATTGAATGTCCTTCCACGTGTTAGCTTCTGAGAAAAACATCATTTAATTCAAATCTTCTTAAATACACTCGATATCATATTATCAAATGAAATTATTAAAAAAAAATTGAGTCACAGGAGATTTGATTCGAATTTTAATGCACCCAATCTATCTACACCGTATACATTTAGGAATAATCTCGTTGAATTCTCTTCCACGTGTCAATCTACGATAAAAACATCATCCATCTATCTATACTATATATATTTAGGAATAATCTCATTGAATGCTCTTCCACGTGTCAGTCTCTGACAAGAAAATCATGTAATTCAAATCTTCTTATATACACCGGGTATCATATTATCAAATGAAATTATTAAATATCCAAAATTGAGTCACAATAGATTTGATTCAAATTCTAATGCACCCAATCTATCTATACTATATACATATAGGAATAATCTCATTGAATGCTTTTTTATATGTCAACCTCTGATAAAAACATCATTTAATTCAAATCTTTTTAAATGCACCTAATATCATATTATAATGTGAACAGATATCACGAGAACGGAATATATTGTTGCTTCCATTGAATGTTTTGGGGTGCGTATTATTTAATCGAAGCCATACAATATGACTTGAATTTCATGCCACGTCAGAAATAATCTTAAATAGACAAATTCAACATATTCATTTTCGACAAATTAGAATACTCAATTTCTCTTTTCAAGAAACAAAACTCTTATTTTGCAAAGTGTATCAATGATTATCTTCATTCTTGAATCACTTCCAACTCCAAAGGTAGTCTGGCCAAATTGATTTCACCGGTACCAGTTGAAGTGGTTGAGCCAAATGGATTAGGGGGCACCTTTAACAGGTTTTCCTCTCCGGTTTCCAACATTTGTACAACAGTTTTTATGGATGGACGGTTCACTGGCTGCCACTGAATGCACCAAAGTCCAACAATTGCAAGTTTTTTCACAATTTTATTATAACCTTCATCCTCAATATGGATATGTATGTCTCCACCTTCAAGTAAGTTATGGATCCATTCTGGGTATAACACTTGAAATGTTTGCCCAGATGACATGTCTATATTCTTCCTTCCTCCAACCATTTCTAGCAACAACATTCCATAATTGTAAATATCAGACTTATAAGACACATTCACGAAGTTTCTAGAGAAAACTTCAGGTGCAATGTATCCTAAGGTTCCCCTAGCAGTAGTCAAGGACACTGCACTAAAATTCTTGGAGCACAATTTGGCGAGACCAAAATCTGATATTTTTGGAGTGAAGTTGTCATCAAGTAACACGTTGTGAGGATTGATGTCAAAGTGAAGGATTGGGTGACTACAACCTTGGTGAAGATACTCAATCCCTTTAGCTATGCCAAGTGCAATTTGTTGGAGCTTCTCCCAGTTGAGGAAACGATCTTTGTTATCAGGTGAAGATATGAAGTTTTGTAAGGAACCATTTGGAAAGAAATTGTAGACAAGAACACATCAGGCTCCTTCTACACAGAAGCCAATCAAGCGGGGAATAGTGCTGCTTATATAGGAATCACAGGGAAAATTCATGACAAAATTTGTTATTGGTTTATTGAGGGGAAGGACGAAGGTGCAGAGGGCTGGTGAAATGGTAGCGCTCCCACTACTACGATGGGTTGATGCAGGGGTTGTTACCCTTTATTTTGGAAAAAAGCACAAGAAAACAAAAAACGGGAAATAAAACAAAGCTGATTCATACCTTAAACGAGGAGATAGAGATGTTGGGAGGAGAGCAATAAACAAAGGTTTAATTTTTTTATTTTTAATTTATTTAAAACAAATCAGAAAGTCCTTTTCTTTTGGTTTTTTTTTTTTTTTTGGATCATTTGGATAATGAGCTCAACAAATCACTTGCAACAATAAAAAGAAAATGGGCTCATCTAAATCTATAATGGACCGAGAACAAAAAATAATGTTTTTATAATTTTTATGCTTATTATATTTTTCAAAACATTAATTAAAAAAATCCAGACAAAATTATATGTTCACAGATAGGATTAGGTGGTGGCCACGTCAGCATACAGGATCAGTTGCATGAGCGCGAAGGGTATAGAAATATTATTTACTTCAAGGATGATTGTTATATCCATGTTTGGATGTCACATGATGCATGTCTATGTGCTGTTATTGTTTATATGCTATGTACCTTTTTCCATATTTGATGGTAGATAGTTTCTTATCTCCTTTTCTTTTCTTCTGAGTTCATATTTTCTATCTTTGCGCGTACAGACCTAAACATTACAGATGGCTCACATGGACCACCCATGGATGGCGGAGCCAGCGAGGTCTCCCTTAATGGGAACCCTAGAGCTTGAGTATTTAGATGAGCAGGGGTGTCTCGTGGACCCCGTCTCCTGTTTCGCTGTCTACACGGGTCCAGTGTCAGCATCTGTTTGGTTGGGAGAGGGACCACATTTTGGCCTAGTCGGGACATTCCGTCTCGGCCAGACTTTTCCCTTCCCCATTGGCTTTCCGGCAGCACCGATACCTCCTATGCCGCCGATGTTCCCATTTCGAATTCCAGTACCCGTACCTGTGCCCGTACCGATACCAGTTCCAGCAAAGGATGACCATGGCCAAAATCAGGTGGTACCTGTTATATACCCTGTTCCAACTCCGGCGATTCCCGAGGTTCCTGATGTCAGACCGATCAGGCAAGAGTCCTCTCGACACAATTCTTTCTAATGACGCCGTTTTAGGCAGCGTCCGAGAGGGAGCACATCTAGCAGTAGCAAAAGAGCGTTAGGACCTTATATACCCCACCATAGACATGGATGAGCCCGTGGAGAGAGTCAAGGTAGCATTAGTCATCTGTAGTCGGACAGGTCAATGCGTACTCTGAGTTGTATATAGGAATGAGCGGTAAGGTGCTTTTTGGTGTATTTTGTGAGGGGCTGGGAGTAGAGTGATAGTGAGGTTTCTTTTCTTGGTCTTTTGATGTACTTTATATCTTGACAGTTTGTATCTTATATGGTGCCCTATTGATGGGGTATCCTCTACTGCTAGACAGTACAATATGTTTGGATGATGTGTTATATATATATATGTGTGTGTGTGTGTGTGTGTGTGTGTGTGTGTGTGTGTGTGTGTGTGTGTGTGATGTTTATCTGTTGTTGTTAGTGTATATATAAGGTTTTTATATCTTCATGGTTTTACGAATATCCGCTTAACGTTATTATCCCGATTTGGTTTTAATTAATTTTTTGGTTTTCTTTAATGGGACATCGACTTGTCTCAGATAGCAGCTAACATTGAAAAGTTAATTGAGAGTTTGGGGCCTTGGCCTTGTTAATAAAACATTAAAAGACGTAATAATGATGAATGAGATTAAGGGACAATTTCCCAATTGTTCATAAGACTTGAATGATAGTAATGAGAGGCAAGGTTAATGCTCAAAGGTTAGTAAGACCCTATGATTGATTCATGAACGTTTTAGGGACATTAATAATGAAACAGGAATTAAAGGATTAATTCCCCTTAGTTATAAGACATGGAGATTAATTGAGAATAATGAAACTGATGATTGATGGTTAGTTAAAAACCAATATGATTGATCTTGAATGCCCTAGGAAACTTAACAAAGATTCTGCAACCCTTCTTCCCAGAAATAGTACGGCCATGATCCAATGAGCACGGCTGTGCTCAACTGTCAGCACGACCGTGCTTGACTTAAAAGTGATCACGCTGCTGGGGGAAGCATGGTCGTGCTTCCCTGCTCATAACAGAACACTGAAAGATAGAACAGGGGTGTTTCACCCCAATTGTTCCCAATGACGTAATAAGACACCAAACGAAGTAAAGGCAAGCTAGATAACTCAATGAAGACTCAATGAAGATAAATAAATAACAAGCGATAGGATGTTGTACCTTGGCAGTCGAGTGGCCAAGGGGGTCTTGATGCTTATTGGTCAAGGTGTTAAGCTCTGGTGCTTATTGGCCAGGGTGTTAAAAGATGTTGTACCTTGGTAGCCTAGTGGCCAAGGGGGCCTCGATGCCAAGTGTTGAGCTCTGGTGCTTAATGGCCAGAGTGTTAAATCAGATTAAAAGATTAAAGATTAAAATATAATGATGAACCTTGGTAGCCTAGTGGCCAAGGGGTGCCAAGTGGTCGACGTGTTAATGGTGATAAAACTTTGGTAGCCGAGTGGCCCAAGCGGAGGTGGTGATTGTTTGATTGTGTGCTGTGTTACTCATGCATTCATGCATCGGAGATGTGAGTCATGTTCAACATAGAGGAGGTCGTCCGATAGTAAGGCGATCTAGCCGTCCGCGGTTATTCATCCGAGAGTTAGGTGAATCTGGCCCCCCACGGTGGCGCATCCTAGAGTACGGTGCGTCGGCTATCCAAGAGGTTTACCCATGGTTTGGTGAACTGTTGGCATTGGTGCTTATTGGTCAATGTGGATATGTAACTCCGAAGTTGACATTTTGAGGTTGATTAGATCCAAGTGCATAATGGAGTAGTGGAGTAGATTTGCACTGCATAGCATACATTGATTGAATTGTTATGGATGATGCATATGTGTTATGCATGATGAATTGTGATAATATATTATGTTTGTATGATGTATGCTCATCTTGCTAACTACTTCCTTGCCGTTATGTTCATATATATGTTTCTTACTCCTCGTCGTTGTTTGCATTGCATGTATCTTTTTGGTTACGCAGAGCACGATGAGCAGCTTGCTGAGGAGTAAATCTGAGGAGCCGCTACTCGTAGTCTAGAATTTCTTAGTTTATGTTGTTTATCGAGATGTTTCAGACTACGGTTATACTAGCTCTGTAATGTGACATCGGGGTTGGAATTCGTTATGTTTCTTATGTTTTCATGTTATGTTTCATTTCCGCGTTATGACGTTTTGTTTACAATGTGGTATCTTCTACCCGTTAGTTTTCATTTTATAATAAATGATATGTATGTCTTTATCTTATTTTCAAAATTAATATTTTCTTCTATGTTTATGCTTTATAAATCTATACAGGGTAGAGGGTGTCACAAAATAGACTTCAAATTACTGAAACTAAATATGCTTTGCATGCTTGTTGTAACACCCCGATTTTTCTTTTCAAGTTTGATTGTTACATAGTTTATGTTAGAGCATAATTGGGTAAATCAACTTACTGTATAAGTGTTTTAGTAACCTTCTTGATCCTTTGTATCCCTATAAACAATCAATTTTGTGGTTTCTTCTTTGTTTTGGC
This sequence comes from Sophora flavescens, assembly GCA_030762895.1. Lineage (NCBI taxonomy): Eukaryota > Viridiplantae > Streptophyta > Magnoliopsida > Fabales > Fabaceae > Sophora > Sophora flavescens. Next base: position 52,678,353 of record CM061070.1, read on the forward strand.
CCAGTAATTGATTATTTGGACCACCATAATCGATTACAAGGCTTCTAGACTGAGTTCCTAAAGTTCAGGATCATCATAATCGATTATATGTCAACCCATAATCGATTATGAGCTGTCTGGAACTGAAAAAACTGAAACAGAACATGCATAATCGATTATGAGGAGTGCCATAATCGATTATGATATGTGTAATTGATTATATCTCCCTATATAATCGATTATCTCCTGGAAAATCTATATAAGGCCCCTCTTGACCGACCCAAACGTTAAAAATTGGTGTTCTAGTGTAAAAACCTCATTTTTGAGAGAAAACCTCAAAGTTAATCACTCTAAACCTTACTATCACTATATCTTGTTGAAGATTCATCAAAGATCCTTCAATCTTCTTCTTCCATCTTCCTAACTTGAGGTAACTTGATCATGTTCTTCCTCTTGAGTCCATCTATTTCTTTTCATGTTCATTTTGTTGGAAACCCATTTTATATCTTCCATGAACATGAATCACAAGTTCTTGTATTAGAAAAGTTCATGAAGATGGATTCTTTATCTCATCTTCATAAGACTCTATCATGTTGTATTGAAGAGTATGAATGAAAATAAAAACCCAAACCCCACAAAACCCCTTTGGCCGAATCTAGCCTATTATAGTTAAGGGTGATTTTGTTTGATTAATTTGTTGTTGTGTTGCTTGATTGAAGGTGAACTTGGTAATTTGTGGTGTGATAACGAGCCGCTTTGAATTCGAGATTTCGGTGTCAACTCAGGTGGGAGAAAGAACCATTCCATCGTCGGAACTGATAAGTAGTATATAAATTATAATAATGGTGTAGGGCGACCTAAGCCTTACTAGTGGTCGAGTAATCGACAATACCAAAATCGCATTGGAAACTTTTCCATAATACCAAGTTGATTTGGGAATCGTAGGTTTATCGCTTTAGGTTAATTTTATAATATTTGAGGATGTCTGAATTATTTATTATTGACTGTTCTGATACGCTGGTTGAGGTATTCTACTGCATGTGACATTTATTTTAGTGTTTGAATATTTTATTGAATATTGTGTTATGCATGATCTGTCTGGTTTGATAAATTGATTTGTTGAGTTTTTAAGTAAAGGTATATGTTGATTGGAGGTATTTTGTTTGGGTGAGAGCTTGAATATGAATTAGAGGTGCCTAGCCATTATTTTATAGAAGTGATTGCACTAGGTTGTTATTGATACGGGTCAGTGAGGTTCATGTGTATTGTTGTTCACAATCGTGTTGGGAACACACGAGGTCTGAAGTTCTTGCTAGGCGGTCCCAATTTTAGTTTTAGATTGTGCAGATATATTGTCATTGCTTTGCATGAGAACCCTTTAGAGAGAATCAGGGTGTGCACCAACTGTACTGTGCAGCTATAGTGTCATTGCTTTGCATGAGCATTCTCACCATGGATGAGTATGTGCACCGGTTTTAGAGGGGATGCATCGCTTGGACGACTGACTAACATCCCTCGGTGGGAAAGGGATGTGTGATATGATTGGTGGTGGCCACGTCAGCATAAAGATTTAGGTTGCATGAGATTCATGGTAGAGGAAAGTATTGTGAGTTAAAGATGATTGTTAATGATGAGTGTTGTTTGTCCGTGACCGCTATTATATTATATACTATAAGGGCTCGTTTGGTGGTCAGGATAGGATAAGGACGGATAGGATAAGAAGCTGGATATGAGTAGGATAGGATATGGGACTGATATGCTCTTTTCCTATCCGATGTTTGATGCATACCAAATAACTCACCAGATAGTATTATTTTATCCCAATATGTATTTAACAAATGACAAAATTACCCTTATGTCATGACACTTTCTTTCTCCCATGGTCATCGTTATGTTCCTCCTTCCTCCTCTATCATACAACCAGCATTGATATTCAATACACCAAGCTTATCCCATCACAAAAAAACCACATATTTCATCCCATCAAACAAAAACCTGTCATTTAGTTACCAGCATCCAAATTATTTAAGCCCATTTGTTATCAAGGGAAGAGTTTTAAATTAAAAGATAGTTAACAAAAAAAATAAAACAAAAACTCAAAAGCCATGGAAGAAGAATGGACTCCTTAGATTCAGAAGCTATAAGCAATATGGATGGCAGAAACGGGTGGAGACGCACAGATTTGTGGGTGACGCACAGATCTACCAACAAAGACGCACAGACGGGTGGAGAAGCACAGATCTGCCGTTGAACCGCCGCCGTCAAGCTCCATGGCTGAATCTGCGCCACCACCTTGCCGGAGTCATCAAGATACCGCTTCTGTCCTTTCTATTGGAGCATATTTGGAGACTAGAGTGAGGGTATGAGCGATAGATATAGATCGACGAACGACAGAGGGGTAAGAGATGAAGTTGTAATAGTCAACGCACGTCGGATCTCACGACGGAGGGGAAGATCGCAGTGAGACTGCTGTGCTAGGCTTGGAGGATGGTTTTCTGAAATGTGTAGAGGGTGAATAAGGAAATATTTTTTTATCCTATCCTCTTCTCCTCTAACCCAAGGGTACTGGTGGGTTACAAAATTGAACTAAGTGTGAATGACTGGATAGGATAAGAAATTTTTTATCCTATCACATTGGCTCCCCAAACAAAAAAATAACAAGATAGGATAGTCTATCCTATCTGGCCTCCCTTATCAGGTGCACCAAACGGGTCGTAAGTCTTTTCCACTTATGATGATAGAACTGTTTCTTATCTCCCTATTTATATATTTTTGTGTATGTCTACTTGATTACGTTAGAAGACCCGATGGAGGAATATGTTGCTAAGGAGTTAGATGGAACTCTGTTTAAACCGGATGTTGCTGAGGAGTTGGATGGGACTCCGTATGAAGCGGATGTTGGAGGACAAGCGACGGATCTTAACGATATAGTGTAGTAAGTTTAGGGTCAGTGAGTCTTATAAGACATTTTATTTTCCGCTAGTCATAAGCAATTTGTATAAATAAGTACCTGTGAGGGATCCTACTAATAGGATACCCTAAACAATGTTTTGGTAATGTAATGAATAATCATCTGTGTATTTATATATTATAACGTTTGTATGTTTAATTTGCAGAAGTTATATGATTATTAATTAAGTTTTAATTTTTACGTATTTTCAACGATAAGCGTACGATTAAGTAAATAAATAATAAGGTTTTAATTTAATAATACAATGGGGCACAACGGGGTGTCTCACTTATGTTCTTTTATAATTTAACGGTGGTATTTCTAATTAAATTAAATTGATAACATGATATGACATAAAATTAAGGGTCAAATATGTTTTTAATACCTCAATTTTTGCAAAAAAAATTGGTTTTAGTCCCCCGTTTGGAAAACATACTTTTTAATCCCCGTTTTTTAAAATGTGTCAGAAGTGGTCCCTACACCACACATTTTTAGTCCCTCATTTTTTAAAAAAATCGGTTTTAGTCCCCCGTTTTTCAAACGTAAGTGTGGTGTAGGGACCATTTCTGACACATTTTATAAAACAGGGGGCTAAAATGTACATTTTCCAAACGAGGGACTAAAACATAATTTTTGTCAAAAATGAGAGACAAAAAACATATTTAACCCTAAAATTAATTAACTTTTTTCTTTGTTATTATGTTATAAAAGATATTATTCATTTTTTTTATGATAAAAAAGATATCATTCATAAAACTATATTTTTAATATTATATATGTTGTATTTTATTATTTTATTTTTTGGAAAATATACCATTACTCATGTACGAGTCAGTCAAGCAAGGGAGTTTTATCAATTATTAGGATATCGAGTTTGCTACCGCTCATATTAATAGACGGCGCATGACAATTAAACGTTGGTCCACACTCCACCCAAATTAAGGTCCACCCAGCTTTTGGATTCGTGGCCTTCGAAGAAAATCAGGTTGACCTTAATTTTCTATTCAACCATTATTATTTTTAGAATTTGTATCATCCATCTATGAATAGACCTCAAACTATTGAAACTAAATATGCTTTGTATGCATATGTTCTTTTATAATTTGACCATGGTATTTTAAATTAATTAAATTGATAGCATGATGTGACAGAAAAGTAATTTACTGTTTTCTTTGTTATTATGTTATAAAAGATATTATTCATAAAACTATATTTTTAATATTATATATTATATATGGTGTATTTTTATTATTTTATTTCTTGGAAAATATACCATTACTCATGTACGAGTCAGTCAAGCAAGGAAATTTTATCAATTAGTAGGATGTCGTGTTTGCTACCGCTCATATTAATAGACCACACATGATAATTAAACGTTGGTCCACACTCTACCCAATTTAAGGTCCACCAAGCTTTTGGATTTGTGGCATTCGAAGAAAATCAGGTTGGCCTTAATTTTCTATTCAACCATTATTATTTTCAGAATTGGTATCATTCATGTATGGATAGACCTCAAACTATTGAAACTATTATTCTTTTATAATTTGACAATGGTATTTTAAATTAATTAAATTAATAGGATGATGTGACAAAAGTAATTAACTGTTTTCCTTGTTATTATGTTATAAAAGATATTATTCACAAAACTGTATTATTGTTCTTTTTTGAAAAATATACCACTACTCATGTACGAGTCAGTCAAGAAGGAAATTTTATCAATTATTAGATGTCGTGTTATATTTGGGTTTGGGTACTCCTAGTACCCCATTAATACAATTTTGAATTTACAAAAAAAATTAGATGTCATGTTAGCCACTACTCATATTATTAGACGACACGATACATGACAATTAAACGGTCCACACTCTATCCAAATTAAGGTCCACCAAGCTTTTGGACTTGTGACCTCCGATGAAATTCAGGTTGGCCTTAATTTTTCGTTCAACCATTTTTATTTTCAGAATATGTATCATCCATGTATGAAATGGGTCATGCATAGAACTTTAGTGATATATTTAGTGGCCACTTCTAAATACTTGATTTTATTTCCTTGTCAATGTCAACAAAAAAATTATAGTCAGTACTCAATAGTAAAGAAACATTTATGAGGCATTGATGTATATAGTTTAATTAAACAGTTATTCAATAAGTTGTTTTAAAATAAGCCAAAAAAAATCTCACACTTATCAGTTTTTTTATACAAATTTATTAAAATATATATAAGCTAATAAAAATATATATAGGAGGATATTAAATTATTTTCATGATCATTTTATTATAAGCTATTTTTATAAATTAAAATAAGTTTTCTCTAAAGTTCTTTTTAAGCTTATTCTATTACTTTAAAAATCCATCATCATCATATAGACATGACAACTAATGTGGACTTGAAGGAAATTCGAGATGGCTCAAATTTTTCATTCAACCATTATTATTTTCAGATTTTGAATTATTCATGTGTGGAATGAGTCATGCATTGAACTTCGGTCATTGATTAATATTGCCATGGTATGGTCACTCCTAAATACTTGATACTATTTCCTTGTCAATGTCGACGAACCATCGTTGGGTGAACTGCTAGTCAAACACTTACTCAAAAAGATGTTTGATATGCCCTAGTATAATTGTTTTAGGTATATATATTGCGGGCTTTTTGACCAAACTGGGTTCCTTTTAAAAACTATTTACCAGTTTAGGGTTATTCCGAAATTGTTTACCAATGGGAGGTCGTTTTGGACACGTGGCATATTTTATTTTTTTTCAATCTGATGGGTCAAAGGCGCCACTGCAGATGGCGCCTTTGAAGGCGCCACTGCAGATGGCGCCTACCACTTAACAAAAAAAAAAGACAAAAAGGAGGCGCCACTGCAAATGGCGCCTTCCCCTGCATTGGTGCCTCCCCCTGCAGTGTATCACGTGGCATCGTTACTCCCTATATTTATAATATAATTCTTTTTGTCGTTTTGTTCCTTTAAAATTGCGGGTGACTTTCTTTTAATTCTTATAAGGTAAATTTTTTTTTACTACGGTAATTATTGATGAATATTTATTGGTGTAAACTGTTATTGCTATTATTTTTTTATGCCTCCTGTGATATTATTTGTTACTCATTATTACGGGATTTTTTTTATTGCCTCTTGTTGATTTAAATAGATACTTTATCATTAATGTCATCGTTACTCCCTATACTTATAGTATAATTTTTTTTGTAGCGTTGTTCCTTTAAAATTGTAGCGTTGTTCCTTTAAAATTGCAGGCGTCCAATTTTTGGTTGGAGCTGGGGTCCCCCTGCAGTGCCACGTGGTACACTGCAGGGGGGGCGCCACTGCAGGGGAAGGCGCCATTTGTAGTGGCGCCTCCCTTTTGTCTTTTTTTTTTTTAAGTGGTAGGCGCCATCTGCAGTGGCGCCTTTGACCCGTCAGATTGAAAAAAAATAAAATATGCCACGTGTCCAAAACGACCCCTATTGGTAAATAGTTTCAGAATAACCCTAAACTGATAAATAGTTTCTAAAAGGAATCCAGTTTGATCAAAAAACCATATATTGCGCTGGTATAACTATATAATTTACAAAACAATATTAATGAGTAACTAAGCAATGAAAATGAAATTAGAGTAAGGTTCAGAATATGCAACTTATATTTGAAAGCGACAGCAGGAAAAATAGGAGTAAAAAATGCGATGGGGGAGTCGCAGGAAAATAACACTCCATCCATGTATTTTTTTTAAGATTTCTACATTGAATCATTAATTTGTATATATATGTATCAAAATATCGTTATTTCTATCATTAATTATTTCCAAATTCCAATTGCATTTATTTCATATTCCATTAGTCATTATGTACCTAGCCATTTATATGTACTACTTTTGTTTTTGAAACATGCAACATTTATGACTGAATTTAAGTACAAAAGATTTTGTGTATTTTTAAGGTAAATCAATTTAATTCTATATAAGTGTATACATGAAAAAAAAATTAATCAATTATACCTTAGGTTTATAAAATACTCATTATTTTTGAACAAAAATAAATAATTAAAAATACGAAAGAAAAAGAACGGACGACCGTTGAAAATTACGTGGATAATAACATTAGATTTTTTTACTGTTTTTCTTCTTGAATAGTCAAGTCAACTGCCCCATTGCTACGACAACCGGATAGTTGAGAGTTTTTTTTGACCAAACTGGGTTCCTTTTAGAAACTATTTATCAGTTTAGGGTTATTCTGAAACTATTTACCAATGGGGAGTCGTTTTAGACGGGTGACATATTTTATTTTATTTTCAATCTGACGGGTCAAAGACACCACTGCAGATGACGCCTTTGAAGGTGTCACTGCAGATGGCGCCTACCACTTAACAAAATAAAAAGACAAAAGGGACGCGCCACTGCAAATGGCGCCTTCCCCTGCAGTGATGCCTCCCCCTGCAGTGTACCATGTGGCACTGCAGGGGGGCCCAGCCCCAACCAAAAATTGGACGCCTCCAATTTTTAAGGAACAATGCTACAATTTTAAAGGAACAAAGCTACAAAAAAAATTATACTATAAGTATAGGGAGTAACGATGACATTAATGATAAAGTATCTATTTAAAACAACAAGAGGCAATAAAAAAAATCCTGTAATAATGAGTAACAAATAATATCACAGTAGGCATTAAAAAATATTAACAATAACAATTTATAACAATAAATATTCATCAATTAAGATTTTATTGATATTTATATATCAAAATTATAATAACGAAGCTTTTCATTTATTTTAAGAAATGGACGATCTCTAGTTATCTGCTGCTATGGGAAGGGAATTGTTCATTTTACGGGTCTTACTCTTATCTGATTGGGATAGGGGAAATCTCAAAGTGAAAATGGAGGGAGGACATGTGGCACAAAACTTATCCAAAAGCTTTCAATTCCTTGCAAATGTGGCTGAACGAGAAAAAAATTAAATATACTACTATTCTTCACTCTCTTGTTATAGCTTCCTGCCAATTCATTATTATTTACATATATTTATTATTATTGTGTTTCTCTTTTTTCCATTTAAAGAGTCCACTGTATAAAGTCTCATTATTTTCTTTAGAATAAAGTCTCATTATTATATATTATAATTTTCTTTGATCAGAATAATATATGTAATATAATTTATTTATTTATTAGCCATCCAGTTTAAACATTGGTTGAATCTCATAAGATAAATTTTTATAAGGTAATTTTTTTTTTATTATTGTAATAATTGATGAATATTTATTGGTGTAAATTATTATTGCTATTATTTTTTTATGCCTGCTGTGATATTATTTGCTACTCATTATTACGGATTTTTTTTATTGCCTCTTGTTGTTTTAAATAGATATTTTATCATTAATGTCATCGTTACTCCCTATATTTATAGTATATTTTTTTTGTCGCATTGTTCCTTTAAAATTGCAGGTGACTTTATTTTAATTCTTATAAGGTAAATTTGTTTTTTACTACTGTAATAATTGATGAATATTTATTGTGTAAATTGTTATTGCTATTATTTTTTATGCCTCATGTGATATTATTTGCTACTCATTATTACGGGATTTTTTTTATTGTCTCTTGTTGTTTTAAATAGATACTTTATCATTAATGTCATCGTTACTCCCTATAATTATAGTATAATTTTTTTGTAGCATTGTTCCTTTAAAATTGTAGCGTTGTTCCTTTAAAATTGCAGGCGTCCAATTTTTGGTTGGGGCTGGGGGGCCCTGCAGTGCCACGTGGTACACTGCAGGGGGAGGCGCCACTGCAGGGGAAGGCGCCATTTGCACTGGCGCCTCCCTTTTGTCTTTTTTTTTTTTTTTGTTAAGTGGTAGGCGCCATCTGCAGTGGCGTCTTTGACCCGTCAGATTGAAAAAAAATAAAATATGTCACGTGTCCAAAACGACCCCCCATTGATAAATAGTTTCAGAATAACCCTAAACTGGTAAATAGTTTCTAAAAGGAATCCAGTTTGATCAAAAAAACCATATATTGCACTGGTATAACTATATAATTTACAAAACAATATTAATGAGTTACTAAGCAATGAAAATGAAATTAGAGTAAGGTTCAGAATATGCAACTTATATTTGAAAGCGACGGCAGGAAAAATAGGAGTCAAAAATGCGACGGGGGAGTCGCAGGAAAATAATACTCCATCCGTATTATTTTTTTTTAAGATTTCTACGTGGAATCATTAATTTGTATATATATATATATATTAAAATATCGTTATTTTTATCATTAATTATTTATTTCATATTCCATGGTCATTATGTACCAAGCCATTTATATGTACTACTTTTATTTTTGAAACATGCAATATTTATGACTGAATTTAAGTACAAAAGATTTTGTGTATTTTTAAGGTAAATCAATTTAATTCTATATAAGTGGATACATGAAAAAAAAATTAATCAATTATTCCTTATGTTTATAAAATACTTATTATTTTTGAACAAAAATAAATAATTAAAAATACCAAAAAAAAAAAAGAACGGACTACCCTTGAAAATTACGTGGATAATAACATTAGATTTTTTTTACTGTTTTTCTTCTTGAATAGGCAAGTCAACTGCCCCATTGCTGCGACAACCGGATAGTTGAGGGTATTTTGATTAAACTGGGTTCCTTTTAGAAACTATTTATCAGTTTAGGGTTATTCTGAAACTATTTTTCAATGGGGGGTCGTTTTTCAATGGCGCATTCCCCTGCAGTGTGCCTCCCCCTGAAAAAAATTATACTATAAATATAGGGAGAAACGATAACATTAATGATAAAGTATCTATTTAAAACAATAAGAGGCAATAAAAAAAATCTCATAATAATGAGTAGCAAATAATATCACAGTAGGCATAAAAAAATAATAACAATAACAATTTACACAAATAAATATTCATCAATTAAGATTTTATAGATATTTATATATCAAAATTATAATAACGAAGATTTTCATTTATTTTAAGAAATGGACGATCTCTAGTTCTCTGCTGCTATGGGAAGGGAATTGTTCATTTACGGGTCTTACTCTTATCTGATTGGGATAGGGGAAATGTCAAAGTGATAAATGGAGGGAGGACATGTGCCACAAAACTTATCCAAAAGCTTTCAATTCCCTGCAAATGTGGATGAACGAGAAAAAAAAAAATATACTACTATTCTTCACTCTCTTGTTTAGAGCCTCCTGCCAATTCATTGTTATTTACATATATTTATTATTATTGTGTTTCTCTTTTTTACATTTATAGAGTCCACTGTATAAAGTCTCATTATTTTCTTTAGAATAAAGTCTCATTATTATATATATTATAATTTTCTTTGATCAGAATAATATATGTAATATAATTTATTTATTTATTAGTCATCCAGTTTAAATATTGGATGAATCTTATAAGGTAAATTCTTATAAGGTAATTTTTTTTTTATTACTGTAATAATTGATGAATATTTATTGGTGTAAATTGTTATTGCTATTATTTTTTTATGCCTACTGTGATATTATTTGTCACTCATTATTACGGGATTTTTTTATTGCCTCTTGTTGTTTTAAATAGATATTTTATCATTAATGTCACCGTTACTCCCTATATTTATAGTATAATTTTTTTTGTCGCGTTGTTTCTTTAAAATTATAGCGTTGTTCCTTTAAAATTGCAGGCGTCCAATTTTTGGTTGGGGCTGGGGGGCCCCCTGCAGTGCCACGTGGTACACTGCAGGGGAAGGCACCATATGCAGTGACGCCTCCCTTTTGTCTTTTTTTTTTTGTTAAGTGGTAGGCGTCATCTGCAGTGGCGCCTTTAACCCGTCAGATTGAAAAAAAAATAAAATATGCCACGTGTCCAAAACGACCCCCCATTGATAAATATTTTTAGAATAACCCTAAACTGATAAATAATTTCTAAAAGGAACCCAATTTGATAAAAAAACCATATATTGGGCTGGTATAACTATATAATTTACAAAACAATATTAACAAGTTACTAAGCAATGAAAATGAAATTAGAGTAAGGTTCAGAATATACAACTTATATTTGAAAGCGACGGCAGGAAAAATAGGAGCCAAAAATGCGATGGGGGAGTCGCAGGAAAATAATACTCCATCCGTATTTTTTTTTTAAGATTTCTACATGGAATCATTAATTTATATATATATATATATATATCATTAATTATTTACAAATTCAAATTACATTTATTTCATATTCCATTAGTCATTATGTACCTAGCCATTTATATGTACTACTTTTGTTTTTGAAACATGCAATATTTATGACTGAATTTAAGTACGAAAGATTTTGTGTATTTTTAAGGTAAATCAATTTAATTCTATATACATGAAAAAAAAATTAATCAATTATACCTTAGGTTTATAAAATACTCATTATTTTTGAACAAAAATAAATAATTAAAAATACCAAAGAAAAAGAACGGACGACCGTTGAAAATTACGTGGGTAATAACATTAGATTTTTTACTGTTTTTCTTCTTGAATAGTCAAGTCAACTGCCGATTGTTATTTATCAGTTTATGGTTATTCTGAAACTATTTATCAATGGGGAGTCGTTTTGGACACGTGGCATTTTTTTTTTCAATCTGACGGGTCAAAGGCGCCACTGCAGATGGCACCTACCACTTAACAAAAAAAAAAAACAAAAGGGTGGCGCCACTGCAAATGGCGCCTTCCCGTGCAGTGGTACCTCCCCCTGCAGTGTACCACGTAGCACTGCAGGGGGCCCCCAGCCCCAACCAAAAATTGGATTCCTACAATTTTAAAGGAACAATGCTATAATTTTAAAGGAACAACGCTACAAAAAAAATTATACTATAAGTATAGGGAGTAACGATGACATTAATGATAAAGTATCTATTTAAAACAACAAGAGGCAATAAAAAAATTCCGTAATAATGAGTAGCAAATAATATCACAATAGACATAAAAAAATAATAACAATAATATTTTACATCAATAAATATTCATCAATTAAGATTTTATTGATATTTATATATCAAAATTATAATAACGAAGTTTTTCATTTATTTTAAGAAATGGACGATCTCTAGTTCTCTGCTGCTATGGAAAGGGAATTGTTCATTTTACGGGTCTTACTCTTATCTGATTGGGATAGGGGAAATCTCAAAGTGACAAATGGAGGGAGGACATGTGGCACAAAACATATTCAAAAGCTTTCTATTCCCTGCAAATGTGACGAACGTGAAAAAAATTAACAGAAATGCTTAACGGACACGATTTTGGGGACACTTATGGTAACATCGTATGAACAGTATCGCACTGTAGCCTTACTGTGTGGTACTGCGGTGGATCTTTTTGTAAATATCTGGTGAATTGGTTTTTTTGATAAATAAATTTTTTGGTTAAGTATGTGTAAATATCTGGTGAATCATGTACAAATATCTGGTGAATTCAGTTCATTATCTGGTGAATGGGTTTTTTTAGAAATAAATTTTTTTTTTAAAAAAGTCAAAATTTAAAAAAAAAAAGGTACTACAGTAGAGGTACTGTAGCATGTGTCGTATTTGGGTCGAAAATTTGTGTCCGTTTAGCACAGCTCAAAAATTAAATATACTACTATTCTTCACTCTCTTGTTTAGAGCCTCCTGCCAATTCATTATTATTTACATATATTTATTATTATTGTGTTTCTCTTTTTTACATTTATAGAGTCCACTGTATAAAGTCTCATTATTTTCTTTAGAAATAAAGTCTCATTATTATATATATTATAATTTTCTTTGATCAGAATAATATATATAATATAATATATTTATTTATTAGCCATCCATTTTAAACATTGGTTGAATCTTATAAGGGAAATTCTTATAAGGTAATTTTTTTTACTACTGTAATAATTGATGAATATTTATTGGTGTAAATTATTATTGCTATTATTTTTTTATGCCTACTGTGATATTATTTGCTACTCATTATTACGAAAAAAATTTTATTGCCTCTTGTTGTTTTAAATAGATATTTTATCATTAATGTCATCGTTACTCCTTATATTTATAGTATAATTTTTTTGTCGCGTTGTTCCTTTAAAATTGCAGGTGACTTTCTTTTAATTCTTATAAGGTAATTTTTTTTTTACTATTGTAATAATTGATGAATATTTATTGGTTTAAATTGTTATTGCTATTATTTTTTTATGTCTCCTGTGATATTATTTGCTACTCATTATTACGGGATTTTTTTTATTGCCTCATGTTGTTTTAAATAGATACTTTATTATTAATGTCATCGTTACTCCCTATACTTAAAGTATAATTTTTTTTGTAGCGTTGTTCCTTTAAAATTGCAGGCGTCCAATTTTTGGTTGGGGCTGGGGAGCCCCCTTGCAGTGCCACGTGGTACACTGCAGGGGAAGCGCCGCTGCAGGGGAAGGCGCCATTTGCAGTGGCGCCTCCCTTTTGTCTTTTTTTTTTTTTTGTTAAGTGGTAGGCGCCATCTGCAGTGGCGCCTTTGACCCGTCAGATTGAAAAAAAGTAAAATATGCCACATGTCCAAAACGACCCCCCATTGGTAAATAGTTTCAGAATAACCCTAAACTGGTAAATAGTTTCTAAAAAGAATCCAGTTTGGTCAAAAAACCATAGTTGAGGGACCACTAAGACATTGTGTTAATTTATGGTCAATATCAGGGGGTATTCGCGGATTGGATTGGATCGATTTTGAGTTAAAAAATCATCTGATCCAATAATAAAAATAATGTATAGTTTGGATTTGATCAGTTTGCTTCCTTAAAAAAATCTGATCCAATCAAATACTGTTTGGATTGGATTGGATTGGATTGGATAATTCGATTTTCATCGATATATTTTACATAGTTATATTACATCAAAGAACATTCAATATTTAGGTTCGATTTAGATTTGATTGAGTATTTAAAATGTCATATGCATCTATTACTTATTTAGAATAAAAATTAATTTTAAAATATTACATTGACAATTTCTAATAAGTTTTTTAACGAGATATATATGAATTTAATTGTTATGCACTCTCATGTATAAATATATTTTATACTATTAACTAATCATAAATTGTTAAGTTATTATAAATGTTTGATTCTTGTCCTTAATATATTAAAGTCACTCATAACATGATTTATAATTGATTAGAGTGTAAAAAGGATTACACTAACATTACATTTACATACCAATTAAACTCATGTAACATAAGGATTAGTTGATAACTTATAAAAATATGAAGACTAAGTAATTACTTTGATAATATAAAGACAAATTATTTTCATTGAACTAAACAATTTCGGTTCGGTTTGGATTGGATCGGTTTTATATATAGGATCCGAAATCCGATCTAATCCAATAAAAAATTTCGATTTTTTTTCGATTTTCGGTTATTTCGGTTGTCAGTTTTTCGGTTCGGTTAGTGAGATTGGTATTGGATTGGATCGATTGATGAAGACACCTAATCAGCGTAAATTACACAATCATGAACAGGATTCTCGTTAGGTGAACTATAAGTGCAATTCCACCTCTTTTAATTTGTACGTGTCTCAGATTAATTGTGTTTGTCTATACATTTGCCACTGCAACAACGTATTGTAAAAACAAAAACTAATAACTAATAACTAAAAAACTGGACCAAATATGATAGAAGAAACACAAAATTTCTCTTCAGGCTAGAAAATCAATTTATATCCTTAAATTACTTTAGATTTGTTCGAAATATGAGTATTGATCACTTAAATTCAATTCAATTAATTTATAATAAAATCCTATTAAAATTTTATGTAAATTGTACTTATATTGAAATTTGTTAAAAGAATAACAAATCCGAAAAGTTGCAAAAAAATAAAAAAATAATGATAGAAAGTATTCTTATTTTGTTTCAATCGTTGAGTTCCCTAAAACCCCTATTTCTAAGCAAAGACTATGCTTCTATTTTTACTTTGCAAGACAAAAATTATATATAAATGCATATAGGAATAATAAAAGGTGACTTCTCCGGACAATGACACCTCAATTAAAATAGTCCATTGGGTAAGACTTTTTATTTTATGCTTTGGCCCCAATAGGCTTTTTTGCAAAACTAAAAGTTAGGATGCTCAGACCCTTCCTTGCAAAATGAAATTAACTCTCAAACTTTAACCTAAACCAAAAAATAACCTCAGCCCCCCCTTCATCGACCATCACCGCCACCCTTCCCCCTTCATCGTACACTCGCCGCCACCCTTCCCCCTTCATCAACCACTCACCGCCACCCTTCCCCCTTCCCCCTCCATCGACCACTCACTACCATCCTTCCCCTGCCTCAAGTAGCACTAGTAATACAACAGACCTGCCTCAAGTAGCACTAGTAATATAACAGAATGAAGGGGGAAGGGTGGCGGCGAGTGTACGATGAAGGGGGAAGGGTGGCGGTGATGGTCGATGAAGGGGGAAGGGTGAGTTACTCGATGAAGGGGGGAACTGAGGTTAATTTTTGGTTTAGGTTAAAGGTTGAGAGTTAAATTTCATTTTGCAAGGAGGGGTCTGAGCATCCTAACTTTTAGTTTTGCAAAAAAGTCCATTGGGGCCAAAGCATAAAATAAAAAGTCTTACCCAGTGGACTATTTTAAGTGAGGTGTCATTGTCTGGTTGGGCCACATCATTGGGGTAACTATTACTCTAATTTTGGTAACTATTACTCTAATTTTAACTGAGGTAATGACATCAAAAGGAGAAGACTTAGAGTCCATTTGGATAGGGTTTTTTTTAGTAAAAGTACTTATTTTTAAAATAAAAGTGCTTTCAGGAAAATTATGAGTATTTAGATTGACTTTAAAAAAAAGGTAATAAAAAAGCACATTTTGACGCTTTTATGAGAAGCTACAATTCCTAGCTTCAAAAATAAGCATATGCGATAGAAGAGAGAGAATGTTACGGAACGAACATGGTGGATGTTTAATGAATTCTTTGGACAAAGTTGCCCCAGTGCAGTTTTCAAAAGTCTTCTTCGTCAAGCTCAATGCCAAAATCTCAGTTCTCTTCGCCAAGCTCTCTCTCTTAATTGTTTCACCCTTCTTTTCTCTGCGGTTTTGGAACTTTGATTCTCTTTTGGAACTTTTTTTTGTATGTTCTAAATTTCCCTTCGTATTTTTGGGCATGTCTATAAAATTTACACACTTGATTTTGCTTGTTGCATCTCACCAATTTGGTTCCTATCTCAGGAATTTCCACATAATCAAGAAGTTAGGGAGAATACAAGATTGATTCTCTACTCCTCTTCCTTTATGTCTTGCTGCGTGAGTGAGTTAGAGTGTGAGAGAAAGAAATTATCTTAGGTCATGTGTTTGTGACATCAAACTCTCGAACATGACCTGTTCGATGAAGAGTCTGAGTGGAAAGTCTAAGAAAGATACCCTTAGATAGTTACATATATCATTATAGAGCCCAATACTTGCACGATGAAATAGCGATTGAAGATTAGAAAATGTACAGAATGATAATATCAAAAATATATAATTGTATCTGTCAAAAAAATATATATATAATTGTGGAACTTAGGGAGAAAAATTAAAAGGAAAAAATTATATAATTTTTACAATATCTTACACAATTTTTATAAAAGGTTATTTCAAAGTTTTTAATTTAATTTAGAGAATATTTAAAATCTTCAAAATTTATAATAAGTGATTTTTAATCCAATCGGTTAAAAAAAAGTGTTCCTACATGTCATTTTCAGTAATTTTCAGCAATTAAAAGTGTTTTTATGTAGTTGCATCCAAACACCTTTTATGATTTAAAAGTACTTCTCAATTATTGTATCCAAACGTAAAATAACATCTGTTTTTAGTATTAACTTCTGCTTCTACTTTTATATGATAAAAGTCATTTTTTAAAAAACTCATCCAAACGGGCCCATAGACAGAAAGATTTATACATCCACAGGTTGAGAGTCATGTTAAAATTTATACTAGTTGTTTCATTCAGTCTATACGTAATCTATAAAGGTATGAAATTTATTGGGATAATAACACAAGTTTTATTCCTCATATTAATTTCCTTGTCATTTTTTTTTTCTGTTTTTCCTCTTGGCAAGTGGCAGGGAAACTTCCTCCCAAGCACTAGCTAAGACCAAAAGACATTGCATTCATTTTATGGTTTGTTGTGAAACCAATCACCCATGAAAACTAAAATACTACCTCTGGTCCATATTATAAGAAAAAATTAATGGAACACATATATTAAGGTGGTTAATTAATCTCATTGAATCTTGTAAAAAATTAAGTTTGTTACCTAAATTACCCTTCATCTAAAACTTCAATCTTCAATAATTAGTCATTGAAATTTTTATTAAATGAAGGATATTTTGGGAATAATGTCATCAAATGAGTCATTGGAAAACAAAATTTGCTTATATATTGGACAAAAATCCTTGGGACTTTTTTGCTTATATATTGGACTGGAGGGAGTAAGAGTAAGGTGAATTCTTCGGTACCAAAGCAATATTTTGGGTAACTTTTACCCTGTTCATATGACACAATCATATCATGACAACTAATGTCACATCATTTAAAATTTGACAACTATCTATAATTATATATCTTGGTCAATCCTTTTGAAGGGCATAATTGTAAAAGCAAACTAATTTATTTTTGAATTTCATTCCAATTCCTCTCCTCCTTCACCCATTCTCACGTCACTCTACTCCATGGGAGATCAACAGTCAGTGAGTTGGTCAGTGGGTTTGTTGATGTCCTTTGATGAACCAAGTTTCTCTTCTTTTTTGATAAACCAGAATGTGTTTGAACTACGGTAAAATTGAAGGGTACCATTTTGGTCCATTGATAAACCAAGTTAAATGGCTTTACTTTGCTCACAATGATTCAGATTTGTTAAAAATGAAACTGAAAAACATGTCTCATATAGTTGAAACAGGAATGACGATTCCTTTCCTTGGTATTATGCGAATACTATACTGAAAAATCAAAGAATTTAGTGGTTTGAATGGAGAGATATGCCTGGGTCATTTTCACGGGTCAAAAGACCCAATTTTCAGCAGCCGGTCAAGGAAGAAGAAGTTCCTTAATTCCTGAACGTTTGTTTTATACTTTAAATTTAAATGAGTTTCATAGAACACAGTCCATTGGTTGCATAGCGTGATGGTCCGGGCCCTGAGCTTTTGCGATGACGCGAAGATGTCCCTTGTTCGAGCCTCAACTTTGTCACTTTTGGTTACTGTTTTTATAAAATAAAACAAGGTGGGTGGTGAAAATAATAAAACTTTAGTAACTTAAACGACAGCTGAACAACATAATATAGTGGTTTAGAAGCACTGACCAACAGGCCAGTAGTTTAGTTTTGGGGGTGTTTATCAACCGATGCAAACCGATTCAAAGTGCAAAATTCGAGCCGAAAAACAGAAAACCGAACAAACCGAAAACCAAAAAATCCGAAAACCGAAAAATCACTTTTTTCATTGACTTGGATCGGATTTTGGATCCTCTAGTGAAATCCAATCCAATCCAATCCAATCCTAAACAAACTACTATAGACATATGCTATTATTTTTTAAATTATAGTATTATTCATACTTAAACATTGTTTTTCATACTTTTACGATCCTCATTCTCTTTAATATTTTTGTTGGAATGACATATATGAGATTATTTATAATAAATGTTAATGTCTTGAAGTTATATTTTGCTAAAAGTTTTGATGCATAACATATATACTTGATTGAGTAAACATGAAAAATAGGAAATCAATTAAGTAGTTTGAAAAATTATTAGTTACAATTTATTTGTAGTTGATTCAGGTAAAAAAAAATAGGATAAATGTGAGTAGATATAGAGAATTAACATAAAAGAACGTATTTAAAATATCAATAATTATTTTTTCTCAAACTTCCAATATTTTGTCAAGAATTCTCTAAAATTTTCCTCACTCTTCATAAAATCAAATAACGGTTAATAAGGAATAAATAGTTGATGACTTTTATAAAGGTTCTACCGTTCTAGTATAGAGAGATGTTCAAATAGGTATTGGTCACCCTAAACTAGCTCCCTTAAATGAAAATTATCTTTTGTCCACTATTAAATAAGTAAAAATGACACTTGACATAAGAAAAAAAATAAAGTATGACAAAAACCGAATTTTCCATTCTAATCCAAACCGCATTTGATTGGATTGGATGAGATTTTTTTAATGAAGCAAACCAATCCAATCCAAACCGCACATTATTTTCATCATTGTATCGAATGACTTTTTAGCTCAAAACCGATCAAATCCAATCAGTAAACAGGCTAGTTAGGTCTTTATGCAATGATGATTGGTTGTTTTATTGGGATAGTGTTACATGTAGCACTCTAACAAGGAGTTGCTCTGATCACTATCCTTTGATTCTGTTTTTGAATAAAGCCATTCCACATTACCATGCTCCCTTTAAATTTATGAATATGTGGTGTGCTCATTCAGATTGTAGGAGATTGATAAATGATTTGTGGTTGAAACCTGCTTCGGGTTGTGCCATGTTTGTGTTGATGCATAAGTTGAAATGTTTAAAGCATGCATTTAGAACATGGAATAGAGTTGTTTTTGGAAATGTTCATAGTAATGTGATGGCTTCTAGGGAAGCCTTGGATAACATCCAGCATGATATCTCCTTAAATGGTTTTCCTGAAAATTTGGCTTCTTTAGAATTGAATGCTCAAATTGGTTTTCAGTAGGCTTTAGGATTTGAAGAAGCCTATTGGAGAGATAAGTCTAGAATAAAATGGTATCAACATGGAGATAGGAACTCGGCTTTATTTTATAAGGCTACTAAGATTAGAAATGTCACTAAACAACTTGTAACTGCAGATTCTGTTTTAAGTAGTAATGTTAAAATTGAAAATCATGTCTTAAGTTTTTTCACTGATTTGTATGCTTCAAATTGATAATGTCATTCCTTCTATAGCTGAGCCCTTAGACAACATTATGCTAACTAGCTTGCCTACTTTAGAAGAGGTTAAAGCTGTTGTATTCTCTTTGGACGCAAACATCTCCCTTGGGTCAGATGGGTTTTGGGGAGGTTTTTATCATGCTTTTTGGGATATTATTGGGAGTACTGTGTTTAATTCATGCCTTCAATTTTTCATTCAAGGTTCTATATATCCTAATCTCAATTCAAATGTGATTCTTTTGATTCCAAAGTTTAAAGGAGCTGATAGGATAGAAAACTTTAGGCCTATAGCTTTAGCTAATTTCAGTTTAAAATTACAACTTAAATTTTAGCTGATAGATTGGGTCAAATAGCTCCTAAAATTGTTTCAGAGCATCAAAGAGGTTTTCTTAAGGGTAGGCAGATATTAGATTGCATTTGTGTTGCCTCTGAGGGTTTAAACATGTTGGATAGGAAATGTTTTGGAGGCAATATAACATTGAAATTTGATGTGAAAAAAGCTTTTGACACCATTGATTGGAAGTTTTTAATTCATGTTCTTAAGGCTTTTGGTTTTGATTCAAAATTTTGTATGTGGGTGGAAGCTATCGATCATTGTTTCTGTAAATCTCTCAATCTCTGTAAATGGTCATATGATTGGCTTCTTTAAGTGCAAGAGGGGTGTGAGGCAGGGGGATCCATTATCCCCTTTGTTGTTCTGTCTAGCAGAGGAGGTTTTGAGCAGTGGCATTACTGCCTTAGTGAATTCAGGTAAATTGATACCAATGTCTAGCTCTAGAGGTTTTCAAACTCCTTCTCATATTATGTATGCAGATGACATTCTTGTTTTCTGCAAGGGAACTATAAAGAACTTAAGGAATCTTATGAATCTGTTTAAGGGGTATGGTGATTGTTCAGGGCAGTTTCTAAGCCTTGAAAAGTGTAAATTCTTTCCTAGAAGCATGCCTAGTAATAGAGTGACTGATTTATCTAGGTTTTTAGGTTTTGTAGTTGGAAATCTCCCTATAACATACTTGGTAGTGCCTTTATTCAAAGGAAAATCTAGAAGATCCCATTTGCAACCAATAGTAGATAAAATCAAAAGTAGGTTAGCTAGCTGGAAGGGTAGTATGCTATCTATAATGGGCAGAGTCCAGCTAGTTAGAGACATTATTTTTGGCATGGCTTCTTAAATCAAGTTGACACTTGCATAAGAAATTTTATTTGGTCAAGCCAAGTTGAATGTAGGAAGATTGTAACTGTTTCATGGTTTAAGGTATGCTCTGCATATGTTGATGGTGGTTTGGATTTGAGGTCATTCAAGGCATTGAATGATGCTGCAATGCTGAAACTTGCTTGGGAGGTTCTTTATTCCTCAGTCAGTGGGCTAAATTCTTGAGGAGTAGGATTTTGAGAGATTCTAAGCCTATCCCTTACCATGTACAATCCTCTATTTGGTCAGGGATTAAATCATATATCTCCATTGTTGTAAGCAACAGTGGTTGGGTTATTGGGAATGGTAAAAACATAAACTTTTGGTCTGATGTTTGGGTAGATGATAGGGATTTTGTTTTGAACTTTCTTAACATTCCTAGTTCTTTGAATTTGAAAGCAAAAATGGTGGAGTTCATACACAATGGCTCTCGGTCATTTACTGATTATACGATAAACAAATTTCCTAACATAATTTCTGCAGCAAATCAAATGGTTATCCCTCATAGCCCGATTGAGGATAAGCCTATTTGGATAAATTCTGAAACAGATGATCTGAATTTTAAAGAAGCTTACTTTTGTTTTAAGCCTAGTTCCAATTCTTGTTCATGGGGGAAGTTGATTTGGAAAAATCACATTCCTCCATCTAGGTCTTTTATTCTTTGGAGAGCTATCCATGAGAGAATGCCGGTTGATTTGGAACTCAAAAAGAGAGGTTGTCATATGGCTTCTTTCTACAATTTGTGTGGTATGGCTGAGAAAGTCCAGTTCATTTGTTTCTTCAATTACCCTATGCTTTATAAATTTGGAAATGGCTAAGTCATATGGTTCAATTTAAGATTGATAATTCTTCTTTTATAAGTTTGTTTTCAATTTGTGATAAGTAATGGAGTTCTCAGCTGCAAGATGTCATTATCTCTTCAATTGTTCATACTATTTGGGCAATTTGGTTTGTTAGAAATAAATGCAGGTTTGAGGAATCAAAGATGCAGCCAAGGCTTGCTTGCAATATGATTGCTGCTTCTGTCAGTATGTTAAGGAAGTTATCTTTGGGATCTTGCTCTGATTCGATTGATGGTTTTAGAATTCTAATGCTTTTCTTGTTGATTTGCATTTCAATAAAGCTCCAAAAATTAAAGAAGTGAGATATGGATGCAACCTCTATGCAATTGGATCAAAGTAAATTCGGATGGAGCTGCTCTTGGGAATCCTAGAAGATCAGCTTGTGGAGGCATTTTTTGAGGATGGAATGTTGCTGCTTGTTGTTTCTCAGCAAGCTTAGCCACCTCAACTTTAGTTTTTGCAAAACTTGTGGGTGCTATGTATTCAGTTGAAATAGCTTCAAGGAGTGGATGGACCAATCTTTGGCTTGAAACCGATTCACATCTTGTGGTTTTGGCTTTTAGGAGTAGATTATGCATTCCATGGAAATTGCATAATATATGGAAGAATTGTATTGTGTTAGTTAAGTCTACGAATTTCAATATAACTCATATATATAGAGAAGGCAATGTGTGCCGATAGGCTAGCTTCTTATGGTCTTCATCACCAAGTTTTACTTGGTGGGATACTTTTCCACCTTTTATTGGTGAAGAGTTTGGTCGAAATAGACTAGGTCTTCCCAATTATAGGTTTTCTTAGATTTTTTTCTTTTTGCATGGGTTAAGGTTTTATGTCCCCCCATGTCCTTTGTTTCTTTTCTTTGTATTTTTTACCTTTTTTATTAATAGAATTGTAGTATGCTGCGGATGATAGATAGGAGTGATGGTGCCAACCTGGTTGGGATGATCATCTACTATAGTGATGCATTAGCATACTACTTTGATTAAAAAAAAATCAGCAAACATCCCTAGTTTAGTTTTGTATTTGTTTACCTTTTAAATATAAATCAAAATAATAGTATATGTGACATTTAAAATTTTAATTCATATCATAAATGATTTGTCACCCAAGGTTGCGAAAAATAAATTTCACATTATAAAATTATTTTTAATTTCCTATTAGTTTTAATACATATATGATATCTATCTATCTATACTATATACATTCAGGAATGATTTCATTGAATGTCCTTCCACGTGTTAGCTTCTGAGAAAAACATCATTTAATTCAAATCTTCTTAAATACACTCGATATCATATTATCAAATGAAATTATTAAAAAAATTGAGTCACACGAGATTTGATTCGAATTTTAATGCACCCAATCTATCTACACCATATACATTTAGGAATAATCTCGTTGAATGCTCTTCCACGTGTCAATCTATG
This sequence comes from Sophora flavescens, assembly GCA_030762895.1. Lineage (NCBI taxonomy): Eukaryota > Viridiplantae > Streptophyta > Magnoliopsida > Fabales > Fabaceae > Sophora > Sophora flavescens. Next base: position 52,701,660 of record CM061070.1, read on the forward strand.
ATAAAAACATCATCTATCTATCTATACTATATATATTTAGGAATAATATCATTGAATGCTCTTCCACGTGTCAGTGTCTGAGAAAAAAATCATTTAATTCAAATCTTCTTATATACACCGGATATCATATTATCAAATGAAATTATTAAATATCCAAAATTGAGTCACAATAGATTTGATTCGAATTTTAATGCACCCAATCTATCTATACTATATACATATATGAATAATCTCATTGAATGCTTTTTTATATGTCAACCTCTGATAAAAACATCATTTAATTCAAATCTTTTTAAATGCACCTAATATCATATTATAATGTGAACAGATATCACGAGAACGGAATATATTGTTGCTTCCATTGAATGTTTTGGGGTGCGTATTATTTAATCGAAGCCATACAATATGACTTGAATTTCATGCCACGTCAGAAATAATCTTAAATAGACAAATTCAACATATTCATTTTCGACAAATTAGAATACTCAATTTCTCTTTTCAAGAAACAAAACTCTTATTTTGCAAAGTGTATCAATGATTATCTTCATTCTTGAATCACTTCCAACTCCAAAGGTAGTCTGGCCAAATTGATTTCACCGGTACCAGTTGAAGTGGTTGAGCCAAATGGATTAGGGGGCACCTTTAACAGGTTTTCCTCTCCGGTTTCCAACATTTGTACAACAGTTTTTATGGATGGACGGTTCACTGGCTGCCACTGAATGCACCAAAGTCCAACAATTGCAAGTTTTTTCACAATTTTATTATAACCTTCATCCTCAATATGGATATGTATGTCTCCACCTTCAAGTAAGTTATGGATCCATTCTGGGTATAACACTTGAAATGTTTGCCCAGATGACATGTCTATATTCTTCCTTCCTCCAACCATTTCTAGCAACAACATTCCATAACTGTAAATATCAGACTTATAAGACACATTTCCAAAGTTTCTAGAGAAAACTTCAGGTGCAATGTATCCCAAGGTTCCCCTAGCAGCAGTCAACGACACTGCACTAAAATTCTTAGAGCACAATTTGGCGAGACCAAAATCTGAGATTTTCGGAGTGAAGTTGTCATCAAGTAACACGTTGTGAGGATTGATGTCAAAGTGAAGGATTGGATGACTACAACCTTGGTGAAGATACTCAATCCCTTTAGCTATGCCAAGTGCAATTTGTTGGAGCTTCTCCCAGTCGAGGAAACGATCGTTGTTATCAGGTGAGGATATGAAGTTTTGTAAGGAACCATTGGGAAAGAAATTGTAGACAAGGACACGATGGACTCCTTCTGCACAAAAGCCAAGCAAACGAACCACGTTGATATGATGGATTGTGCCCATAATTCCAACTTCATTAATGAACTCTTTCCCTTCTCCCTCAGCAATATTGAGAATCTTCACAGCCACCAGAATTTCGTTGGAGAGTTTGCCTTTGAATACTGCTCCATGAGCTCCTTCTCCTAGTTTTTCCTTAAAACCACTTGTGATTCTTTTTATATCAGCATAGGAGAATCTAGCAGGCTTCTGTGCCCTGTAGTCCTCTAGAAATTTTTCAACTCTTACGTTATCTTCTTCTTTCTTTCTAAAATAGCGGTAGACATGAAAGAGTCCAATAAGCACCAGCCCCAAAAGAATTGAACCTACGATTACAGATTCACAGTTAAATAGAATTATCACCCAAATTTTAAAAAGGGAAAAAAGAAAGAGAAAAAACCAGAGTGATCCAGTCTTACCCGAAGCAGCAAAAATGAATGATTTCGGAATATGAAATTGTTTCCGTTTACCCTTGCAGTCAACACATTCAATGACACCTTCTGTGCCGTTGTTCTTCCATTGACACTTCTTGCCTTTGGCTTCGCACGCGGTGCAATTTGGTTTGGACCAATTCAAAGTTAAAGAATTATCCCGCAGAGAGGAGGCTGAATACACTGTCGAAACGACACCAAACATCCTGGTGCAAGATACTAAGTCCAATGCGAGGACACTCTCGTCGGAGTCAGCAGCGGAAATTGGACAGGAGATCATATCTTGTTCTGGGTACAACTAGTATGTATTTCTCAGGTGTCGAAGTGAAGAACAATTGAAGAAGCTGATGTTGTACAATCCATCACCGAACTGGAAAGGGTGAATTGAGGAATTGTACAATTTTAGAAACTTTTCTGGTAGGCAATTTTCAGGGTCAGAAACCCAAATCTCCTGACTGTCGTAAAATATTTCTTCGACATGGAATTTGAGTGGACCTGAAATGGTAGGGAGCTCAAGCATTACCTGATTTTTATCAGTACAATACAGACAGAACCCAGGATTAGAGCATCGGTCTTTGGTCCCCTTGACGAGTTGGAAGGGAAATCTAATATACGGACCATAAGGCCCACAAGACAATTCCCTGCATTGGTTGTGACCGCTTCCACTTGTGATAAGAAAGAGGAAGAGTGTGGTTAATAAGGAAAGTTTACGATAAGAAAACATCGCTGGAGGTACACTTGCCATCCAAGGTATGGAGAGACGTTCTTTTTTATAAGCACTCAAGTTCCAGAAAAACAAAGCGAGAAAGCGAGGCACTCCGAGTGGTAATATCACGGCAGGTTCTAAGAATCCCCCGATGAACAAGAGAAAGGGTCAAAGCAGGTTTTTTATTCAAAAAATAATAGTTGGTGTTGACTAGTTACTAAGGAAGTGTGTGATATAAGTATTAAAAAAAGTATTTTGGGAATAAAGTTTTTTCATATTTGTTATAAGTTATAAAGTTTTATTTTCAGATATAAAAGATTTTTTTGGAGTAGAATTAGTGAATGATATCTATAAATTTAGGAAAACTCTATTCCCATAAATATAATTTATCTGAGAATAAATTATTCCAGATATCAACCACCACCTAAAGAAACAAGTGTCTTTTTCTTGATACAAAAAGAAACAACTGTCTTTGTAGTTTGTATTAAAATAATAATTATAATTATAATTATAATTATAATTATAAATAACTATTATTGCTCACACCAAATCAAAAGATAAAAAAAGAGTTGTGATATTCTGATACAGAATATCCACGACATTGGGACAACATACGTTACTATAGTATACTGTAGTGTTACTGTAGTGCGACCTCTTTCTTTTAATACAAATTTTGACTTTTTTTTAAAGAAATTAAAAAATTTATTTCTAAAAAAAACCCCATTAACCAGATAATGAACTGAATTAATCAGATATTTGTATTTGATTAACCAGATATTTGTACATATTTAACCAAAAGACCCATTAACCAGATAATGAACTGAATTAATCAGATATTTGTACCTGATTAACCAGATATTTGCAAATACTTAACCAAAAATTTTATTTCTCAAAAAACGCATTAACCAGATAATGAACTGAATTAACACCTGATTATGAATTTATGCCTAATGGATCTCTTGAAAAATATATTTTCTCCAAAGAAGGAAGTGTCCCATTAAGTTATGACAAAATATATGATATATCACTTGGAATAGCTCGTGGGATTGCATATCTCCACCAGGGATGTGAGATGCAGATTCTGCATTTTGATATTAAGCCCCATAACATCCTTCTTGATGAGAACTACACCCCAAAGGTATCTGATTTTGGACTTGCAAAGCTATATCCAGTAGACAATAGCATTGTCACCATGACTGCAGCAAGAGGAACAATTGGGTATATGGCTCCAGAATTGTTCTACAAAAATATTGGGGGAGTATCTTATAAGGCTGATGTCTATAGCTATGGAATGCTTTTGATGGAGATGGCAGGTAGAAGGAAAAACTTGAATCCCCATGCGGAACATTCAAGCCGCCTTTACTTTCCTTCTCGGATTTATGATCAACTTGAAAAAGATAAAGATATAGAAATGGAAGATCTAACAGAGGAGGAAAAGGAAATAGCAAAAAAGATGGTTATAGTCGCACTTTGGTGTATACAATTGAAGCCCCATGATCGTCCCTCAATGACCAAAGTAGTGGAAATGCTTGAAGGAGAAGTTGAAAGCTTGGAAATGCCTCCAAAGCCTTCTTTGTACCCACACGAAACGATCGCAGAGGGCCAAAGAATCAACTCTGATCAAACAATGTTAAATGACTTTATCAGTTCTGCTAGTGATTCTATGGAAATTGAAACTAGTCCTCTAGTAGAGAATGTTAGTTAACAACCCATGATAGTAATTCACTTGCATCACCTATTGTTTGAACACTTTACTTCAATGTATTACATTGGTTTATCTCTTTCCCATTGTGTTCTACTTTGAAGGTTAGAAAATAAGTTGCCAAATTTAAGATTTTGTTCGAGTACCTATAGATGTAATAATTTTATGAACTCATTACTAGAATCTATATGGTAAATGTTTACCTGTTTCATTGTGGAAAAATTGTAACTGCTCTATTGTTGAAACGGATTACGTTGGACTAGATATTCCCAAGTTTTATGATGTTTATTACTTCTACCAAGATAAAAATGATACAATGCAAAGAATGATTAGATTAGAGCAAACTGAAAAAAATTTAAACATATAGATTTAATCCTCAATTCAAAACTTGAGTTGGTTAAAGATATCTCTTAAAATCATTTACCTAATTTAAAGGATTTGATTCCTCTCCTTTTCTTTAATTTTTTCTCTCATATTATAAGAGATAAAAGGACAAAAACAACCAACAAGGCCTAGCACTATTGATAGATAGTTGGGTTCCTAAAACATGTTGTCAAATGTTCAATTCTTATTATTGATATGAAAAAGGGTTTGTTGGGAGAGGCAAAGCCCACTTCGGTGATCTCTATTACTCGAAAGAAATTGGTCTTCCGCTATCGGCTGAGGGATACCCTTGGTACTTGATAGCGTGATTGCGCAAGTGTATGTACGGTTTCATAGTCAAGTAATAAAAAATATCGAACCCACACAGACAGTGTTTATGAATACTCATTAATTATTAAATCAATTAAACCAAACAATAAGATTGATTTATGAGATTAGAACCAAGTAACAATTGTAATTGGGAATAACAATTAAATTAAATTACGAAAATAACAAGAAAACAAGATTTGGGGTTTTCAGATGGGAAAATAATTTCCAGGAATTGAATTACTAACAAGACCGCTTATGCTGCTAAATTGACTACCCCTTTATTAATTACCAAAATGTTTTGAAGGTGAATTTATCCAAAAATAGTTAATGTTCCCTCTCGAGATACAAGAACCGTGCCCAACTAAACCAACTCATACTCTCATGGTAATTGTATTTCAATTAGACGCGTTAAGATTCGTGATAATTCAATGAACTCTACGCCAGATTCGGGATTTAATAGTACACACTTAATAGCGGCTTCGGCAGGATGTACTCTGAAAAAATGAGAGGGAGTATTTAATAGAGCTGACCATTAGAAACACTACTATATTATAAACCTTTAATGGCGGTGTAACGAGGAAATGCTATTTTGAAAAAAAAAACGCTCTTTACCCCACACGTCATTAACAACGCGTAACCGGGGAAGCGCTATCATAATATACAAATTTAATAGCATTTGTATGCACAAACGCTATGGAAATTGTAACTATAATAGCGCTTTGATTGAAAAACGCTATCTTTACCTCGAATTAAAACTAAACTTTCTAGGTGATCAACTCTCTGCCCATAGTAGTTAGACGTTGGCACAGTTCATGGAACTGATGGAAGTTCAATAAACTCTCTGCACATAAAATCTTATATTCAACCTTCAATGCATAGAAAACTTGAAAGTAATCAATTTCGCCTTAATAACTATTGAACTAGCGCTCCTAAACCTAAACCAATTTATCCTATAAATAACCCTCCTCTATATTCTTAACTCACACTACAAATTTTACAAAATATCCTCATGTATTCTTCTTTGTGTTCTTATTCTTCCAGAAGAGGGTCAGAAGAAGCCTCATCCTAAATGTCATGACAGACGACAAAAAGATATGTGAATGCCATCGTCTCCAAAAAATGGCTCACGAAATGAGATGTTTGGGTGACCATGTAGTGCTCTAACCCTATATGAGGATTATCAAGTAGTCATTGGCGACCCATAATAGAATGTGAGTCATATGTGGGGTATCCATAAAGTACCATCACGAAATGACAAAAGTGGGCGATGGCGGGGGCGGTGGCAACCCATTGATGGATATTAAAGGGAGGACTGAAGTAAAAACACAACAAAGCTTAATTTCGTTTTCTCCCTTGCCATCAACATGTTACTGAGAACGGTGTGCCTTTCAAAAGGATACTTGAATGGAATATGACCATTATGAGGGGTATCCATAAAGTGCCCTCATGAAATGACAGAAGGTCACGGTGGCTGGGGCGCTTGCAACCCAATGACCCTTTTTGCATGACAGACGACAAAAAGATACGATAAGCTTCAAATGAAGGGATAAAGACACAAAAATGGATATTGAAAGGATTCATCATGTGAATGTGGCAAAACTTATCGGATTCTGTGTTGAAGGATCAAAACGTGCTCTTGTCTATGAATTCATGCCCAATGGATCTCTTGAAAAATATATTTTCTCCAAAGAAGGAAGTGTCCCCTTAAGTTATGACAAAATATATGATATATCACTTGGAAAAGCTCGTGGGATTGCATATCTCCACCAGGGATGAGAGATGCAGATTCTGCATTTTGATATTAAGCCCCATAACATCCTTCTTGATGAGAACTTCACCCCAAAGGTATCTGATTTTGGACTTGCAAAGCTATATCCAGTAGACAATAGCATTGTCACCATGACTGCAGCAAGGGGAACGATTGGGTATATGGCTCCAGATTTGTTCTACAAAAATATTAGGGGAGTATCTTATAAGGTTGATGTCTATAGCTATGGAATGCTTTTGATGGAGATGGCAGGTAGAAGGAAAAACTTGAATCCCCATGCAGAGCATTCAAGCCAGCTTTACTTTCCCTTCTGGATTTATGATCAACTTGATAAAGATAAAGATATAGAAATGGAAGATCTAACAGAGGAGGAAAAGAAAATAGCAAAAAAGATGGTTATAGTCGCACTTTGGTGTATACAATTGAAGCCCCATGATCGTCCCTCAATGACCAAAGGAGTGGAGATGCTTGAAGGAGAATATCAATTCTTGGAAATGCCTCGAAAGCCTTCTCTATATCCACATGAAACAATTACAGAGGATCAAAGAATCAACTCTAGCCAGACAATATTGAGTGACTTCATTAGTTCTGAAAGTGATCCTGTGGAAGCTCAACTAATCCTCCGACAAAGAATGTTACTTGACAATGCATGATAGTAATTCAGTCGTATTATCCATAAAGATGTAACCATTGTATGAACTCATTCTACTTGAATATATATGGTAGATATTTACCTGCTTTAATGAAGGTCATTTTATCTTATATGTTATTCATAAAGATTGGGTTTGGGTAGCTATTCCGATAGATATTTTGCTCCTATCTTCACACCAACAACATTTTTCAGTAAGTGTGCTTTTGCTGAAGGTTTTCAAGGTAGTGAAGACTTGATGATTTAAAAGAGGGTATCTTTTAGTTGTTTCACAGATTTAAGAGAGAGTATCTCTTAGGTGTTTCACAGGGATAGAAGGAATCCTTGGGTAGAAAAGCTAGTGTGCTTTTTGATGAGTTTTATGCAAGGTAGTGAAGCCTTCTGATGATTGTAATTGGATATTGTAATTTCTTATTATAGTGGAGGAAACTACAAAGGAGTGGGACTGGATGTAGGTTACCAGAGGATGTAGCTGAACCAGGATAAATCGGTTTGAGCATTCTTCTTACCCTTAAACTTCATATACTTGTCATATGTATTTTTTTTTGGGTAGAAATGTATGAATGTGTTTTGTAATTGAATCATTATGTTGAAATCTATTCTTAAACATTGTTAGAACAATTGGTGCATTACTGTGATAATCATTAAACAAGTTATAAACTGAATCTTGAAAGATTAAATCTGAAATTTGTGAAAACTACTTTTTGCAAGAAAACTCTGTTTTTGCACTAAGTACTGGAAAAGTTTTAAATACTCAATTCACCACCCTTCTTGAGTTTGTAGCCACAACCAACACACTATTCATCTTTGACATCAACGTCTTTCCTATAGTTCTCTTAGTTTGTGTCTTGAGGTGTGTTAGGATTTGTTTCTAGTGAGTCTCTTAATTGTACTGCTTGTCAAACTGCTAAACAACCGGTTTTGTCGTTTGATAATAGTACTCCTATTTCTGCTTCACCTTTTGATCTTGTGCATTATGATATTTGGGGCCCTGCTCCCATACCTCCTCTGGGAGGTTCTTGGTATTTCGTGTTTTTATTGATTATTATTCTCACTTTACTTGGATTTAATTGATGAAAAATCGTCATGAACTTCCTCAAATTTACATTATCTTTGCTAATATGATTCGAACACAGTTTTCTAAAGTCATTAAAGTTTTTCGTCGAGATAATACCATGGAATATCGTGATTCTAAGCTCTTATCATTTCTTAGTGAATAGGGTACCGTGTCTGAGTTCTCATGTCCATAAACCTCTCAACATAATGGTCGAGCTGAGAGAAAGCATCGTCACATTATTGACTCTGTCTGTGCCATGCTTATCTCAGTCTTTTGTCCTGAACGTGCTTGTGGTGAAGCTTCTCTAATTGCTATCCATATCATCAATTGTCTCCCTTCCTCTGTCATTGGTAATGTTTCTCCTTTTGAGCATCTTTACCATATTGTACCTGATTATAACTCTCTTAAGGTCTTTGGTGGTGCTTGTTTTGTTCTTCTCCAACCTCACGTGTACACTAAACTTGAGCCTCGTGTCTGTCTTTGTTGTTTCCTTGGTTATGGCATAGAACACAAAGGTTACCGTTGTTGGGATCCGATATCTCAGCGTCTTTTCATCTCTCGTCATGTTGTCTTCCGGGAACATATAATGTTATCTTCCTTGTCCAAGTTTACGTCAATTCCGTCCACTCCCACTCCTCTCTTTACTAACCTCGATGTTGTTTATTTCCTAGTGACATAGATGCATGTTCTTCTAGTGAGCTTCTAGTCTCTTCCGATGTTCCATCTGCTTCTGATGATGTTATTCCGGTCATTGATCCTGCACCTCCCACCGTTGAGCGTCCTCCTTGAGACACCCCCGACGTCCCATTAAATAAAACCCAAAATTATTAAAACTTAATCGTGTCATTAACGTTAAGCGGTTAAATTAAAACGACGAAAAAATTTAAAACTTAAATATAAATAACTATCATACAGATATATCAACTATATATATATATATATATATATATATATATATATATATATATATATATATATATATATATATATATATATTACATGCAACAACATATACATACATACTGGTACAATATTGCAAAGGGAATCCCATCAAAAAGATCACAATATGTACAAACTGGTAAGGTAACAAAATACATCAAAAAACTGATACTGGAACTGGTGCTACGGGTGTTAAGTCTCTAAAATGTCTGATGTGTAATTCACTAAGTTTTGATGAGAACTAAACATTGGTTAATGATTTAATTAACCTTCATATTGGTTGCTAACCTGTCTATCCAGTGTGCAGATTAGAACAGTAAGAATCATCTGTCTGCTCATATAAGTGACTACCTGTCTGGATAATCGAAAGTCAACCTGTCTACTGACTAGGATTATTGACTTCTTTCAATATACGTTTTCAACCTGTCTCTCCACGAGTTTCTACACTCGTCTGAAGTTACTTGTTGAAGAACCAAGGACCTAACAAGCTTTTGTTGGCTATCCCATCAAAAAGAGACTTGAAGCCTTCTCTCATGTAGCAGCCTGATTTTAATTATGCTGTGCAACCGGTTAAAGTATAATTAATTATCCCATCAGAAATCATGAAATTGATGACTTTAAATGTGATTAGAATAAGAATCAAACATTTGGAATGATGCGTCAATTTCTGATTGATTGACAATGTAAAAAATCTTTACACTGTTAGTGTATACCAATTAAATTGTTATTATATTTCTTGAATGTTTCAATTTATATCTTACTTTCATTAGTTCTCTTTAATTTATTAAAATGATAATTCCACATCTTCAAAGGTATGTGTGTGGGTGGGTGGTGGGGGGTTTGAGTGTGTGTACATGTAAATAAATTAATTTGGCTAGAATAAAATTTTGGCCCCTTAACTTATTTTTTAATTCAGTTTTGATCCTTTAACTTCTAAAGGTTCAATTTGGTCTCTTAATTAGTCTACGTTGACACAAGTTAGTCCTTTCTGTCAATGAGTCAGTAACGGTATTAACATTTTGAGGACCAGGTTACTCGTTAACAATTTAAAGGATCAGTTTGAATCTCGTTAACAATTTAAAGGACCAATTTGAAACATGATAACAATTTGAAGAACTAATTTGAAACTCATTTAAAACACAAGAGACCAAATTGAAACTCATTTAACACTGTTATTGACTTTATTGACGGAGAGGACTAACTTGGGTCGACAGAGATAAATTAAGGTACCAAATTGAACCTTTTAAAAGTTAAGGGACCAAACTGAATCTAAAAAATAAGTTAAGAGACCAAAATGATATTTTATCCAATTAATTTCCTTAAGCTAGGTAAGTTATTCTTAAATTATTATGTTCCACGATTGTTGTGATTTATATCTTACTTTCATTAGTTCTCTTTAATTTATTAAAATGATAATTCAACATCTTCAAAGATACATATATATGCCATATTGTGCTCTTTATAGCCAAAAACAACTACATTGATATGTCTGTTCTGTGTGTGCGTGTGTATGTGCGCGTGCGCGTGCACGGATGTGAATAAATTTCCTTAAACTTAAATTATTATATTCCTTGATTGTTTTGATTTATATCTTGCATTCATTAATTCTCATTAATTTATTAAAATGAAAATTCAACATCCTCAAAGGCACATATACGTGCCAAATGGTGCTCTTGCGTGCATATGAATAAATTAATTTCCTTAAGCTTAAATTACTATATTCCCTGATTGTTTTGATTTATATCTTGCTTTCATTAATTCTCTTTAATTTATTAAAATGATAATTCAACATCTTCAAAGGTACAAAAATGTGCCAAATGGTGCTCTTTTTAGCTAAAACAATTTTTTCATTTATAACTTCAAATAGAACTCATACTTAAAGTCGTTATTCCATTTAATATATATATATATATAAAATTTAATTTTAGAAATATAAGGTAAACAATATTGTTGGCATCACATGGATACCAGTACCAATTAACATATGATTGGCATTAGTAAAACATTTAGTTATTACCCATTAAAGTATTATACACATTACATAATCCCCCTTAAACAATGATTTCCGGATCAAACATCGCAATAATACGATCTAAACTTTATTAAATAATACAAAAGAAGCATGCTTTCGCTAAAAGCGTAAATTTGTTTCGTATAGAATCTGTAAAAATTTAAATACAGAAAGAAAGCTCAATGTCAGTTACCCACATGTTAGAGAAATTACATACCAGAATTTTTTCTCATGTCAATCGGTCAAGACACAGTACTGCTGTATTCGGATTTGAACTCAACCAGTTTAATGTGCTAACACCAAACAAACTGGACATGCACTCATTTGACGAACTCTAAATAAAGATATAAATGCCCCTTAAGAATAAAAAATAAATAAAAATAAATAAAGATATAAGTGGAAAAATTAATTAATTAGACATTGGATTTCAAACATGAAATAGTTTTAAACAAAAAAGAAGTTAAAACATCTATGGATATGAAACGAACGGAGTATAATGATGTTATATAATATACTGCAAGTCATGGCCATATCAATCAAGGACGGCGCCCTTTCCTTGCTGCCATTTTATTTTTTGAGTCCTTTCAGTTTCAAACTCTTTAGGGACAGCACACCAGAGGCACTCTTGCCTTGAAACTTTTTTGTTGTCTTTACGACACTAGTCATACCTTTTCTTGCAGCAGCTCGCTGCTTTTGTCGACGGCTCATCATTTTCCGATCAAGTGGCCAATATGCGTAAGGTTCAAGCTTGCCCTTCCTATTCAAATCTCCACCTGCTGCTTTTTTGCTCGCATATTCCCTCCCTGTGTAAGCCCAACCAGAGTGTGATGTTTTCCTCCGCTTTTTGGCTTCTTTGGTTCCACACCTCCCAGACAACCGACTATGACCATCAGGCTCATTCCTAATATAAAAATTTGGGTTGGCAGGTTTCTCCTTCTTCCGTTCCCCTTCCTCACGGATAATCAAGCGTCCTTCAGAATCTATCTCCACCTCATCACCCAACCTTGATGACTTTCTCTTGAGACCCTCAGCTGATGTAAGAGATGATCTTGTTTTCTGTCGATCAAGCAAATCAAGTGGCTCACCACCGAATTGCTCAGGCATATTCTTCTTTAGTCTGATATTTGACCTAGATAGAACAAGCAAAGACAGTGCAAGCTGAAATTCATTTTCGAATAAACACTAATTGCTAGGATAGTTCTAGACTGGATTACTCATCATAGATTAATGCCAATTTGGCATAAATCCAAGGATAAGGACTCTGCCCACATAGATTACATTTACAATTATCGCACCATTGCAGGGCGGAAAAAAAATCATGAGAAGAATAAACAATTAAAAGCCAAAGCATACCGAAATGAAGATGCCGCTGATTTGAGATGTAAGGAAGCCTTGCCACCTCTAGAAACTGTCTTGGCATTCAGGTATTCTGCATCACTGCTGTCACTACCTCCGTCAAAATCCGGAAAAAAATTGTATGATTCCACATTTTTTTCCTGAAAGAAGTATCATATTGGCCTGAAGCAGCTTAACATATGGCTTGCAATCTCAACATAGCATGATATTCAATGAAAAAATTATTAGAACTAAAGTCCATGATTTCTTCAAAATCATAAGCCTAATCTCAGAACTTAAGTAATGTCCTTTTACTGGCAAAATTCAAGGAACAAAATTGTCATTTTTTGGGGTACAACAAGCATGCCATTTTATAATGGATGTGTATATCTTATAAAGAAGAAATATAACTGGTGGACCAAACTTAAAAACCATTCTTGTGTTGTGTCACTTTTTATAACTTCTCACTGAATATTACACAAGAAAATTTTATATTTGTAAAACCGCTAGTTCTTAAATGTGCTAGGGGACAGATACTCAAAGTCTGGCATGGAGGTTTATGGAATTAAAACCACTGTCTTCGTTTTGAATAATGCAAATAAATACAAGACGGTTACCTGGAAGTAGTTGCTTTTGAAAGATGAGATCTAGTTTCTTCAGATTTAGCACCTCTATTCCTCTCTTTCCGATCCTTCATCTGTTTCACAAATGGATTGGAAATTCCAGAAAGACTACTATGTAAAAAAAAATTATTAGACTGCAGTTCAACAAACCTTGCATATGTTGGATAGAAGTTTCATATGTTCTTCAGGCATGACGGCTTTTACAGCTTCCAGTCCACACTTTGTGACAAGCATTCCTAAAAGAAGTTTAACCTGAAAAAAAATATGAAACTCATTGTTTACAATAAGAACGAACAGCTTCAATTCAGATAAAACGGTCATCCAGTCATCGGCAACAAACCAATGATCACATAAGACAACCAAAACAACAACCTTTGCTTTAAAATGATTTTTGGTGTTGTCTTGCCACTTCAACAAACCAGCCACCATTTTCCCAAGGTGCATTTGCAACCCTTCCGCTGGTGATTTGACTACTAATACCTTTAAGAAACCTAGATTCGCCTGAAGCATGAAGTGACACAGACACTTAATTAGCAGTTCAAGGAAATTACATTACTTCACTAAGCAATGCATTTAACCAACAAAATGGAAAAGGAAACAAACCTTAATTATCTCTCTATTACTTATCTGGATGGGGAGGAATGTTGATGAGAGCAATTCCAAGGCATCTAAAGCAAGATCAGAGAACTCATAGGCCAAACACGCTAAACCTTTGGCTGCTGCACTTATCATATGTTGAGTTACCCTAGTAAGGAATCCAGCAACCTGAGCTCACAAAACATCACAAAATCAAATTACTCTCAATATGGGCAACCTATAAATTATACATTGGTCCACCAGTGTGTTCACGATAATATCAACCCAGAACAAATAAAAGAAGTGGGGCAATTACCAATGAAGATAAGCACGAACTTTAAATTGGGTATTTACCTCCTTAAAAAATAGTTTAAGGTTTTCTTTGTTCCCACCTCTCCTCATCCCCATATGCATGGCCAATTTCAATCAGAATGTCATAAGCCATGCCCCTTGTGTTTTTATTAGCCTGCAAGGATACTCTTTCAATAGAAGCTGTTGATGAAGTAAATTTAGAAGCTGTTGATGAGCAAAAGTAATGTCCATGCCAAACATCATTTGATTCTTTTTCCACACTATACACACAATAATTAAAAGCACAAAAAATAATAACAGCCTATTTATTGCCATAGCAAACAGAGAGATAGCCATGACACCCTTTCTAAAGCAGGCGCAATATACATCTCTAAAGATGTGCAGTTCAATGAGCATGATCCCTTTGCCAATAACAATTTAGCATTGCAACAGCCAAACACTCAAACTACTAACACATGCCCTACTACAGTGGTCCAACAACCCTGGCACAACCCAAACACTACCCCTAGTCCAAGTCCTTCTATCCTGTCACCACCAGTCATCATTGGCAATCATTCATGCCTATATTTGGCACTTTAGCTAGTCCTCTTCTCAGTCCCAGTCCAAGCAGTTCTAACACAATGTTAGCAGAGCCTATTCCCACTGATGTGCCAGTTCTACTGCTGGCATCATAATCTCAGTCCAGTCTAAGCAAGTCCAACTCATGTGCCAGTTCACTCGAATCAGTTGGGTTTACATCATGTTAGTCTCACTCAGGTCCCACCTCAACCAATAGTTATTGTTCCACTAATTCCAAATCATGTTCCAAATAGTTCCAATCAGCTGAGATCACCTAGTCCTAGTCCTAGTCAAGTCCCACCATAACCAATCACTATTGTTCCACCTTCTCCCTTCGCTTGCCATTCAAACACCTCATCCTCATTCATTTCTCTACACTCTGGCTTATCACCTGAATATCCCTCAGATCAGTCAAGCACTCCTCCTCCCCCCACTAATACTCACCCTAAGGTCACTAGGTGTAAGGTATCAAGGAGCAAGGTATCAGTGATTTCCATGGGGATCCTACAGTTTTACTCAATCAGGTGGAACCTAGAACCCTAAAGGAGGACCTAACTATTCCCCGTTAGCAAGAGGTCATGCAACAAGTGTAAAATGCCTTGATGACAAACCGTACCTGGACACTGGCTGCAAACGGGTAATTCGGGTCAAGAGGAACTCAGATGGGACTGCCAACAAGTATAAAGCTCGGTTGGTGGCTAAGGGATTTCATTAGAAACATGGGTTTGATTACACTGAAACATTCTCTCAAGTGGTCAAACCAGTCAATGTCAGGGTGCTTTTAACCCTAGCCATCACTAACAGCTAGCCCATTTAGCAGCTGGATGTAAACAATGCATTCCTCAATGGACTTTTGGAGGAGGAAGTGTACATGGAACAATCAGTTGGGTTCCAAAGCCAGTAACCAGGCCAAGGGTACGGGCTCAACAAAGTCATTTATGGCCTCAAGCAGGTGCCAAGAGCTTGGTTTGAAAGGTTGACCAAGACTCTTTTCAATTTGGTTTTCAATCAAGCAAGTCTGATCCATCTTTGTTCATTGACAATAGATCAGGCACTCTACATATGTTATAGTTTATGTTGATGATATAATCATCACTGGATCATCTTAGAAAATCTCAGACCTCATTGCTAAGCTGAATGCTGAATTTGTCACACTAGATTAGGGCACTCTGCCTATGTTCTAGTTTATGTGGATGATATAATCATCATTGGATCATCTTCTCAGAGAATCTCAGACCTCATTGCTAAGCTGAATGCTGAATTTGTCACACTAGATTAGCACACTCTACCTTGCTTGGGGACCTTGACAATTTCCTGGGTGTAGAAGTGAAGAAACAACACAGTGGTGGACTCATTCTTTCCTAAACCAAATACATTAAAGACCTCTTAACAAAGCTCACATGGGAGATGCAAGAGGTATGTAGAACCCAATTATCAGCAACTACAAGTTCACCAAGTTTGATGCAAACGACATGCCAAATCCCTCTTTATATAGATCTATAGTTGGGGCACTCCAATATGCCACCATAACTAGACCTGAAATTTGGTTCAATGTAAGCAATGTTGGTTCAATGTAAGCAATGTTGGTCAATTTCTATCTCAACCACTTGAGGAGCACTGGAAAGCAGTAAAGAGGCTTCTCAGGTATCTACAAGGAAGATGTTAGATTAATGTGTCTTTATTAGGCCTTGTTAGTAATATGGCAGTTGGTAGCAGTTAAATAATAGAGCAGTTAGTAGCAGTTAAATAATAGAGCAGTTAGTAGCAGTTAGAGTTAGTTACTTAGTTTACCTATAAATAAGAGGAGAGATTGATAGAGAGGGTATCGGGTGAATTGAATAGGAATTGGGGCCTTAGGGCATTTGGGGAGGTGCAGACCCTCGAAGTTACGCTTATATTGTCTTTGTAATCAAGGGATCATCCCTATTTCCTTAGTAATATCTTGTAATCAAATACCGGTTTCTATCAACTGGTATCAAAGCAGTCATTTCTGGGAGTAGCACATGGTCCATACTCGAAGAATGGAGGCCAGAATTGAACAACTTGAACGCGGGATGTTGGAGATGAGACGGCACCGAGATGAGGATCACCGAGAACGCCAAGAACTGAAGCGTTTGGTGGAAGAAAAAGAGGCTGCAACGCAGGAAAAGCTGGAGGACAATCGGAAGCAATTGGAAGCAATTTCGGCACACCTCCAAGGAAAAGAAATCGAAAGTAGCACTCAAGGGAGAGGCGGCGGCGAGGAGGAGGAGAATGTTGCGGGGGACCAAGTGGTTCCATCGAGAGGATAAATGGCGCAAGGTGGAGATTCCTATCTTCTCAGGTGATGATGCCTATGGGTGGATCAATCGTATAGAAAGATATTTTGAAATGAAGCAAGTCTCGTAGTGAGAAGCTTGGGCTGCAATGATTGCAATGGAAGGGAAGGCCCGAATTGGTTTCGGTGGTGGGAATTCGTGTAGAAAATCCATCATGGGTAGAGTTAGAGAGGCGGTGATTGAAAGATTCCAACCCACCATTACGCGAGAATCCTTTTGAGACGTTAATGAGTATCAAAGCAGACAACCTCGGTAGCGAGAATATCGTGAGAGGTTTGAACTTTATTCGAGGCCCATTAAAAGGGACGGATCCGGAATATGTGAAGGGAATTTTCTTGAATGGTCCGAATGATTTGGTCAAGCGCGGTGGTTCAAAAGAAAGTGACGGCATATATCTATGGCGGTGGAGCGTCGGCTTCAAACAAAGTGGGACCCAGGAAATTTACTTTCAATGGGCCTTTTGTTGTTCACCTTGAGGACAAGGTGAATATTTAGGGGGGAGTATTGTTAGTACTCGGCCTCCTATTAACCGAGTATATGCTAGGAAGAACAAAAGACAAGAGGCAGAGGCAGTTTCTGCAGTTAATGGTGGTTGATAGCAGATTTCAGCAGTTATTTTTATGTTTTATGTCAGTTATTAGCAGTTTCCTTGTATTTGTAATGCCTCATGTGTTTAAATAGATGTTAGGAGGAAGGGAGGGGTAGGAAATTAGTAAATCTGACTTGTGGGAGAGGATAAGGGGCTCTTGAAAACCTCCTTATTGTGGTGGTATGGTTTGGGAGAGACTAGGCTCTCAAATTCCTAGAGGTCATTGTATTCTCTCTGTATTCTATCTCTGCTAGGGTCAATTCCCCTAGAGAATCATCAATAATATAGTATCATTACGGTGGTCGACGGTGCTAGATCGACAGCGCAGGGAAAATGGGTCACGGTTGCAAGGTAGAGCCCATTTAATAGCGGCGTCCATCAGAAGAGAGAAGCGGCCGATGAGGATAAACAACCAGTCAGGCCGCCACCATCGCCGGAAAAGTCGGGCTGTGATCGTCGTGCGGTGGTGGTCGAAGAGAGGGGTGGCAACGCAAATGGAACACCAAAGGGGATTAGGGCAAAATCAGTTTCTCTAAAATTGGGTCACGGGTTTGTCTTAATGGATGAAGCCCAGAGTAGTGAGGGAAAGAAATGGGGCTTAATGGACCCTTTTGTATTGTTCCCAGCAAGTCAGGTTGCTATTATCCACATGAAGAATCAACAGTTCGAAGGAACCCTTGAGGTTGAGGATGGTCTTAACGCACAGAGGGAGGCAAGGGGGGTTGGAGCAACACTGAAGTTTCTGAAATTGGGTCTGGGTTTTGAAGTATTGGGCCAGGCCCAATGTAGTGAGGACAAAGAATGGGGAGGGAACGTTGGCAACGATGGGTTACGGATCCAAAGAGAATATGAGACTCCTAAAATGAGGATTAGCCTCACTGATGTAACCGGGAAGGAAACCTGGTCATGGCTCGAGGTTGGTTGCCAACACCCAAATCATTATTGAGAGTTGCATGGGCGAGTACCCAAATGAAGACAACCATGGGGGCGGGGCGTGTCTTGTGGGTGTTTGACAAAATGATCGTGGGGGAGATCGGACCCAGGATAATGGGATTCACATGTTCTTTTACCTTATGGATTTGCGCAGATTTATGGGACCGGATGGACGACTTCATACGACAAATGCCCTTGCAGGATCATCGTGCTTCAAGTAGTGGGACCCCGGAAAATTATTCCTTAGAGACTTGCCCTTCACCTTGGGGACAAGGTGAATGTTTTAGGGGAGTATTGTTAGATTAATGTGTCTTTATTAGGCCTTGTTAGTAATATGGCGAGTTGGTAGCGATTAAATAATAGAAGCGATTAGTAGCGATTAAATAATAGAAGCGATTAGTAGCAGATTAGAGTTAGTTACTTAGTTTACCTATAAATAAGAGGAGAGATTGATAGAGAGGGTATCGAGTGAATTGAATAGGAATTGGGGCCTTAGGGCATTTGGGGAGGTGCAGACCCTCGAAGTTCTGCTATATTGTACTGTAATCAAGGGATCATCCCTATTTCCTTAGTAATATCTTGTAATCAAATACCGGTTTCTATCAGAAGATCCTTTCATGGTTTGGTGCTAAAACCTGCCTCCTAAAGGTCAGCCTCTAGCACTGCAGGCTTTTAGTGATTCTAACTGGGTAACAGCTCTGGATGACACATAAGATCAACCACTGGGTCATGTGTTTATCTTGACTTTAATCGTGTCTTAGTGGTCAAGGAAGCAGCCACTTGAAGCCAGGTCCAGCACTGAAGCAGAGTACAAAGCATGGCTGCCACCACCACAGATGTACCTTGGCTACAGTCTTTGCTCAAGGAACTGAAAGCTGACAGACTGCAACCAGTGATTTGGTGTGACAACCTAAGCACTGTCTCACTCTCACAAGAACTAAACGTATGGAACTGGACCTCTTCTTTGTCAGGGAAAAGGTCCTCAACAAGTCCCTGTCAGTCTGTCATATCCCTGGACAATATTAGGTTGCAGACCTGCTCACCAAACCTTTGTCTCAAACAAGGTTTGAAGAACTGAGAAGCAATCTTGGAGTATTTGACAAGCTGTGTTGTAAACCCTCTTCAGACTTATAAGGGGATGTATTAGAGTATATGTGCATAACAGTGTTAGTGTAGATCGGTTGCAACAGATTATTGACTCATGCTGAGTTAGCTAGGTTGTTAGGAATTAGCTTCCTTATGACTACCTAATATGCTATAAATAGCAAAATTGTACCTATTACACTCAAGTTAATAATACAGTTTTAGAATTCAGTTTTCCCTCTCTTCCCACTCTTTCTCGCTTCTCTTTCTCTTCCACCATCGTTGTGTTTCTAACACACAAACAATGCCAACCATTGCACCAAGGCTTCCCTTCAACTTGCAAAATGAGACAAAAAAAATAAAAAACACTCTACAATATTGGGCTTATAGGTTGAAGCTTTTTAGGGCTTTTATATGCTCAAATGTAAATTAGCAAAACCCAACAAAAAAAATTCATATTCGGAGCCATATGTGCTTGCTGGAACCTCAGATGACAATGGGTGGGCTTGATATGTAAAGATCACCCACTTGATGGTCTTTATGGAATCACGAGTACCTTAGTTTATTTACCACTTAAATACCATCATTTTGGATGATGCCAGTGGCATGCAATAGTCAAGAAATGTGCCAGCCCCAGGGAAAATCCGGCAGAGCTAATATAAGACACTGCATACTCATCCATTTATTATAAAAAAATGCTACGTGGAAAAATGCAACTAAAACTTCATGAGTAGCATGACTAAAAAAGCTTTGACAATTAACACTACATCTACATTACCTCTTTAAGAGCAAGTATTATGTCGGTAAGAAAAGAATCAACAATTTTTCCCAAGTGCCCCAAATTATCCTGTAGCCAGTGCACAATGTCAGATAAAATGCTCATACTATACTGAATGTCAATATTCTACAACGTACAGATGCAACACGACGAAAGCATGCCTCAAGGGAACAAACATGGAAGCAACAACCCAGCTTTGAATACCTTTGACTTCGGGATGTGGACTATTAAGCAGTAAAGGCAATCAAGTCTATGACGCTTGGCAGAAAAACGGTATGAAGGAAGAATTTCATCCATAAGTTCCTCAAACTTCGATGAAGCGAAACTATCTGAACTCTTTCAAGAATAATCCAAAGAGAAAACTGTAAGCTGCAATATATGACTAAACGAAACAGTCGAAACTAGATCAGCAGTAAGAAACACCAATTCTAAAGCTAATTTTTGGTGCTCCGAGCAAGATAATGTACATTATCAATACCTTTGATGATCACTTCAACAATTTAACCATTACTTAATATTAACCGACCATCTATTTTTCTGGACAACAGGCATACCAATAACAAAACTAGTGACTAAATCATTTTAACCAAGAAGTTGCAACATAAATACTTTTTGAGACGAAATGACAAAATATTAAAATACTTCTAAAATTTTATGTTAATAAGAAAATTTGAATAATATAATGCAGATAAATACCCTGAGAATGATTGAAAGTACTTTGTATGCCTTCTTGTGCATGACACCTTCAACATCCTGCAAATAATAATCACTATAGCCATCCAAACTTTCCTGCTTGAAAAAGGAGTTTCAAAAATTCCTTGCAAAGAACTAAGTTAAGCACTCTATATCTCAGCCAAACCTGCAATGCTGGCTTTATTTCTTGAAATAATGAAGCAATATCTTTATCATCTAAACCAGGCAACAGTGAAACTGCAAAATCAAGAAACTGTTCCCTGGAATAAAAAGAAATACAATGACTTGAATACAGACACCCAAAAAGGAAATAAGATAATTAAAGTGAAATGCAGAACAGGCTAATTTTTTTTCAACTTTACGCAAATAAATAAATAAATAAATAAAACAGTTTAGACACATTGGAGAGAAATAGAATATTATCGATAACTCAAAATGGATGGAGACACAGTATATGCTGCATCATCAATCTGCATAGAATTATCGGAACAGTCTATTCCATTAGCCTTTTGAATGCATTTATCAAGCTTCTGCTTTTTCTCCTCAAATAAATTGTGCACATCGGCTTTATTTGCTATAGAAGCAATATAGCCAATTGTGCGCTGTAAATAAAGCAAAATCATCATAAATAAATTTGCATATTAACCGTAACAAAAAGAGAACCAATTCGATTCTCAACTTTCAAGTAATGAAGAAACCTGCAAATAGAGCATCAAATCTGTTCATGAAAAGGATACAGTAAACCATGAAATGTTAATACGTCAAAGAACTTGCCTATATGACGACATTCTACCTTTTTGTAGCCAAATCTTTTGGTGGAGTCCCTTTAACAAATTTCCCAAGGAATATCACTGGCAAAAATTGCCCATATATCAAAATCAGGTATAGACTTTAAAGTAGCAGTCTTTCAGCTTAAGCTATGTAGTCAATCCCAGATAGTGGAGCATAGCAGCCAACCCCAAAAAAGCTATAGCAGGATAGCAGGTAGCAGGATGGCCGCTACAATGAAGATCATAGGTATAGGATGGCTGAACAGAGAGACAACCTCCTCGTTAAAACAGAGGTTACAAACAGAGGGATGACTGCCGGAATGCCAATGGGCTTGCCGGAAAATGGTCGTGCTTGGCTGGAAAGGAGATGGGCTGCTGGAATATTCATCCTTTCCGGCTATCGAAGTGAGGAAGAAATGTATTGTGCAGCTAGTGTGAGGAAGAACGTGTGAAACACTGGATAAAATTGACTGGGTAAAACTGACTAACTGGGGGTAAAATTGACTTTTACTGGGTTTAAGTGAGGGTAAAACTGGCTTTTACTGGGTTTAAGTGGGGGCAGAATAGATTAACTCAGAGTTAGAGGGCAATATAGAACTTTCAAGAATGAAAGTTTGAATAAAAATGTAAGAACAAAGCTAAGGAAACAGGAAATCCTAATTCTAGTAGCAGAGAAGGTGGCAGCTGAGAAACTGAAGAAAAGAGTACATAGGAAGGAAACCCACCAGAGCAAAGCTCCACTACGCGATTCATGAATGTGACACCCTCTACAAAGCAAAGCTCCACTACGTGAGTACGTGTGATCTCGTCATGCCCTAGTGCCGCTCTGCTACGACGTGATACCTTCGTTATTGGCCGCTATTGAAAACACAGAACTTAAGGAATTAAAACAGATGCCACTAATGAACATTTCCAAAAATCACCATTAATCTAATGAAGACTTACGACCTATGGTTGTCTTGTGCTTCTTGGACTCACCTATCTGTAATATGTCCCTTCTATTTTCACAATTGAAGAGTTGAAAATTGAAAAAACACATCTAGCAGAGTTATCAATCCCGGATAGCATAGCGTAGCGGCTGACTCGAAAACACTATTGCGGGATAGAGTGTAGCGGGACAGCCGTTATTTTAGGCAAGAGGGGGGACTGAGAAGGAAAGAGAGAGGAGGCAGAGGAGAAAGAGCAATGAAAGTGGAAGGGAGAAGAGAGGGGGAGGAAGAATCTCTGAAGCAAAACAAAAACGTAAGAGGGAGAAGGGGGTGGAGGAAGAGTTAGTAAAAGAAATAAGGGTAAACGACATATTTTAGTGGGTATAAGTCAGGGTAAACAAGTCATTTGCATAAATAGAAAGAGCAAAACAGAGAATTGGGGAGTTAAAGAAAGGCAAAATGGAGAACTTTTGAGTTGAAGAGAGGGTAGAATGGGAATACCAGATTAAAGAATGGGCCAAACTTTTAAAAAAAACCTGGATTTGAAGTAGCAGCTGCAGGAAAGGAATAGGCAACCACAGGAGATGAAGACCCAGTCGAGGGAGAGGGAGACCCAGCCATGGAACAACGGTGCCATGAAGTAATAGCGGCCGCTGGCTGCTCCGCCCCACGCCACTGCGATAGCGCCACGAGCACGCTCTATTGACTACCCTCACTTCTAGAGCTTTTGTTCTTGTCGTGGAGAACTAACGGTCAATGAAAATCAATAATCTTTGGAAGGCTAGAAGCTCACATAATCACTATTCAACTTTTTATTAAAGATGAAGCTTATTTTAGAGCGACATAGAGCACATATATGGACTTAAATCAAGACATAAACTTATTGACTATGTACATGAAGTGAGTTCAGACTATCATACAAATACAAAACTGTGACCAAAGCACAAACTGCTGGTGAGAATCATTTGTTTGACACTGACCAACATAATATACCATAAATCTTTGTTGCTCCAATATAGTGATTCAGGCAGGACATCAAGTACCTCAACCAATTAACATATCATAAGTAAATCTGACAAGTATTAAATGTAAAAAGCTGTATCAAAATATACAATTACAATGAAAACTGAAACATGTGCACTGGATGCATAGCACGTATGCAGGCAACACTCAACAGAAAACATAGAACCATTAGAGAGCAATAACATTTGCAGAATTGCAAACTCTAGTTTTATGTTATGCCAACATGGGTGCTCAAAAATGTGGGATGCATACATTCTGCTTAACGACAACACAATGAAGCAACTATTCCCAATTTATTTAGTTTCAGTACCTGCAAACAACCACCATCATCTTTTGTAGAATTCAGGAATACTTCTGACAGATCTTTCAACAAGTTCTTTGATGCTGACTTTTCTATTGCAACCTGTTGCGAGCGACCAACCAAAACTTGTTCTTCGGCAATATCTTGCCCAATATAATCCATATCGTTTGAATCCACAATATTATTGTTTTGTTGAATCAGAAGCTGCAAACTAGTGCATATTATTCCACGAATATCATGTTCTTCTTTTAGCTTATTACATAAGTGTTTCTGCAGATCCATGAAACTTTTAGCAGTATCCATAGGATAGTTGCAAAATGAAGGCAACAAAGACCACAAAGAGTAAGCAAGTGCATCTGCATTCCTTGCTGACACTATCAGTCCCTGTCTCTCAAGCTGCAAAGTGTAGAGTAAGAAATGAAAACCATGCAGAACAATAACAATGCACCTCAAAATAAAATGTTTCATACCTTTCGAGCCTTCTCCCTTATACGTTCAATCATAGGTAAAATTTCTTCTGTAAAATAGTTTAAACGCGCACCAACAATATATTGTTTTAGAATTGGAAAAAGCCATATATTTGCATCAGATAAATCTTCAGCTTCTAAATTCAGAGGTATAAGGGATAAGAAAGTTTCAGGTCCCATTGCAACAAGAGCAGATCCAAGGCATATATGAAGCTGCATATTGTACAAAGTATCAGTACTACATATCAGTAATTTACAACAGCAGCAGCAGCAACCAAAACCTTTTCCCACTTGGTGGGGTCAGCTACATGGATCAATTAACACCATAATATTCTGTCATGGACTATATCTACAAATAGTCGTTAAATTCTTTATCTCTCTTGATAATTTGGACTATAGTTTTCGTTGGTCTCCCCCTTCCTCTAACTATTTTACTATCCTCAATCTGGCAATTTGTTGTATATCAAAAATTATAAGATCAGACAAATTCCCAGATCCTCCAATAACAACAACCTTATTGATATTGGCTAAGAAATGAACCAAGAAAAAAGTAATACACCAAAATTCATATAAATGAATAGAAATTCAATACTGTAACACTGGACAGCTATATTTTGTTATTGGCAAATTGTGCATCATTCATCAACAGCATCAAATGCCCCTGTTAACACATATCGCAAGGGATAAATCCAGATTTGTGTAAAAGTGTTGCTAAAAACCACCTATTTGCTTCTGAAATTTCAAGATCATAATATGATTCAAAAGATATCCAACTTTCTATGGGTCAACTCAATAGAAACTGTTCAAAATTGGGACATAGGTCCTGCTAGGAAAATCGAACACAACCAAGCCTGATGTATAATATCTTGACATTCACACTAGTATAGTTTATCAAAAAAATGAAAAACAACATAGAAAAGAAGGGTAGACCTGCTTCCTAAAGGGAAAATCTTCATCAGGCTGCTTCTGCATATTTTCCAGGTTTTTGAGTATTCCTGTCATAAAGTAAGTAGAATAATCTCCTGCATAAATAATAGCATCAATAACAAATATTAGTGACTGATAGGGTACCAGGAATTAACAGGGAAATTAGAAAGGAAATATGCTGTGTTATTACTCTCCTCAAGCCTGTATCAGCAGATATCAGTGCTTGGGTACGGAAAAGAAAGAAAGACAGCCTGGGCAAAGAGTGTCTGATCTCTCCCAATTCCAGCCTGCCTCTCACTCTCATTCATTCCCTATATACCCATCTTACAACTGACTCCCACACCCTCACTACCCTCACTGCTGTCACCTCAGCAGTTAGTTACATCGGGTCATACTCCCCTACATTGCACCTCTATTTCTCCTCACAATACATACCCATGACAAACCAACAAATTATCAAGTCAACGCAAGAAAGTAAAACAAGACTTGACGGAAATCCGAATACCTAATTTATGAAACATAGCAGAAACAACTTGAAATACTCTGTCCCAGACAGTTGTATAGCGACAATCAAGTAAGCTTGAAATAGTGGTACAAATTTCTTCAATAATGGTTGGCCCTGATCTCTTGGATGCTTTGTTTTCATCCAAAGTTATCTGATCGACTCCCTGTTTAATCAATCTTTCATCAATACAACAACTGATCAAGTTCTTGAGTGCATCAGTGGCTGCATATCTGGCTTCTTCATGTTCAGATGCCAAAATGTCTGCATATTTAAAAGTAAAAATTACGTACACTTTCATGCTTGGTATGCACAAACATCATCATAATATAATAATTCAAAATATCATTCATACCTTTGAGATAATTAAAGACAAAAGGAAGCTTATCTACACATATTTGGCTGTTAAGGGAATAAAGTTTATAGAATCCAGCATCAAGCAGGCGTGCAGTAAATGCCATTTCGTCTCCAGACATGTTCTTCTTATCTGATGAGATAGAAAGCGCCAATAAGCTTAGCAACTCCTCGGAATTTTGAATGTTCAACAAGATATCACGAAGACACAACTGAGATTGCCTTCTGACCTGTTGAAATATCTTATCTAGTTAGCGCACACACACAACATTGATTGATTCAATTCAAGTGTGTATGCATAAATAAACACATACATACCTTAGGTCGTGAATCAGTAAGAAACCCTAACAAGACATTGAACAAGTTGTTGTGAGTGTCGCCGTTGATGAGCAACAGGCAATTGAATCCGTAAACAAAAGCGCTCTCTGAAACCACCGAGGGAGAGCGTAGAACTCGCACGAGGAGCTCGGACAAGGGCTTTCTCTTCTTCTTCAACACCACGACAGGCACTGTGGGGAGGAGGAGGGAGAGAATAGTGAGAAGCGCGTCGATGAGGTGGTTAGGGGGGTTAGATTCCGATGCGATGCGGTCCAGGGAAGAGCATGTGGCGCCCAAATAGGCGACAGGGGAAGAAGGTAGTTTCTGGTTTCTGAGCTCCTCTGACATGGCACCCATGACGGCGCAGAGGTGCTTCTGGTTTTCACCCAAGCCAGAAACAATTGAATTGCAGAAACCATCGTCTACGGCTTCCTTCTCCACTTCCATGTTGCACTAAAACTGAACTAAAACACACACTCTGGCTGCCTCCTACGGCAAGAGTGGTCTATATATTATTATTATTATTATTAA
This sequence comes from Sophora flavescens, assembly GCA_030762895.1. Classification (NCBI taxonomy): domain Eukaryota; kingdom Viridiplantae; phylum Streptophyta; class Magnoliopsida; order Fabales; family Fabaceae; genus Sophora; species Sophora flavescens. The sequence goes on from CM061070.1 coordinate 52,728,848, forward strand.
GGAATAAATAAATGACACACCCGAACCGAAATAGGTTTATCAGGGTTCACCTTCACATATTTACGGCCCAGCCCAGCTGATTAGACTTGTTTTTATCAGGGGCTTGCTATTAACACCTCGCATGATACTCCTTACACCTTGCAATTTTTTTTTTATATTTCTTTTCCAAAAATGTCATTTTCGTCTCATTGATGTGTTCATGTTGATACTTTTTCTGGAAATTATTTTTCGGAAATTAAATTCCGTACATTCAAAATGTTATTCCGAAATAAAAAAAAATTCATCATCAGAAAACTTATTTTCAAAAAAGTTCCCGAATTTAAAATCCGAAAATTGGATTTCAGGATAGGAAACATTCCGGAAAAATAATTCCGGATGTTACTGAAAGCCCATCCACTGAACCTTCTTCCTTTTCTTCGTCTGTTGAATTTCTTGCATTCTTCGCTTCTCAGTGTTTCACCACTAGCGGTATGGTAAGATGTTGAAAAGGGGATTCAACGCTACTTTCCATTTTCGCTATTTTCAAGGATGAGAGTGATATGTTTCATTTACTGCCTTCAGCTTATTGTTGCTAGTCATGCTACATTCAATTCATGTGTGTTCACTGAAATGGTTAACAATTCGGCGTGAACTATTACAGAAATCTATAATAAATATTATAAAACAAAAATCATGAATGGAAAGTTATGACGTATATCATTTTGAGAGTCATTTTAAAATTAAAAATTATTTTGACATTTGGCTAAATATTCTACTTTTAGAAATTATTTATAAAATTTATAAAATTATCAAGCATTTCTTCTTCCATTTGTCTTATATTATCACTCAATATGTAACACTGTATATCTTTCCAAAGCAATTAAAATATTTGAAGATGAATCATTTTCCGTTGTAATTTATTTAAATCATAATTTCAATTCATTTCCAATCATCTAAATTTATTATCTACATTTGATTCATACAATTTTTTTAAAATAAAAATATCATTTTTAATAATTACAGGTTATATATATATATATATATATATATATATATATATATATATATATATATATATATATATTGTAAAGATAAAAGCTATATTTTTTTATATATAATGTATACTATGATTGGTATATACGTATAGGTTTTATAAATATTATTATTGGAAAATATCATTTTTTTAATAATTGTGGATCATATTATATTATTATTATTATTATTATAATAAAGATAAAAGCTATAGATTTTTTTCAAAAAAAATTATTCAATAGCATATACATATAATTCGCTTGATTATATATTTATAATAAAATTAAAATTCTTTTGACAATTGGAAAGACATTTATCTTTTAGAAAGTATGTATATATATATATATAAATTAAAATTATAATTATCAAATATTTCTCATCCTACTTACACTGGTATTGAAGATTATCAATGATTTTCAATGTAATTGATTTATTTGAAGCAACTAAAAATTAATTGTTGTACATCATGAATTGTGATAAACAAAGAGTCGTAAATTTTATATGTTTTCAAAGAAAATAAATTATGTCAAGATGATGAATCATTTTCCTATGTAATTTACTTAAATCTTTGAGTTATTTCTCCTATATTCTCGATACAAGTTTACTCTTTATCCAACCTAATAGATGCACTATTAAAATGTAGACAATCAAATGAAAATATAAAACTCAAGCATCTCCTGAGAAGGTTTGTTCATCTAAAGTTTGCAAAATAAGAGTTTTGTATCTTGAAAAGAAAAAATGAGTATTCTAATTTGTCGGAAATGAATATGTCTATGTAAGATTCTTACTAATGTGGTATGGAATTCAAGACATATTGTATGACTTAAATTATATAATACACACCCCAAAACATTCAATGGAAGCAACAATATATTCCTTTCTCGTGATATCTGTTCACATTTAGCATAGAAATTAAAATGAACATGTACAAAATCATGCAACTTATGTGTCAAGTGTTGACAACATCTTGATTGAATAGTCATCATATGACATTGTCCATTTACTTTTACTGATTCGAAACCAACTTTTGATTGAAAGTTCTCTAAGTTTTGATATACATGACTTTTCTTGACTTTTTGTGTAAAATTATTTTGAATATGTATTCCTCTCAGCCAAAGAATTTTTCTTACCTTCTAAGGATGCTAGTATCAACTTTATTGGGGGTGGGTGGGGGGGATAATATCATATAAAGGTGACATTCTCCCATTCCTTTGAGTTATTGAGTTTTTGACTATATCCGTGTTTTCTTGAGTTCAACTAATCGTTTGTAGTAACTGCTAATTAAAAGGTCTTCTATTTTTTCTTCTTCATATAGGCGACTCTGGTTTCTTTTCTTTAAATAGCAAACAAAAAGGCATAAACAACCAAAGATGAAACTAATTGGAGAGGTGTGGCAATTATATAAATGCATTATATATTTGGACTTAGAATTTGCTGACTATGAATGACTATGAATTAATCTGCTCATCTTCGGTATGGTTTCCTCCATGAAACTCATATGATACCTATGTGCTTTAAGTTGTCATTTTCATTTTCTAGATTTGTACTCTTTTGTATTCCTACAAAGTTTCCCAATTCTATAATATTTATCATGTTTCTTTTCTCTTTGAGGCAGATTTTATGTACTTTATTTTGCTTCCTACATTAGCCTTGATAGTCCAGTAATATATTGGTATGTGTATTAGGTTTTTGGGTTTTAAAAAGTTTTTATGATTTTGGATTATTATATTGATAAGTTAATTACATTATTAGTCTTGGAAACAGATGGGAGAAACTGCAGTTAGCACCTAGGATCTTGAAAAAAAAATTGAAGCAAGCATTTTAGATTTTTGTTTTGAAGAAACAATCAACAAAATTGTCTCTTTATAAGCCACGAAGGGAGACACCAAAAAGTTTTAGGCAATAGGTAGTTTCTCATTCATATGTTAATATGGTATACTTTTAGTATATGGGATAAATTACCGATCATGAATTGTGTTTATTTTATTCAAGTAGATTGAACTTGGTATATAATGATTTATTGTTTGGCCACAGAATGTGAAAGAACTGGTTACTGGTACAGATGCTGCTCACAACGCACTCTTGAAGTATGCAGATAAATATTGTAAGCTGATATTAGGAAGAGTTTCATTGTGTTTGGTTCTGTTTCCCTTTAAATATATGTTATCCTTTATACTTTTGCAAATCTGCAAAAATATGATAGATCCGTTAATCAGTCTTACACATAATGGTTTTTTTTAAAAAGAGAAATTTCAGACTTTAGCATTGAAAGCCTTCCCAGTTTTTGGGCTATCCAATAAATCAGCTGCGTATAGAATTGTCATTGTAAGTCATTTCCATGTCTTGAATGTGTTGCTCATGCTTAAACTTTGTCTGCTGCAAGTTTGATTAATAATTTTTGTCAAACCTTTTGTATTTTAAAAGTTCATTCTTCAAGTTAAATAATAACTATAAGCCAGGCACTTACCCCGTTTGCCTCGGGTATTATACAAATTTCTGGTCTCCATTTTATTCTTGGAGGGTGGGCTTGAGATTATTATGTACTTTTACCAATTTCAATTAAGAGAATAAGAAACTGACACTCACCATACATTAAATGATTGCTTAGAAATATTAATTTAATAATAAATAAATTATTAGTTTTAATTTTTCACAAAAATGGTATGACTCTGAGAAGCTGCAGGAAATTGGAGGGTGGGCTTGAGATTATTGAGGAAAGAGTAAAACATTTGTTTAAAACTTTGTTTCATGTTAGGATGGCTTTGAAGCTTGGACATGCTGAGGTCAAACCTGCAATTCTAGTTAAGTTTATAACCTAAGATGAAAGTACATTGTAGTTTCCATTCCCGGATGCAGACTTCTTATTAACAGCATCTGGCAATTCTGCAATTGCTCGAATCAGAAATGATGCTCTTGCTTTTGCTACTGATACATCTGTCCATAAAACAAGACAATTTTGTTCTCTTGAGGTTGTATTCTTGTGTAAATAGTAATATTCACTTACCTTATCACGGCAGTGATTTTTTAAATTTAATGTATGTAACTCAAGAATGAGAGACTCCTATGTTTGATCTGGCAAAAGAATAGTTAAATTGAAACAATTCACCCTCAAAGTAGTAACCATTTTGTTTTTATCTCTGATTCAATAATAATCAAGTACTTGTTTATTAATTAGGTGAACAGAGTTGGCATGTGAAAAGCATATGTCACAGCCTGAGGTCAAACTTCAGTATGCATAAAGGCTGCAGTCTTGCAACAGGGAGTGAATCAATTCTGAAGTAGCATACCAAAATGGAAACCCCAAAACAAACACCACATCCTTAAAAAAAACACAAAAGAGATTGAGAAATATGCACATAAAAAAAACCAATATGGAGAAGATTAAGGCTTACCAATTAGTCTCTCAATTTGAATAAATATTGTATTAATCCTTGTAAGCACGAAGAAGAAAGAAAGAAAATAGTGTAGAGAGCAAAAAAGAAGAGAAGACACAATGAAAAGAGAAGAGAGGATAGCTTGTTGTTTTGAATCCCAATGTGAGAAAAAGTTAGGTTAATTGTACCAAGAAAATGTATAATTTATTTAAGCATTAAATCGATTTCAAATTAGTATTAATTGATTTTGTAGAATTTTCAATGTGTTTGATATGTTTAAAAATTGCAATATTATATTGATCGTCCATCATAACGGGCTATCGTATAAATTTGAAAATTGTGTGTTGTTGCTATACTGTACCTTTTTTAAAATCGTATATTTTGAATGTATTTAATATTGTAATATTTTCTTATATCATACACAATATTCTAAAATTTTAAAGTGCATTAAAAATGAATTTAGACTATCATTGGTGCATTAAAATTTGAATCATATCTCTTGTGACTCAAATTTCGATATTTAATAATTTTATTTGATAATATGATATGAGTTTAATTAGTATGTACTGTTAGTGTAAAAATTTTTACACTGTTAACCAATCACAAATCATGGAATCAATGACTTTTAAGGTGATTTGGATAAAAATCAAAGATTTTCAATGATGTGGCGATTTATTATTAGTTGCGATGTAAAAAAACATTTCCCTATTTGTGTATAAGCAATTAAACTCATATGATATCATGTATATTTGAGAAGATTTGAATTAAATGATGTTTTTCTCAAAGGCGTCACGTGGAAGAGCATTCAATGAAATTATTCCTAAATGTATATAGTATAGATAAATTGGGAGCATTAAAATCCGAATCAAATTTCTTGTGACTCAAATTTGGATATTTAATAATTTCATTTGAGAATATTTGAAATAAAAGATGACAATATGATGAGAAGATTTTAAATTGGTGCATTAAAATTCAAATCAAATCTCTTGTGACTCAAATTTGGATATTTAATAATTTTATTTGATAATATGCTATGAGTTTAATTAATATGCACTGTATTCTATGACACTCATTTAAATTTAAAGTATAAAACGAACGTTCAGGAATTAAGGAACTTTCACTACAAAAAAAGGGTGATTACCGACGGCCAAAACCCGTCGGAATAGGCCAAAACCCGACAGAAATCAGACTTTTCGATGGACTTTTCGACGGCCTCAACTCCGTCAGTACAAGGCGTGTAGGAAAGGCTTATCGACGGATATGGCCCGTCTGTCGAAAACTTCCAACGGAAAAGGCCGTCGGTAACTCCTCACACGGGATCCCAGATTTTATGACGGATTCCTCCGTCGGTAAGTGTAGTGGTAGTTTCTGACGGACATGTCCGTCGGTAATGAGGATTTATTTTTTTTAATTATTTTTTTAATAATTATTTTTTTTATTTTAAAAATTCATTATTATTTTATTTTTATTTTAAATTTTAATTATTATTTGATTTTATTATAATTAATTTATTATATTATTAATTTAAAACCAAAATTTAAATTACAAATAAAATTAAAAGGTAATTAAATTAAATTAACTTAAAATAAAAAGGTAAATAATCCAAACATAAAATATATGTCGAGCTACAAAACACAACTACATCTATAACTATCCTAATAATCACCATAATAACCGTCATCGTCGTCCTGGCGGTGGGAGTTCACCGGCATCAAATGACCATCAGGTTGCGGCTCAAAAGACACACCAGCATCATACGGCTGTGGTTGTGGATCGGTAGAAGTAGTGGAGGGCTGGCTGGCATAGAGGACCCCCTGCAAAGCGCTACGCCTGTCTGGTGGGAGGAAATCGGGCACAACGATCATGACCGTAGAGAATGTCTCCATTTGCCGCATCATGAGCTTGTTCACCTCCCTGTGCTACTGCACCTCCTACCTCAGCCGCTACACCTCCTCCATGTCCTGTGAGCCGGAGGATGTAGGCTCCCAAATGGTTAAGCTCGGCGTCGACCCCCCGACTGATGGACTTGACTAGGGTCGTAGTACCGTAAATCCACCCCTTCTTCTTCCCGCACGCCACGTCCATCCAAACCTAAGTCTGTAGTCGCTCAACCTTGGCAGGGTCCAGCTTGGAAGGATCCGAGGCACCAGAGCAGGAGGCAGTCTTAGGCGCAACCTGACTAAACCTGGCATTGTACTCTGCATGCGATCAATACATTACAATCAATATATTATTAAACTATATATAATAATAACCTATATAATAATAACATATACTTTAAATGTAAAAAGACACTTTAGCTCACCACTGTCTACCTCGACCTCTCATCCACAAATTCACCGTTGTCAAAGCGAATATGCGTCTGCTCAAAGACCATAAGGACATTAACGGATTGGGCAAACTGTCCTTCCAACAACCAACACATAAATAAAATCAATTAGTTATAAAATAATTTTTTAATAAAAATATACAGTTTATAAATAAAATTATTTATATATGCATACCATGTTAATGGCTTGCTGCATGTGGCTAATCGAACCACCAGTGTGCATGCTCCCACCCTTCTCGGAAGCTCGATTCCTCTTCGCCTATTGACACTTCAGCTTGTAAGCCGGAGTGTCCCAGTACGCACATAGCTGGGCCCAGATGTTGGGTCTGATGTAATCCGGATGTATCCGACTCTCCCCACGCTCCCGGAGCATGTCCCTCAATCTAGCAGCTGCTCGGTCATCAAAGACAGCACGTATCTCTGAGGCATGCTCCGGTAACCAGCGCACAAGCTCCTGTTAACAAAGAAAAAATATTAATAACATTGTACAAAAAATATATATATAATGTGTGAAAAGTAAAGGAAAAATTACATGAAATAATAAACAACAACTTACCCTGAATCGTCTCAAGATACGATCCCGGTCGTCCGTGGGGATCACCCTCCATGATGGCCAGAAGTGACAATATTGCGCCTTGATGGCGTAGGTAACGTGCTTCAATCCCACTTTCGATGGGATGAAGCTGAAAAATTTATAATTTTATTAATTCAACAATATGACAACCAACTAATATATATACTTATTGAATACTAACTAAAATAGTAATAGTTAAAAAAAACATTAAATTAAATAAAACTTTCGACCAAGAAACAGGACGGATCCATGGTCGATCCTCAAGTACGGGTACCCTGGCCCACTCAGGCATGTCCTTCGCCGTGGCCGACTGCTGCACAGACGATGAGGATGGAATGGCCGTGTCGTGATCATATGTCGGCCTGGATGATGTGGATGGAATGGCCGTGTCATGCTGTGGCAGCATCCCAGGAGTCGGTATAAATGATAATCCTGCTGGCTGTGTGGCCGGCACAGTCGATGATGATGGTGGTGCTGGGTATGGGTCCACTAAGGGGTAGTGAGTAGCCGGCTAGTGCGCATCGTGGCGCAAAGCATGTGGAAGTCTGGACATGGGTGGAGGATGGGGTAGTGTGGGTCGGGGATGGTGTAGTATGGGTAGGGGATGGTGTAGTATGGGTGGGGGAGGCTCTTATAGGTGCTACTGGACATGTGGAAGTCTCCTTGTTCTCACTCCTGCACTTAATATATATTGCAAGTATTCAATTAGGCTTCCCTTCTTTTGCGTGGGCCCTCCTTTCAATATAATCCATTCCCTTTAAAAATAAAATCCTGTAGCTTTACGTTAAATTTGATTTTACATCAAAAGCTATCTTCTAATAACAAATTGAATCTCAATTGGTGGGTCCCATTTTCTAATTGCCATCGGTTTTGAAATACTATGTTTCAAGCATACTGTGTTATCTTTCTATCAAAATTCTGTTTCAATATTCAATTCAAGTTGCATCACGTGGCTTTATCTTGATCAATTTACCAAAGCTAAATCCACATTGAATTCCCCTATCTCTCAAATATTGCGCAAACCTCATTGGCTAACTTGCATCTTCAAAAATCATTTGGAATTGATTTAGTGTGTGGACCCTCTAGTTTGTTGCAACGTTGGCTTATCTCTCTCCAATTTTCAATTTCTTTTTCAATCTTTTAATTCAATCCAATTTGTGTTTCAATCTATTCCACATCCAAGTGCATCACGTGGGACCTTCACAAATTACTTGGCAATCTTCAATTTAATCTTCTTTGTCCTTTCCTAAAAGTAAAAATAAGAAAATCTTGAGAAAATCAATTAAATTCTAATTAAAATCAATTAAATGCACACATTGACTCTAAAATAATCAAAATAGGAAAACGAAGTCTAATTTGGGTTGAATCAAGCACTCAGTTTATTTTAATTGATGAAATCCGCTCTAAAATAATAGATAAAACATGATAAGCCAGCGGATTATCAAAATACCCCAAACTTAAACTTTGTTTGTCCCCAAGCAAACTAAAACTCAAAAAGACTCAAAATTGGGTAAGCTCAATAGACTCAATTAATTTCACACAAATTTCATGCAATTTTATCAATTCAAATTTTCTTCAATGTTTCCTCCTTTACATCATTGTAATCCCCACATTCATTTACTTTAAACAATTAAGAATTTAATCATTCATGCAATTATTAATCTAAGCAAAGGGTTCGAGTTACGCATAAGAGAGAGATCACCAATTTCAAACATTTACCTTCCTCACAATGGCATTTAATAATTCACTCATTCGCTCAATTTGTCTAGGCTATCAACTTTCACTCAATTTCACATTTCAAGAGCACTTTCCATGAATTTGATTTTCATCTCAAACAAAGTTCCCACGAAAACATACATGCATCAACAAAAGGTCTTTCATAGGTTGTAATGTGGCCTGGATAAAGGTAGGATATATAAAGGTGCTAGGCTTTACATCCCTAGGAATTAAGAGAGCATGAAACCTTTTACCTTGACTTTCCACTCTTATTTCCTTTTCAATTATTATTATTATTTTTTTTGGTGGCTACAACCTTTTCCTTTTAATACCCTTTTTTGACATTTTTGAAATTTTCTTCTTTTTCTTTTTGACTTTGGCTTCAACCTTTATTTTTTTCTTTTTCTTATCCTAAAATAACATATCAAATCCTTGTAGCCACCCCAAACTTAGTTTCTTACAACCCTTGTCTAGCTAAGCTTCCATGCTCTCCTAAATCCTAAGATTTGGTTAACATGGTTTTTCCAGTTTTTTGGCTTATAACATAAGGTCATCAAGAAACAATAGGCTATTAGGCACAATGTGGCTTATTAGGGAACATGCATTAGGGATGGTTCTTTTTAAGCCAAGAAGCTATTTCAAAGAAAATTGCCTAAATCATTTGATGCAAACATATAACCATGCAAACCATGAAGAGATTCAAGCAAATCCGGGAAAGTGTAACTTAAAAGTGATTAACACAATTCAAAAACATTGTTGGAGGCTCAAATTCACCTGGACATTTTTCGCAAATTGTTTGACCGAGATACAATCCCTAATTTGTGCATCCCTTCACCCCAAACATATCATAAATTATGCAATCACAATAAAATTTCTCAAAGTTCAATTTTCAATTTTCTTCATGGGGATCAATTTTCAATTTTCAAATTATTAGGGGAAGTCATCAAAAATCAATATTTATCATGCAATCCATTTATGCTAAATTTAATAAAATCCATTCAAGCTCACCAACATAAGACTCATACACATATGACTCAAGTAAAGAAAAGCAAAATAATTAAAAAGAGAAGGGTTTAGAAAAACTCATTGAAAACGCTTCCACCTGGATCCCATAGCCTATGGTAAAAAGACCAAGAGATGCCCAAAATGTAAGACCTTCATCCCGGATCCCATGGCTTGTGGAGTGGAGATGGAAGAAGTAAGTGTGATGAGATTTCATTGACTTCTTTAAGTGATATGATGAGATCACTTCCTCCTGGGTCAAATGGTAAGCCACCTACTTCAAGAATGGCCTTTATGTAATTAGTTTCTCCATAATGCAATTGAACCATAACTTTTTGAGGCGACCTTAGAGCCTTTGCCGCTGTTGATGAAAACTCTCAATTCTCAGGCAATGACTTGAACTCCAAAGTTGGTATTTTCACAAAGTAATGTTGTAGACAAATATAAGGTACCAACTTTGTTATATCCAAACATGCATGCAAACTAACATACTTATCCTTAACTCATAATTTTTAGGTTCCTCAATAGGAATGGTAAGAGAAGTATTTTCCACATGATTGGTCTCCTTTGTCCCTTGCAAAGGAACAATAAGAGATATTTCCTCCTTGCACTCGTCTTCATGATCCTCTCATCTTAAAGCACCTTCCACCACCACTTCACCTTCATTCACGTCCATGCTAGCAAATAGATTCTCTTCAATTTGAATTCCACGCCGCTTTTCTGCAAGCAATTTAGAAAAATCACTAGCTTGTTCTTCTAACTTCTAACAATTGCCACTTAGCGATGCTGCTATCTTACTAGCATTTCTCCCTGCTTGCATTTCAGCCCTCTGAATCATGGAACTAACTTCCTCCTTGCTACGCTCTATGCTCAAGCTCAAAAGATAAGCATCTATATCCCAAAGAATCTCTAGCAAAACGGGATCCAGCTCGAAGTATGGTGGTGGTTGCAAAGATGACAAATAGGATTTCCATTCCTCTTTGGAGTATATCTTCACGTGCTTACCAGTGATACCATCAAACACGATCCAATCAAGTTGATATTCCCAAGTTGGATAGTAACGATAGTTCATGTGTTTCATCAACCTTGCACAAACAAAACTCAAAAGAAAAGGTCAAATATATACAAATAAAAATTAAAAAGACTAAAGTAGTTGCCTCCTTTGTTACTAATGATATTGGTATTGCCAATCCCCGGCAACGGCGCCAAAAACTTGATGTGTGGACTCCGACAAGTATACCGGATTCGTCGTCAAGAAATAATTAAAACGGCAAGTAAATTACCGAGTATCGAACTCAGGGATTGAGAAACCAAGTACCACTTCACAAATTAAACAACTATTTTAGAGTAAGAAATAAGTGTGAATAGATTTCAAGAAAATAAAATAAACAATAAAAGAAATCAGAATCAAATATTTTTGGGATTTCAAATTTTAAAAGAGATTTCTATTTGCAGCAAAACGAGCAAGCACCTGGGACTTGACGATGTATCCTCCCCACTTAGCCTTCCCCTTCCCCTTATCACCGCTAGGCGGTGGGGGGGCGGGGCGACTGTCCTCCTGATGCTGACATATCTATTTTTATAACACAATTATAAATCAATGTAAAAACAATAAATCAATTGAGATCTAACAGACTAATCTAAGCAAATATTTAATATACAACAATATTTGTCAAGTCTTACATTTAATTGAATAAGAAAATATTTAAATACAATAAAAATAACTTAACAATAAAAATCATATTCAGACTCGGTATCGTCATCTGATTGTAAGCCCTACTCTTCTTCTTCTTGCATTGAGTCATCACTTTGGATTTCTTCCTCTGATGATGAATGCATCGATGACTGATTACCAATGACCACTTCTTCCCCTTCATTTGCAGATCCCAACATGCCAGTAATATGTTCGACCTCAATTACTTCATTGACATGTGATGATTAATCCACCTAGAATGGCGTCTCAGCCTCTGCATCATCGATTTCTATGCGACCCCTAGGCTTGTAGTGACAGCAACACACCAACCACGTTTGTCCGTTCTCATTGCTGGATAAGGGACATAATAAACTTGTTTTGCATTCCGACCAATTATAAACGGATCAAATTGTTGATATCTTCTATCCTTGCGAATGTCCACGATTCCATACTTGGGATCCACCTTTGTGCCTGTCCTCGATGGATCAAACCAGTTACAATAAAATAAGACTACTTTTTTAGGATAAGTAGTAGTATTGTATTGTAACTCATATATGTGTTTTCTGACCCCATAAATATCACCAGTACCTTCACCCTGTACGACAACCCCGCTATTAATTGTCTTTTTGCCCACGTTCCATTCGTCTGTGTGGAATTTGTACCCATTAATAAAGTATGTATGCCATGATCTAACACAGCTATAGGGCTCATACGCTAAATCTCTCAAGTGTTGATTAGTCATGCTTAATGGTTGCTGATACACCTACAAATAGGTAAGTCATATTAAATAATTACTTTTTCAATTAGCAATTAAGTTAATATATTGTTTGCTAAGTTATATCACACTTACTTGTTGCTTGAACCATTCAGGAAAATCTACGTGTGTTCAAGCAGAAGCATCTTGTTCACTCAATTGATTAATTTGCAGGAACACACTGATAAATAAAATGTGTGCTATGTGTTAAAAGAGAAATTGATATAACATGTGATACATTAAACCAAAAATGGGTCGTTGAAACTTACTCATTGTATGGTTTCATCTCTGTGCAATTTATCAAGACAGGAATGTAACACCCCAAGTTTCAACGCTTTATTATATCTGTTGATATATTTAAATGTGGATATTTTATCCGAAACCTAGAAAATGATTTTGGCCAAAAAAAAATCATTTCTGAATTCTATCCAATAGAATGAAGATCTAGTTAAATTTTTTTAGGTTTGAAACTCAGACGAAAACCGGTCTGTGTTTTCACTGTCAGTAAGAATTTATCGATCAGAGGACCAAATTTTAACTAATGAACGAAAAATCAATGACTTTTACTCTGATCTAAAGTGATAGGATTTATTTCGAAATTTTTTCAAAATAAATAATGAAAGCGCGCAGAGGAAATTTGAGACGGGTAAATAACAGAACGAGAAATAGTGCATAAATAATTTGAAGCAGAGATGATAAAAGTGATTGATGGGACTCATGAAAATTAGTCACATCATAACTTTTAATCTATGTTTACACTTTAATATATATTATTATAGTGTAAAACCCATTAATACAGCCGCCACCACAACCAGTCGTTCCTGCAGGAGTACCCGAGTCACCGCCACCTGCTCCCATCGTCATCTATGGCGGAGAGGAGGAGGATGATGACATCCTGGTCGCCGAGGCACTTCCTGAGGTGGATCTCATCGAGGAGGAGCCTATAGAGGAGGAGCCGGAGGGCGAGGTATCGGAGTACGATCCTCTCGACGAGGAAATGGAGCCTGTGGAGGATGACACTGAGGGAGGATTTTCACCAGACCCGTCGGACCCTGGGGATGATCATGAAGGTCTCTCCAATGGACATATCTAGAGGGTCGTAGGGTGTTGATAGCTTAGTTCTTTTGGGTAGTACTAACTCCACGGGGCTCTGTATATCTGGCTGATGAGAGCCAAGTTTTTGTTTAGTGGCTTTCTCCGATGAACCCTGATTTTTGTATATCATCTGTATGTATGACTTATGTCTGTATATATTTTCTAACCTGCCATATAACTCTGATATGATGACTCATGGTTAAAAAGGTCTTTATAGAAATGATGCGTAGTTATATGTATATATGTTTATGTCTCGGAGAGCCTTTCTTTCGAATGAAAATATAAATGTTTCAACAGGTGTTTTGTTTGGAAATGTTGAAATTACAGAGGAGACTCTGTCGATTTTTTTTTACCATACCCAAGATTGTAAGTAATTTCCGAAAGTAACCAGCGTTAAGTTATACACTTTCTATTTTATTTGTACGTAATAAAATGGAAGGTGATGTAATACCAAGGGAGGTGTTACGTTTAGTGGTATCAGAGTTGGTCGAGTCTTTCGGGAATCTTTGGGGAATAGGTCTATTATGTCTAAGTTGTGTAAATCTTTGACTAAGACCTGTTTGAAATTACTTCTTGGAGTAATGGGTGTTGTTAAATGAGAGTATATCTCAATTTTGAGTTGAGATTTAACTAATTGTATCTTGTAGATCAGTTATGGAAATCGAAGGTGGAGGTAGACATGGTCACGGTCGTGGAAGAGGCCGTAGAGGTGGCAGGATAGCTGGGTAAGTTGATTTTGAGGAACACTATGAGAATGTTGATGGACCTGATTATGCAGCTCAAGTGATGGCAGGTATTGCCACTGCTATTGCCCTTCAAACTGCTGCAACGAATGCACATACTCAAGTTGTTACTGAGGGAAAGGGACTGATGGCTTTCAGACGTCAGAACCCACCTCAATTTCATGGAGAGACTAATCTTGATAAGGCGGATCTATAGATAGAGGAACTAGAGAAATTGTTTGAGTTAATTAATACTCAGGAAGACGTCAAGGTTCCGTATGCTACTTTCTTACTGTTGGGTGATGTTGAATACTGGTGAAAGGGAACCAGATAGTTGTTAGTTGCGGATCATCATGAAATCACTTGGAATGTCTTTCGTGAGGCCTTTCTGGAAAAATATTTTCCTCAAAGTGCTAGAATTGAGAAGGAACAAGAGTTCGTAGGCCTGTAACAGATGTCTCGATCTGTTGGGGAGTATGTAGCGAGGTTCGAGTCGCTTGCCAAATACTTTCGATTCTTTCAAGTACAACCCAATGGAAATTGGAAATGCGAGAGATTGGAAGCAGGTTTGAGGTTCAAAATCAAAGAATCTGTCTTACCATTGCAGAGAAGAAATTTCGAAGCTCTGGTGGAGATGAGTCGGAAATTTGAACAGATAAGGAAAGAGAAGGATAGTCAAGGGAATGTCGGAGGACCATCCAGATCCAGAACCCAGTTCCAAGATCAACGAGGAAAGCAAGCTCAGAGGAAACCATACTATAGACTATCCGGAAACAACCAGAATCAACAGTCGTCTGTCCAGTTGTTATTGCATCTGGGAGTGGGAGCCAGAGATATCAAAGCCAAGGCAATCTTCAGAAATGCTACAAGTGTGGGAGAACCAATCATACTACCAATGACTATGCATTGAAAGGAATACAATGCTTCAATTGTGGACAGATAGGACACATATCCAGAGACTGTAATGCTCATAAGTCTGCACCAATTTCCAACAACCCTCAGACCAATAAACCACAGGCTAAGGGAAGAGTTTATACCATGAGTGGAGCCGAGGCTTCACAATCTGATGATTTAATACAAGGTAATTGTGGCATAGCTGGTAATCTTTTAAATGTACTGTTTGATTCGGGTGCAACACATTCTTTTATTTCGATGGATAGTGTGAGACATTTAGAATTGCCTGTTTCTTCCATGTCATATGATTTAATTGTTTCAACTCCTACTGCTGAACCTGTTATGGTGAACTCAATCTGTCTAAACTGTCCTATTATCATTCAGGATAGACATTTTCTTGTGAATTTGATATGCTTGCCTTTAATACAGTTAGATGTAATTTTAGGCATGGATTGGTTATCTTCCAACCATAACCTTTTTAGTAAGTACGAGAAAACTTCAGTTTTTCCTGATCCTGAGATTTCTGGATTTTTATCTACCAACCAAGTAAGAACTTCTTTGAAAGAAGGAGATCAGGAATGCTTGTTTTTATCTAACTTAGAAATCGAGGGGGAAATCGATTTGAGTGTTGTGCCAGTAGTAAAAGAGCTTCCAGATGTTTTTCCGAATGATGTTCTGGGTTTACCCACAATTCGAGATATCAAATTCTCCATCGATTTAGTTCCAGGAACGTGTCCGATTTCTATCGCTCCGTACCGAATGTCACCAAAGGAACTTGTGGAATTGAAAGCTCAACTGGAGGATCTTTTATCAAAGCAATTCATACGACCGGGTGTATCCCCTTGGGGAGCACCAATGTTGCTAGTGAGGATGAAAGGCGGAGGTTCGAGACTATGCGTTGATTTCAGACAACTCAACAAGGTGACAATCAAGAACAAATATCCTTTGCCACCCATTGAAGATCTGATGGATCAATTGATAGGAATTGTGGTATTCCTAAAGATTTATTTAAGGACGGGTTATCATCAGATAAGGGTGAAGACAGGATATATACCCAAGACTGCATTCAGAACTCGTTATGGTCATTATGAGTATCTTGTAATGCCTTTTGGAGTGACGAATGCACCTGCGGTTTTTATGGACTACATGAGTCGGATTTTTCGTCCGTTTCTTGATAGGTTCGTCGTAGTGTTCATTGATGATATTCTCATTTTCTCAAAGAGTCGTGAGGAACATGAAGAACATTTGCGACAAGTTTTACAAATCCTACGTTAGAAGATTTTGTACGCCAAACTTTCCAAATGCGAGTTTTGGCTAGAGGAAGTGAAATTCTTAGGGCACGTGATCACTAAAGAAGGAATTTCAGTAGATCCCGCGAAAGTGGAAGCTGTACTTTCTTGGGAAAGACCAAAGACGGTGACGGAAATTCGAAGCTTTGTTGGATTAGCACCCTACTATCGGAGGTTTATTGAAGGATTTTCAAGGATAATAGCACCTTTAACTCAACTTATAAAGAAATAACAACCTTTTGTATCGACTAAGAAGTGCGAGGTAAGCTTTCAAAGAATAAAAGAATGACTAACAACTTTGCCGGTATTAATACTTCCTGAACCAAACGAACCTTATGAAGTATATTGTGATGCTTCACACCAAGGCTTAGACTGTGTATTGATGCAACATCGGAAAGTTCTAGTGTATGCGTCACGTCAATTGAAGACTCATGAGAGGAATTATCTGACGCACGATCTGGAGTTAGTCACTGTGGTCTTTGCACTGAAAATGTGGAGACAACATCTCTATGGAGCAAAGTTTGATGTTTTCAGCGACCACAAGAGTTTGAAGTACCTGTTTGACTAAAAGCAGCTCAACATGAGACAGAGACGGTGGATGGAATTCTTAAATGATTATGACTTCACGTTGCAGTATCATCCAAGCAAAGCAAACATGGTAGCGAGATGCCTTTGAGTCGAAAAGCCATTCATATTTCAACTATGATGGTGAAAGAACTCGAATTAATTGAGAAATTCTGAGATCTCAATTTTATTGTGGAAGTAAGCCGAGATAAGATCTGTGTATGAATGATAAAGATTTCAAGTGGACTAATAGAAGAAATAAGAGAACAACAAGATGTGGATGCGTTTATCCAGGAGAAGAAAAATTTGATGGAAAAATGAAAAGCTACTGAGTTCAGCTTAGGATCGGATCAAATTTTGAGATGCAAGGGAAGGATCTGTGTACCAGACAATCCGGAGATGAAGAAAATGATTTTAGAAGAATCACACAAGAGCAAATTGAGTATTCATCCTGGATCAACAAAGATGTATCAGGACTTGAAACAAAGACTTTAGTGGCTAGGCATAAAAAGAAAATTGCAGAGTATGTGGCATCATGTCTGACTTGTCAAAAAGCAAAGATAGAACATCAAAGACCCGTAGGAATGCTTACATCGTTGGATGTACCAGAATGGAAGTGGGATAGCATATCAATGGATTGTGTAGTAAGTTTACCCAAAACTTCCAAAGGATTTGACTCGATTTGGGTAATTGTAGATAGGTTAACGAAATCAGCCCATTTCTTGCTTGTCGAGACAAATTTCACTATGGAGAAGTTAACTGATGTTTAAATCAAGGAAATAATCAGACTGCATGAAGCGCATTCGAGTATCGTTTCATATCAAGATCCAAAGTTCACTTCACATTTCTGGAGAAGATTGCAACAAGAATTAGGAACCAAATTGCGATTAAGCTCAGCATATCATCCTCAAACTGATGGACAAACAGAAAGAACAATTCAATCAGTGGAAGACTTGTTGAGGGCATGTGTTTTAGATCATCGTGGGAGCTGGGATGATCTTTTGCCATTGATCGAATTTACGTACAACAATAGTTTTCATGCATGTATAGGGATGGCTCCCTATGAGGCTTTGTATGGGCGAAAGTGCCAGACGCCTTTGTGTTGGTACCAAGATGGAGAAAGTGTGATTCTTGGTCCCGAAATTGTGCGGCAAACATCGGAAAAAGTTAAACAAATCTGCGAAAAGATGAAAGCAACTCAAAGTAGGTAGAAGCATTACTCAGATCGGAGAAGACGACCTCTCGAGTTTCAAGAAGGTGAACATGTATTTCTGAGAGTCACACCCACGACTAGGGTTGGTAGAGTCATAAAGTCCAGAAAACTCACTCCGAAATTCATTAAACATTACCAAATTCTTCGTCGTATTGGTCCAGTAGCTTATCAAATTGCCTTGCCTCCTTTTCTTTCAAACATTCATGATGTATTCCATGTCTCACAACTTAGGAAGTATATTCCTGATCCTGGCATATAATTGAACCCGATGAGGTGCAATTAAAAGAAAACTTGTGTTATGAGGCATCACCTGTACGAATCGGAGGTAGGATGCTTAAGCAACTAAGGGATAAACAAATTTCCTTGGTCAAGGTTATTTGGAATGATACAACTGGAGAAGCAACTTGGGAGACTGAGGACAAGATGAAATTACAATATCCTGAACTTTTTCCAGGTACGTAGTTTCGAGGACGAATTTTATGTAACACCCCAAGTTTCATCGCTTTATTATATCTGTTGATATATTTAAATATGGATATTTTATCCGAAACCTAGGAAATGATTATGGCTAAAACAAAATTATTTCTGAATTCTATCTAATAGAATGAAGTTCTAGTTAATTTTTTTAGGTTTAAAACTCAGACGAAAACCGATCTGTATTTTCACTATCGTTAAGAATTTACTGATCAGAGAACCTAATTTTGA
Organism: Sophora flavescens; assembly: GCA_030762895.1. Taxonomy (NCBI): domain Eukaryota; kingdom Viridiplantae; phylum Streptophyta; class Magnoliopsida; order Fabales; family Fabaceae; genus Sophora; species Sophora flavescens. The sequence continues at coordinate 52,747,783 of CM061070.1, forward strand.
CTTATGAATGAAAAATCAATGACTTTTACTCTGATCTCAAGTGATAGGAGTTATTTCAAACTTTTTCGAAATAATTAATTAAATCACGCAGAGGAAATTTGAGACGGGTAAATAACAGAACGAGAAATAGTGCAAAAATAATGTGAAGCGGAGATGATAAAAGTGATTGATGGGACTCATGAAAATTAGTCACATCATAACTTTAATCTATGTTTACACTTTAATATATATTATTATAGTGTACAACCCATTAATTGTTCCTAATCTAACCAAACAAGGTATTAAAAGATCAAAATCCTCTCCCCCTATAAAGCCCCAAACCCGACGCTACCCCCCCCCCCCCCCCCCCCTCCTATTTTCTTCTTCCTTCTACACAAACTTGTTAGCTATGTCTCCTTGAAGCTTAAGCTAGGATCACCATCAACCTTCATCCTCTTCATTAATCCTTCACTTGAGGTAAGACTCTTTACTCTTGATCAATTTTCTTTCTCTTTTGTTCATCTCTTCTTTTACCATGATCTTGTTTAGTTGAAACCCATTTTCTCTCTTTCATGAAATTTGAATCTTTGTTGCTTATAATGATCAAATTACATGAAAACAAACTTACCTCATGATCCTATGATGTAAATTGATGTTGTTAGCAAAAAAAAAAAAAATTTGGAACCCCAAACCCCTACCCATGAGGCCAAAACTGAGTTAAGGGAGGGTTTGGTGGTTTTGTTTTATTTTTTTCAATTCTAACACTTGATTTAAGCTCCCTATGACCTATATGATCAAGCTCTAAGAGCTTAAGTTCAACAAAATTCCCTAGCCTATTTTTCCTTAAATAGCCGAAATTCACCCTAGGAGGAATTGATAGAATTTCTTCAATTTGTAACTTGTAATCTATTGGGTTTGGAGGGATTCATTGAGTAACTAGTTTCTAAGGCGGTACTGAAGGAAGCAGAAGCTTGTTTGGTATATTTCAAGGCAAGAAACTCATTTCGAGGTAAAGGGAGTCAGCCCGAGGAGTTCCTAGTAGTTATATATTTAATGTTATGAACTTCCTATGATGTTTTATAATATGTTGATTGACTGTGGAACACCTATATATATATATTTTATATGATGTTGAGATGTTGAAACTATATATATCTGATGAATATCCATATATATATATATATATATATATATATATATATATATATATATATATATATGTTGTTGTCTGCATTGTTGAATTATTGAGACTGGTTGAGACATGACGTTAGTAATGACTTGTGAATAGAAAACTTTATTTTATTAAAATGTGTATGAATAAAGGAAACTGGAAAATAAAAATGAGATTGGTTTTCTTTGGAAAGAGAAAAAGGGAAAGGACCTAGATTGTTGAGCTATAAACCCGGGCTGGATTCGGATGGCCGAGGCATCGGGCTGGATTCGGAGTGTCGGTAAAGCCGGGCTAGTGGTCCTACTACGAAGAACCTAGATTTCCGAGACGCCGGACTAGTGTTCTTTTAAGAAAGAGATTTAAAAGTCTTTGATAATATCTTTAAAATTCTAAGTTGATATTAAAAGATAAGTTGATTTTTGAAATATGTTTCTGGCAGACGTGCCGTCGAGCTACAGTATCGCAGGGGTGAACTGACAAATTTGATAATTACGGACCAAAGGCATGTTCTTGGGTCTTTAAGGACATTCGGGCTCGAGCTCCACGAAATGCTCGAGGCTTTGCAACCTCTTGTCATGAAAATCGATTACCCTGCACGAATGTACTCAATAGGGAACTATCCAAATATTATTTAGGTGATATGCGATACCCTAGAACAATTGGGGATCGGACCCAAGAGAGGCCGACCCAACGCTAAACAATTGTGTTATAGGCATTATCGCGATCCTATCATGCTCGAAGAAGGGAAGTTAAGATCTCTGGAGATTTGAAAGTTTAGAAAGTGGATATTGAAGTGTTAAGAAATATTTGATAAAATATTCTTGTTTTAAAAACACTTGAGATATTTACAATTATTACTTTGGGATTTGTTATTTTTGTATTTTAATGTGTTTATGATGTTAAATATATGACGACTATGTTTTATACTCATATATTGGTAACTCACATTTACATTGTTTTTCTCTATTGTGGAAAATTTATATTATATGTTTAGATGGATCCCTTGCACCACATGATACCCTCGGGCTACTTGGCCCATACGTTTAAGTTCCGCGATGAGGCTGGCGCGTGGGTCATCCAACCCGGGGCCTGCAGCACGTCGTATACGAGGCCACTACAATCGACAAAGGGGACAAAGGAGGGAGTCACCTCGATCACTCAGCTGGTGAAGACCGTGGAGGTTCCGCTACCTCCCATTTGGACATTGCTTCGACATCTGGTGGAGTCTGGAAATACAATCCATCAGCCGCTACCACAACCAGTCGTTCCTGCAGGAGTACCCGAGTCCCCGCCACCTGCTCTCATCGTCATCTATGGCGGAGAGGAGGAGGAGGATGATGACATCCTGGTCGCCGAGGCAGTTCCTGAGGCGAATCTCATCGAGGAGGAGCCTATAGAGGAGGAGCCGGAGGACGAGGTACCGGAGTATGATCCTCTCGACGAGGAAATGGAGCCTGTGGAGGCTGACGCTGAGGGAGGATTTTCACCAGACCCATCGGACCCTGGGGATGATCATGGAGGTCTCCCCAATGGACATATCTAGAGGGCCGTAGGGTGTTGATAGCTTAGTTTTTTTGGGTAGTACTAACTCCACAGGGTTCTGTATATCTGGCTGATGAGAGCTAAGTTTTTGTTTAGTGGCTTTCTCCAATGAACCATGATTTTTGTATATCATCTGTATGTATGACTTATGTTTGTATATATTTCCTAACCTACCATAGAACTCTGATATGATGACTCTTGGTTAAAAGGGTCTTTATAGAAATGATGCATAGTTATATGTACATATGTTTATGGTTCAGAGAGCCTTTCTTTCGAATGAAAATATAAATGTTTTAACAGGTGTTTTGTTTGGAAATGTTGTAATTACAGAGGAGACTCTCTCGATTTTTTTTACCATACCCAAGATTGTAAGTAATCACTACAAAAAAACAGTTGTTTAGCGACCGACAAAATCGCGACCGAATCAGTGACCGATTTTCAGTGGTCGCTAAAACCCTAGTTGCAAATTGGTTAGTGACTGATTTTCTCATCGGTTGCTATTTGGCGACCGTATTCAGTCGCTATTTTAGTGGCTAACGCATTGGTCACACGCTCATGGTAACCAAAATAGCGAACGAAAAAGAAGTGGCAAATTCGATGAATGTTTTCCATTATCCTAGCCATATTTAGAGACTAATTTTTCAGTCGCTATTTCTAACGCTAAATTACACTTAATGTTGGCATGTTTGGCGACCGATTTAGTGGTGGCTATTTCGGTCGCTATTTTTATATATATATTTTGCTATTAATATAATATAATATTATATTAATTATGAAAATTAATTAATGTTTTAATATTATAATTAACCCTAATATTATAATATATTTTATTGCATTTAAATAAAATTGTTACGCAAATAAATAAAAGTACTTTCATTCATAAAATTGTTACCCGAATAAATAAAAGTATTATACCATCCGTGCAAGCAAAAATTCATGATATAAAGAAACATCCACAAAAAATACTAATATAGTCAACGAAAATGTAACAGTACAATCAAAATGATAAAGATCATGACGGAGGTGGGTTGTCGTCCTGTTGTGCAGCAGCGTCGACATCCTCCTCCTCATCCTCTGTAGTAGGCGGCGGCGGCGGTGGTGGTGGAGCGTGGAGGCGGCTGAAGATGCGGGTGAGACAGGATGTATCCAGTGGCGCCTCTAAGATCACCAATCTCGGTCTCCAATGTCTTCTGCCTAGCATCCTTCTCGGTGAGCTCCTCAATCAGTCGTGTAATATGATGTTGCATCTACTCTACGACCTCTGGAGGAACGCTCGCCATGCTAGTGTCTCCGCATTTAAGCGGGACGTCATGGCCACATAATGATCGCCCAACTACCCAAGCCCATACACGTGCCCCTTCTTATTTTTACCTCCAACAACCTCCAAAAATATGGCATTCGAATCAACAGAGGCTGGAGAGTGCTGCTCCTGGCTAGAAGAATCACACCCTCCTCAGTCACGTGTATGGGCATCCGCTAGGGCATGATCATATTTTTCCTACAAAATAAAATTGATTATAGTATTATCAACAATTATTAACAAATAATAAGTCGAACGTAATTAAACTAATTAATTTTGTAAGTAAGCAATCACATGCACCATGCCCTGTTGAGCTCTGCTCTCCACTAATTATCCATTACTGCTATCTGAGAGAGAAAAAATGGCAATCAAGCATGAAATTGATACATCCATCCTATTGAGCTTCGCTCTCCGCTAACAAACAACATATAAAGTTTGCAACCACATGCATCAATTTTAATCTACCAGCACACAACCAGCATCCTATTGAGCTCAGCCCTCCACTAACAAACAACATATTCAATTGCAACCACATGCATCATTTCTAATCTACCAGCACACAACTAGAATCCTGTTGAACTCAGCTCTTCACTAACAATCAACAAATCAATTCAAAGTCTTCAAGCACCACTAGCAATAATGAAAAAGATAGAGTATTTATCCTACCTCAACTCCAAGCAAATAGTGAAAACGGGTGACGACTAGAGTGATTGTCAATAGACAAAGAAGACTGTAAGAAAAAATAATAACATCAACAAAGGCTCTTGTGATCAAAGTATAAACTTGGAAATCATTAACCTACTTGCACACTTGCCACGCATGAAAGTATAAACAGAACATTTGAGCTGCCAACATAAGAATTGCCCCCCAAGGTTTAGTAATCATATGATGCTTTTATGCTTTTAAAATATTTTCCGTTAAAATATTTCACACTTCAAATATTAGTAATTCGAAGTCTCAGAACTATGTAACTAGATATTGTTTTAGCCCCTCTCATACAAACCTGTGCATCAAAATTCTCATTGGGTACATTTCTGATCTGTTTCTAAATAATTAATCCAGGTAACCCCTTTTCCACCTTATATAATGAATTGAAAGAATTGTTGTAGTGTTGGTTAGGATTCACAATCACAAACAGTTTAAAAGCTAAATTTTTTTAAAACAGACCTAAACAAACATGCTCTAAATTAATAATAGGGAAAACCACTTTGTCAGATTAGGTAATGAGCACATGAGGGAATTCCTTTAAACCAAACAAATTCAATATATAGAAATACTAAATCCTCTTTAAAAAATGATTGGGTACTCTTCATATATAGAAATGAATACTCTTAAGCTAAAATATATAGAAAGAGTATAAGGGACACTCTAAACCCATATACAAAGAAGAAATGGGGTTGTAAGTATAACCTCAACTAATAGCCAAAAGTAGACAAAGATGGTTGAGAAACTATCTAAACCACTACAAAATAAATAAAATCATAACCAGCTCCTAATAACTAAAACAACCTGCCACCCAAAAAACAGGATTGAAGTTGAACCCAAGAAAAGGGAAACTTCATTTCTCAGGAGTAAATAAAAAACCATCTAAAAACTAAGGACCCACTTGGATATGTATAGGATAGACCAGATCATCAAAAAAAGAAGTGTGTATTGCCCTGCAAATTTGCCACCAACCAAGTCCACCTTATCTTTCATAGCACCAAAACAGGGAAGCTCCTAGACGCCCAAATAAAAACGAATCCAACTTTGAAAATCTTAAAGATCAACCTATTCATAACTAAATGCTTCTTGGGCTTTCAACAATCAGAATATTAAATGCTTTTATCTTTTTATTTTAGGAAATATTATACTTTGGTTAATGAGCAAAAGAAAATATTAAACTCAATACAATACTTTCCTTGTTTAAGAAATTAATAAGATGATTCATGAATTACCGAGTAATAGGGTGCCGCAGATACTACACTGATTGGTCCAGCAGCATCACGCAGGGATAGAGCATAAAGAGCAGCCAGAATGAGCTGAGAGGAACCTGTTTTCCAACAACAACAACAATCAGTCTTCAGTTTATTTTCTTAAAAACCAACCATTAAACTTCATAAAAAAGATGTTCTCATATATTATTTTTTTTAAAATGATTTTAGAATATATTTTGTTTTTGGGTATAATATGACAACTTGGAAATATGAATTTATGATCATCTAGAGTCTTCAATTCTCCTCATATACATAGATGCCTTAAGAGCTTTGTCTAAATTTTATTTCTCGTTCTTAGCTTGCTACATCTATGGAGAATATTTCTAAAACTAAACAAATAAAAGTATTTCTAAAACATCTATGAAGAACATATGCTAAGGTCTAACCCCGTTTTTGCTGCTACTACTGTTATTGTCTTCACTGCAGCTATGTATGTATCTATATAGCTTGTCATGGTTCCCACGTTCCTGATGTTATATCTCCAATGTACATTATAATATAGTTGATTATCTAAGCTGTTAGTTGGAGACCGTTTTGGTGGTTCCTTTCTCCGTTCTCCACAGAAGTAAGTCAAACCCATATAAAAGCCACTTATTTGAGCAATGAATCAAAGCTTATTTCTCCCCCCATTGCCCCACTTTCCCCTTTTCTCCAAAAGCAAGGAATTTTCTGTTTGATTTGGTTGCAGTGGAAGTGCAAGACACGTTTTGTTGATTAGAGAAGTAATGTTTCATATTACATATTACATATTCTTGGGTTCCTATTCCACTCTGTCCTTTCATCAAACAACTAGTAGGCAATATAGCATATCACAATCAACGGGAAGGGAAACTTATTTTGGAATCTTAGATAAGATGTACAAAATAAGGACATTGTAATCTGAGAAACTCAAAACTGAAAAAGCAAAGCAAAGGGACAAATAAAGAAACCATAAGATCCAAGACACAAACAGTGTGAGCAGTGGGTGGGAGCGTCTCTCACCAGTCTCGTCTGTTGTGCTCCATGGAGAGAGTGACGAGATTGAGAGAGAGAAGGAGAGAAGTGCTAATATGGAGGAAGGAAACCTACCTTCACTATTGCAGAGACGGTGGTGCGGCAGCCCAAGGGAGTGCGGCGGCAAAACCTGAAACAGAGAAAGACAGAGACGCGAGTAAGAGAGAGAGACGCGAGTGAGAGAGAGAGACGTACCCTCTTACCGTATGGAGGAGGTGGTGGTCGGAGACTTGGGGAGGAAGAGGAAGAAGAAGAGATGAGGGAGAGAGTGAGGGTTTCCGGAAGAAATGAGGGAAAAGGGAGTAGGGTCTTAGTTTTATGGTAACATCTCAACGTTGATCCATTATATTTATACGTGTTAGTTTTGGTATATATATATTTGATATGTTTGATATTTATATATATATGTTTATATATTATTGTATATGATAATATGTATATTAATATATGATTATTTGCATTAATATGAGATTGTGATGTTTGATTTTATATGTTAATATATGATATGCGATTTTATTAATAATAAGTAATTAAGAATAATATGATAAGATATCGTGTTATTTAGTATTTAAATAAATGTAGTGTTATTCTTGGATTTTAGCCCCTCAACCAATCAGATTTGAGTCCTTATCAATATAGGATCATCCTCTTTTTGTTTATATCTTAAGATCTTATCATAATCTCCTAAGGATCCTATCTAGGACTAACTACCAAATATGTTGCTAAATTTCCATCGAACTTTTGACTATCTTAGAGTCTGATTTAGGATTCGATCATTAGACATTAATTTGTATATATTTCTCTGAGCTTTCTAACGACACCAAGAACGCCTCAATCGGAAACTTGTAACTAAGTTATGGTCAAAATACCGAATTGTATACAGTTTGGGTTGAAATAGGAACCTGTTATGACCCAAACTCATATATATACCATTAGACTCGACCAAAATCTAGTTTACACGACCCCAACACTCAGAAAACTGCCTCCCTCCTTCCTCTTTGAATCCTTATGATTTTTCTCCCTAAAACTCTCTCTAGGGAACGCGTTCTTGCACCATTCTTCTCTGTTTCTTGATAGGAGAACATCGCTACGAATAGGGGTTCGTTGTGCTTGATGTTTGGGACTTTAGAAAAGGTAAAATTCATGAACCTTATCCCTTGTGTTCTTTCTTTTGAGTTCTTTATCTTTTAATTTTAATTTCTTTATCTTAGAGTTGAATCAAAGTGTCTCTGTCGTTCTTGAGGTTGTAGACAAGCGCCAGTGAGACAAGACCCAAGTGGATCTTCTTTCTCTCTTTTGAATCGTGATCTCTATTCCAGGTATGGGGAGAAGGGTAGTGTATTCATATGCTTGGGGTTAGTGTAAAGTAAAGGGGTTCCCATAACCCCGTGTTGTTTTATGTGTATGAATGAATAACATGTTAAATTGTATTGTTTGGTGATTGTATGTTCTTGGCTATTTTAGTATGTTATTTGTATGTGTTCCATGTTCATGACATGTTGTTAATATTTATCTTGGTTACCTTAATATGAACATGATAGTATGATGATTGTCGTTGTTATTACGATGTTGGTTGTTGATGTTATGTTGGTTGTATAGTGGATGATATGACTGTTGAGTTGATGGTTAAAATGTTGAAAACCTTAATTGGTTAAATAGGTTCTAAAATGAGTTAGAGATTAATAGGTTTAAACACCCTAAAAATTGGTTAAGGAACTGTGTTGCGACTCTGCCCAGAACAGTACTGTCGGGCATTGAGCACGACCGTGCTGAACAGGGAGCACGCCCGTGCTCCCAGTTTGAATTCTGGAAAATGGCGGCGCAGTAAGCATGGCCGTGCAGCAGAGCACGCCCGTGCATCTGGGCACGATCGTGCTAAAAAAGGAAGCATGATCGTGCTCCTCTTAAGTGGCAGCCCGCCCGTGCTGGGATTAAGTACGACCGTGCTCACCCCTCTAGACAGAATCTGAGATTAAGGACTGAAACAGGGGTTTTAACCCCAATCTTCCCCAACGACAAATGATGACTTAGTTAATTAATGATGAAGACTAGATAACTTAATTAAAGATTAATTAAGATGGTTAAGCCGGTAATAGTTGGGTTACCGCAAGTTGTTTGAGCTGTACCTTGGTGCCTTATGGCCAAGAGGGCCTTGACCCTGCGATTTGAGTCTAAGGTGTTATTAATGTTGTACCTTAGGGACCGAGATTTTGTCCCCGGGGGGGGGGCGCTTGACTCCATGATGATGAGCAGGTGTTGCGGTAGATTCCGCTGATGTCTTTAGTTGATTTCGTTGTAGTTATGGAGGTGGTGGTTGTCCGTGGTCATTATGTTGCATACGCATTGCATCGAAGTTGTTGTTGAGGGATGTTCACATAGAGGAGGTCGTCCTAGAGTACGGCGATCTGGCCATCCACGATTGGAGTAGATTCTCCTTGCGCCCCCGTGACGAGGCATCCGTTGGTTTGATGCATTGGCTATCCAAGGAGTAGATTCTCCGGTGTTGATTTGATTCTTAATGTGGATATGTAACTCCGAAGTCGTCCATCCCGAGTTTAGTGGATCCACATGCATGGTTGGTTTAGCGGAGTAGGACTACATTGCACTGCATAGCATGCTCGATGTTAATGATGTTGATGTATGTTATATATGTTGAATGATGTATGCTACGTTGGTTCCATGCTTGTATGTTTTACTTTACTTCCTACCTCCTTGCTATTATGATTACATGATTCTTACTCCCCATTATTTGTTTGTTGTTTGGCCTGATTGGCACCTTGCAGAGGATGATGAGCAGCCCGGAGAGGAGTGACTCTGAGGAGCCGCTACTCATAGTTAGGGCTTGTTTTATGTTTAGTTAGTTAGTTTTCAGTTTGTATTCCGTGGATTTATTCGAGAACGGTTATACCAGCTTTGTATGTGACATCGGGGTTGGGATAGGATTATTTCTTTGCTATGTTAAATTGTTTTAAACTCGTTTTATTTTCTGCGATTTTGAGAACTAGTTCATGTTGACTTTTCTACCCATGGATGGACGCTTTATTTTATCCAGTATGTTCATGACTAAATTTTAATAATTGCTTATCTTAAAGCGCTTATAACATGCAGGGTAGAAGGGTGTCACATTTAGTGGTATCAACGCAGTTCGGCCCTGTCCGGACGTGGTATGAGTCTGTTGTGTGACTCTTGTTTGAATTGTCTATATTTATATAGACAATGTTACGTGGTACTAAGTACCTATAGCTTCACTCTGCCTTGAATTACTCCATTTGGCGGTTTGTCTTGAACAATCCAAGGAGCTTTCGGGTACATCTTGTGTTTAGGAAGGTTGTTCTATTATCTCTTGATAATATGAACTCTGCAGCTGATCTTGTGTGCTTGCCTTTTTTAAAACCGCTCGATGTTATTCTTGGCATGAACTGGTTATCTTCCAACCATGTTCCCTTTATCTATTTTGATAAGACCTTAGTTTTTGGAACTCCAATGGATTCTTCCCTAAGTTCAATTACAATGTCAACCAGGACCCCCAAATTCTCCTATATCCACTGTCGTGCTCAATAGGACGTATTCAACGATTGGATTAATTACTTACTAGGTCTCATAACCCTAATCATCAAACTCTATTAAATCTGGTTCCTATAAGGTTGTACCGATCTCCTACTCACTCTCGTGCAATAGTCGATCGATGTTCCCAATTCAAGTTCTAAAACGCGAATTGCCTACTAAGCCTCAACACGTTTAACTAGTCAATCACGCATGCATATGATCAACGCAATCAATTCAGCATTGGAAAACATTAATTGAGAAAAAGGAGAGAAACATACATCACGTCGAATTCTACACCGCCATGGGTGGTTTCATTGATCCCTTAGACGAAGGGATTAGTTCCTCATGCTCGTAACGACGCACAAACAATCGGACATAATCACCATTGTAAAGTAAGAAAAAGAAAAGAGGAGATGCAGCTCCAGAGAACAAGGAATTCGGCCAAAAACGCTACAAAACAGTGGAGAACCAAAAAGCTCCCTAATTCTGCCCTAAAACAGCAATATATAGGATTCAGGATCTGCGCGCGCTCGCGAGGCGAGTAGCCTCTCGCGAGGCGAATATTAAAAATGGCGCATTTTCAAATTGTACTCTCGCGAGGCGAGAGTACGTTTCGCGAGGTGAGACTTGGAATTCTAGTCTGTCACAGCCGTGACCTTCGTCACGGCTAGGCCGTGATTGTCTCTGTCCTCCATGGTCTTCAGTATTCGCAAGGCGAGTAGCCTCTCGCGAGGCGAGACAGAAAGGATTACTGTTGTTGCTCAGCTGGTCTTCAGGCTCGCGAGGCGAGCAGCCTCTCGCGGGGCGAGTATATCCAGAATGGCAATTCCACTATTTTCTTCATTTTCCTTGACTCTAGGAGCTTCACTTCTAACCTGAAACATAAAAAGAAACAAAAAGCGTAATTCTACTCAAAATAGACTAAAAACTACAAAAAATGCCTAGAACGAGTCAAAGTCTACTTAGGAACAAAACAATGCCAAATTTGGGCGAAAACGAGATTGAACTCGAATAATTAGCACATAAACCACGGTGTTACTATTTATAAAACTAGATAAGACAGAGGCTTATCAAACACCCCAAACTTAAACCTTGCTTGTCCCCAAGCAAGCTAAAACTCAAAAAGACTCAAGACTTGGTAAGCTTAAAGGATTTAATCAATTTCGCACAATTTTCATGCAATCTTAACAAAATAGTTTTTCTTCAATATTTTCCCCCCTTGCATCAATGTAATCCCCACATTCATTTACTTTAAACAATTGAGAACTTCATCATTCATGCAATCAATAATCTAAGTTGAGGATCCAAGTTACACACAAAAGGGAGATCACTAAATTCAAACAATTGCCTTCCTCACAAGGGCATCTAATATTTCACTCATTCGCTCAATTTGTCTAGGCTATCAACTTTTCACTCATTTTCACATTTCAAGAGCACTTCCCCTGAATTTGATTTTCATCTCAAAAATAGTTCCCACGAAAACGTGCATGCAACATCAAAAGGTCTTTTAAAGGTTGTAATAGGGCCTGGCTAAGGGTAGGACATTCAAGGATACTATCCCTAGGAACTAAGAGAGCATGAGCAATTGACACATTGAATCTCTACTCAAATTCCTTTTTTTTTTCATTTTCCTTTTTGCCTTGGGTGACTACAGCCCTTTCCTTGCTAAGCTTTTTGTTTTGCCCCTTTTCTTTTGGCAATTTTTTTTTCTTTTCTTCCTTTATTTTTATTTTTGTCAACCCATAATGACATATCAAACCTTGTAGCCAACCCAAACTTAGTTTCTTACGACCCTTCTCTTGCTCAGTCTCCATGCTCTCCTAATCCTAAGATTGGGTTAACATGGTTTTTCCAGATTTTGGCTTATAAAATAAGGTCATCAAGAAACATTAGGCTAATTAGGCTCAATGTGTCTAACTAGGGAACATGCATTAGGGATGGTTCTTTTTAGGCCAAGTAGTTATTCAAAAAAAAATACCTAAATCATTTGATGCAACACATAAACATGCAAACCATGAAGAGATTCAAGCAAATTCGGGAAAGTGCAACTTAAAAGTGATCCACACAATCAAAAACAAAGTTGGAGGCTCAAATCCTCACCTGGACATTTTTGCAATTTGTTTGACCGAGATACAATTCCTAGTGTGTGCACCCCCTCACCCCAAACTTGTCATAAATCAAGCAATCACAATAAAATTCTCAAGTTCAGTTTTCAATTTTTCACATGGGGATCAATTTTTATATTTTCAGAACCTAGGGGGAATCATCGATGGTCAAAATAATTCATGCAATCAATCTATGCTAAATTTTATTAAAATCCAACAAGCTTGCCGACACACATTCATACACATACTCTTGATCTTCTCAAATTATTCAAGAGCGACAAACAAAAACAAAAACACAAACAAACACAAAGAACAAGGCAATTGGTTCCCTCCCCCACACTTAAAGCATACATTGTCCTCAATGAAAGAACACAGATATAAAGTAAGAGTGAGGAAAGGAGAGGGTGCTCCCTGATCAAGTTGTAGTGGCCGCTTCCACGGAAAGCTCTTCTATGGTTGCATCCTCATCCAATTGGTCTCTCGGGCACCCCTCTGCTGGGCCAAAGGCCTCTTCTGGAAGAAATCCTGCAAATCAAAAACTTAATTGCAGATTCGCGAGGCGAGAGATCACTCGCGAGGCGAATCTGGAAACATTGTTCTTCACACTTTCCAGAATCGCGAGGCTAGTAGTATCTCGTGAGGCGAATCTGGAACCCCAACAGATGATGATGCCCAGAATCGCGAGGCGAGAGTAGCCCTCGTGACGCGAGACAGAAGCGTGAGCAAGCCTCTGAGATTCAGGGCTTCTGTCTCGCGTGGCCACTGTGTATTCGCGTGGCGAATCTCCCTTTTTTTATTATTATTATTTTATATTTATATATATATATATATATATATAACAGAAACTAAAAATAAAGGATACCTAGCTTGGGTTGCCTCCCAAGTAGCGCTTGTTTAACGTCTCGAGACTGGCTCAAGTCACCCCTAAGGGTTAATCCGGAAGAAGATCTTGCTTGCCATGCCATGCCTCCCCATGATAATGCTTTAGCCCTTGCCCATTCACCTTGAAGTTACCAGAGGCCCCTTCTAGTTCTATTGTTCCGTGTGGACAAACTTGGAGGACCTTGAATGGTCCCGACCACCTTGATCTTAGCTTTCCAGGAAAGAGTTTCAACCTTGAATTATCAAGAAGTACCGTTTGTCCGGGCTCAAACTTCCTAGGCAAGATGTGCTTATCATTCCTTTCCTTAGTCCGCTTTTTGTAGATTGCTTGCTTGCGGATCCCGGACAACTCATTTAAATCCAAAAGCCCTTTATAATCGGCACATACTCTCCACTCCGTGATGGTCCTTTTTGGGATCAACTCATTGTTTTCATTGACCACCATGGTTGTGCCACCCTTCAACTCCGGTGCTTTATCATCCTTTTCCATGCCTTTGTTGTTGAGCTCTTCCTTTGCACATTCATCCTTTGGGAGACTCGGTAAGGCTTCCATGTCTTTTAACCACTCAAGATAGACCTCATCCCCCAAAAGGTCTTTTTCCTCTCTATCATCATCATGGGATTTTACCAACACTTGTGCTAGTGAAGAACCATGGGCTTCTCTAGTTGCCTTTGTCTCAACAATTGATTCCACCACATCCACTCGATACACATCCGACCTCTCAACAAGGTGCTTCATTGCTTCAAAGACATTGAAGACTACCTCATCATCTTGCACCCTTAGAGTGAGTTTCCCTTGTCGTACATCTATCAAGGCACCCCCAGTGGCCAAGAAGGGCCTACCCAATATGAGAGGGATCTCGGCGTCTTCATCCATATCAAGCACCACAAAGTCCGCCGGAAATATGAACTTGTCCACCTTCAATAACAAGTCTTCGACCACTCCATAAGGATATTTTATAGAACGATCAGCCAGTTGGAGTGACATCCGCGTATCTTTGACTTCTTTGACCCCCAACCTCTTCATCATAGAGAGGGGCATCAAGTTGATGCTTGCCCCTAGATCACATAATGCCTTCCCTAGAGTCATCCCCCCAATGGTGCATGGTATCGAAAAAGAACCGGGATCCTTCAACTTTGGAGGTAGTTTTCTTTGAAGAATGGCACTACACTCCTCGGTCAAAGCAATCGTTTCCTCATCCACTATTCTCCGCTTCTTGGAGAGAAGCTCCTTCATAAACCGAGCATAAAATGGCATTTGTTCCAAGGCTTCCGCAAATGGAATGTTAATTTGAAGTTTGCGGAAGACATCAAGGAATTTGTTGAACTGCTTATCCTGTTGAGGCTTCTTCAATCTTTCAGGATACGGTACCTTCATGTAGGGCGGGAGGTCTTGGGGTTCAACCCACTTCTTCTTTAGGAACTCTTCGTCCACAAGTTTCAGCCTTCCCTCTTGCTCCGGTGCCTTGTCACTTGCCAAGTCCTCTTTCTTAGGTTGCTCTTCCTCAACTTCCTGAGAACTAGTTGCACCCCTGTTAGATCCCAACACCCTTCCACTTCTAGTTGTTATGGCATTGCATTGGTTCTTAGGGTTGTTCTCGGTATCACCTGGGAAAGTGCCTGGGAGACGCTCATTAAGTTGCTTTGCGAGCTAAGCTATCCGCGTCTCTAGATTCTGAATTGCCGACCCTGTATGAGTTGCCAACTTGTCAATGGTTGTGCTTGTATTGATTGCCAACTTCTCAACTGCTGCATTCATCTTCTCAAGAGCCAACTCCCAAGGTTGCCTTCCACCATCTGTTATTTGCAATTGATTAGGCCCCGGAAGAGCCTGCTGAGTATTATGCTGATGGATTCCATAGTTCGGCCTCTGACCCTGTTGAGGTTGTTGTTGCCAATTCTGTTGAGGTTGTTGTTGCCCGGCTAGACCACCACTAGCATTACTCCAAGCGAAACCCGGATGGTCTCTCCTCATATAACCCCTATTCTGATTCTGATTGTTCCTATGATAGTTGTTCTAGGGCACACTGTTATAGAAATTGTGGCATGAGTCCACATGTTCTCGAGAGAAGTTGAACGGACAGTTCTGAATGTCTTGACTTACATTACAATTTTCACAACCCGGAGGCATTCCCTCGTGTATCACATTCACCTTCTTGCTCTCAGACAAAGCCGCCATTTGCATCTTCAACAGTCTATTTTGCTCTAGAATGGCTTCCATTGCTGTAGAACTGATTCCACTTGAGGTTTCCCTACCACGGTTGTAATCATTGTACGACATCTTTTCCAATAACGCCCATCCATCCTCAGCTGATAAATAAGAAAAAGAGCCACCAGCTGCGGCATCACAATTCATCTGATAGCGTCCCCTCAACCCGTTAAAGAAATGTTGAACCTTGGAGACCGGGTCAAAGAAAGCCGAGGTACATCTTCTTAAGAGCACATTATACCTCTCCCAAGCTTCATTATAAGTTTCATCCTCTGTCTGCCTGAAAGATGTAATGGCTACTCTTGCTTGTGCCGCTTTCTGAGGAGGGAAATATTTGGTTAGGAAATTTTGTGTCATTTGCTCCCAAGTTCTGATACTGTTCCTATCCAAGCTGTCAACCCAATCGCGAGCGACATCCCTAAGAGAGAGAGGGAAAAGCCGCAAGCGGAACTCATCTTGAGAGACTCCTCTTGTCTTCTGCAAGTCATAAGCTTCAAGGAAACGAGTGATGTGTCTATGAGGGTCTTGTTTGCCACTCCCATCAAACCGATTCTCACGGATCTGGGCTGTGACACATCCTTCCACTCTGAAGGAATTAGTATTAAGGTTTCCGCTCACGATAGAAGAATCACAATCACCCAAGTTGGGTATATCGTACTCGAAGAGAGGCTTGTAACGAGGAGGAGGAGGAGGAGGGTTTTCTCCGGCCATCCTCTCAAGACTAATTTCTTCAACCCTCTTCCTTTCTATGGTTTCTTTCCTTAATTGCCTCTCGGTCCTGGTGATCTTTGAATCAAACAGCAATTCCTCTTGTGAAAGGGTACCTCGCATACAAAAACAAGGCAAGACCAAGTGAAATCAAAGAAGTAGAGAGAAAATAACAGAAAATAAAATAAAATAAAATAAAAATAACTTAACCAAATAATCAACTTCCCAAAAATTAGGAAAATTGGTTGTGCCAATCCCCGGCAACGGCGCCAAAAACTTGTTGAGTCACCGGCAAGTGTACCGGGTCGTCGCAAGTAATAAAATAAACACGGTAAGTAGTTACCGAGGTCGAACACAAGGATTGGGCTACCAATTCGACTAATTCGCGGGAAAGTCGATACGTTTGGTCAAGCAAGGAAAATGGTTGAGGGAGAGAGAAGATGGGTTCGCAATTCAAATTAACGAATAAAATAAAGCTAAGGTATTAAAATCTGAAATTAAAATATCTAAGGTCTCAAATCCACCTACCCAATCATGCATAGTACCCAAGTGATGATGATTCTTCCCTAAGTTCAATTACAATGTCAACCAGGACCCCCAAATTCTCCTATATCCACTGTCGTGCTCAATAGGACGTATTCAACGATTGGATTAATTACTTACTAGGTCTCATAACCCTAATCATCAAACTTTATTAAATCTGGTTCCTATAAGGTTGCACCGATCTCCTACTCACTCTCGTGCAATAGTGGATCGATGTTCCCAATTCAAGTTCTAAAACGCGAATTGCCTACTAAGCCTCAACACGTTTAACTAGTCAATCACGCATGCATATGATCAATGCAATCAATTCAGAATTGGAAAACATTAATTGAGAAAAGGGAGAGAAACATACATCACATCGAATTCTACACCGTCATGGGTGGTTTCATTGATCCCTTAGACGAAGGGATTAGTTCCTCATGCTCGTAACGACGCACAAACAATCGGACATAATCACCATTGTAAAGTAAGAAAAAGAAAAGAGGAGACGCAGCTCCAGAGAACAAGGAATTCGGCCAAAAACGCTACAAAACAGTGGAGAACCAAAAAGCTCCCTAATTCTGCCCTAAAACAGCAATATATAGGATTCAGGATCTGCGCGCGCTCGCGAGGCGAGTAGCCTCTTGCGAGGTGAATATTAAAAATGGCGCGCTTTCAAATTGTACTCTCGCGAGGCGAGACTTGGAATTCTAGTCTGTCACAGCCGTGACCTTCGTCACGGCTAGGCCGTGATGGTCTCTGTCCTCCATGGTCTTCAGTATTCGCGATGCGAGTAGCCTCTCACGAGGCAAGACAGAAAGGATTACTGTTATTGCTCAGCTGGTCTTCAGGCTCGCGAGGCGAGCAGCCTCTCGCGGGGCGAGTATCTCCAGAATGGCAATTCCACTGTTTTCTTCATTTTCCTTGACTCTAGGAGCTTCACTTCTAACCTGAAACATAAAAAGAAACAAAAAGCGTAATTCTACTCAAAATAGACAAAAACTACAAAAAATGCCTAGAACGAGTCAAAGTCTACTTAGGAACAAAACAAGGCCAAATTTGGGCGAAAATAAGATTGAACTCGAATAATTAGCACATAAACCACAATGTTACTAGTTATAAAACTATATAAGCCAGAGGCTTATCAGATGGCTTCCTTTGCTAGTACATCACGACCGTGATGGTCATCACAATCTAGTCGTGATCAGTTCTGCCTGTGAGAATCTGGTTCAGTTTGTATGTCACGGCTGTGACCAGTTCTGAGTTTAACCTTCTTCTTTCTTTTCAGCCCTACTCGATCATGGCCGTGATGCCTATCACGACCAGGCAGTGATGGGCTCTGTTTGGCTTATTTTTCTTGTATTTCAAGCTCCCCCTTCATGCAAACTCCAACATAACTGGTCCCGAGCATTTTAATCTTCAATTCCTGCACACAAACACCACAAAACCACATTACCCGTTCCAAGGTAAAAACTCACAAAAATCAAATTAAATATGCCTAAACTATATGAAAATGCATGCAAAATGACAAGTAAATATGAGGTGAAATCACACTCATCAGGCACCGGGCCAATCTCCATAGCACCCTATAGGATGTCTCCTCTAGAGCTAGCTAAGTTGAAGGAAGAGTTGGAAGACCTGATGAAGAAGCAGTTCATTAGGCCAAGTGTGTCTTCGTGGGGAGCACCTGTGTTGTTGGTGAAGAAGAAGGATGGTAGTATGAGGTTGTGCGTCGACTATCGACAGCTCAACAAGGTGACCATAAAGATTCGATATCCCATCCCTAGGATTGATGATCTCCTGGACCATTTGAAAGGTGCTTGTGTCTTCTATAAGATAGACTTGAGGTCAGGGTACCATCAGATTCGGGTTAAGTCTGAGGACATCCCGAAGACAACGTTCAGAACCGGATATGGTCACTATGAGTACTTGGTTATGCCCTTCGATGTGACCAATGCTCCTGCGCTCTTCATGGATTACATGAACAAGACCTTTCACCCTTACTTGGATAAGTTTGTTGTGGTGTTTATAGATGACATCTTAGTGGACTCCAAGAGTAAGGAGGAACATGAAGAACACCTGAGGGTTGTCTTGCTGACCCTTAAGGAAAAACAATTGTACGCTAAGTTGTCCAAGTGTGAATTCTGGTTAGAGGAAGTGAGCTTCTTAGGACATGTCATTTCTAAGGGTGGCATAGCAGTAGACCCAGCTAAAGTTGAGACGGTGCTCTAGTGGGAAGCGCCAAAATCTGTAACCGAGATTAGGAGTTTCTTAGAGTTAGCCGGGTATTATAGGCGGTTCATAGAAGGTTTCTCTAAGATAGCTTTACCCTTAACCCGTCTCACAAAGAAGGGATAGTTATTTGTGTGGGACTCTAAGTGTGATGAGAGTTTCCAAACCTTTAAGGATAAGTTGACATCAGCACCAGTGTTAGTTTTGCCCGATCCTAGTGAACCCTCCATAGTTTAATGCGATGCATCTAAGCAAGGGTTAGGTGGTGTGTTGATGCCGAATGGTAAGGTAGTTGCTTATGCTTCTAGGCAGTTAAAGACCCATGAGAAGAACTACCCTACCCACGACCTAGAGCTTGGAGCTGTAGTTTTTGCCTTAAAGATCTGGAGGCATTACCTTTATGCAGGGAGGTTTGAGGTTTTTAGTGATCACAAGAGTTTGAGGTATCTCTTTGATCAAAAGGAGTTGAATATGAGGCAGCGTAGGTGGATGGAATTCTTAAAGGATTATGACTTCGAGCTGACCTATCACCCAGGAAAGGCCAATGTAGTGGTCGATGCCTTAAGTAGGAAGACCTTGCACATCTCCGCTTTAATGGTTAGGGAGATGGATCTGATAGAAGAGTTTAGAGACCTTAGTCTAGCTTGTGAGTTTACCCCTAAGAGTATTAGGCTTGGTACCTTGAAGGTTACCAATAGCATGATGGATCAGATTAGAGAGGGTCAGAAGTTAGACAAGTTTCTCTTAGACCAGGGAGAGTTGCTCGCTCGGGGTAAAGATCTAAGTTTTAATGATGGCAGTGATGGTATCTTGAGGTTCAAGGATAGAGTTTGTGTGCCAGATGTTCCTGAGCTTAGGAAGTTGATCCTTGAAGAAGGACATAGGAGTGGGTTAAGTGTGCACCCAGGTGCCACCAAGATGTATCAGGACCTTAAGAGGATGTTTTGGTGGCCTAGGATTAAAAAGGATGTGGCTGAGTTTGTGTATGCTTGCTTGGTTTGTCAGAAAGTTAAGATAGAACACCAAAAGTCATAAGGTAAGTTACAACCTTTAAGCATCCCTGAATGGAAATGGGATAGCGTCTCCATGGACTTTGTGTCTGGACTCCCTAGGACTCCAGCTGGTTTTGAGGCTATACGGGTTGTTGTGGATAGATTGACTAAGTCTGCCCATTTCATCCCGATGAACATGGAGTATCCTTTAGAGAAGTTAGCCAAGCTGTACATCAAAGAGATAGTTAGGCTTCATGGTGTACCCTCTAGCATAATATCAGATAGAGACCGGAGGTTTACCTCCAGGTTCAGGGAGAGTTTGCAGCATGCTTTAGGGACAAAGCTTAGGCTTAGTTCAAATTACCACACGCGGACTGATAGGCAGTCTGAGAGGACCATCAGTCCTTAGACGACTTGTTAAGAGCTTGTGTGCTAGAACAGTCCGGTAGTTGGGAGGAGATGTAGGACACCCTTGTGTTGGAGTGAACCTAGTGATAGTTTGGTGCTAGGATCGGAGATAGTCCAAGAAACAACAGAAAGGATAGGGATGGTTCAAGAAAAGGTGAGAGTGGCAGAGTAGGCAAAAGAGCTACCATGACAAAAGGAGGAAGGTGCTCGAATTCCAGGAAGGTGATCATGTGTCCTTGAGAGTTACTCCAACAACTGCGGTTGGTAGAGCGATGTAAGCAAGCAAGTCATCTGTTATCAGGAGATCCGAGTCTTTCCTACCTTGGTGAACAAGTGCAGAATCTTCGAGGATGCTTACGAGGCCAGGATCGCAAGCCGCAAAAGTTCAGAGATCCAGAGCAGTAAGGACGAAGATCAGAAGAACGAGGTGAGACAATGTCATCAGTAGAGACTTCAAGCGGAATGGCAAGGAATCACGGTTCTCAGCAGGTAAGCCTAAGGATTGGGATTCTCCTAAACATGTCAGATGTGGAAAACTTGGAGAAGGTCACTATACCCATCAATGCAAGGATCCGAACATCATCTGTTTCAAGTGTGGCAAATAAGGTCACCTCAGCAGGAACTGTAAAGGAGAAAAGTCAGAACCAGAGTGCTAGCAGGAATTAGAGTGCACAGCGGAAGCGTAGTGGAGCTGGAGCCTCCAAGTCCGTGGACTCAACCCAAAATATGAGCCTAATTGATGAAAGTTTAACAAGTTAAGGTGATAGAAATTTCAAAGATGAAATTTTTATAAGGGGGTGGAATTGTAACATCTCAAGATTCACCCTTATGTTTATATGTGTTAGTTTTGGCATATATATATTTGATATGTTTGATATTTATATATATGTGTATATATTATTGCATATCATAATATGTATATTAATATATGATTATTTGCATTAATATGAGATTGTGTCTCTTGATGTTTGAGTTTATATGTTAATATATGATATGTGATTTTATTAATAATAAGTGATTTTATTAATAATAAGTGATTAAGAATGATATGATAAGATATCGTGTGATTTAGTATTTAAATAGAGATGGTATTATTCTTCGATTTTAGCCCCTCAACCAATCATATTTGTGTCTTTATCAATATAGGATCATCCTCTTTTTGTTTATATCTTAAGATCTTATCATAATCTCCTAAGGATCCTATCTAGGAATAACTACCAAATATGTCTCTAAACTTCCATTGAACTTTTGACTATCTTAGAGTCCGATTTAGGATTCGATCATTAGACATTAATTTGTATATATTTCTCTGAGCTTTCTAACGACACCAAGAACACCTCAATCGGAAACTTGTAGCTCAAGTTATGGTCAAAATACCAAAGTATATACAGTTTGGGCTGAAATAGGAACCTGTTATGACCCAAACTCATATATATATATATATATATATATATATATATATATATATATATATATGTATATGTATATATACCGTTAGACTCGACCTAAACCTAGTTTACACGACCCCAACACTCATAAAACTGCCTCCCTCCTTCCACTTTGAATCCTTATGGGTTTTCTCCCTAAAACTCTCTCTAGGGAACCCGTTCTTGCACCATTCTTCACAGCTTCTTGATAGGAGAACATCGCTACGAATAGGGGTTCGTTTTGCTTGATTATTGGGACTTTAGAAAAAGGTAAAATTCGTGCACCTTGTCCCTTGTGTTCTTTCTTTCAAGTTCTTGGTCTTTTCCTTTTAATTTCTTGATCTTAGAGTTGAACCAAAGTGTCTATTTGTCGTTCTTAAGGTTGTAGACAAGCGCTTGTGAGACAGGACTCAAGTGGATCTTCTTTCTCTCTTTTGAATCGTGATCTCTATTCCTGGTATTGGGATAAGGATAGTGTATTCATAGACTTGGGGTTAGTGTAAAGTAAAGGGGTTCCAATAACCCCGTGTTGTTTTATGTGTATGAATGAATGACATGTTAAATTGTATTGTTTGGTGATGGTATGTTCTTGGATATTTTGGTATGTTATTTGTATGTGTTCCATGTTCATGACATGTTGTTAATATTTATCTTGGTTGCCTTAATATGAACATGATAGTATAATGATCGTCGTTGTTATTACGATGTTGGTTGTTGATGTTATGTTTATTGTCTAGTGGATGCTATGACTGTTGAGTTGATGGTTAAAATGTTAAAAACCTTAATTGGTTAAATTAGGTTCTAAAATGAGTTAGAGATTAATAGGTTTAAACACCCTAAAAATTGGTTAAGGAACTGTGTTGATACTCTTCCCAGAATAGTACTATCGTGCATTGAGCACGCCCGTGCTGAACATGGAGCACGCCCGTGCTCTCAGTTTGAATTCTGGAAAATGGCCGCGCAGTAAGCACGGTCGTGCAGTAGAGGAGCACGCTCGTGCAGCTGAGCACAACCGTTCTCAAAAAGGCAGCACGACCGTGCTCCACTTAAGTGGCAGCACGACCGTGCTCCACTTAAGTGGCAGCATGCCCGTGCTGGGGTTAAGCACAACAGTCCTCACCCCTCTGAACAGAATATGAGATTAAGGACTTAAACATTGGTTTTAACCCCAATCTTCCCCAACGACAAATGATTACTTAGTTAATTAATGATGAAGGCTAGATAACTTAATTAAAGATTAATTAAGATGGTTAAGCCGGTAACCATTGGATTACCGCAAGTTGTTTGAGCTGTATCTTGGTGCCTTGTGGTCATGAGGGCCTTGACCCCGCGGTTTGGGTCTAAGGTGTTATTGATGTTGTACCTTAGGGACCTAGAGTTTGTCCCAAGGGGGGGACCTTGACTCCATGGTTTGGGTCTAAGGTGTTGCGATCGGTCTGGCTGCAGTAGATTCCGCTGGTTAAAGGTGTTGCGGTAGATTCCGCTGCGGTCTATTCCGCTGATGTCTTTAGTTGATTTCGTTGGAGTTATGGAGGTGGTGGTTGTTCGTGGTCATTGTTTTTCATATGCATTGCATCGGAGTTGTTGTTGAGGGATGTTTGACATAGGGGAGGTCATCCTAGAGTACGGCGATCTAGACATCTAGTCATCCACGGTTGGAGTAGATTCTCCTTGCGCCCCCATGACGAGGCATCCGTTGGTTATCCAAGGAGTAGATTCTCCGGTGTTGAGTAGATTCTCGATGTGGATATGTAACTCCGAAGTCGTCCATCCCGAGTTTAGTGGATCCACATGCATGTGGTTGGTTTAGCGGAGTAGGACTGCATTGCACTGCATTGCATGCTCAATGTTAATGATGTTGTTATATGTTATATATGTTGAATGATGTATGCTACGTTGGTACCATGCTTGTATGTTTTACTTTACTTCCTACCTCCTTGCTATTATGATTACATGATTCTTACTCCCCATTATTTGTTTGTTGTTTGACCTGATTGGCACCTTGGAGAGGATGACGAGCAGCCCGGAGAAGAGTGACTCTGAGGAGCCGCTACTCATAGTTAGGGCTTGTTTTTATGTTCAGTTAGTTAGTTTTCAGTTTGTATTCCGTAGATTTATTTCGGAACGGTTATACCATCTCTGTATGTGACATCGGGGTTGGGATAGGTTTATTTCTTTGCTATGTTAAATTGTTTTAAACTCGTTTTATTTTGTGATTTTGAGAACTAGTTCATGTGGACTTTTCTACCCATGGACGGACGCTTTATTTTATTCAGTATGTTCATGACTAAATTTTATTAATTGCTTGTCTTAAACGCTTATAACATGCGGGGTAGAAGGGTGTGACATTTAGCGACCGAAAATTTCAGTCATTAAAACGGTCGCTAGTTAAAATTAAAATCTTGGTCGAAAAATCGATCGCTATTAGGCTCCTTTGCTTTTTCACAATCAAGCTTTAGCAATCGAATTAATGTTGGTCGCTAAAAGGATAAAAAAAAAATTCTCTCAAAAAACCAGTCGCTAAATCGGTCGCTAACTAGTCAAACAAATTGACTTTCAATATTTTAGGTTTAGCGCCTGAATTAGCGATCGTGAATAATTGCGACCACTTAGTCGATCGCTAATTTGCTTGCTAAACACCAGATTTTGACATTTTCTACAAATCAACCCAACAGTCGCAATATCGGTCGCAAATAGCGACAGAAAAGTTTCGGTCGCTATTTTTGGTCGCTAAACGAGACCTTTTTTTTGTAGTGAATTTCCGAAAGTAACCAGTGTTAAGTTATACACTTTCTATTTTATTTGTACGTAATAAAATGGAAGGTGATGTAATACCAAGGGAGGTGTTACATTTAGTGGCATCAGAGCTGGTCGAGTCTTTCGGGAATCTTTGGGGAATAGGTCTATTATGTCTAAGTTGTGTAAATCTCTGATTAAGACATGTTTGAAATTACTTCTTGGAGTAATGGGTGTTGTTAAGTGAGAGTATATCTCAATTTTGAGTTGAGATTTAACTAATTGTATCTTGTAGGTCAGTTATGGAAATCGAAGGTGGAGCTAGACGTGGTCGCGGGCGTGGAAGAGGTCGTAGAAGTGGCAGGATAGCTGGGCAAGTTGATTTTGAGGAACACTATGAGGATGTTGATGGACCTGATTATGCAGCTCAAGCGATGGCAGGTATTGCTACTGCTATTGCCCTTCAAACTGCCGCAATGAATGCACAGACTCAAGCTGCTGTTGAGGGAAAGGGACTGATGGCTTTCAGACGTCAGAACCCACCTCAATTTCATGGAGAGAATGATCCTAATAAGGCGGATCTATGGATAGAGGAACTAGAGAAATTTTTTGAGTTAATTCATACTCAGGAAGACGTCAAGGTTCCGTATGCCACTTTCTTACTGTTGGGTGATGCTGAATACTGGTGGAAGGGAACCAGATAGTTGTTCGTTGTGGATCATCAGGAAATCACCTAGAATGTCTTTCGCGAGGCCTTTCTGGAAAAATATTTTTCTCAAAGTGCCAGAATTGAGAAGGAACAAGAGTTCCTAGGCCTGAAACAATTGTTTAGATCTGTTGGGGAGTATGCAGTGAGGTTCGAGTCGCTTGCCAAATACTTTCGATTCTTTCAAGCACAACCCAATGAAAATTGGAAATGCGAGAGATTTGAAGCAGGTTTGAGGTTCAAAATTGGTCCACCAAGCTTCGCTTCATATGCAAGATGCACAGGGAGATGTTCCATTGAATCAAAAAAGCCTGGGGGAAATACCCTCTCGATCTTGCACAGAATTATTGGAATGTTTTCTTCCATCTTCTACAGACCATCTGCTCTTAAAGTTGCAGAGCATAGATCTTTGAAGAAATGACTGATTTCTGTAAACGGGTACGAAACATGCGGGGCAACGAGCTGAAAGCAATAGGAAGCAAACACTCCATAAATACATGACACTCATGACCTTTTATCCCATGAAGCCTCCCTATTCTTCCATCAGCACATTGTGCCAAATTAGAGGAATAACCATCAGGTATCCTAAGGTCTTTTAATCACCGACAAATTGACGTCACTTCATCGGCGGTTAGATTATAACAAGCTTTTGGTTTGACCATTTTTCCATTAGGCTGCGGCTTCAGCTCTCAATCCTTTCGTCTACAGTATAGAGCTATGTCCATCCTTTCCTAGTCATTGTCCTTCGTCTTGCCATACACATTCATAACCGTGTTAAAAATGTTGTCAAAGAAATTCTTCTCAATATGCATCACATCAAGGTTATGTCTTAACAGATTATCCTTCCAGTATGGTAGTTCCAAAAAAATACTTTGTTTTGTCCAGTTATGCCATTCTCCATGCCCGGGTAATTTTGACACACCTGCTTCAGTGACTTTAGGAAGATCCCTAACCCGACCCTATATTCGTTTAGGAGTCAACAAAGGCGGTGGACCTTCTTCTTCTGTCTGATTCTTTTTGAATGCTCGGATGTTCCTTCGAAAGGCATGGTCACAATCTAAGAACCGATGATGAGAATCAAACCATGAACTTTTGCCACCATATCTTAGGGTAAAAGCCTTTCCATGTTCCATGCAATACGGGCACGCCAATTTACCGTGGGCTCCCCAACCAGAGAGCATGCCATATGCAAGAAAATCATTGATAGTCCACATCAGTGTCGCCCTCATCATAAAGTTTCGCTTCTTTGAAACATCATATGTCAACACACCATCTCACAACTTCTTCAGATAATCAATCAGAGGCTGCAAATATACATATATCCCAGCCTTCGGAATAGATGGTCCCTGAATGAGACAAGTCAGAAACATATACGGTTTTGACATGCACATCTCGGGAGGATGATTGTACGGTGTAACAATCACTGGCCAACATGAATATGGCGAGGTTGACGCCTGAATGTACGGTGTAAAACCATCTGAGCACATCCCAAGTCATACATTGCGAGGATTTGATGCAAAATTAGGGTGTACCTGATCGAAGTGATTCCAGGCTTCACCATCAGAAGGGTGGCGTATAGCGCCAGGACTTCTTCTATTTTCATAATGCCACCTCATCAGTCCCGCAATTTGCGTGATGCAAACAGTCTCTACAACCTTGGAATTATTAGAAGATAGAACATTGCCTTGGTAGGAACTGGTTTGTTCTTACTACGGTCACTACTTTGAACGCGGTACCTGGGTGTCAGACAAAACTTACATTCTTCCAGCATGCTGTCATTTGTGTCAGAATCACTGTAATAATATAGCATGCACCCATTCAGACAACAATCAATCCTCTTAGCCCCCAACCTCAGTTTAGACACCAATCGCTTCGCATCATAATAACTTTTTGGCAAAAACTCTTTGAAGGGTGTCACATCTTGAAGCATTTTACAAAAAAACTCCAAACACTAGCTTATTTGTCTCTAACAATAGGTTTTAGAATCTCCGTGCCGATTCATTAGGAGGCTCTTCCATGTCATCAGACTCATTCGCCTCGAAAATCTCATGTTGCCCAAGACAATCATCCACCATCATATGCATTGACTGAAGTTGTTCGACATAGTCGTCATGTAAGCCACTACCTGATGCACCCATGTCAGATCGTCACCACCGACTTCATTTAGATCAATATCCTACAACTCCTCACTGTGATCAGTCCATATTCAATAATTAGGCTTGAACCCACGTCGGTATAGGTGTAACTTCAAGTCATCATCACTCAAAACTGTCATACAGTTGTACTTTGTGCACGGACATCTAATCCCCCGTTTTCAACATAATCACAATGTTGCTTGGCTTTCGCTATAAACTCCACAACTCCATCTACAAATGATTGTTTCAGAAGTTGTCTCCCAAACTCGTTCCTATCATACACCCAACTACGGCTCGGGGGATAATATTCCATCCTTTTGCATTTTCAGATAAATTGACGTATTTTTAAACATGATACTATAACCCCGAATCGCTCCATTTCCTTAAAAGGTGTGACCCTATCACATTCGAGGAAAAACTTTTTCATCACTGTATTATACTAGTTACTCATCACTTCTCATGTCTTATAGACGAAATTTCGGCAGCATCTCCCATCAGTCTCCAAGTACACGACTTGTCCGCGGTAAGATACCACAATCAAGTATGGACCCGGAGAACAAAAGGTAATGCTTCGAACCAAAATTTTATCAACTATTTAACAAATAAGAATCAACGAGTAATTAGTATAGCAGTGGGGAAAAAGTTTATTCCCAAACTGTCCCAATTGGACAATTCAAGATTCAATAAAATGATTCTCTCAAAAAAAAAAAGATTCAATAAAATGAGCGATACCATGACCACGAGTACAGATGCTCGATAATATTGAATCTTGAACAAGAAACTACGATTTTTCTCAATTACGTATTAATTATACTCTTGAAAAAATAAAACTTAAAGTAACATGGATAATTTGCATAAAGTTCTATCATAAAAAAGTATTCATCTACAAAATAAACCTCATAATTATTTGTCTAACTTTATATTAAATCATTTATTTTTAAATTAATTTAATTATTATAACATTTTATTCAATTAGTTAATTACGTAGTTAATTAATTATTAAAAAAAATTATTTATATAATAGTTATTCTTCACACTTATGTTTATTTACTTGATTGTTTAAAGTCCTATTACATCAAGTCTTGAAATTTATTATTATTATATTAGTTAATTGCTTAGATAGATAATTACTATTTAAGATAAGTTATTTAAATATTGTTTATTCTTCCCACTTTTCCCACGTTACTTTACTTTTTAAAGTCCTACGATATCAAGACGTGTATAAACTGATTATTAGTATATTAGTTAATTACTTAAATAATAATTACTAATTCTTCTCAAAAAATTATTTTATTTAGATATTGATATTTTTAAATAAAATATAGTTAATGCATAACTATTTTAATTTGTTATTCAATTTTTTAATATTTCTTTTATACCTGGGATTAAAGTGATGCGTCTTTAAAACTAGTCTTCTACCCATACGTACCAACATAGTTTGTTATTATCAACAATTTATTTAATTATTGAAAGTTGATAAAATTTAAAGGTCGTCATCTTAATCTTAAATTAAAGATATCCAAATAAACAGAACAACAACAATGATGACGAACAATGAAATGAACATTTATTGGGCAAACAAACAAAACACAACATGATTGACAAAAGTACATACACATATGAACAAAATAGAAAGCAAGCAAGCAAAGCATGCATACATGTTACAAAATAAACACACACACACAATATATATATATATATATATATATAGTACAAAACAACAATTTAATAAATTAAAAAATTACAGAACTCATACTTGTTGCAGAACAAGAAAGAGGCAGTGGTGGCTGCACAACAATAAGCAAAAAAAAAATTAAAAACAAAAAAATTTAAAAAATGTATGAACAATGTGGGAAATGTCAAATGCAACTAAAACAATCAACAAAAAAAATCATGGTGGAGAGGCAGGGCAAACCTGTGGCAGTGCTAAGAGTGGCAATGGGGGACTGCTCGGGTGGTGGCAGGTGCGGCGGAGGGTTTGGGCAGTGGTGGCTTGCGGTGGTTTTTGGGGAGAGTGTGCAAGGGAGCAGGTAGAGGGAGACGGTGGTGGCTTGCGGTGGTTTTGGGGGCTTGTAGTGGTCACGACAGCAGAGGGCGGGACTGAGAAAAGAGAGGGAGGGGGATAAGGAGAGGGAGAGGGAGAGGTCGGAGAGGCAGACGATCGCGGTGGTGGCTTGTAGTGGTGGGGGGGCGGAGGGCGCGGTTGAGAGAAGAGAGGGAAAGGTCTGATGAGGGTGAGAGAAAGAAGAAAAGGAATGTGTGTGTGTGTGTGGGGGGGGGGGGGGGGGGGGGTTGGCGCTGGAACATATCAACAGGTTTCCGACGGCTTTGTCCGTCAGAAATTCAAATTTTCGCTTTACCGACGGAAAAGCCATCGGTAAAAAGCCCTAACATTACCAACGATCATTCACACGGAACCCTCCATTCAATTTCCGACGGATCCTTTCGACGAATATTCCATCGGAAACCTCTGGCACCAAAATTTTGCCATTCTCGTCACCGTTACCGACGGCTATTCCGTTGGTAATGTTGAAGAGTTTTCATATTCTTAATTTCTGACGACTTTTTCCGTTGGAAACCATAAAATTACCGACAGACTTAGTGTCCATAGGTAATTGTCCGTCGGTAATAATCAGTATTCTTGTAGTGTTCTTCTTCCTTGACTGACTGCGGAAAATTTGGTCTTATGACTAGTGAAAATGATCGTGACATTAGTTGTCATGATCTGATTGTGCCATATGAATAGGGTAAAAGTTACCCAATATATTGTCTTCGTACCGAAGAATTCACCTTACTCTTATTTTAGTTTTCATGGGTGATTGGTTTCACAACAAACCATAAAATGAATGCAATGTCTTTTGGCCTTAGCTAGTACTTGGGAGGAAGTTTCCCTGCCACTTGGCACTTGCCAAGAGGAAAAACAGGAAAAAAAATTACAATGAAATTAATATGAGGAATAAAACTTGTGTTATCCCAATAAATTTCATACCTCTATAGATTAGTATAGACTGAATGAAACAACTCGTATAAATTTTAACATGACTCTCAATCTGTGGATATATAAATCTTCTTATCTAAGTAAAAGAATTGTATGAATTCATGAAGTAAATTGAATGAACTCAGTAATTGCATTTCGCAAATGTTAGAATGCTTACAAGAGTTGCTTACATAGAATACAAACTAGCTAACTTCCTAACTACTTTACTAACTGTCAGTTGAATTAACTAACCGTCCAACTGTCAAAGCTGTCAGAATAATAATTATAATATTAGAGTGTATCGTACACCCGTGTGCAACACCTATGTACGACTTCTAGTTACATCCTTGTTCATCGTGCACCCGTGTACAACACCTATGTACGATATCTAGTTACATCCTTGTTCATGTTAATACACCTGTGTACAACACAGGTGTACAAACTGTTAAGTATCATCCAATACCCCCCCACAAGCTGGAGACTGGATGTTGATCACTCCCAGCTTGGAAAGGAGATACTTTAAGGGAGAAGGATCAAGAGCTTTAGTAAGGATGTCTGCCAATTGTTCTGTGGAGGAGATTGGAAGCAAGTAGAAGAGCTTGGCTTGGAGCTTTTCGTGGACAATGTCACAATCAATATCAATGTGC
Source organism: Sophora flavescens (assembly GCA_030762895.1). Taxonomy (NCBI): domain Eukaryota; kingdom Viridiplantae; phylum Streptophyta; class Magnoliopsida; order Fabales; family Fabaceae; genus Sophora; species Sophora flavescens. Next base: position 52,778,976 of record CM061070.1, read on the forward strand.
TTCGTGCGCTCATGGAAAACTGAGTTTGCTGCTATGTGGCATGCAAATTGGCTATCACAATACAAAGATGCAGGGCCTTTGAGTGGAATGGGAAATTTGTGGAGCAAGTAAGTCAACCACCGAATTTCACATACAGTTGCTGCAAGTGCTCTATATTCAACCTCGGATGAAGACCTTGAGACGATGCTTTGTTCCTTAGTTTTCCAGGAGATTAGAGAGTCTCCTAAGAACACACAATAACCTATTATGGACCTGCGAGTGTCAGAGCATGCTGCCCAATCAAAGTCACTGAAAGCCTTGAGTTGAGACTTGGAGGAAGAAGGATAAAATAGTCCTTGGGCAGGTGAGCCTTTGATGTATCTCAGCACTCGAGTTGCAGCTTGGAATGAGCCTGAGATGTAGAGGACATGAACTGGCTTAATTGCCGGACTGCATAGCTAATGTCAGGCCGTGTGTTGGCTAAGTACAGTAATCTTCCAACCAGCTTTCGATAGGAGGCAGGATCATGGTAAAGACCACTTGTGGAAGATGACATATGAAACTTTATTGTCTTGGCCATGGGAGTGGATGCAGGTTTTGAGGCTAAAAGTCCTGCATCAGAAAGCACATCTAGAGCATACTTTCTTTGGCAAATTATGATGCCTTTTCTTGAGCGAGCTACCTCCGATCCCAAAAAATATTTGAGATCACCAAGGTCCTTGGGCGAAGCGTGTGATTGAGGACAAAGCACGCTAAAAAGACCCGTGTTGGTCTGTGGGGTCAATCATCAATCCATAGAGCAACCAGGGATGTTACAAATGGTATCAGAGCGACACCTCTCCCAGTACGGTGTAGTTCGAGGACAAACCAAGCGAAAGTTGGTGGGCATGTAACATCCGGGTGCCGACGAGGGTGGGGAGTGGTCGCCGGTGCAAGAAGGCACGAACAAGGAGCGGCTCCTGGCAGGTTTCTAGGTGGAGGGACACATGAATGAACCGATTGCACACCTGAATGAGAGAGATCCTGATACTGTGTAGGTATGGGACTATACAGTTGAGGATCGCTTATATGAATTGATTGGTACTACATATACCAATAAGATGCATCTTCTTTTCGGCAGCCCATCACTTAAGAACTCCACAGTTAAGCGTGCTTGACTTGGAGCAATTCTGAGATGGGTGACCTCCTGGGAAGTTTTCCCAGGAAGCGGGTGAGTGAGGACAAAGCACGCTGAAAAGACCCATGTTGGTCTGTGGGGTCGGTCATCAATCCATAGAGCAACCAGGGATGTTACAAATGGTATCAGAACGACACCTCTCCCAGTACAGTGTGGTTTGGGGATGAACCAAGCGGAAGCTGGTGGGCATGTAACATCCGGGTGCCGACGAGGGCGGGGAGTGGTCGCCGGTGCAAGAAGGCACGGACAAGGAGCGGCTCCTGGCAGGCTTCAGATGTGGAGGATCACATTATGCTAGAGACTATACAAATAGGCCTAGTTGTTTCAACTGTGGGAAGCCAGGTCATGTGGCACGAGATTGCAGACAAAGGGTTATGCAATAGCCGACAGCTGCCGGAATAGGAACTGGAGACAATAGAGGTGGAGCTGGAAGAGGAGTCCCAGCAGCAAGATCACAAGTGGCCAAACCTCAACCCACTGGAAGAGTGTTTACCGTGAGGGGAGCTGAATCCTCTCAATCTGTTGATCTTATACAAGGTATGCGTTTGATAGTTGGTAGACTCTCGTATGTGTTGTTTGACTCAGGCGCTACACATTCTTTTATTTCGCATGAGTGTGTGGATCATTTGAACTTAACTATTTCCAAATTACCTTATACCGTCATAGTGTCTACTCCAACCAGTAATCCTTTGACTGCTATGTTTGTTTGTTTACAATGTCCTATCGTTGTTGAGAATATGACATTTATTGTAGATCTTATCTGTTTGCCTATGCAACAGATAGATGTTATTCTAGGCATGGATTGGCTTTCGGCTAACCATGTAGTGCGAGATTGTTCTAGCAAGACTTCATCATTTCATGAACCTTTTAGTGTAGCATCTGCCAATGAAGGAGTTTCTACAAGGAGTGACAACTCTCAACAGTTTGTGATGCTTTTCACAGTGGAGGCTAATGAGACTCCCAGCATAGATTCCATGCCTATTGTGAGAGAGTTTCATGAAGTTTTCCGTCGAGACATTCCAGGTTTACCACAAGAAAGAGAAGTGGAATTCACTATAGATCTCATACCAGGGACAGGGCCTATATCTATAGCACCTTATCGGATGTCACCGGTTGAGTTGGCAGAGTTGAAGGAACAATTGGATGACATGTTAGGAAAAGAGTTTATCAGACCAAGTGTTTCACCGTGGGGAGCACCTGTGTTATTTGTTAAGAAGAAGGATGGAAGTGCGAGGTTGTAAACGGATTACAGGCAGTTGAATAAGGTGACGATTAAGAACAAGTATCCGTTGCCTAGGATAGATGATTTGATGGATCAGTTGAAAGGAGCAGTAGTGTTCTCTAAGATTGATTTAAGATCTGGGTACCGTCAGATCAGAGTTAGAAAGGAAGATATACCCAAGACGGCTTTTAGGACGAGGTACGGGCACTATGAGTATTTAGTTATGCCTTTCGGTGTAACTAATGCGTCAGCCGTGTTCATGGATTATATGAACAGAATTTTCAGACGGTTCCTCGATAAGTTTGTTGTTGTATTCATCGACGATATTCATATTTATTCTCGTACGCGGGAGGAGCATGAGGAACATTTGAGATTGGTGTTGCGAGTTTTGAAGGATAGGAAGCTTTATGACAAACTTTCCAAGTGTGAGTTTTGGCTGGAAGAAGTACAATTCCTAGGTCATGTGATTAATAAAGAAGGAATAGCCGTAGATCCAGCTAAGGTTGAGTCAGTTCGTCAGTGGGAACGGCCTAAGTCAGTAAGTGAAGTACGATGTTTCCTAGGACTAGCTGGATATTATTGGAGGTTCATAGAGGGATTCTCGAAGATTGCCTTGCCTATGACGCAGTTAACGATGAAAAATATAGCTTTTGTATGGACGGACAAGTGTGAACAAAGTTTTCAAAAGCTGAAGGACAGGTTGACTACATCACCTGTGTTGATCTTACCAGATCCACTAGGACAATTTGACGTATATTGTGATGCATCATACCAAGGTTTAGGCTGTGTCCTGTGAGACACCCCGCTATGCCTCTTTGTGTTATTAGATTAAAACCTCATTATTTAATTACTTAATCGTACGCTTAACGTGAAAATACGTAAAAATTTAAAAATTAACTTATAAAGTATACAACTTCATATAGAATGGCATATCACAATATAAGTATATTATGTATATTACAAAACACTGTTGAGGATATCCTATCAGTAGGATCCCTCACAGGCATATACTTAGACAAAAAGTTAAACAAAGGAAAACATAATAAAAATACGCCTCATGAGAAGCGCTGGCCATAACTAACTAGACCCTAATCACCATGGGTCACAGCTCATCCTCCAGCCTCCGGTTCATAAGGAGTTCCATCCAACTCCTCCTGGTTACGCTCATCCACAGGGTCTTCTCGTACGATTCCACAAGGAGGTAAAATACAACATACAGAAATATACAGGGGATAAGAAACAGTTCTATCATCAAAAAACGGAAAAGAGTCATAGTAAATTATACAGTAATTGTCACAGACAATCAACACACATAACTAACGAATCATCCTCTGGTTAATATATATCATCCTCTACCCTTACTCTCAGGCAATCTAACACTTTATTTTAATGTAACCTCTCTAATCCTGTCACCATGTCTTTACGTTATCGTGTCCACTACCACTCCTATCGACTTCCCTCATTTTCATCGGGGCACACCCTCATTCCCGTTAGGATGTTCCACCTAGTGCACACCTCCATTCCCGTTAAGGTGTTCCACCCCCATTCCCTAAGGTGGAAGTGGTCTCGCGAGAACTCTTGATTTTACGTGTATTATATTACCAATACATGGTGTATTATATTACCAATACACAAAAGTGTTTTACGTGTATTATATTACCAATACACGGTGTATTATATTACCAATACACAGAAGTGTTTTACGTGTATTATATTACCAATACACAGTGTATTATATTACCAATACACAGATGTCCTTGTGTATTATATTACCAATACAGTTTTGTCCTTGTGTATTATATTACCAATACACGGTTGTGGACAACAACACCTATACTTGAATCTCACCAACCCATTTTAACAACATCCTAGTGCCTTAACATTCCATTAGAACTTGACACATATTCTATGCCATAACACCTCTTTAACATACATCATCTAGGTTAGGCACTTCTAAATCATCATTATCCTCACACCCAAAACAATCATCTCTTAGACAACAAATATATCTTTGCTTAAAAACCACTAAGCATAATAATACAAACCAGGCAGATCATGCATAACACAATATCAATCAAAATATTCTCATATCACCAATCATAGCACAAAATTCATTCAATAAAGGTAATAAAATCAAATCAACCATCAACAATATAAAATCAACCTAATATCGATAAACTTACATTCCCCGAATCACCATTGGTTTTTCATAAAAGGTTTTCAATGTGATTTTTGTCTTGTCGATTCCTCGACTACTAGTAGGGTTTAGGTCGCCCTACACAATTATTATATAATCTACTACTTATCCATTCCGACAATAGGTTGGTTCTTTCCCCCACCTGGGTTATCGCCGAACTCCTGAACTCGAAGCTCCTCGTTGTCGCACCATAAAGTACTAACTCCACCTTCAACCAATCAACATAATAACCAATAAATCAAACAAACTCATCTATGTTCTCTTTAGGCTAGGTTTGGCCATTTAATTCAAATTAGAGTTAGGAATCTTTTCTCAACATAAGCCTTTGGATACTTATCACTTGGGTTCTAACTTATATAAATTGCTATAACTTGAAAATATGGAATAAAAATCATCCAACCACTTAGGGTAGGTTTCGGCCTTGTATTAAAAAATAGGCTAGAAATATTTAAACTTTCCAATCTCTTAGACTTAACATCCAAATGTATTAAGGAGCTCAAGTCCATGATCATATTGGAAAATGAAACAAAACATCCTAGGTTCATAACCATCATAAGTTCGTCCATCATAGGATAAATAGGCTAGAAGTCTTTAAACTTTCCAATCTCTTAGACTTAGCATCCAAATGTATTAAGGAGCTCAAGTCCATGATCATATTGGAAAATAAAAACAAAACATCCTAGGTCCACAACCATCATAGGTTCGGCCAACATAGGATAAATAGGCTAGAAATATTTAAACTTTCCAACCTCTTAGACTTAGCATCCAAATGTATTAAGGAGCCCAAGTCCATGATCATATTGGAAAATGAAAACAAAACATCCTAGGTTCAATAACATAGAATAAACAAGTTAGAAATCCTTAAACTTTCCAATCTCTTAGACTTAGCATCCTTCTATATTAAGGAGCCTTAGTCCATGATCATTTTGGAAAATGAAACCCAAACATCCTTGATCTAAAACATTTAAGTTTCGGCCTACATAGGATAATGAGGAAAAATATTCTTTGTTTGATAGCAACTCTTAGGTTTAGAATCACAAGGTATTAAGAGTTCTAAATCCATGATCATACTTGGAAAGTTGAAACATAGTATCATAGGCTTATTTATACATATTTTCGGCCATCATAGGAAAACAAGCTATCAAAACTTTCAAGATTTATAGATTTAAGATCAAGGAATAGTTAGAAACTCAAACACATGATCATATTCCAAAAGTTGAAGCAAAAACCTCCTAGGCCACATATGCTTAGCATTCGGCCTTCATAGGAAAAGATAGGTAGAGATTTTTGTTTTACACAACCTCTTAGTATGTGAAAATATAAGTTAATACAAGACTATAGAAAGTGGTTTCAACTCAAAAGGAGTTTTCTACCATTTTATAGAGATTTTAGAAGTTTAAGCATATAAAGAACACATAAAGCAAACTAAGAAATAAAAGATGAAACTTGCAAAAAGATTCATATGAGAGCATTACCCTTAGTATAAGTAAGAACTTTAATGAAGAACCCAAGTGGAAAAGACTAATAAAAATGGAAGCTTTAAGTGTTTTAAAAAAAAGAAGAAAAGGAAGAAGTTGAAGAAGTTTGAAGATGGAGGAAGAAGATGAGAGAATGAAGATGAGCGATTATTATATAGAGGAGGAAGAGGGAAGCACAAAATTTTGGAGAGAGGATGAGCTTGGAGAGCAAGTTGTCTTTAAGACTTGTTTGGTTGAAGAGAAAAGAGAAAAATAGGTTTTTATAATATAATATAATATAGTTTGAAAAGTGTCATCATGACCACTTTTTAGGATGTGACTTAGGTCATCCCCCTAGTAAGTCACCTCACTCTCACATGTCACCTCATCACTTTCGTGCTCCCTACTTGGCTCCATTGCGTATTCCGGTTCAAGTGTGCGATCGTATTTCGCCCGGAATAAATATTATATTTTATTTCTGAACTCGAATTTTCGAAATTTCCAATATCAAACAAAAAATCACAAAAACACTAACCGTTTCGTTCATGGTTCAAAATTAGGTTTTCTGCTCAGTAAACTTGTACCGGCAGTGAAAACGCAGACCGACTTTCGTCTGAATTTTTAACCCAAAATTTTATCATAACCTTCTACCATAAATTAGACTATGAATAAGATTTTATTTTATTCAAAAACACTTTCTAACTCTCATATTAAAATATGATTAATTATATTTTAACCGGTTGAACAGCATAATTAAAATCAGGCTGTTTCATCCTGATGCAAGAGGGAAGAGTCGTGGCTTATGCTTCCCGACAGTTGAGAATTCATGAGAGAAATTATCCGACTCATGATTTGGAGTTAGCAGCAATAGTGTTCGCATTAAAGATATGGTGACACTTTTTGTATGGAGCAAAGTTTAATGTCTTTAGTGACCATATGAGCCTGAAGTATTTATTCGATAAAAAAGAATTGAATATGAGACAGTGAAGATGGATGGAGTTTATCAAATATTATGATTCTGAATTACTGTACCATCTTGGGAAGGCCAATGTGGTAGCGGATGCTTTAGGGAGGAAATCCTTGCACGTGTCTGCGATGATGGTTAAGGAGTTAGAATTGCTTGAATAGTTCATGGATTTGAACCTAGGAATGGAATTGGTTGAGAATAAGATTTATTTAAGTATGATCACTATTAGTAGTGATTTTATGAAAGATCTTAAAGATAAACAAGTTCAGGATCTATACCTCCAGAAAGTAAGAAGAGGAATCGATGAAGGTAAAATTTCTGAGTTTAATAGAGGAACGGATGGTGTGTTAAGGTTTAGAGATAGAATATGTGTGCCAGAGGATGCAGAACTTAGGAAGATGATTTTAAAGGAGGCACATAAGAGTAAGTTGAGTTTCCATCCTGGATCCACAAAAATGTATCAGGATTTGAAGAAAATGTTTTGGTGGACAAGGATGAAGAAAGAAGTAGTGGTGTATGTTTTATCTTATCTGGTGTGTTAGAAAGCTAAGATTGAACATCAGAAGCCAGCATAATTACTATAATCTTTAGATATCCCAGAGTGGAAATGGGATAGTATAGCTATAGATTTTGTGGTCGGATTATCACGAACTCCTAAGAAGCATGATGCGATTTGGGTTATCATTGATAGGTTGACGAAGTGTGCTCACTTCTTTTCTATTGGTGAAAGTTATAATTTGGAAATGTTGACTCAGATTTACCTCAAAGAAATTGTTAGATTTCATGGTGTGCCATCGAGCATTGTCTCGAACTGAGATCCTAGATTCACATCTAGATTTTGGAGACAATTGCAAAATGCCTTGGGAACAAAGTTGAGGATGAGTTCTGCTTATCATCCCCAAACTGATGGACAATCAGAAAGGACAATTCAATCATTGGAGGATCTATTGAGAGCTTGTGTGTTGGAGCACACTGGCAGTTGGGATGAGTTCTTACCATTGATTGAATTTACTTATAACAATAGTTTCCATAGTAGTATCGGAATGGCACCATATGAGGCTTTGTATGGCAGAAAGTGTAGGACCCCGCTGTGTTGGTATGAGACTGGTGAGAACCAAGTTTTGGGTCCAGATGTGTTGCAACAAACTACGGAGCAAGTCAGGAAGATACGGGAAAAGATGAATGAAGCACAGGATAGGCAAAGGAGCTATAGTGACAAGAGGAGGAGACCATTAGAATTCCAGGAAAGTGATCACGTGTTTTTGAGAGTTACTCGGAAAACTAGAATTGGCAGAGCTATCAAATCCAGAAAACTTACTCTTGGATTCATTGGACCTTTTCAGATTCTTTGACGAATTGGTCCAGTAGCTTACCAAATTGCCTTACTACCCAATCTTTCCAACCTTCATGATGTCTTTCATGTTTCTCTGTTGAGAAAGTATTATCCTAATCCTTCACATGTCATTGAGTTTGAGTCTATACAACTGCGAGAGAATCTAGAGCATGAGGCTTTACCTGTAAGGATCGCAGATAGACGGATTAAGGAGGTTCGTGGTAGACAAATTCCTTTGGTTAAGGTCGTATGGGATGAAACTACTCGAGATGCTACTTGGGAACGCGAGGAGGATATGCAACAACAATATCCACGTCTTTTCTATGGTGCGTAAATTCCGAGGATGGAATTTTCTTTTAAGAGGGGTAGTAATGTAACATCCTGATTTTAATTATGTTGTTCAACTGGTTAAAATATAATTAATTATATTTTAATTTGAGAGTTAGAAAGTGTTTTTGATTAAAATAAAATCATATTCATAGTCTACTTTATGGTAGAGGGTTACGGTAAAATTTTCAGTTGAAAATTCAGACGAAAGTCGGTCTGCATTTTCACTGCCGATACAAGTTTACTGTGCAGAAAACCTAATTTTGACCCATGAACGAGACGGTTAGTGTTTTTAATATGTTTCCTTCAACTTTGGTTATTTTGAAAATTTTCGTTCAAAAATAGAATATAATATTTTTTTCGGGCGAAAACGTCGGAAGAATTACGATCGGAAAGCACAGCTGGGTACGAAATGGAGCAGATTAGGGAGCACAAAAGAAGTGAAATGGCTTGATGGGACTTGATGGAAATGGGTTATGACACACTCCAAAAGTGTAATCATCACAATTTTCAAATTATAACATATTATATTCTAAAAACCTATTTTTCTCTCTATTCTCAAACCAAACAAGGCACAAGGTCAAAACTTGCTCTCCAAGCTCATTCATCTATTCTCAATTTCGTGCCACTCTCTCCCTTCTCTATATATATACCTCTCATTTTCACTTCATCACTTTCCTTCTCCAAAACTCCATTAAAACTTCATCTAGTTTCTTTTCTTTTAAAAGTTCAAGGTTAAAGCTTTAGTTTTTATTCATCTTTTCTAATTGAGTTCTTCATTAAAGTTCTTCCTTATACTAAGGGTAATGCTCTCATATGAATCTTTTTGCAAGTTTCATCTTTTATTTCTTAGTTTGCTTTATGTGTTCTTTATATGCTTTAAACTTCTAAAATCTCTCTAAAATGGTAGAAAACTCATTTTGAGTTGAAACCACTTTCTATAGTCTTGTTTTAACTTATATTTTCACATACTAAGAGGTTGTGTAAAACAAAAATCTCTACCTATCTCTTCCTATGAAGGCCGAAGCTATGCATATGTGGCCTAGGAGGTTTTTGCTTCAACTTTTGGAATATGATCATGTGTTTGAGTTTCTAACTATTCCTTGATCTTAAATCTATAAATCTTGAAAGGTTTGATAGCTTGTTTTCCTATGATGGCCGAAAATATGTATAAGCAAGCCTAGGACACTATGTTTCAACTTTCCAAGTAGGATCATGGATTTAGAACTCTTAATACCTTGTGATTCTAAACCTAAGAGTTGTTATCAAACAAAGAATATTTTTCCTCATTATCCTATGTAGGCCGAAACTTAAATGTTTTAGATCAAGGATGTTTGGGTTTCATTTTCCAAAATGATCATGGACTAAGGCTCCTTAATATAGAAGGATGCTAAGTCTAAGAGATTGGAAAGTTTAAGGATTTCTAACTTGTTTATTCTATGTTATTGTGTAACATCCTTGGCTGCTCTACGGGTTGACGACTGTCCCCATAAACCAACACGGGTCTTTTCAGTGTGTTTTGTCCTCACTCACACGCTTCCTGGAAAACTTCCCAGGAGGTCACTGCAAATTTCCAACCTATTCAATTTCAAACTTAGAGCACTAAGAGATACATTTACATTCATATCCCTAAACTCCTGTAACTATTTCTTTAACTCACTCCACTCTAGTGGTGCCATCCTATAAGGCGCTACAGACATTGGTCCACTCTTTGAACTAGATCTATGTTCAACTCAACATCCCTATTTGGAGGTAAGCTAAAGACATCCTTAGGAAAAACATCCTAGAAATCACACCACAAGTATGGCCGTCACATCACTGTCAGCCTCTATCTTAGCAGAGAATAATAGTATGTATCCTTGAGATCCCTCAGCTAAGCACTTATGACAAGAAACAACATATGCAAAAGAATTGGATAGGGAAGATTCATTATACATTGGCTATTTAGTAACGGAGATAGTTTTATCAAAACAATTTATAACAACATGATTTGAAGACAACTAATACATTCCAAGAATGACATCCAATCCAGACATAGGCAAACATATAAGGTCAACAGAAAAAGTTAAGTATTGATAAACTAAGGAGCAATTCAAACAGGCTATGGAGGTGACAAGTTTATCCTCCACGAGAGTAGAAACACGCAAATCAAATGGTAATTTGGAAGCATGCAAATCTATATTTTTCACACATACATGAGATATAAAAGAGCGAGTTGCTCCTGAATCAAACAATACAACAACTCTTATCACTTTAATAAAACCTATACCTTGGATCATACCATCTGACTCCTTCACTTGCTCTCCTTGGAGTTTAAAGACCTCCCTTGGTTCTGTGGCCTTGGTTGGGATTGCCCTCCATTTCGGCAAGTTCTGGCAAAGTGACCTGTCTTGCCACACTTGTAGCAAGTAGTCTGGACTACGGGACACGAGCGATCCCCATGAACAAAATCGCACTTATGGCACCTGGTGGCCTTGTCACTCTAAGCTCCACGCACTTGCTCCCCTTTGCTGATGGTGGAGACGGGTCGCAAATACTTCAAAAATTTCCCATCTCTGCCCTGAAAACTCCTGTCATCACTAAAGCACTTCTCCTTCGGTTTCTCAGCCAACACAACTTGCATATTCTGCTCCGCCACCCTATACTTGTTCACTAAAATGGGGTAGTCTCGAATCTCCAGGAGCCCAATAAGGCTCTGCAGCTCTGGCTTTAAACCCTGCTCGAACTTAATTGCTTTCCACTGACCATCAGGATTATCCCTCACCTGAGTAGAGAACCTTGCAAGCCTCTCGAACTTGGTCACATATTCCGCCACTGTCATACTCCCCTGACAAAGCTGTAGAAACTCCATCTCTTTTGTATCCGGACACTGCGCAGAAAGTACTTCTCCAGAAATACCTCCTTGAATATGTCCCACGTGATAGGGGCGCCTGAAGCAAGCAACCCGCCCCTAGCACAGTTCCACCAGTGCTCTGCATCCGACTCTAGCATATAGGTGGCAAAATCCACCTTCCAAGCATCGGCGCACCTCATGACCCAGAAGATTTTCTCTAATTTCAGTAACCATTCCTCTGCCTCAATAGGATCGGTGGTCCCTCGAAAAGCTGACGGATTATTGTTCCTGAACTCTGACAGACCCTTGTACTCTGGATCTGGTGCTGCAACCGGTACCACGTTAAGCACGTCCCCATTATCCCTCATCTGACAGAGAGTCTCCGTCTACTCCTGTTGGTGTAAGCCCTAGAGGCCAGTGTATTTCTTAGACTTACATTTGTATCTTGCTATTATATATATATATATATATATATATATATATATATATATATATATATATATATATATATATATATATATATATATGATATGAGGCATTCCAGTTTATTGTGTTACTTGTTTAAACATAATAAAGTCCTTAGAATAGAAATTTCAGTTTAATAGAATATCAAGTATATGACTTGATCGTGAGACACTATTGAACAATGAAATCCTATTCTTAAATATCTGTAGTCAAGTATTTTATTAATAAGGACAATAATAATACATTGAGACTATTATGTGTGCAGACTGATGACCATATCTCACGGGTCATGGATATGAGATATCGACTCCCACATAGGTACACATTAGAGTAATGATGTACTAGATTGACCCACCATGAGAACACTACATGGAGCGTTGTGTGAGTGTCATAAGTAGTTCTCATATTGACAATGGTGTATGCAATCCTTCGACCTGAAATCGCTACGATCCCTACATGAGGAGTCGTGTGCTTTAATATCGTCAAACGTCATCTGTAATAGGATGATTATAAAGACGGTCATTGGGCATACCACGAGCCATGCAGAGGGATGTGAGTGACCTAGATGGAATTTGTCCCTCCTACATAACAGGAGTAATATCTGTGGGCCCCGATAGAGAGTGAGACTGTAAAATGTATGGCCGTGCTGAAATGAGTCAATATGAGATATTGACCTCATTTGTTGTTAAGTCTACTCGGGTATCAGGGAACATGATATTGAACCATACAAGGGTGACACATTCTATGTCTTGTGTTCAATATAGATATATGGACAAAGGGATAATAATGCACATGAATATTTGTCACAGAAAGGTTTCGTCAAATCACTGACTTTCTCACTACTTAGGTAGCAGTGATGTATTGCTAGATACCGCTCACTGTTTGTAAATGGGATTTCATATTGCTACTAACATTTTGGGAACCTATAGGGTCACACACATAAGAGCGGATTAAAAGAAGCATTAAAAGGAGAGTTGGACTTTTCTATTGGGCCTAGCGCATAGTACATGGGGCTTAGGTCAAACGCTGCTCACTAACTCACTTAAGGAGGTGCTGCTATAAGTAGACCACTTAAGCTATTGTGCCTACACGGTTTTTGTTTTACCCTAGCCGCACATAGAGAGTGATAGTGAGCAGCAGGTCTCGGTTTTCGAAGCTAGCACTGTGAGACAGAGACGCTTCGGGTTCGTGACGTTGGACGTTCACGGAATCTGCTCGTGTGGATACCTTCGAGACATCGTTCGTGTGGTGTTCGTGGTAGACGATTTTTAATCAACTGTCATCGCTTCAAGAGGTAAATCTTCTAACCATGAATCGCGACCATTCGCAAGGATCCTTCGATGGGAATTTTTCCGCTGCGTTATTTTTTTTTATACGCAAATTCCCAACAACTCCTGCATAACTCTGGTCATTCGAGCTAAGGTCGCTGCAAGTTTATCATTTCTCCCTCGCCTGTTCGCTGCCATAATCTGCATACCACCAATCAAACAGTGGGTTGATCAAGTCCAATATCAAAAAGAATAGACTGCAGAATTATAACTCTAACTGTAACATCCTAAAATTCTAATATAATTAATTTGAAAAAAAAATAATGATAATTATGATATAATAAAAATAAAATATGATTAAGAGGTTTAGTGGTGAGAATTTATTAGTATAAAATTTATTAGAATTGATTAGTGGATACAAAGAAATATTAAATTAAAATAAATAAATATATATATATATATATATATATATATATATATATATATATATAAAGAGAGGATAAATATATATATATATATATATATATATATATATATATTAGTTGGGCGCTTATTTCCCTAAGGTAGGTTTAAAAAAAAAAAAAAAAAGAAAGAAGGGTAAAATAAACAAAGCGCCTTGAACACTATATATACATATTGGAATAGTAGCAAAAGAACAGGAACGTGGGATCGCCGCACGTAGCGTTCGAGGCATTCTTCCGGTACAACCGTAACAACATAGATCCAAGAACACCACCGAACGAGAGAGAAATGTTTAGGGAAGCACAAATCCCTATCATACGTGATTTCTAGAGCACAGTAGAGAGCTGCAAAATGTGAGTAAAAATAACTTTTCTCACACTTTCATGGTAAAATTAATTTTAGGGTTCTTGATTCTTAATCGAGCTTATAAAAAAATATGTTTATATTGTTTGATGATTTGATTCCTTGACTCTATAAAGAAATAATTTTTCTCTCTTAATTCATGATTTTGAGTACAAAATATCCAACTTTTTCTTATATGTCGTTTACGGTGCCATATAATCTTAGTTTCGTCCAAGCAGTATGCCTTTTACTCATCTGGGCAATTAACTTCTTATGGCAAAATTGCCAATTCCAACCACACATAAACCAAATTCACCCTTATGATTTTCATTTGGTGCTTCTGTACGTGAACTCTACCTGCCTAAGTCAAACCATTTTCTTTTTGGAATCAAAGCCACATGTCCCTGACGCAAGGCTTCATCTTAATAGGTGTTTTGATTCTTCTTATTTGGACTTTAATTGATTATGTTAAAATTATGTAGCAAATCTCACTTCAATTATTGTTAAGAAATATGTTTGATTTTATGAGTTGTGGTTGAGTGATATGTTAAATGATGTTGTATTATTGCCTTAGCATGACATAATATTATTATTAATGACGCATAGAGTTGGAAAACCTTGAGAGTCATCACGGGATGACATATTGCATTATGCATGAGTTGGTCATCACCTTCGGGAAGGGATGACGGTGTACATTCTATTCCGGGAATAGGATGAGAGATATCACCATCTGGGATGGGATATCAAATTATTAAAATATTCACATCTGGGATGGAATATTAGATACCTCCATCTGGGATGGGGAAGGCAGTGGGACGTCATTGCATGGATATGAGCTCATAGACCTTAGTGGATCTGGGATTCACACCGGTTCTGGGAACCAAAGAGTCAAGTTAAGTGATTCTGGGAATCACCGAGTCATGTTCGTGGAGTTGCGTTGTGTAGAGTTTGCATAGTGAATGTGATTAAATGCAATGTGATGTGACCACTGCTGAGTTTATGAGTTTGTGCTTTAAATGCTTGACATTAATTTTATATATATGTATATATAATTATTATTTTAGAGGTTTATTATATTCAATATTTTAAAAATTAGCGGGTACCATGAATGTTTTTCCGATTACCGCACCGGCTGAGAACAACACTATTTGCGAAAATATTTTTTAGAACTTGATTTTTATTCACTGGGATTATATCTCATTAAAAGTGTTGTTTTCAGAGCACGAGGACGATATCACTGAAGCTGAAGAGGATTGAAGACTTAGCGAATTTACTTATTTATTATCTAGCTTTGTTAGTATTTTATTTTGAATAAGGAGCCGTTTGTGGCTATACATATTTATTTTATTTTTTATTTATCGTTGGGTTTATTAGTAGACGCCTAGGTTTTGAGGCTTGGGGTTTTTATTTGGACGTATGTATTTATTATTTATTACTTTGATACATTATTACTATTTTATTTAATATGAGACATTTTCCAGACTTATATATAATTGATAAAATTCTTATGACTAACGTATTTTAATTAAATGTATTAAAGGATTTTTATACAATTTGTTTTGGGTTACTAATGTAACGAAGGGCGTTACATTTATGGTATCAGAGCAGTTCGATTCTAAATCGGACTGTGGTAATGGGGCTTTTTCTAAAATAAAACTTGGGCGCATAGGATGCTTGTTAGAGTTATAGATGCTGCATGCTATTCTTTGGGATATTGGACCTGATCAACCCAGTATTTCATTGGTAGTGAGCAGATTTATGGCAACTAATAGGCGAGGGACGAATGTTGCACTTGCAGCAGCTTTGGATTGTATGGCCAAGGTTATGCAAGGGCAGACGGAGACTCGCCGTCAATTGAAAGGGAATGGAGGCCAGTCACTAATGAAGTGGTGGCAACCTAGGACCCTTAACACGTGGGGCTTTTCGAATTCAAGAAGAACAATTCGCCATCATTCTGAGACAGCTTAGATCCGAAGGAGACTGAATTTCTTCTACTCGTTAAAAAAAATTTATTATATTGTCTGATCCAGGAGCAACGCATTCCTTGATACATCCTTTATGTGTGAAAATTTGGAGATACCAATCTTTCATTTGTCCTTTGATTCATATATTTCTACTCCTATAGGAATATTCTTGTTCTTTCATTGGTTGTTTAAATTGTTTCCTTGTGTATCAAGACACTCCTTATGACATCAAACTTATTGTTATCTATGTATTGTATGTTATTCTTGGTATTGACTTATTGGCATATAGACTCATTGCCATAAGTATCCTGACAAAAATATCATTATCTCTTCACACCCAATGTCTTTTGATTTTCGGTGTCGACCCGTATTTTATTCGTCGTTTCTTGTGATAAGTGTTTGTTTTAGAGAGCTCAAGGATACATACTCTCATTCACTGCTACTATAGGGGCAGCAATGATGTAGCGAATATCTCTATGATGCGCAAGTTTCAATAGGGGTTGAGTTTAGCATAGATCTAGTGTCAAAGAGTAGACTAATATCTATAGCGCCTTACACGATAACACCTCTAGAGTTGAGCGAGCTCAAGAAACAAATAGAGGTATGTTACAAAAGGGGTTCATTAGGCCTAGTGTGTCACCTTGGGGAGCACCAGTGCTTTTAGTGAAGAAAAAAGGATGGGAGTATGAGGTTGTGTGTTGATTATAGGCAACTGAATAAGGTAACCATCAAGAACAAATATCCCTTGCCTAGGATAGATGATCTCTTAGATCAATTAAGGGGAGCGTCAGTGTTTTCCAAAATAGGTCTAAGATTGGGATACCATCAAATTAGAGATAGAAACGAGGACATTCCTAAGACAGCCTTTAGGACAAGGTATAGCCACTATGAGTATGTAGCGATGCCCCTTGGTGTGACCAATGCCCCAACCGTTTTCATGGACTATATGAATCGGATCTTTAGGCCATTCTTGGACATCTTTGTGGTGGTGTTCATAGATGATATTTTGATATACTCTAGGACACCAGAGGATCATGAGGAGAATTTGGGGTTAGTGTTGCAGATTCTAAGGGAAGAACAACTGTATGCAAAGCCAGAAAAGTGTGAATTTTGGCTTGATGAAGTGAAGTTTTTAGGACATACCATATCTAGGAGTGGTGTAGCGGTCGACTCTAGTAAGGTTGATGCAGTTCTTGGATGGGAGCAACCTAAGTCAGTGACGGAAGTGAGGAGTTTCCTAGGACTGGCAGGTTACTATAGGAAATTCATAGGAGGGTTCTCTAGGCTAGCCTTACCTCTTACCAAGTTGACTAGGAAAGGAAAATCTTTCGAGTGGGATAAGGAATGCGAAGAGAATTTTGAGGAGCTTAAGAGGAGATTGGTGTCATCACCGGTCTTAACCATTCCAAATCCCTCAGTGAGTTTTGTGGTATATTGTGACGCTTCTAAGAATGGTTTAGGTTGTGTGTTGATGCAGGAAGGCAAGGTAGTGGCTTATGCATCTAGACAGCTTAGGACACATGAGGTGAATTACCCTACACATGACCTTGAGTTAGCGACAGTAGTTTTTGCTCTTAAGATTTGGAGGCACTAGTTGTACGGTGCAAAGTTTGAGGTTTTTAGTGATCATAAGAGCCTTAAGTATTTATTTGACTAAAAGGAATTGAATATGAGGCAAAGGAGGTGGATGAAATTTCTTAAGGACTATGATTTTGAGTTGAAGTACCATCCAGGAAAAGCCAATGTGGTGGCTGATGCACTCAGTAGGAAAACCTTACATGTGTCTAGTTTAATGGTCCAAGAGATGAATATGTTAGAGGAGTTTAGAGACATGAATCTAGATGTATCTCTTAGTTCTCTAAGCTTGAATTGAATAGGTTGGAAATTAATAGTGACCTTAGAGATGAGGTTAGGCGGGAACAACTTTCAGACCAAGAGTTGCAGTCTCGGTTGGGACAAGAGGGTTATGAGTTGTCTGTTGATGAGCTAGTGAAGTTTAAGAATAGGATCGTTGTTCCTAAGGAGGGGAGCCTTAGAGAGAAGATATTAGAGGAAGCTCATAAGGGAAAGTTTACCATACGTCTTGGGATAACCAAGATGTACCGAGATCTAAAGAAGATGTATTGGTGGTCAGGAATGAAACGGGATGTGGCTAGCTTTGTAGCCAGATGTCTAGTATGTCAAAAGGTTAAGATAGAACATCAGAGACCTTCGGGTTTGTTGCAACCTTTAGAGATTCCTCAATGGAAATGGGAGAGGATTTCTATGGATTTTGTGATGGGGTTACCTAGGACTCGTTTGGGATTAGATGCCATATGGGTAATTGTGGATAGGTTGACCAAGTCTGCTCACTTCTTGACAATTAAAGTAACCTATAGTTTGAATAAGCTAGCAGACTTATACATTAAGGAGATAATGAAGCTTCATGGCATACCTACCTCTATAGTGTCGGATAGGGACCCACGGTTTACCTCTAGATTCTGGAGGGCTTTCCAACAGGCTTTTGGTTCTAAGTTGAGTTTTAGCACGACCTATCATCCCCAAACGGATGGTGGTCGGAGCGGACCATTCGGACCCTCGAGGACATGCTTAGGGCGTGTGTCTTGGATGAAGGAGGGAGTTGGGATAGATTCCTACCTCTCATTGAGTTTTCTTTATAACAACGGTATCACGCTAGCATCGGCACGGCACCCTACGAAGCTCTTTATGGAAGGAAGTGTAGGTCCCCTTTATGTTGGTGTGAGGTGGGTGAGAAGACCCTGCTAGGACCAGAATTAGTCCAGGAGACCACCGAGAGGATTAAAGTCATTAGGGAAAGGATGCGCCTTTGCACGCAGTAGGCAAAAGAGTTATGCCGACAAGAGAATGAAGCCTTTAGAATTTCGGGAAGAGGAACATGTATTCTTGAGAGTCACTCCTAAGACTGGGGTTGGGAGGTCAATGGAAGTCAAAAAGCTCAACCCTCGTTTCATGGGTCCGTTTCAAATCCTAAAAAGAGTCGGGCCTGTTGCTTACCAATTGGCCCTTCCGCCAAAGTGGCAAACCTTCATAATGTTTTCCATGTGTCGCAACTCAAAAAAAAAAAAATATGTGTCCGATGAATCTCATGTGATAGCTCTGAGTCGCACAATTGAAGGATGACTTGATCTATAAGCCAAAGCCTAGTCGAATCATGGACAAGAGCACTAAAACACTAAGAAACAAGACAATTCTATTGGTGAAAGTGTTATGAGACGGATTGACTTCGAGGAAACCACTTGGGAGATGGAGGAGGACATCGTCCGTCAAGACTCCAGATTTTATTATCTAAGGTACGGTAACCTTTACGTTTGAATATGTCACTTGTTAAAATGAGTGCGTGAGTATGAGGCGAATTTCGGGGACGAAATTCTTTAAGGAGGGGAGAAAATGTAACATCCTAAAATTCTAATATAATTAATTTGAAAAAAAAAATGATAATTATGATATAATAAAAATAAAATATGATTAAGAGGTTTAGTGGTGAGAATTTATTAGTATAAAATTTATTAGAATTGATTAGTGGATACAAAGAAATATTAAATTAAAATAAATAAATAAATAAATATATATATATATATATATATATAAATATATATAAAGAGAGTATTAATATATATATATAGATATATATATATATATATATTAGTTGGGCGCTGATTTCCCTAAGGTAGGTTTAAAAAAAAAAAAAAAAAGAAAGAAGGGTAAAATAAACAAAGCGCCGCAGACACTATATATACATATTGGAATAGTAGCAAAAGAACAGGAACGTGGGATCGCCGCACAGTAGCGTTCAGGCATTCTTCCTGGTACAACCGTAACAACATAGATCCAAGAACACCACCGAACGAGAGAGAAATGTTTAGGGAAGCACAAATCCCTATCATACGTGATTTCTAGAGCACAGTAGAGAGCTGCAAAATGTGAGTAAAAATAACTTTTCTCACACTTTCATGGTAAAATTAATTTTAGGGTTCTTGATTCTTAATCTGAGCTTATAAAAAAATATGTTTATATTGTTTGATGATTTGATTCCTTGACTCTATAAAGAAATAATTTTTCTCTCTTAATTCATGATTTTGAGTACAAAATATCCAACTTTTTCTTATATGTCGTTTACGGTGCCATATAATCTTAGTTTCGTCCAAGCAGTATGCCTTTTACTCATCTGGGCAATTAACTTCTTATGGCAAAATTGCCAATTCCAACCACACATAAACCAAATTCACCCTTATGATTTTCATTTGGTGCTTCTGTACGTGAACTCTACCTGCCTAAGTCAAACCATTTTCTTTTTGGAATCAAAGCCACATGTCCCTGACGCAAGGCTTCATCTTAATAGGTGTTTTGATTCTTCTTATTTGGACTTTAATTGATTATGTTAAAATTATGTAGCAAATCTCACTTCAATTATTGTTAAGAAATATGTTTGATTTTATGAGTTGTGGTTGAGTGATATGTTAAATGATGCTGTATTATTGCCTTAGCATGACATAATATTATTATTAATGACGCATAGAGTTGGAAAACCTTGAGAGTCATCTGGGATGACATATTGCATTATGCATGAGTTGGTCATCACCTTCCGGGAAGGGATGACGGTGTACATTCTATTCCGGGAATAGGATGAGAGATATCACCATCTGGGATGGGATATCAAATTATTAAAATATTCACATCTGGGATGGAATATTAGATACCTCCATCTGGGATGGGGAAGGCAGTGGGACGTCATTGCATGGATATGAGCTCATAGACCTTAGTGGATGCGGGATTCACACCGGTTCGGGAACCAAAGAGTCAAGTTAAGTGATTCGGGAATCACCGAGTCATGTTCGTGGAGTTGCGTTGTGTGTAGAGTTTGCATGGTGAATGTGATTAAATGCAATGTGATGTGACCACTGCTGAGTTTATGAGTTTGTGCTTTAAATGCTTGACATTAATTTTATATATACGTATATATAATTATTATTTTAGAGGTTTATTATATTCAATATTTTAAAAATTAGCGGGTACCATGAATGTTTTTCCGATTACCGCACCGGCTGAGAACAACACTATTTGCGAAAATATTTTTTAGAACTTGATTTTTATTCACTGGGATTATATCTCATTAAAAGTGTTGTTTTCAGAGCACGAGGACGATATCACTGAAGCTGAAGAGGATTGAAGACTTAGCGAATTTACTTATTTATTATCTAGCTTTGTTAGTATTTTATTTTGAATAAGGAGCCGTTTGTGGCTATACATATTTATTTTATTTTTTATTTATCGTTGGGTTTATTAGTAGACGCCCGGTTTTGAGGCTTGGGGTTTTTATTTGGACGTATGTATTTATTATTTATTACTTTGATACATTATTACTATTTTATTTAATATGAGACATTTTCCAGACTTATATATAATTGATAAAATTCTTATGACTAACGTATTTTAATTAAATGTATTAAAGGATTTTTATACAATTTGTTTTGGGTTACTAATGTAACGAAGGGCGTTACACTAACAAGCATCATATGTACCCAAGTTTTGTTTTTGAAAAAAGCCCCACTACCACAGTCCGATTTAGAATCAAACCGCTCTGATACCAAAAATGTAACGCCCTTCATTACATTAGTAACCCAAATTAATTTCAATGAAAATCCTTCAAAACATTTAATTAAATATACAAGTCATAAAAATTTCGCAAACTAATTGAGTCTGAATATACCTTATATTAATTAAAATAGTAATAAAGTATCCAAAGTAATAATATAATAAAAATCCATACATCCAAATAAAACCAAAAGCCTCAAAAACGGGCTTCTACTAATAAACTCAACGATAAATAAATAAACGTGTTTGTCCACATACAACTCCGCATTTAAGAAAATTCTAACCAAACTAAAAATGACTAATAGAATCCACTTAGTCTTCACGTCTCTTCAGTTTCAGTGACGTTGTACTCGTGCTCTGAAAACAACACTTTTAATGAGATATAATCCCAGTGAATAAAAATCATTTAATGAAAAGGTTTGTAAATAGTGTTGTTCTCAGCCAGCGCGGCAACCGGAAAATAAACCATGACACCCGCTAATTTTCAAAATGATATAACTTAAAAATGTCTTCATAAATTAAAGAATAATTATTAATCTTATGAAACTCATGTATAAAACGTAACACCATCAAAAGAAATAATTCGATCTACATAATATAATGAAAATCATTCAAAGGACATATCTCGTGTCCAATCAATCTCAATGTGTATCCAAGTCTTTTTTATTTAATTACCAAAAATTTAAGTCTATGAGCTGATGACAAATGCAATGGCGTCCCAATGCCTTCCCCTTCTCAAAAGGGGTATCTATAATGGGTCTTCCCCTTCCTAGAAGGATGTATCTGTCTTCCCCTCTAACGAGGAGGTATCTGTCATCCCCTTCCCAGAAGGAGGTATCTGTCTTCCCCTCTAATGAGAAGGTATCTGTCTTCCCCTCTAACGAAGAGGTATCTGTCTTCCCCTTCTCAGAAGGAGGTATCTTAACAATCAGAAATAATAATTCAAAAACATATTTTGTACATATATCATGTCCCCAGGACATGACATATGACCTCATACATCAATCTCAATACTATAATATCATGACAAGGTAACATTATAACATCATATAAAATCATGTCCATCATCTATAACTCATATCAATCAAATATATTTTATGACATTAGTTTAGGTGAGACCTGATCTATGACATAATTAAATAAATAAAAAGAAAACAATTAAATCCTAATTAAATAAGATAATCCAGCTTAAGGTGGTGAAACTGATGCACAAGAGCGTCAATTCACTGTGGCATTATTATTCATATATATGGATTGAAACACATTAGGCATCAGAGAGTTGAAAATATGTTTGTAGTCCAATTAAATAAAACTTGCGTGAGACCATGATACAGGAACTGTGATCATGAAAGACTTTATTTGCAATTGAAACAAGAATTGGCCTTGTGCAGTGAAGTTCTCTTCACTCCCAGGAAAAGAAAACTCAGCTTAATTTAATGAGATTGGTGTACAATTAAAAGGAGGTAGTGTACACACAACACAGCAAAATTTAATATAATACTATTTCTTCATAAATCCAAAGAAAATATATTTATTATTTTAATTCATCAAGCAACATCACAATATTTCAAGAATTCATGTAAACATAAAAAACTAATTGTATCAGGGTGAGAAAAGATGTTTTTACTCACCTCTCGTTGACTTTCAATTAATGCCTAAAACGAATACTGGTGTTTCACTCAAAAATCTCTTCACTGACGTCTTTGTGAAAAACGACGCTCCTACTGGACGGCGCTGCCGCTGTACACCCCTCTATCTTTCAAACCAATTTCAAGTTATAATTTTCACTTAAAACCTAACCAATTATAATTTTAAAGTGGGCCTATTTTCTTTTTGCCAAAGAAAGCCTTTATGCTCCGTAACATTCATGTGATGGAGTGCATCTCCATTCTCTCAACCACTAAAATAATGTGTGGGCCCTGCTATACATGTCTCTCTTTTTTTTTTTTCTCTTTTTCCTAACAAATCTCCTGAGTTTCTCGTTGCAACTCTCATAGTTGCATTTGACCAATACATGGCCCCACCCATCCTTGCTTCTATGTTCATTCATTTATTTATTTTTATTCAATTTTGAACACTTTTGTAATTATTAAACAATTCTAATAAAATCTTATACTAACAATTTTCCACACTAATCCCTATAACATCTTAATCTTTTTATTAAGAAAATTATATTGAAATTTTAGGATGTTACATATTGAACCTAGGATGTGTTATTTCTTATTTTCCAAAATGATCATGGACTTGAGATCCATAAGATATTTGGATGCCAAGTCTAAGAGATTGGAATGTTTAAGTTTCCATTGTTTTCCAAAATGATCATGGACTTGAGCTCCATAAGATATTTTGATGCTAAGTCTAAGAGATTGGAGAGTTTAGAGATCTCTAGCCTATAAATCCTATGAAGGCCGAACCTAGAAGGTTATGGACCTAGGATACTTTGTTTTTCATTTTCCAAAATGATCATGGACTTGAGCTCCTTAATGCATTTGGATGCTAAGTCTAAGAGATTGGAAAGTTTAAATATTTCTAGCCTATTTATCATATGATGGCCGAACCTATGATGGTTGTGAACCTAGGATGTTTTGTTTTCATTTTCCAATATGATCATGGACTTGAGCTCCTTAATACATTTGGATGATAAGTCTAAGAGATTGAAATGTTTAAAGATTTATATCCTATTTTGTAATACAAGGCCGAAACCTACCCTAAGTGGTTGGATGATTTTTATTCCATATTTTCAAGTTATAGCAATTTATCTAAGTTACCTAGAACCCAAGTGATAAGTATCGAATGACTTATGTTGAGAAAAGAATCCTAACTCTAATTTGAATTAAATGGCCAAACTTAGCCTAAAGAGAACATAGATGAGTTGTTTGATTTATTGGTTATTATGTTGATTGGTTGAAGGTGGAGTTTGTACTTTGTCGCGTGACAACGAGGAGCTTCGAGTTCGGGAGTTCGGTGATAACCTAGGTGGGGGAAAGAACCAACCTATCGTCGAAATAGATAAGTAGTAGATTATATAATAATTGTGTAGGGCGACCTAAACCCTACTAGTAGTCGAGCAATCGACAAGACCAAAATCACTTTGGAAACCTTTTCTGAAAAACCACTGGTGATTCGGGTATTGTAGGTTTATCGATTTTAGGTTGATTCTATATTGTTGATGGTTGATTTGATTTATTACCTTTATTGAATTGATTTTGTGCTATGTTGGTGATGTGGGAATATTTTGATTGATATTGTGTTATGCATGATCTGCCTGGTTTGTATTATTATGCTTAGTGGTTTTTAAGCAAAGATATATATGTTGTTTAAGAGATAATTATTTTGGGTGTGAGGATAATAATGATTTAGAAGTGCCTAACCTAGATGATGTATGTTAAAGAGGTGTTGTGGCATAGAATATGGGTCAAGTTCTAATGTAAGGTTAAGGCACTATGATGTTGTTAAAACGGGTTGGTGAGAATCAAGTATAGGTGTTGTTGTCCACAACCGTGTATTGGTAATATAATACACAATGACAAAAGTGTATTGGTAATATAATACACAAAGACAAAAGTGTATTGGTAATATAATACGCAAGGACATCTGTGTATTGGTAATATAATACACGTAAAACACTTATGTGTATTGGTAATATAATACACCGTATATTGGTAATATAATACACGTAAAATCAAGAGTTCTCTAGAGACCACTTCCACCTTACGGAATGGGGATGGAACACCTTAACGGGAATGGAGGTGTGCACTAGGTGGAACATCCTAACGGGAATGAGGGTGTACCCCGATGCAAATGAGGGATGGTGACAGGAGTGATAGTGGCCACGATAACGTAAAGACATGGTGACACGATTGGAGAGGTTACGTTAAAATAAAGTGTCAGATTGCCTGAGAGTAAGGGTAGAGGATGATATATATTAACTTGAGGATGATTCGTTAGTTATGCGTGTTGATTGTTTGTGACAATTACTGTATAATGTACTATGACTCTTTTCCGCTTTTTGATGATAGAACTGCTTCTTATCCCCTATGTTTCTGTATTTTTGTGGGTTACTTTGGTTTACGTTAGAAGACGTGATGGAGGGTAATGTTCTTTGAGACGTTGGGCCAGTAACTCTGTATGAGACGGAGATTGCCGAGGAGTTGGATGGAACTCCTACGAACCAGTATTTGGGGGTCGAGCTGTGATCCATGGCGATTAGAGTATAGACATTATGGCCAGTGTGTCTAAGGAGAATTTTTATATTTCCGCTAAGTATGTCTGTTATTAAGTTTATGCCCGTGAGGGATCCTACTGAGAGGATACCCTCAACAGTGTTTTGGTATTGTAATGAACAATTAGGTGTGTATTTACATATGTTAAAGTTGTTGTGTTTTAAATTTGCAGAAGTTATATGATAATTAAATAAGTTTTAATTTTTACGTATTTTCACGATAAGCGCGCGATTAAGAATTGATTTAAGAAGGTAATTAATCTAATAAAACACCGGGGCACAACGGGGTGTCTCATTGTTCATCGTGCACCCATGTACAACACCTATGTACGACTTCTAGTTACATCCTTGATCATGTCAACACAGGTGTACAAATTGTTAAGTATAAAAGAATTGAATGAATTCATGAAGTAGATTGAATGAACTCAGTAATTGCATTTCTCAAATGTTAGAATGCTTACAAAAGTTGCTTATATAGAGTACAAACTAGCTAACTTCCTAACTACTTTACTAACTGTCAGTTGAACGAACTAACCTTCTAACTGTCAAAGCTGTCAGAATAATAACTATAATATTAGAGTGTATCATACACCTGTGTGCAACACTTATATACAACTTCTAGGTACATCCTTGTTCATCGTGAACCCGTGTATAACACCTATGTACGACTTCTAGTTACATCCTTATTCATGTTAATACACCTGTATACAACATAGGTGTACAAACTGTTAAGTATCATTCAATACTAAGTCTTATCCTTTTGATGTCATTACCTCAGTTTTCAAATAAAACGTTGGAAGCAATGTGATTAATTATCCCGCCAAGAAAATTTGTTCCTTTTTTTTGCATTGGGCATGGAAATCACTATACATTCACTTAAACAAATATTTTTAATATTCCTATATGCATTTGTATATAATTTTTGTCTTGCAAAGTAAAAATAGAAGCATAGTCTTTGCTTAGAAATAGTTGTGTTAGGGAACCCAACGAATGAAACAAAATAAGAATACTTTCTATCATTATTATTTTATTTTTTATTTTTTGCAACTTTTCGGATTTGTTATCTTTTTAACAAATTTCAATATACGTACAATTTACATAATATTTTAATAGGATTTTATTATAAATTAAGTTAAATTGAATTGAAGTGATCAATACTCATATTTTGAACAAATCTAAAGTAATTTAAGGATATAAATTTATTTTCTAGCCCGAAGAGAAATTATGTGTTTCTTCTATCACATTTGGTCCCAATTTTTTTTAACAATTCGTTGTTGCGGTGGCAAATGTACAGACAAACACACAATTGAACCGAGACACGTACAAATTAAAAAAAGGTTGAATTGCACTTATAGTTCACCTAACGAGAATCCTGTTCATGATCGTGTACTTTATATTGACCACAAATAAGTTTACACAATGTCTTGGTCGTCCCTCTGCTAGCCAATTGCCGTAGCAATGGGACACTTGACTTGACTATTCAAGAATAAAAATAGTAAAAAGTCTCATGATATATATTATTACTAGGGGTGTTCATCAACCGATCCAAACCGATTCAAACTACAAAAACCGAACTGAAAAACCGAAAACCGAAAAAACACTACAAGAATTTTCGCTGTTTCCCAAGGCCAAAGGCCTTGGGAAATCCAGAAAATCCGTGGGAAAGTACACATTTCCCAGGGATGACCAACGGATTCAGATCCGTCGGTTTTTAGGGGGTCGGAAACTTTTCCCACGGGTAAGCCCTGGGAAATACCCCGCGGTTACGCCCTTGGGAAATTTCCCAGGGATTATTCCCTGGGAAACTTTTCCCACGGGTAATCCCTGGGAAACCTTTCCCAGGGTTTTAACCCTGGGAAATATATGTTTTTTTTAAATTATAAAACTTTATTTATAGCTTAACATTAATGTTAAACTAGATAAATAAATAATTATTATTTTTATATGAATGCATCAACAAAGAAATTAACATCATAATTCAAGCAAACAATTTGTTCTACAAAAAATGTTATTCAAGTCATATTTGTTCAACCAAAAAAGTATTTCAAACCATAATTAACATGATAAGCAAAATAAACATATAAATTCATTCAAAAGTCTAAGAATCCTCGTTATAAGGATCCTCAACAAAATGGTCAAGAGAGTCGTCGTCCTCCTGAGCACGCTGGGTCGTCTGACTAGGCTGTCGTTGCTGTGGAGGCTGTTGCGGCTGCAATCGCCGCTGATCTCCATCACCGCCGTGATCGTATCCATCATCCGACGATGCTACTCATCCCTCTGCCGCTCCCTCTCCTGGGAAGCGACCAACATCTGCCTCAACTGAGCAATCTCCGCAGACTCCTGAGGGTAACGACTGCAGGTGCTGGGAGTTCCAACCCTAATCTCTAACTTGCGCGAGGGCCCTTTCCGATAGTTGGCGGCAAGGTCTCCAGCACCGTACAAACGACCCTTATACTTGCCGACGACGACTTATGCCCAAACATTCAGCGCAAGCTGCTCGTCCTCCTGTGGGTTAGCTGGGGTGGATGGCGAAGAGGCTGATGCTTGAGACCTATGTTGACTCATCCTCTCATGAAACTCCTCCTGTTACAATACATCAGACTATCAAAATTTGAACAAAAAGTTACAAGATAAATTATGCAGAAAAATGGACAGAGTTTCCCCTAAAAATACAACATCCCAATGTTTACAAACAGAACACCGTAATTTAAATCCATAAATCATCATCAAAAGCTCAATAGGATGCACACAAATTATCATGTCCAAACTAGTTATAACATTTCCAATGTCAGGCAGTATCAATAGGTCCAAATATAAAGTGACTCTACAGACTCAGTAATCAAAACATGAATAGTATGTTACACGATTAATTATGCAGAAAATTGGACAGAGTTTCCCCTCAACCTCAAACTTTACAAATTGAACACCACAATTTAAAACTGCAAGTCATCAAAAGCTTAATAAGATTCACACAAAGCAATATATTCAAACTGGCTTGAGAGCCAAAGCAACAACCACATACTTACATCATTTGTCTTTGTCCAATGAAATTGATTAACAACACTAAAATTGGAATGTGAAAGTTGAAAAAGATACTCACTTCAGTAAAAATATGTGAAATACAATATTGCTTTCTTATTAAACTCCCTAAAAGCCAATGCTCAAACTAGTCATAACATTTGAGGCTCTCTGCCTCTCAAGTCTAGTAAAGTATGAGTTTTACAATATCTATTAAAGTCAATAGCTTCTTCAAAAATCAAAAGGGCATATTACCTGAGTGCGCTTGGAGCGCTCATCTATGTACTCGCCGGTATCCTTCCTAGTATGGGTGCGTTTGTGAACCTCATGAATTTGTACTCCTCGATTATACAGGCGAGCCTATAACACAAGCATAGATGATTAAGATAACAATTAATGAACTATAATGTTGGAATAAATACATTTAATGCATAAAGAATGATAGTATGAGCATACCATACGATCTGCCCACTGCGACTGGGAAATGTTACCTCCCGTGTGCAGGCTCCCACCTTTTTCCGATGCTCTATTTTTCTTTGCCTGATCAGAATTTTTTTTAAACTGATCAGAAGCCCAATAACGACGTAACTCCTCCCAAATACCATCTCCAATCCAGGATCGCTGTATGCCACTTTCACGAGCCTCCCTAAGCATATCAGAAAGGCGTTCGGAGGCTTTATGGTGAAAGATCCTCTGGATCTCTGACTCATCTTCGTTCCTCCATGCCGCCTGACCCTGTATTAATATAAATAACAATTGTTATACTAATAGTTTCGGAAATAATAAAATCCACATTAAGTAAATTGAAATTTGCTACTTACTCTAAACGCATCAAACATACTAATCCGCTCATTGTCAGTGAGTTTTTCCCATGATGTAATTGCCTTATGATACCTTTGCTGGATAACAAACGCGATGGCACTCATTTGCTCTCTTACAAGGAAGGAACCTTAACAGTAAAGACGCATGAACCAATCAAACACATGGTAATAAATTATGATAAAATGCATGAATCAACCAAACACATAGAAATTTTATTAATTCTTACCCGTTACCACCAGGCCTAATAATAGGTCGACCATCGGGCATGAGCTCAACTACCTCTGACCCATCTGGCTCCACCAGCTCCTCTGGCTGCTCATGCACATCTGCAACTGAAGGTGAGCGTGAATAGCCTGGACTATATTGTTGCTCCTCATCCACACATGCTGAAGGAGATGCTCTATAGTGTACATATGTCCTGACCCCCGGGGTGGGAATCATATCGATATGAGGCGATGTAGGTGCAACACATGGAGGCAGTGAAGGTGCTTGCTGTGGTGAGCGCGATGTAGGTACATGTGGGTGTGGTGCTGACGTTGATGTGGTAAACGTTGAAGGCATACGTGAGTATCCGTCTGTAGACTCACGAATCACTAAATTGGTGGAAGGTCTGTTCTGACGACGACGGGGAGTTGGACGGGGGTCAGTATCAAACATAATACCCTTACCCTTATTGATGGGTGGAGGTGGGTCACGTCCTGCAGACATGTCTACAGAGCAATTTAATGTTAAAACAAAAGTTATCAGATATAGCAATAATATAAGTTATCTAAGTCATAAAGTCAACAAATATAACTAACTAATAATCCAACAGCCAAAAATAAGTTATCTAAGTCATAAAGTCAACAAGTATAACTAACTAATAATCCAATGACCAAAAATAACTTAATCATCCAAATCATAAAGTCTTCAGAGGATCTAATACAAATTAACTACGATTTATTCAAAATTTGAGTCATCGTCTTCAGCTCCTGTTGAGTCATTATCTTCTTCCTCATCTTCAGATCCTGTCTCTTCATGATCTTCAGTGGAATTATCGTATTATTCATCCAAATGCTCCTGGATGGATAACAAATTGGAGATATTCACTTCTTCACCGGCGACTTGCAAGTCCCCTAAGCCATCAATAGGGTCAACTTCAATGACTTCAGCTACATGTGACATTACATCCACTTGATAAGGCACCTCTCCCTCTGAATCATCCACTTCGATGCTACCCCTTGGTGTTGTCTTGATGGCGACGAACCAACCTCGTTTGTCCTTACGAGTTAGTGGATAAGGTACATAATACACCTGTCTCACATTTTGTGCTATGATAAACGGATCATCCCTTTGATATCTTCTACTCATTCGGATGTCCACAATATTACATTTCGGGTTAAATTTTGTGCCTCTACCGGACGGATCGAACCAGTTGTAATAAAATAGAACTATTCTTTTAGTATAGTCTAAAGAAGGGTACACCGGTTCATATATATGTTGGAACACGCCGTAGAAGTCATTTTCAATTCCTTATGTAAGACCCTTTTACATGGACCCCGCTGTTGATGGTTTTTTTGCCCTCCGTCCATGATTGGGTATGAAATTTGTACCCGTTCACGAAGTAAGTGTGCCATTCTTTGACTTCTGTATTAGGACCATCATCTAAGTTCCTTAAGTGTTTGTTGATGGGAGTTGGTTTCTCACAGTAAACCTACACATGCCAGTTCTAAAAAATCATGTCTAGATTTTACTCACAATGGATAATTCAAAGATTTTTAAGATACTAACTTGTTGCTTAAACCAGATTGGAAATTCAGCATGTATACGAGTGGACTGTTCTTGCTTGTTGTTTGCAGATATCAAGAAGGCACTGTAAAGTTGGACAATATATATTATTAGCAGAAAAATATATACTATTAGGTATTCGAAAGAAAATGATATGAAATGCGTACTCAAGGTATGGTTTAACTTCGGTACAATTGATCAACACATGAACATGAGCCGACTTCCTCTCTTTGTCTGATAACCAGTGAGAGGTCTCCTTCCTGAAAGCACGACCAGGCTGGCAAAAGACCGACAAGGTTAACGGATGTCTTTCACTTTCACTTTCCATTTCATTCCTACTATTTGTTGGTGACAACATGAAGTTCTTGAAATAATGGGAACATTGTCTCGCGGTGTAAGTAAGACTCACAGATTGATCCTTCAACCTTAGCCTTATTTTTCACCGATCGTTTCGAATCACCCATGAATCTATAAAACAACAAGAAGTTCATAGTCATATCCTTTCACTTCGAATGGAAAAAGTCTAATTAAAATTCTATGATGGTTATATTACCTTTCAAATGGATACATCCACCTATATTGAACCGGTCCACCAAGCCTCGCTTCATACGCGAGATGTATTGGGAGATACTCCATAGAATCAAAGAAACCAGGGGGGAATATTTTCTCCAACTTGCATAGAATGATGGGAATATTTTGATCCATCCTAATATGGTCATTCTCCCTCACTGTTGCAGAGCACAAATCCTTGAAGAATTGACTCAATTCAGTAAGCGGATTCGAGACATGCACGGGCAATGAACTAAAAGCAATAGGAAGTAAACATTCCATGAATACATGACAATCATGGCTTTTCATCCCATGCATCCTTCCTTTGTTAACATCGGCACATCTTACTAAGTTGGAAGAATAACCGTCTGGCATCCTAAGTTCTGTTATCCAGCGACAAACGGTCTTTGCTTCATCGACAGTTAAAGTGTAACTAGCTTTCGGTTTTAACATCTTCCCATTAGCCTACGACTTTAGCTCCAACTCTGGTCACCTACAGTACAAAGCTAAGTCCATTCGTGCCTTCTCATTGTCCTTGGTTTTCCCACTCACATTCATGATAGTGTTTACTATGTTATCAAAAAAGTTCTTCTCTATGTGCATAATATCGAGATTGTGTCTCAACAAATTATCTTTCCACCAAAAAGTACTTCTTTTTGTCCAGTTATGGCCTTCCCCGTATCCTTGTAATTTGGACACACGACCGTTGCCAGTGACTTTTGGTAGTTCTCTTACTCTACTCCAAATCTCTTCCGGTTTAAACCTAGGCGGCGATGCATCTTTTTCAACTTCCCCCTTTTTGAAGGCATTCTTGTTCCGTCTAAATGAATGATCCATTTCCAAGAACATACGATGCGGGCCAAACTAAGAACTTTTCCCCCCGTGTTTCAAGGTAAAGGCCTTTGTATACTCCATGCAATGTGGACATGCCAACTTACCATGAGCCCCCCAACCAGACAACATACCATATGCAGGGAAGTCATTAAAATTCCACATCAAAGCTGCCTTCATTATAAAATTTTCCTTCCTTACGATATCGTACGTCAACACGCCGCTCCACAACCTCTTCAAATCATCAATCAAAGGCTGTAAATAAATATCAATACCAGCCTTCGGATTGGATGGTCCCGGTATGAGACACGTCAAAAACATATAAGGTTTCGACATGCACATATTAGGAGGAAGATTGTATGGAGTAACAATTACGGGCCAACAAGAATATGGTGAAGCCGACGCTTGGATATACGGGGTAAAACCATCGGAGCTTAAACCAAGTCGTACATTACGTGGATCCGAAGCAAAATCAGTATGTACCCGGTCAAAGTGCTTCCATGCTTCGCCATCGGATGGATCTTGTAAGACGCCCTGAAGTTCTTTTGTTCTCAAAGTGCCATGTCATTTTTCCCGCAGTTTGCATTGATGCGAAAATTCTCTGTAGCCTTGGAACTATTGGACAAATAGACATCGCCTTTACGGGAATTGGTTTGTTATTACTTGTCCCAGACTTGGGAGGGCAATACCTCGGAGCTTGACAAAATTTGCATTTGACCAAAGCTCCATCATTTATGCCGAATTCATTGTCGTAATACAACATGCATCCATTAATGCAACAATCAATCCTCTTGACTTCCAATCCCAGCTTCGACACTAACCTCTTTGCACCATAATAATTCTTTGGTACAACTCCTTTTATAGGTGTCACGTCCTGAAGAATTTTCATAAAAAAATCCAAACACTTTTCAGGAATATTCCAATTGGACTTGCAAGCTAAAAGCCTCACACACAACGATAATTTAGAGTCTGAGGCCCCTTCAAACAATGGCTTTTTTGCTATCTTAGTTAAAAGATTATAAAATCTTTGTGCTTCCTCATTCGGAAGATCTTCAGTGTTATCGTAATCGTGCGCCTCGTTTACCCCGAGAGCATCAACCACCATCTCCTGCATTGACACAAACTGTTCCCCACTTCCCATATCTGCACGAGTGCTTGAGGCACCCGTGCAATTCTCGTCAACCCCTAAATCAACATGTGGCACTTCTTCACCACGGAGAGTCCAAATCCAGTAATTTTCCTGGAACCCATTCATATACAAGTCAGTCTTCACAAGGTCTTCACTCTCAATCTTTCGACATCGGCATTTAGCACACAGACATCTAATTCGGTTTCCATCATCGATGAAACACTTTTGTCGCTTTGCTTAGGTAACAAACTCTTCAACCCTATCTACGAAAGTTGGTTTCAAACCCCTTCTTTTCGGATATAGCCTATCATACACCCAACTACGATTCGAAGGATAACAATCCATCTTCTGCATATTAATAAAAAATCCAGATAAATTTTAACATTAAATTTCAACATGTCCACTTAGAGATAGCATTAGCATCGTGAATAGGGAGGTACAACTACAAGCAATGAGCTAACAAGCACACAGAATTTTAAATTTTATGTGAATGATTTTGCATTTAATAAAAGATTTTGCATTTAAATTTTAAATCTTCTACCTGTTTATGTTGCATTTAATAAATGATTTTGCATCCCAAAAAGCATGAAAGGTAAATTAGCATGTTTGTGATTCTAAACTTGCTAAAAATCAGTCACTGTTGGAGATAGTATTAGCATCGTGAACTGGGAGCTACAACTACAAGTAATGAGCTAAAATGACTATACCAGATTTTTTATTCACGATAAATGTGCTTCACTTGAATGGGACATTCATAATTCTCTCAAACTTCAATATTGAATCTGAGATTCTTAGCATTACTGCTCTAGTCTTCATGATATATGTCATGAATTCAAGCAAAATGTCTGGCCAACATGGCGAAGAATTCTATATATGATGAAAGCAAGACCACTCTTCAAAACTAATCTAAACAATGATCTTCAACTTTATGTAACATAGAAAATGCACTTCAGTTATTAAACAACATAGTATACACAAAAAATATAGAAGTAATGATGACAAGTCAAAGTGCCAAAATAAGTCCAATTCAATTCATCAAATCATCCACCAGTAAAATGATGATAGCATGGTCTTGATGTCCTTTTATAGCTCCCTATCCCTCTTTTATTTGTAAGAATAATCGAACTTGATGCTTTCCAATTAGTGAAGGAGGGATTAACTAGTTCAAAATTTTTTTGACTTCTAACTTCTAACTAAAACTTCATAACACACTTTGTTGAAATTTGGACTATGGGTTAAGATTCAAATGGGTTTTAAACTAGGATATTGGGTTAAGAAAAATAATGGGCTTTGGAGTCTTTCACTTTTTATCACTATTTTTAATTTTTTTGATAAAAAACTCTTCTTATTTTTTAATAAACTCTGAACCTTTTATTATTAAAGTAGTTTTTTCATATTCTTTTCTTTTCTAAAAAGTAATCAATTTTTATTATCCGAACAAAATTGAGATATTCTATTTGACTAAAAATAAATTGAAGTTAAGGATCTTAGAATTATGCATCATATAGCTCATGAACTTTCTTTCTATATTTCGTAACTAAGTGATTGGCCCCTCCAAATTTTAATGGGGTTTCAAGTTTGGGCCCTTTCGCACCTTACTGTTATCACATCATTTCTATATTACTTTTTTATGGACAACAAAACAAGAGAAACACGTTTCAAGTTTCAACATTTTCTCTTATTATTTTTTCCTAAACAAAAAGGTGTAAGGAATGATTTGAAGAAAATCATGTACAAGAATCATTTTTAGTAACCAGTTTATGAGAACAACTGAGTTGACATAATTTTTCACTTCCCCCTTCTTATATGCAAATTGAAATTAAGAAGTTAAGGAGATTAAACATAACTTGTCAATTAGTGATAGCAAAGTGCAGAGTAGCAGTCATTGGCTTTAAATACTGCTATTTACGTCTGATAAAACAATGTCTGAGTGAGAAGAAGATTATAATCGTTCATAGAAGAAACTTATTGCAGACTGTAGTTCTATGATTCTACCATGATCAAATTTGATATCCCATAACTTCTGCATAACCCAGATTTACTTTAAAAATTCAAGATATTGTGCTTAGTATACAAGAAGCTAATACAAATGTGAGTGCATACAATTTCTTTTTTAAAAGAAAATAAAGGAAAATTAAAAGAACAATTTTCAACCTTGTGGTATCAAAAGCAGACTTCATATTCTAATGGCTATTATTTTCCTCCTTTACATTCATTAGCTTCTATATTCTCTTTAATCTAAAACATCAAAATAAGAGAAAATAAAGAGAAAGAATGTTTACCTTTAGCAGAGGAAGAATGGAGGAGAAAGAGGAAACCCGTGGAGAGAGAAGACGAGCAGGCGCGGAGGTGGGACCGGACGAGGGCGGCACGATCGGACCGGACCGGAAAGGAGCTGGAGGCGCGAAGAAGGGTTGGGCGGCACTGTTAATGGCTCGAGGCGCGAAGGGACCGAGTGAAGGGGAGGAAGGGACGAAGGGTAGGTTAACATCATTTTCCCATGGGTTGACCATGGGAAACACCGCCTATTTTGCGTCGGTCACAGCCGTGGGAAACTGCTGGATTTTGCGACGGGCCCATCCGTGGGAAACTCCGTGTTGACTTGACATGGCCCAGTCCGTGGGAAAACTGAACCATTTCCCAAGGCTCGTTCCGTGGGAAACAGCGCCTTCTGTTACCTACGGCCCAGCCCGTGGGAAATAAAGTGGGAATGTTTGGCGCCTCTTTCTCCCAGGGACCAACCCGTGGGAAATCAAGCGAGACGTTTACGAGGGCCTTGGCCGTGGGAAATGTAAAAATTTCCTAGGGATTTTTTCCCCGAGTAAAAAGCCCTGGGAAATAGCTTAATTTCTTGTAGTGAAATCGAAAACCCAAAAAAAACGCAATTTTTTATTGGATTGGATTTTGGATCCTATAGTGAAATCCAATCCAATCCAAACCGATCTATTATATACATATACTATTATTTTTGAAATTATAGTATTTCTTCATACTTTTATATCCCTCATTCTCTTTAATATTTTTGTTGGAATGACATATATAAGACTATTTAAAATAAATATTAATGTCTTGAAGTTATATTTTACTAAAAGTTTTGGTGCATAACATATATATATTTGATTGAGTAATCATGAAAAATAGGAAAACAATTAAGCAAATTTGAAAAATAATTATCTACAATTTATTTGTAGTCGATTCAAGGAAAAAAATAGGATAAGCAAGAGTAGATATGTAGAATTAATATAAAAGAACGTGTTAAAAATATCAATAATTTTTTTCTTCTCAAACTCCCAAATTAAAATGAAGATTATCTTTTATCCACTATTAAATAAGTAGAAAGGACACTTGTCATTAGAAAAAAAATAAGTATGATAAAAACTGAATTATCCAATCCAATCCAAACCGCATTTGATTAGATTGGATCGAATCAGATTTTTTTAAGGAAGCAAAACGATCCAATCCAAACCGCACGATATTTTTATCATTGGATCGGATGGCTTTTTAGCTCAAAACCGATCCAATCCAATCCGCGAACACCCCTAATTATTACTATCCAAGTAATTTTCAAGCATCAATATATTATTTAATTTTCCTGCAAGTACCCCATCGCACTTTTGACTCCTATTTTCCCTGTTGTCGCTTTCAAATATAAGTTGCATATTCTGAACATTACTCTAATTTCATTTTCAATTTCATTGCTCAGTAACTCATTAATACTCATTAATATTGTTTTGTAAATTATACAGTTATACCAGTGCAATATACGAGTTTAATTGGTATATACTATTAGTGTAAAGTTTTTTATACTGTCAACCAATCACAAATAAAGATATGGATGATTTTTAAAGTGATTTAGATAAGAATTAAAGATTTTAATGATATGACGATTTATTATTGATTGACAGTATAAAAAATCTTTACACTGACAATATATAACAATTAAACTCACATATATATATATATATATATATATATATATATATATATATATATCTATATATATATATAACACTTATACTAGGGCATCAGACATCATTTTGAGCAACTGTATGACTAGCAGTTCACCCAACGATGAAGCATCCACATTGACAAGGAAATAATATCAAGTATTTAGGAGTCACCATATCATGGCAATATTAATTAATGATTGAAGTTCAATGCATGACTCATTCCGCACATGAATAATTCAAAATCTGAAAATAATAATGGTTGAATGGAAAATTTAGCCATCCCGAATTTCCTTCAAGTCCACATTAGTTGTCATGTCTATATGATGATGATGGATTTTAAAAATAATAGAATAAGCTTAAAAAAACACTTTAGAGAAAACTTGTTTTAATTTATCAAAATAACTTATGATAAAATGATTATGAAAATAATTTAAAATCCTCCTATATATATTTTATTAGCTTATATAAATTTTAATAAATTTGTAAAAAAACTGATAAATGAGAGATTTTTTTAGCTTATTTTAAAACAACTTATTGGATAACTATTTAATTAAACTATATACACTAATGCCTTCTAAATGTTTCGCTACTATTGAGTACGACTATAAATTTTTCCTTGACTGTTCTTCTATTGACTACAATTGATTGACATTGACAAGGAAATAAAATCAAGTATTAAGAAGTGGCCACTAAATATATCACTAAAGTTCTATGCGGGACCGTTCCATACATGAATGATACAAATTCCAAAATATAAAAATGCTTGAATGGAAAATTAAGGCCAATCGAATTTCATCAAAGGTGGACCAACGTTTAATTGTCATGTGTCGTGTCGTCTATTAATATAAGCAGTGCCTAACACGACATCTAATAATTGATAAAATTTCTTTCTTGATTGACTCGTACATGAGTAATGGTATATTTTTCAAAAAAGAACAATAATAAAAATACAATAAATATATAAATAAATAAAAATAATAAAAATATAATATATATATATATTAAAGAAATAAATTTTGTGAATAATATATTTTATAACATTATAACATAGAAAACAGTTAATTACTTTTCTAACACATCATGCTGTCAATTTTTTAATTTAAGATACCACGGTCAAATTATAAAAGAACATATGCATACAAAGCATATTTAGCGTCAAACAGTTTGAGGTCTATTCATACATGAATGATATAAATTATAAAAATAATAATGGTCTATCCAAAAGCTTGGTGGACCTTAATTTGGGTAGAGTGTGAATCAATGTTTAATTGTCATGTGTCCTCTGTTAATATAATAGATAAATATATTTTTAAAAAATACTTAACTTGCATGGAAAAAATAGGAGAACTAATTCAAATAACTTTCCTAAAGAGAAGAAAAATAATATGCTAGATATATATTTTTTAAAAATGATTAATTTGCACGAGGCAAAAAGAATAAATAAATTAAACCGATTTTCAAGAGAGAAAAGATCACAACGACATATTTAGTATTAATATTTAAATATATTATATTTATAAGAGTGAAGGCCCAAATTGGTTTCTGAAAATTTTGGGGACACACTTTTAGTCTTTAAAAAAACAAATTAATCATTTAGTCCATCAAATTTTCAAAGCGGGACACATTAGTCTTTAGATTAGTTTCAATGTCTATTTACTTGTCTACGTGTCCCATTAACCAACCTACTTGACCCGTTAGTGGTCCTGCGTGGCTATGACGAATTTCTGCAGTGAAAAATTAAAGAAAAGTGAAAAACGTGCATAATTTTCAGGTATTTGAATTTTAAAATTGTGCATGTTTTTCACCTTTTAATCTTTTTTCACCAACGAAATTTGTCATAAGTCGTGCAGGACTACAAGCAGCCAAGTATGATGGTTAATGGGACACATAGACAAGTAAATAGACTTCGGGACTAATGTGTCTCGCTTTAAAAATTTGAGGGACTAAACGATTAATTTATTTTTTTCAGGGACTAAAAGTGGGTCCCTGAAAATTTTGAGGGACCAATTTGAATCTTCACTCTATTTATAAATGACTATTTAGGTTGAAAGTAGTAGTTGCTTTGAAAATGTATATTTACTATTAAATGTTCAGAAAAGTGTGATAGTGAAGTAGTGATAGAATAAATTGTTAGTGTTAACATTTTGCTTTGAAAAAAAAAATCACAATAAAAATTTAATGACTATTTTCAAATATTATATTTTTTATATTCTTCATACAATTTACATAAAATTTTAATAGGATTTTATTATGAATTAAATTAAATTAAATTGAATTGAAGTGACCAATACTCATATTTCGAACAAGTCTAAAATAATTTAAGGATATAAATTGATTTTCTAGCCTGAAAAGAAATTATGTGTTTCTTCTATCACATTTGGTCCAATTTTTTTAAATATTTTTTTTTTTGCAGGCAAATGTACACACAATTGAACTGAGACACGTACAAATTAAAAGAGGTGGAATTGCACTTATAGTTCACCTAACGAGAATCCTGTTCATGATCGTGTACTTTATATTGACCATAAATAAATTTACACAAAGTCATGGTCGTCTCTCAACTAGCCAATTGCCGTAGCAATGGGGCACTTGACTTGACTATTCAAGAAGAAAAACAGTAAAAAGTCTCGTGTTAGCATTCAAGTAATTTTCAAGCCTCAATATAATTAATTTCCTGCAAGTCCCCATCGCACTTTGGACTCCTATTTTCCCTGCTGTCGCTTTCAAATATAAGTTACATATTCTGAACCTTACTCTAATTTCATTTTCATTGCTCAGTAATTAATATTGTTTTGTAAAATATACAGTTATATCAGCGCAATATATATACCTAAAACAAATATACTAGGGAATATCAAAACATCTTTTTGAGTAAGTGTTTGACTAGCAGTTCACCCAACGATGGTCCATTGACAAGGAAATAATATCAAGTATTTAGGAGTGGGCATACCATGGCAATATTAATCAATGACTGAAGTTTAATGCATGACTCATTCCACACATGAATAATTCAAAATCTGAAAATAATAATGGTTGAATGGAAAATTTAAGCCATCCCGAATTTCCTCAAGTCCACATTAGTTTTTTTTTACACTACAAGAAATTCGGTGATTAGCTACAACAAATTTGATAGCTAATTTGTAGTTAATCTCTAGCAAACAAATTAGCTATAGAATAGCTGCAGAATTGGTGGTAGCATAAATTGAGTTGCAAATTAGCTAGAAAAACTTCCTAGCTAATTCATAGTTAATCTTAAAAAAGTTCTACCTGTTTGGTAGCAAATCTCTAGTAATATCTTATTATGAATTGCTTTTTTCAGCTAAATAGCTACAATATTGGCGTATCGATTTTACGGCCAATCTATAGCAAAATTTCGTAGCAATTTTATAGTGATTTCCTAGCTAATTCAAAAAAAATTAAAAAAATTTGATCCCTAACACCTATTCCAGGGACCAATTTAGCGGTCGAAGAAGCAAAACAGAAGCAACAAAACTGACAAATAACAATAAAATAGTTCATAATAATTCACAAGGAAAGCAAACCGACAATATTATAGCTGAATAACATCTCTATTTGTGTTGGTTCAAAAAAACATCTGTGTAAACAATGAAAGGTAAAGAAATTTATACAAGACTAACATATATATATACAGTTTAAATCACAAGAAAGGCATGCCTATGATAGGCTCTCTCAACATCCATCTGCTTGAAACTAACATAATTGAAACCTTCAATACCACGATAGTATAAAGAGTGAGACCTGGAGAGCAATTTGTTTACGTAGAATGAATAATGAATAATTTGTAGGGACAGAGTAAATCTCATCACAAGTTAATCCTGTAGAAAATTATCACAATTTCATTAACAAAATTATTCTAGTGTTTAGAAACATGTTTGTCTACTACATCTCAACACTCACAATGGGGTTTTCCTGCACAAGGTAGGTTCTTCTTCAAACAATAAGTTCTACAGGATGAACACGGTTAGTTTCAACAGAAGATTCAATGGTGATAAAACAATGGGGATAAGTATTTTATATGGTTATCTAATGTGGAAAAAGAAAAGAGAGAGAGAGAGGGAGAATGTATATATGAACCTTCATGTTTGCTGAATCAATTCTTGGATGTTTGTTTCTCAGAGCTACTAACCACTTTGTTGAACATAATGCACACAATCGTTGCCCTTCTTATAATAACTACTTTAAAGAAAGAATTTAGACTTGTCAGTAAGAATAATTATTTATTTAGTCCAATTCATTTAGACTTTGTTAGTCCAAAGATCCATCATCTTAAAGTCATTTGATAGTGTAAAGATCTGTATGACACTGAGTGTGATAAAATGGATTTTGGTTTATTTATGACATTGAGCTAGCAAAATGCAATATCACAAAAACGGTTCTTAAAATGTAAATGATGTTTCAAAAGAGATGAATTGCAGTCATTAATGGGTTTTAATAGTCAAAATCAATCCAATCATAAACCAACATCCTATGAAATTATGAAATCTGTGATTTATTTAAGGCCAACTCAATGTCAATTGCATCCTCACTGCTAACCTACCATACAGATAAGTTTCCATTAAGGATTTCCAATAGCATACCATCGTATGTTGATGTGCCTGAACATTAGTTCCTATCAACCCCATCCTTCACTGCCTTCATTTCCTCATGCAAATTCCTTTTTGTAGAGGTTGCCTTAAACATAGAAAAGCAATTGTCAGTACCATACATGGCTCACAATGAATTGAGAAACAAAGTCCGCACATATCAAGAAACCAACTCCATATATCAATTATTTTTATCTTTTGATTGCAATAGATTAATTCATCTTTACAGAAAAAACATTCCCCATAAGACCCAAGATTCAAATTTGGATCAGTAGCTAAAATATGTTGATATGCACATGAAAAAAGGAACCAGCATACATTGTTAAGATAAACATACTTTTACTTGAAAAAAGATAAACATAATATTATACTCCCACGCCCATAGAGTTGCCTTGGAAAAATTTAAAATACAATTCAATACACCACAGCCCCAGCGTGCCTTCAACCGCCCTTTTTAAGGATAGAGGCTATGTTACTCCATGAAAGATCAAATGAAATTAATATGTGTTGGCATGTGAGCAAATGAGGAATATTTTGCAGCATAACCAATACAATACAACAACAACAACAACCAAGCCTTATCCCATTAGGTGGGGTCGGCTACATGGATCATACGGCATCATAATGTTCTATCATGAATCATGTTAATAGTTAAATCATTGGCCTCCAAATCTTTCTTAATAGTTTCTCCTATAGTTTTTCTTGGCCTACCTCTGCCTCTAACTATTGGATTGCCCTCCACCTGGTCCACTCTCCTTACTACAGAATCTAAAGGTCTCCTCCATACATGCCCAAACCACCTAAGTTGAGATTCAACCATCTTTTCTACAATAGGTGCTACCCCAACTCTCTCTCTAATGCTTTCATTCCTAATCCTATCACGTCTAGTTTTTCTGCTCATCCAGTGCAACATTCTCATCTCTGCTACATTGATTTTACTCTCGTGTTGATTTTTTTTCGCCCAACACTCCGTCCCATACAACATCGCGGGTCTAATAGCTGTACGGTAAAATTTTCTCTTTAGCTTAAGAGGTACATTTTTATCACACAAAAAACCCGAAGCCTTCCTCCATTTCGACCACCCTGATTGA
Source organism: Sophora flavescens (assembly GCA_030762895.1). Classification (NCBI taxonomy): domain Eukaryota; kingdom Viridiplantae; phylum Streptophyta; class Magnoliopsida; order Fabales; family Fabaceae; genus Sophora; species Sophora flavescens. The sequence continues at coordinate 52,822,565 of CM061070.1, forward strand.
ATCCAATGGTTTACATCTCCCTCAATTTCTCCGTCATTTTGTATAATAGACCCAAGATATTTAAACCATGTGACTTGTGGTATGTTGTGGTCTCCAACTTTCACCTCTAAGCTAGAGGTGTTTCACCTTTTGCTAAACTTACATTCCATATACTCCGTCTTGCTTCTACTCAAACGGAAGTCATGTGCTTCTAAAGCTTGTCTCCAAGTCTCCAACCTTCCATTTATATCATCTCTCGACTCTCCAACTAGAACTATATCATCTGCGAAAAGCATGCATCGCGGTGCTGGCTCTTGAATGTACTCCGTAAGTACATCCAAGACCAAGGTAAAAGGATAGGGGCTTAAACCTGACCCTTGGTGCAGACCTATGGTTATTGGGAAATCTTCTGTGGCTCCACCTTGCGTTCTCACACTAGTCGTGGCCCCCTCATAGATATCCTTGATAGCTAGAATATAGGCAATCCGAACACCTTTCTTTTCTAGGGCTTTCCACAAAACCTCTCTTGGCACCCTATCATACGCTTTCTCCAAATCAATGAAGGCCATGTGTAAATCTTTTTTATCCCTTCGATATTGTTCCATCACTCGTCGTAGCAAGTAAATTGCTTCCATGGTCGACCTCCCGGGCATAAAACCAAATTGGTTGTCGGTGATTTTGGTTTATTTTCTTAGTCTCCGTTCAAGTACCATTTCCCATAGCTTCATAGTATGACTCATAAGCTTAATCCCCCTATAATTTGCGCAATTTTGTATATCTCCCTTATTCTTGTAAATCGGAACTAAAGTGATTCTCCTCCATTCGTCTGGCATTTTCTTTGACCTCATAATCTTGTTAAAAAACTTCGTGAGCCAACTAATGCCTCTACTTCCGAGACTCTTCCATACCTCCACAGGTATATTGTCCGGTCCAACTGCCTTGCCATTATCCATCCTTCTCAAAGCTTTTTTTACCTCATGCTCTTGGATTCTACGATAAAAAGGTTAATTTCTATATGCTACAGTTAAGTTAGCTCTTATAAAAGTTTTGAAATGATGCACCCTTGTCCAGTTTGAAAGTTTCCTTTCATCATAGATGTAATACTCGTATCTATACATATTGCAAGGGCTGCAACTAATAATCTAAAAGGCAAAGATGATAGATTTGGTAACTTAAATCTCAATCTCTTGTTATATCCCAGTAAAGTGAATCAATATACACATAAATGCTGAAGAACCTTTCTCACTGTAGAACAACAGTGATTAGCCACGTGTTGGTTTATGGAACGATTTTTACTGTTGCCTACGAATGGATCGTGCCAAAATTGCCTGTCACTCTCTTCTCTCTCTTCTCGTCCGATCACTCAACCTCTCGAACTCTCTCTTCTCTCTTTTCTCGTCACTGTTCTCTTTTTCTCTCAAATCTTCGTTCCCTAATCCCTTACCGCTTACAGATGCGGAGCAGCAGCTGGCACGGCGGCGGCGAGGTCCTTTGCATGCGACTGGGTTGGAATCGAGGGTGTGGGCGGTGTGAATCTGGTGGTGGTTTGGTTGTCGCGAGCGGCGGCGAGGTGGAAGACGCAAGCGGCGGCGATATACGGTGTTGGACGGATCTGCGGTGGGTGGGCTTCTGGATCTCGCGGCGGCGAGTGGTGGTAACGGTGTCTGGGAGTACTGTAAGTGGTTTAGGGTTTCATTTTTCTTACATTAGGGTTTCCTTACGTAAGGTTTATTCTCCCTTTTCTCCTCACTGTTCTCTATTTTATCTGAATTTTTTCTTCCCTAATCCCTGACCGCTACAAAGTGCGGAAGCTTGGCACGGCCGGCGCGCGGCGAGGTCCTTTGCATGCGATCGGATTGGAATCGAGGGTGTTGGCGGTGCGAATCTGGTGGTGGTTTCTCGTGCGGGAGCGGCGGCTAGGTGGAAGTCGCAAGCGGCGGCGATAGGTTTCCTTCTTTTGCTTTCGACTTCATTTTGTTTATCTCCCACACTACCTCGATTTGACTTCAAGAGGTTCGCGGATGATGTCGACCCCAACGGAGACGCGCTGCGCCCTTCGCTGGGTCTGTCGCGATGGCCTTTGTCTCCGGCGACAGTTGTGGCGAGTGTTTCGGAGACCGATCTGGTCGATGAGGGATCGGACGCCAGCCTTCTTCTTGGATCTGGAGAGGGAGCGACGAAGGTGGAACTCGGCGTAGAACATGGGGGTTTCTTCCACGGTAAGCATTGGGAAGAGAAGGTCGTTTTGCATAACGTAAGCTGAAATCACTTCAACGGCAAAGAGGTAGTTTTTCAATAACTTAATCTTAGTATGTATTGTGAAAGTTTTCCATGACTATCCCATTAAATAAGGTTTTTTTAGAGCATGCATTAAATGAATTCTTCTGATTTTCTATTATTTATATCATTTGCTTGATTCTAAAATTGGGATTTGATTCCGAGTTGTTTATGTGGATTGGTTTGATTCTGAAAAATGCATATGAGGTGTTTGAGAAATTTCATATTTGTGAGTTACTTATTCAGAGTATCTAACATCTTAGTTAAATCACCGGAAACACGATTTGCCAATCTATAAGTGAGCTTTTGTAGCCCTAAATGCTTTATCAAGGCAGAACCCAAGCACCTATTTTTTTTTTATTGGAATTCTGTAGGTTATTTGACAAACAGTAACAGTCTGAACAATGATCAGGGAATATTATTTCCTTACGAGGCTCTCAAGCTACTGGCAAAACCAAGTCAGAGTATCCTTGCATGTAAGAGCAATTCCATGGAAAGCTTGAGTTCACATTGAGGATGAGCTTTGATAGGTTGACGTTAACAAAATTGTCACCTTCTATACCCTCTATAAGACTTGCATGTTTGATATTTTCTCCTGCAACATCCTTGATTGTAATCTTTTCTATTACAGGCAGAGCATTGTGTTATAACTTATAAGCATCATCTGGATGATCCTCATATAAACAGCTTAGTCAAAGCCTTCTATACCCTTTATAAGACCTGCATGTTCTTATCTGTTAATTATAGAAATTCATCTTTTCTGTAATATCTATTTTTAATAATTGACACATATCATAGATAGTCCTATTTATCAATTTTTTAGATTTTGTCTTAGGCCTTTTCTTTGTCTAAGTAGTTATATCTATACCTTCCTGCTCCCTAAGTTCAATATAACACACAATACGCATTTGTGGAGTAATCTGTAATATTACTATCATTATTTAATTTTGGTTCAAAGTTTATGTTATATCACTGTTAATATAGTGTTCTGATATAGTTTTTTTCTTAGCAAACATTTAAGTAAAAGTAAGTTTTTTGTGCTTATAGAAGGTATAGATCATTTAGAAGAAATCTACAGTACTAAATTTTTTACTTGCATAATTGATTTAAACACTAACAAATATGTGTGTAGGTAATTAAGTATTCTATAGTTATATTTATTTAAACACATTGATGCTTCTACCTTATGATGTTGTGTGGACACATTTATTTAATTCATTTTGTTGTACTGGATTCCTGTCAAATGCCGTGATCGGGTAAGTGGAATGGTTGTTCACAGCATTTGACAACATTTGAAGGGATGGCTAATCACAGCATTTGATCACACTTGCCTTATATAAAGCTTTAGCTTGCTTTAAATAATGTGCCTTGAGTAAATTTATACTTTCTTTTCAACATAAAGTCACAACGTTTGGAATGGCTGATCACTTCACTTGGTGATGACCACTTATCTGTCAAATGCTTTGAAGGAATGGCTGGTCACAACATTTTATCACACGGACCTTATATACACCTTTAGCTTGCTTTGAATAAGGTGCATTAAGTGAAGTTATATTTTCTTTTCAACATAAAGTCATAAACCAATAAGTTATCTTTTGATGCTCAACTTACAATGGTATGGAATTTGTAGAGCCTCAGATTGTTCATATTTTTGAAAAAATCAATATAACCATGTTTGAGCCTAAGATAGAATCTGAACCATTAAGTATGTTTAATGACTGCTGGCTTTTTTTTTCACCCTTCAATTTTAAGACATCGTGTAACTGCTATATATGCCCGCTAACATTTGACTTGCGATATGTTCTTGCTTATGTGTGTGATTTGTTTTATTCTTTGATAATATTCTCAACTAAGATTTTCTTGATAAACTAAATATTTGATTTTAAATTTACAGCTTGGATATGTGTACAGGGAGTTTCTCTCTTTAGAGATTGTGTTGTTTATCAAATATGTTTACCAAAGTATTGCGTACAAGTTAGTTCTTCGACCTAATGTTTATCAAACCGGGTTTTTGTGGCCACACACTATGCATTTCTTAGCCACAGATTTAGTTACATTTCACACTTTTTTATCATTTGCTGAAACTGCTTTCTATCAGGTTTGCACTGTGCAAGAGAGCATTTGAAAGGTATCCATTGAATTTTAAGTTATAAGCTTCAAGTGTAAATCCTTTCTATTTTGAATTTTATTTTTCAACTGATTTTGTTGTTTTTTGTTTTACTCTATTGAGTTATCACTGTTTAGGATGTTCCAACTGGAAATTCTATGTGGAAAAGATTGCGGGATGTTCACACATTTATTGCAGGTTAGTGATTGTGTTGTTTCTAACCATTTTTTAATGAGAAATGTATCTTTAGTTTACAAACAAGATAATCTGAATAATTGCTTACATTAATAGTGTTCTTAATTTGAATTCAACTAACATTATAACCTTTCTTTGTATTTAACAACCTGTTATAGGTACTTACTTTTTAATCAATTTGTTTGTTTGCAGGTGTTTGGGTCTCTGTTTCTAATGGTCTCTATTTAGTGATCGGAAATGAAACTATTTTTGTATCGATTCAACGATTCCCTTTTATGGCTAATGTCTAACATAAGCAATTATTGTTAGTTCATTACATGTGAAATTCAAAGATTTAATACCGTTTGTTGATCTTCGACTGCAAGTTCTCATCCTTCATTTAAAATTTGAAACAGGAGAAAACAATCATCTGTCTCTTTGTGAAGTTTAGGATACCGAGAACATGCTTTTATACATGGACTATTAGACGATCTTTTTGCATAACTTTCTCTATTAATTCTGTTCCAGTTTTTGAACCTTCTTAAAACCCCATTTCCTCTTTCATCATCTCCATCAATTTCTAATTAGATATGCCTCCTTATCCACTTCTTCAAAGAATAATCTATTTATGGTTCTTCCATGGAATGTGTTGCATCTGTTGCTTAGTGTGTTGCTTGCTTATTTTAGTTAACTGCATCATTCAATGCTCTTCTATCGTTTCCAACATTAGCCTTAACTATTCTAAGTATGCAATCAATCTACCATTTGCATTTCGAAAATAGTAGAACTAGAGAATTTTATGTGTTCATATAAAACAATAAAGATCTCCATAGAGAATTTAATGTGTTCATACAAAATGGAATCTATCTAAGGAATTGATATATTGTCTTTTTCTGCAGTTTCATCTCTGTTAACCATTGCCTTTCTGTTTAGTTGGTCAAAACTGTCATCATCCTTCACATATCATTTTTGCCTTTTAGTTCTCATGTGGTAGGGTGTTGGGTTTGTAAACTGGATCAATGCTGCACTTTCTGGTCTTATCTTTATTTGAATCTCCTCTTTTGTTTTGTTGGTGGTGGCAAACATGAGGAAGGAATAATTTTTGAACATCCAGCTATCAAAACACATCCTCCATCTTTTTTTGTTCAAAGCCTCTAGCTTTCTCATTTAAACATATATTCAGCAGCCTGTGATATACTTTTTATTTGGTGTATTTTTGTTGCAATTGATATCACGTACAGCTATCAGATTTGCACTTCAGATTGCTAGGTATTTGACACCCCATGCCTTGCTTTTATCTGTGATTTATTATTGATGCTTATGGGTTGTTATTATTAGATAAGAGATGCATATAATTGATTCTAGGGGAGAGGATTGTCAAAAGGGACCAAATGCATTTTTGATATAATCATTCTCTGCTGTTTTTCCACTTGCTTTTGGACAATTGCCACAATGCATTATTATTGATTCGAAATTTTATTTGTAAAGGCACTTGGATGGGGACTTTCAAAGCTCAATCATCATCAAAGATCTCGGAATCTGAAGGCCTCAGCACTTTAGTTCCCTTGGTAAGAGCTTAAATTTACTGCAGATGATACAAAAAGGACTTGGCAAGTCTCCCATAATTTCATATCCATAATTTCATATCCATTCTTAGCTGAATAGAAGTTTTGATATGCATAGACCAGTTTATTATTACTAGGAGCAGATTTTGTTTTTGCACAGCCTCAAAGATTAGTATTTAAAGGTGATATTGGGGATGCTCAGAATAAGCTTCCCAAGTTCATCAAAACCCATATCTTGAGGCACTTGAACATGGGCATGGTTGCTTTTGTCTTAAATTTGAGTGCCAAAATGAAGTTTCTCTTGCTCTCATAGTTTCTTCTGTTTCTTTCACTCTTCTCTTATCATGTTAGTTACCTGTTTGTTTGAATACTTATGAGATCTTTTGGAAATGAGCTTAGATACATGTCGTAATATAATTATAAATTGATTTTTAGAGTTAGAGTATGCCCTTCTCCATGTTTAATACCCATGCTGTCATTTCCCTCACTTGCTAAAGAGCTTGATCTATGAAAAGGAGTCATGTAATGAACAGATAGTAGTGTAGATATTTTGCCATTTTTATGTTATGCAATTCTTGTATCGATTTCATGTACAAATTAAAGTTGTTACATTTTTCCAATTAAAAAAGTAAAGTTATTTAAATTTAATACACAATGAAAATATATACTTAAAACTTGAAGTTTAAAAAATCTTCTCATTATGCTATAATTATCTTGTAACTATCACTTTAGATGTTTAGTTTCTAGAGTTAGTATTACGCGATTATTTTTTAAAATATTTTATGAGGTCTTTATTGTTATTGTTTTATTTGGAGTCAAGTAAACAGATGAAAATAATATTAGGAAAAAAATTTATCAACCAATAAATGATGGTATTAGTTTCTAAAATAGTTATTTTATGCTTTTATAACAATGTAACATATAAACACACACACACACACACACATATATATATATATATATATATATATATATATATATATATATATATACGTATCTGTGTGTGTGTGTGTGTCTCAGTATCAATGTTCATAAGAAAATATATGCGTATGGACATGCCACTAAAGTGCAGACTTAAGCATCTTAAACATGCCATTAAAGTTTACAAGTGTAACATACATATTTTATAATATGTTCCTTAATCAATTTATCGTTTCCCATAGTTTTGATCACTGTTTCACTTTGTCGTAAAGAAAAGTCTTTTTCTTTGTCAAAAAAAAGAAAACAAGAGCACAAGACTTGCCACTAAAGTATGCGTACAGACATGCCACTAAAGTTTACAGTGTCACACACATGTTTTTTAATATGTTCCTTATTCAATTTCTGTTTCCCATAGCTTTTAACATTGTTTCCCTTTGTCGAAAGAAAAGTCTTTTCCTCTTTGTCAAAAAAAGAGGAGAAAAGAAAAGTACTTGCCTGTCATTATTGCTGCCTTACACGTTGCGGGTTTTCTTACACGTTTCCTCCTCGCCTAACTCTGTCTTTTAGACAACTCAATCTTCACTGAAAAGCAACCTCCCTGCAGAGGGGACACTGAAAAGTTGCAGATCCAGACTGTTGCCTTCCAAGAGAGACGATCTGGTTTCAATTTTTTCGCAAAGTTGGGACTGAAGAGCAGCAGTTAAAGACCTTTTTAGTCAACGAAAATGTGAAACAAGGTAATGTTACCCATTTTTTTAGTTGACATCGTTTATAACTTTTTCAACCTTTCTTTGACATATTTTTTTTAAAGCTCCAGCGAGTTCTAAATCGCTGCTTCCTAAGCTGGAACACACGTCTAAGCTAACCAACACCCCTTCTGCTGGATTATCTTACATAGGGTTATTTTTATATTTGTATTTATTTAACTTTTTTTTATTTATTCATACTTTTTTTCTTACCTTTACTGGGCTAAACTCTGTTTTGTCTCATATTTAGGTGTATTTTTTTTGGATCTAATTTCAACGTGTTTGTGTGAACTTGGTTACTGACAGGTGTACCAGTTATCCTTGGTAAAGTTGCATTTTAAGGGTAGGCTTAGTTGTAGGGTCATGCTTTTAAATAGCTGTGTGTTTGTGCTTACCCTCCGATGGACATGGAGTCTTGGGGAAGAGGGAGAGAGAGTGGTTTTTCTATGTAACTATCCCCTTTCGGAGGAGTTCCTATGCTATGTCCCATCGTGACTGAGGTAGACGGCTGAGAGGATTGCTTATATGTTGATCATTACCTATTTGTTTTTATTTCCTCCTCCTAATAGGTCATGCTTTCCTCATACTAATAGGTCATGAGTGTTTTGTTACCATCCATGGTTTGTTCAGTTTGTTGTTTGCATGCGGCACTAAATATTATAATTTAGTCTTAAGTCTAATTATTTACTCATGCTTATTACCACATATATTAGTAGTGTATGATTACTTTTTATTATTGATTTGATTGATCAGCTGCTTTCCTTATGTCTGTTTTAGGATTAGTATGTATTAGTATTAGTATTAGTATGTATATGTATATTTATCCTTGTGATGCTTCGATTTTGAGTGATGATTGATCTTTAGTTCGTTTTTAAATCTAAAACTTCCCTCTTTTTTTCCCAAGAATCTGAATTTGAAATTTATATATTAGTAGTGTATGATTACTTCTTATTATTGATTTGATTGCTCAGCTGCTTCCCTGATGTCTGTTTTAGGATTAGTATGTATTAGTATTAGTATGTCTATTAGTATGTCTATGTATGCTTCTGCTGCTTCTGATTTTGAGTGATGATTGCTCTTTAGTTCGTTTTTAAACCTAAAACTTCCCTCTTTTTTTCCCAACATTTTGAATTTCGACTTTTACATCTTTGTCTTGTCTTGTGGTCTATAAAAAGTGGAAGGCATTGGTCATGTTTCATCACCTGCCTTTAACTTCTCTTGGTTAGTCTGAAACTGAGAATTCCCTTAGTTACTATGGCTGTGAACTTTGATCAACTTAGTAAGATTCGCTTCAATAGGGAGTGTGTGAGGTTGAAGGTGCGTGTGGCTAGGATGTGGACAGTCCCGATGTTCAATAACCCTACCCAAACCAGCTCTCTCGAGTTGATCCTTCTTGATCAAGATGTAAGCTATTTTGTCATGTTGATTTGATGTCTTAAATTAATCATTATATGCCCATCTAAACAATTGTCCTTTCCTTCAAGGGAGGGAAGATCCAGGCAAGTGTTAGGAAGCCTCTTCTCTACAAATTCAGCCCTATGTTGGAGGAGGGTGCTGTCTACAAAATGGTCTACTTTAATGTTGTCCCTAATAATGGAAATTATAGGGGGACTCACCATGAATTCAAGTTGGTCTTCCTTTTTAAGACTACCGTTGTGAAGATGGAGGATGGCTCAATGCCTGAATTTGGATTTTCCTTCATTCCTTTTAATGAGGTTGTCAATCTGGGTGAGAATCATGAATTTCTAATTGGTGAGTTTACTTCATTTGTGTTTATATTTTCCATTTGAAGACACTTTTAATACCATTGAATATTCTTTCTACCCTACTCACTCTTTTTTTATTGATGTCTGCCGTTGTTATCTGCAGATGTGATTGGTGTGTTGATCGAGGTCTTCCCGGAAAAACAAGACGAAAAAGATGGGAGGTTAACTAATATGGTGGTCATGGAACTCCACAGACTCTACGTTAATATTTAACCCTTACCCTTTCTTTGTATTCATTTTTTCCTGTCCAAAACAGTTCTTGCTTCTAACTTTGGTTTTCTGATAACAGTGGAAAATTAGAGTGCGCTTTGTTTGGGGATTATGTTGACCAGCTGAGGAGTTTCGTTAACCAGGGGGGCAATGTGCAGGTTATAGTTATACTTCAGCTTGCAAGAGTTAAGAGCTTTAGGGGTGGGTGTTTACTCCACAATTATGAATTTCTTCCTAATTTTTGCCTTTGCATTTTCTCATTTTGATTCAATTTATTGCACTTCTAATCTTGCCTTTCTTTCTTTTTTACCATTAACAGGACACATTGTTATACAAAAACAGTATCAATGCCACAAAGCTCATGTTTAACCTGACATTCCAGCTGCTCTTTCTTTTAGAAACACGTAGGATACAATACTTATATGAATTGCTGCTATTCTTGCTTTTTCATTTACGTATTTTTTCATTGTCCCAGTTTTAAATAACAATTGTCATTGTATGTGATTAATTATTTAAGGATCGCTGAACATGGTGTGATCGATGTTGAACCACTTTGTGTTATACTTGACAACTCAAGGGAGGGTCTTGAGTATGATTTTATGAAGCTTCACCCCAAAAAAAACTGTTGCGCGGCTTAAAGATATACAGGAGGTTGTCATGCTTCTTTTTTCCCTGTGTTAAACTTCTCTTTTCTTAAAGTACAGTTTCTATGTATATGGTGTGCACTTTTAACGTACTTACTTATTTCCATTCGTTGTTGCCTACTATTATTAGGATGGCCTGTTCATTGTCTTAGGCACTATTGTTGACATGGTTGGTGATGGGGACTGGTTTTACCTAGCATGTAAATGCAACAAATCTGTGTCCTTGCGCTCTACGGTTTATTTTCGTGATAACCGTGATGTGCCCGTACTTCAAGTATCTCCCAGGTTTTTTACTTATTTAAAAAGCCTTGATTTATGTCTACCTTTAATACCCTATGACTTTTTGAGGTGGAAAACTCAACCTTTTTTTTCCCTCAGGTTCAAACTGATTGTAGAGGTTGTTGATGACTCAGGAACAGCAGTTTTTGTCCTCTTCGATCGTGATGTTAGCTTGCTATTGAAAAAAACTTGTGAAGAGCTTCTTATGCAGTCTTTTGAAGTACATATCATTCATTTTTTCCTGCCTCATTAGTTTAGCAGATTCAATGACTGATATAGTCTCATTTGCTGTTTTATTTGGTCTACTGGTTTGCTGCTGACTCTTTTTTTCCTCTGTAGGTTCCTACAGAAACAGGATTCCCTCATTTATTTGCAAATCTAATTGGTAGGCGCCTGCTGTTTAAGGTTGAGACAAAGGCTCATCAAAATGTGCACTATGAAACTACTTATGCTGTGAGGAGGATATGTGATGATGAACACATTGTTGCTATGTTTGACATGTGTGGTGGAGACAACACTCCCATGAAGGCAACTTTTACTCCTGCATTTCCAAATGTGGACAGTTCCTTTGTAGATCTTGAGGGGTCATCCTCTGTAAGTAGTTTTGTTATCTTCATTTCTATTCTTTCTGCATTTTCTTTCATTTCACTTATCTTAGTTAAATTCACATCTTTCTTCCATCTTTATTTGTCAAAATGATCAGGCCATACCATGCATTAGTCAGTATACTCCTACCTCCCTTGGAGCGGATTTCCCTCCCTCTGCTTGGAAACTTACCCCAGCAAAGAGGTGTCTTGAACCTGAATTTTTGGCTTCTCAACTTGAACACCCAAGCAAAGCAAGATGAAGAGTGTTGTTGTCATTGAAGATGTTGACCAAGCTGAACATTCAAGTGCCAAGTTGAAGAATGTTGTTAATGTTGAAGAAGCGGACCAACCAACTTGTCACCTGGTTGCGGTGAAGATTGAAAAGGATTGAGGGTTATGACACATGTGGAGGGTATGCTTATTTTGAGTAGGTCTACGGATTTATTATTTTCTTTATAGTCATTGCATCAGGCTCCCTTAGACCCTTGGCTGTTTATTTTTGTATCATTTGTTACTTATGCTTTTGTGAGGTGCAATCTGTTTGTTCTTGGATGTCCCCTCTGTTTTGGCTTCCAAATACAAACACATGTGTCCTCATCTTATGTTTTCTTTTGAAGTTTGTCTAAGTTAGGGGTGTCTCTAGGTGTTGAATGTTGGAGACGTGTTAAGTTATTTAGTACTAGTGTTATTCCTCCTTCCTATACGTATTAATGTTAGTGGAATGGAGTATGGTGTTAAGTTGTGTACATCTATGCATGTACTAAGCTGACTTCTAATCAGCTTTTTATATTTATGAAAGTTGCTTCTACCTTTACATGTTGATGATCCTGTCAGTATTCCTATCACCTATTTCTAAGTTGCTTTTATTTTGGGTTAGCTTTATTTGCATATGTGTGGCCTAATCTATTCATAATTATGTTGAACTACCATTATGGTACAACTTACTGCGAAAGTCCTTATATTTTTATTATTAAAGTGGAACAACCTTTATTTTTGTACAATAATGACTTTCTCTTAGTGTCAGTAATGATTGGATGTGTATGTCATTCATTTTCAATCAACTTTACCCCATGAGATTAAGCTCGATTCAGGTCACCAAACTATGATAGGTTACTTGAGTCTTTTGATAGCTTGAGTACATGGCTTTTTGTATATTGTGTCATTTGATAGGTTGAGAACATAGTTTTTTTTATAAGCAGATGTTATAGATCCAAGGCGGTTACTTCCTATTGGAGGTTTGGGTATTGCAAGCTGGTGGTGTTGTCTTCCCTAACTTATCAACATTTTACTTAACTACTATATTTGCTCATATTAGGCATTTTGCAGTCCGAAACTCTTCCCTACCTTATTGTGTAAGTCTCTTTTCTCTATAGATGACTTCCTATAGTGTACTTCTGATCTCTGTGTTTATTAGATTTTCATGATGGTAGATATTTTTTTCCATATGTTCCAAGTTGCTTTGTTGCATAATAATTTGTAAGAGGAAAAAATAAAGGTCTTTCTTGAAGTCAATATCCTGGAACACTATATAGAGTAATTCTAATTGCATCATGGATATTTTTGATTACCTATTAATTATTACATATCTTTTTGTTGTTGCGCAAATTACTACCTAACTTAGATCATTGGTGCTAGGAATAAAAAAAATTGCACACCAGTTGGCTTGCAAAGCATCATGGGTAGAGTAACTTCGTATATGTTATGTGAAATAAAAGATGAATGGTTACCTTTTGTTTCTTTTACAAATCTGGGAATAATGCACACTTCAGAGAAGAAAAATTCAACTTTATGTTTGACTAACTATTGATATAGTACTTATGAATTTCGATACTTTTCTTTTTTTTCATTATACTGAATTCCTCAATAATGCACCAAAGGTTGTTGACCCCCTTCACAAATTCTTTCACTTAACAAAACAACTTTTTAGACAAATCCACCCATTACTCATATTTGGAAATTAGAAGGAAATTTTTTTTCTTATGGGATGTTTGTTGTATGACTAATGAATTTATTATTTTTCTAAATTTATGTAATCTTATATTGATTTTTGTAATTGCTCTTTTCTTCTATTTGTATTTTTATTTTCAGAATGAATAGTTCTGAAGGTGGCAAGCTCAAAGGAAACTACAGTTCTGCTGGAAAAGATGCTAGGAAAAGGAGAATGACTTTGATTAGGGAAAATAAAAATAAAGTCCGCAACGAAAATACAGGTTTATATGCATTATCCTAATAATCGTCTTAGTTTAATGTTGGTATTTTACACATTAAGATCATGACAAATACCTTTTTTAAAAAAGTGTATAGTTATAATTTTTTTTTTTGCAGTCCCGTTATTTGATAATGAGTGTAAAGTACCATTTCACACTCAGAGATGTGCCATCGAGTAGTAATGTAAATCCTTTACATTCTATTGAAAATGGTAAGTTTTAACTAACTTTTTACTATCTTTTTTATTAGTTATGAGCACCAACTAACACATTTCAAAAGGATTGCTTTTTCATGAATTTAATGGTCGCTTGGCTTTTAAAAAAATATTTAGATTTGGACTATGTAAATGGGTTGCGTCACCCGTTATCTGATCTACCACAAACAACTATACATGGCGATATTTTCCGAAGAAGGAGAAGACTTGATTTTAATATTATACCAGGTATTCTTTCTATTTTTTAAGAACACAACGTCTATTTATTGTTTGCATGTTTGAAATCTTACTTTTTCACATTACTTTTATTTGATATTGTGTTATGTTTATAATATTTATTAGATGTTCAAATCTCAAACAATGATACGAATATTGAAGTTGAGGGGAATAGCTTATTTGTTGAAGGTGAAAAAGAAGGTATTGAATTTTATTATCATACATTTATATATCAATTTATTCATATGTATTTTATTGTATCTTCTTATTTAGAATTTATTTTTCGTCAACCAAAATGTTTGTTGCCCTAGGTTATTTGGATTTTGGACGTATGGATTATTGTTGCCAGTATTGTGGAGCTTTGGTTTGGTTTGAAGAACGTGCGGAGAAACGTAGGACTTCTACTGGTGTTGCATTCTCAATTTGTTGCATGAAAGGGAAGATTATGTTACAATATTTGTCTAGACCACCTGACTTACTTTGGAACTTGATCCATGGTTTTGATTCAAGAAGTTCTCATTTTCTTCAAAATATACGTACTTACAATAGTATGTTTGCATTTACCTCAATGGGGGGTAAGGTTCAAACCGTTGAGAATGCTGGTAATGGGCCACCACAATTTATTGTTGGTGGACAAAATTATCATCGAATAGGTGGTTTGTTGCCTATTCATGGGCAAGTCCCTAAATTTGCGCAACTGTATATATATGACACACAAAATGAAGTATCAAATCGAATGTCACATTTCAGGTAATACAATAAAGTTTCCTATTCTATTTTTCTTTATTAGAGTATTATCAGTGTTCACCATGATATGTGATTATTGAATGTTATTGATATAGTTTGGCTATTTATTTTGGCATGTTGTACTTTATTTCTTTTTTGTACTCCAACTAACAATATTAATTCTTGCCTCATTATATATATGCTTGAAATAAATTGTTTTTATGTTGTGACAACATTAGTTATCACATAATTAAAACCCATACTATTTAAGAAAACCCTAAGTCATCAGAATCTGTTTCAGGTCTGATTGTGATAAAAAAATGGTTGATCCATCTTTGGTGAAGGATTTAATGGAAATGATAGATAATAATAACAAGCTAGCAAAGTCTTTTAGACGTGTTAGGGATGTTATTGAGGCTGATGAAAATGCTCTCTGTATCCATGAGATTGTTTGAAGCCGATTGTTAACTCCCGTATGTATACTTTACCAAGCGTGGATGAGGTGGCGCGATTGATTGTCGGTGACTGGGATTCCGTTGACTGTGGTAGAGATATCATTCTACGTACGTGTGATGGTGCTTTTCAACGGATTTATGAGACACATGTTTTATTTATTCCTTTGCAATATCCATTGTTGTTCCCATATGGAGAATATGGTTATGAGGAAGACATTCCCTTAATTGTGAATTCCACGTCTACTGCACTTCATCCGAGGACTAGCGTTTCTGTTAGAGAGTGGATTGCATTTAGGTTGATGGAGAGAACTTTTGAAGACACTATATTGCTGAAAAGTAAGAGGTTATTCCAACAATTTATTGTTGATTCTTACTCAATGGTTGAGGCAGAAAGATTGCAATTTATTAGACGCAATCAGAATATTATAAGATGTGATTTTTTGAAAGGCATAGAGGAAGCTGTTGATAGAGGTGATGTACAAGCAAATTCTGTTGGAAAGCGTATTATC